>CM076572.1:216764980-217395294 GCA_034641835.2 Pinus albicaulis
GTTTCAGCCTTGGCTTCTCTGTAGTGTAGAGAGAGTATACTTATTTGGGAGGAGCAGGTGTTCCTGACTTCACGTTCCACTATTGGGGCAAGTGGTTTGACATGTTGTATGCATGAATGGAAATTTCACTTATAATAAAATCAAATCCATCACCTCTTCATGCATATATTGTAAATGTAGTTGGACTATTCTGGTTATGTTTGTAACGTATGTTGTTTAACTTACACATATGCTTATGAACTATTTCGTTTGCATTTTTATGAATATTGTTGAATGCGTGCTCATGTTTTAATCCATCACCTATAGCTTGTGGAATATTCTTCTTATTAGTTTGTGTGATTTCTTTTCAGCTCATGTGTTCTTTCAAGCTGCATACTACTACAGACTTTGAAGGAGCAAACTTCCCTTCCCATTTGTTGTTAGAACCTCTCATGCATCATATTTACCTTCCGCAGGGTCACACAGTTGCTTTAACTAAGTTCATTGTGCACCACTCTATGTGTTTTTAAATCCAAGAAATATCATTAAACACCCCACCGTTAGGACTCCTAGTCCAAACAGTGTGAGGTAATTTTGGGACTTTGTATTGGGGATATCGCATGAATGTTGGCGGGTCCAACATCGTCAACAAGATATTATATGGATTAAAACATTATAGGGTAATTATTATTAAAATTTGAGGTTATTTGTAATGGCTAGGTTTATATTGTATATAAGGTTTAAAGGTTATGAAAATTGTAAGGATGGGGTTTTAGGGGGTATCAAAATTATAAGCTTTATGGGACAAGTATCAGGATTTATATTTCTTGTTAGATGATATTTCATATTATAGGTGATAAGGTTTGATTTATATTGTTTAGGTTTTATGCTTGTAGTTATGTCCAAGTAAAGGATTATATTAGACATATAAATGTTAAGGTTTATAATGTTTAGTTTCAGGTGTTAAATATAAGGGTTAAAATTTAAACATTTTATAATTTTAAGGATTATATGGAATATATGGATTACTTATTATAAGTGTTAGTGATCTCAAACGTTATATGCAATATTTATTATAATGATAATACGATATAGAGATTTTTGGTTATGGTTTTGGATCATTTATATAGAGAAAACTGTGATACAGTTTGTGGATTATAAGTGTTATAGTTTACTAATAAAGAGATATATGGATGTGAGTTTAAAGATTAATTTAAATTTTTTATTTTTCTTATATTTAAAGGAATATGAGTTGAGTTTTATATGTGCAAACATAAGTTACATGGCTTATATGTTATAGCCCATATATTAGGTATTAATGGGTTTAACAGATATAAAATGGGTCATGGGTGTTACTAATTAGATGTAAGAATTACTAAAGTGGACATGGACTATAAAGGTTATAAGTTGGAATAGATTATGGGTGTTGATTGTTATTGGGATTAGAAGATATATGTGTGTGTGTGTGTGTGTGTGTGTAGTTTGACAGTCAAGTTTTATTGTGACAAGTGATTATAAGTATCAGGTAATATGCGCATTAAATGTTATATTATGAGATAAAGGCTTCAAGGGTTGAAATTTCAATATTGAGTGTTGTAGATTTATATTAGGTTATAAAGGGTCTGGGGCTTATATATTTAGGGGTTACCGAGGTTATACAAATTATGTGACTTAGGGGTGTGGGGAATTATTAAGTGTTAGAGACCATATGTTACTAATTTTATTGGGTTAAAGGGTTCAAGGGAAAGTAGGGATTAAAAGTTATAATAGGGAGTGAATATTAGGTTTAAGGATCATCCCCCAAAAGTTATATTGGTCAATTATACCATAAATCCAAAGCATCTTTTCAATTATGAGAAGATAATACATAGTTTTAAATATGTTTGAGTCCCTTAAGGTTACTATCCTTTATTTTGGCTGATGGTTTATTTATCCTCAAAAAAAATATTCTCACTAATAAAAATTGAGCCAATTTTCTATGGTCATTTTTCATTCTTGCGAGAAAGTTTCATAGTTATAATGACAAAAGGAGGTATCACGAAAGTTAAAAATAGCAATATAAAATTCGAGATGATGGTATAAAGCTAAATGAGGCTCTCATGGTTTCAAGAATAATATATTCGCTACTGAACAAGGCCAACCACGTGAAAAATAAAGCCCATACACTCCCCCCCCACCTCATCCCACATCACTGTGAATTCCCAAAAACTCAATTTATATAATATAAAATATTTGAAAGCAACATGATAAGAATAAATCATAGAAACTATAAAAAAAATTAAGGTAAATTAAAGATAACAAATCAACTATCAGAGAGCTATATTTGAGTCTCAAAATCCTCCCATACCATAAACACATACATCTACTATAACTATGTCAAATTTTAGTGCATATAAACATAACCTGAAAAAATTTCAATGTTGGCCCCAATCACAACCCCTTCTATGTTGGTTCAATTAATTAAATCATAATTACAATTGATCGATAAATTTTAAGTGAATTTAACATTTAACTTACCCAAAGAAAATTTACATAAGTGAACATTTTACCTCGCAATAGAAAATTAAGGTGCTTTAACGATGGGTACTTGACCAATTGAGATAACCCTTGAGGCTAAACATACCATAATAAGGACACTAAAAAATAATAAATAATTTAATCTCCTTGACATTTATGTTATAATTTTTTCATTAGATTATCAGATTCTTAGTGTGAGTCATATTTGACTCTCGAAACCCTCACATACCATCAACGCATGAATCTACTATAATCATGTCAAAATTCATTGGATACAAGAACAAATAGAAAAAAAAAAATTGACGTTGGACCCATTCACAACCCTTATGTGGGGTCAAGTAATTAAAGCAGGAAACAATGCGGGTTCGAGAACAAGCTTCCAAGATCGTCACAGGATACATAGACTAGTTGGATAAGGTGAGGCTGAAGAAAGTTAAACAGAAGGCCATGAATTGGGGGGAGATGTGGGGTACCGGATTTGTATACTCTTCCCTCCCATTTTCACCCACCTTTCTATCTCTTTGTGTCATTATTATTCTTAAACACACGAGGTAAACCCCTTTCCCTTACTTTACATGGGATATTTGATTAATGAAGTAATAGTCCAAGAGGTTTTACCTTTTTGCAATGTTAACTCCAATGTTTTGACAGATTCAACAAAAGAGGGAAAGTTACAGCTGTGAGTCGTGGAGCAACTCCTAATTTCCAGCGTTGCCTTCACTTGTTGCTACAGCGCAATAGAATCCATTTCACCCCATCTAAATTTCAGGCTTTTTCATGGTTTCCTTTTGGCAATTAGTTTGTTGTTGCAACAAATTGTATAATTGTAAATATGTAGTTGTTGAAGGAAATCAAGGGATTTTCCTGAACAGTTGTATAAAGAGGGCCTATAGGCTGTGAATCAGGGTTAAGCCCAACACATACAGATTTTGTAATAGTATATTATGAAATTAATTGAATGCACAACACCTTGCTATTTCACTTGTAATTTGTGAGTTCGTCGCAGCCCTGATCAGAGAGTTAGGCTCGCTCTTCTGATCAGGTGTTGTGTTCTCCTTCTTTCCATTATTTTCATGTTTTAGTTTGATTCTGTTACTGTTGTTCTAGTGTAATCTTTCAATTGTTGTGAATGTATTTTTATTTCTACAATCTATTTTAATTGTTGTTACAGTAATCTACGTGTTTATGGATTTAAGCCTGTGATCTATAGCAGGTCATGTGATTTCTCCTGCATATACTGTGTCTTTAGTCTTGAAATAACTAACGCCCTTGGGTTGATAATTTATGTGGAAAAAGGATTGAATATTGTTCACATTCGGACACCAACAAAGCTCACCTCTTTTCTAAGTCCTACATAGTAGTTCTGGGCTTGCCTCCAGAAACTACACAATTGATGGAGCTAGTCTTGAACTTCATGTTAATAATTGCTTAGTCATGACTAGAAACCTAGCCTTCAGCTTGGGAACTGCATAGTCATTACACGAAGCCCAACATTGATCCTAGAAACTATGCAATCACTCATTGAACTCATAAATTGTGCAATGCACTGAGCCGAGAGCTACCAGTTTCCCGAAACTATGACATCCTTCCTGGTGAGGTTCATGGCAAGTTTTCCTGGAAAAATCACAAAATAAAAAAGTGAAAAAGCATCCCTAAAATTTAGGGATCTATTTTTAGTAACTTGAAGGAAGCACACTTGCTATTTTTGGAAACTGACGCCAAGTGTTGCTTTTTCGTTGACTTGTGGCATACACATCATAAACCATAATTTCTCGAATATATTTAATAAACACCTTAGTGATCATTCTCACATTTTATCTTGGAGCTATAGCATTTTTTAGGAGATCAAGGAACCTTCAGTGTGATCGTAGTCACTTTTCCGGGTGAGTTTTGAATTTATCGCTTTTAGTTTCTTTTTTGACACTTTTTTCCATTTGGTTTGCATGGGAGTTGTTTTTCTCGTTTCTTTACATCAATTTTTTATTTTTTAACTTTATTTAGCTTGTATAAGTGTTGTTTCAAGTTTTCATTTTCCTTTCCCAAGTATCGTAATGATTTATGCATTTTTGCACCAATGGTCATCGTTACGGAAACGATCATCACTGATCTCGTTCACTTCTCATAATTTTTAATATTTGCACTTGATTTGTATTTTATTTTCAAATGTTAGTCATGTATACACTCATTTATTCACCATATCTTAGATATGCTCATTTTTAACACTTCCCTTGGGCATATCTTCCTTTCCATTGGCCGAAATTTACTTTCCCCAACTGAGCATTACGCAATTTGGAATGTCAAGCTTCAATATTGGCCTTTGGAACTGCGCAACACATAGTACAAGATGGCTCACTATGCATTTTGAACTGTCAGGTCTCATCCAACATCCTTGGCCACTGAGACTGCACAATGTGCAATCTCTCCTGGCTCACTGTCTAGGTTGAACTTCACATTGTGTAGTCTCAAGCAACAAGATTCAACACTGACTATTGAGACTGCACATTGTGAATTTTCCCCGACTAGGCATACCCTCTTCCCATCAACAATTATGAAATCCTTCTACTAATTTTCCCTGTGTGTTGCATGAACATGTCCTGAAAGTAGTTTTTCTTATTGTTCATATTTTCTTATCGTCGGTGTTTTTTCTGTCCCACAGGTACAATAGTTTTTGAACACCTCTCTAGAAATCACTTTCACATTGGCATCCAAGAGATATTACTCAAAGGAAACCATTGAAAGCAGTGCTAGGGAAGCACTTGAGAAACTTCTAGTTAACTTGGGATCAAAACTGACATGGCAAGAGATTAAAGATGATTTCATAAAGGAATATTAGGAAGACTTAGATGACTGGAAATTGTACCTCAACATCATGCATTTAGCGCTTTACAAGGTTGCATGCAGGTATCCAGCCTTTTCATGTGTGAATGTGATCAACTGGGTTGTCTCGAACACTGATATGGAAACCATGTCATTGAGAAACACCAGCTGGCAGAATCTTTATACATTCCTAGCAGAAAATTTCAAACAGATGTATCATTTTCCCGGGCTAGTGAAGAACATGGAATCACTATTTTATGACACTCAAAACTACACAAACACAAGAGATATCATCAAGAGTTGGGTGAAGGAGCCAACAAAGTTTAGGCAGACACTTACCCACATGTACAAGGAAAAAAAACTTAGGAAATCTTATAAGCTTATGGTCATAATATCTTGCAGAATCTATGGCCAACCAGACACAAAAACCATTCATGGGGGTGGAATATATTGTTGAAATAGGTAGTGAATGAGGTGAATTCATTCAACTGGTTAGACCTAGTGGCTCATCAGTTGAAATTCCATGTGACAAAAGCTTGCAATTGACCCAAGGGTGAGCAAGCACGCTTCTACATCTCTTCATACTTATTGGATGGAATATGTGCACAAAATCAGTTCCCTGGCATGAAATGGACATGGACACACAGAGACACTACCATACATATCTATTGCAAGCTACTCCCAGATTTTAGTAATTGTAGAGTCATAGAGCAACTTACTGATAACTCCATCATCTTGCTTTATGGGATCATCTTTTAGGAGGACCCACCTTGCATGTCATAAGAAAATATGGAGGTGATATCAAATATTTCCGATTTTTTTGCCTTACCAGATGACACAGTGATTAGATTATTCGACGAGCAGAAGAAACCACATATTTTTTCTGAGATATGCCATAGAAAAAATACTCATGCAGGAGGTATATTATCAAATCTCCACAAGATTTTCAGCAACACTGCATAGGATGAAGAAATAACCATGTCAAAATATTCCTTTGTAGTTTGCATTATACGATACTAAGAATCTCAATATTGTATATGCCGAAGGAAAATCCATCTTCAAATTGGAGTTCGACACAAATAGTTACAATTCATATGATCCAAAGGGAATTTGAAAACATCATTGTGTGAGAGTTTACTTCAAATTGGTCAGCAAGATATATTAGCTGCCGAAGGAGGGACCATGGAAGAATTGTTACAAGTCCTCCCGACCTCATGAGTCGATCAATACATCTAGGACTTATCAATTTGTTTCATAGGCAAAAACAGTTCGAGAATCAACAACAACAACAAGAAGTGGTCTGGTGAATGATAAAGGAAAGAGGAAGGTAGTAAAAAATACAGAAGAGGGACAAATATGGAAAATGAATGAATATCCTCTCACTGATAAATTGTATTTGGAAATCGAAGCGAAGAGGGGACAAAGGAAACAGAGAGCATAGCGGAGAAAGAGAGAGAAGTAATCCTTAGAATAAGCAGTGTAGATAATGAAAAGAGAAAAAAAAGAGTTGAAGGATAATGGGAGCTTACAAGAAGAGACAAAGAGGAGAGATAGAAGAAATATGAGGAATAAAGGAAAGGTTTCATGGTAGAGGAGACGATACCTACACATATTTAAGTATAGGTACAGGATCATCCAACAGCAGAAGGAGTGAGTGAAGAGATGCAAGAACACGAGTTTTCTCTAGAGCTTGAACAATTTATTGAACTCATAGACATGGAAGAGGGACTGGAGCTGCAAGATGATTATGTGGAAATGATGTCCAATTCACCTCAAGCTACCATTCAGACTCCACCATATTCAACCGTAGAGCAAGCCCCGAGTGAGGAAGGGAATGTATTTCCACTTGATGATGATTCGATCATAGACGTGCACAATCTATCATTTGATGAACTACAGAAGAAGATTGTAAAATAATAAAGAAATCAATTCTCGATCATGAATCACCAACATTCATGAGATAAAGGGTAATCATGGCAACACCATCAGGAATTCAAATTCCATTCCTGACGCTAGTTAGGCCTTCGTAAGAGAAGTTGGATCTAACACCCAATGCTTGGTGGCCAAGAACAAGTAGTTTGCATAGAACATATAGACACTTTGGCAAGAGAATGAACAACTCTGTGTGGTAACGTAGAGTGCACCTTCCACACAAGTATAGCATGGAAATAAGAGCAACGATACTTATTGAAGTATCTGCACTTGGAGAGACTATGCAGGATCGTTATGAGGATTTGGTAACCGTACATAAGGCAGTTTTCCACCTTAATGAAATTAAGGGAATTTTGAGGTCTAAAATGGGCCTCCTAAGGAAATTATAAAATAATAGTAAAAATAATAAAATAAGATTATATTGCATCATCAATTTTTAGAGGGAAAAAAGGAAAAACTGTTTTTTCAACTCGTATTTTGAACTTATCTCCCTGTTGGTTTACTCAAATTTCGAGCAGAAAAAATTGTCAGATGTAGAAGTTGATTCCTCATCGAAGGAGTACCCACGTTGCATGCTTTCAATGAACCTTGATACACAAAAAATCATAAATAGATGAAAAACGTGATTGCAACAATGCTTTTTCATGTATTTCTCATTGTTCGTGTAGCAGGGTCCATCAAAAGTATGCAATATGGGTACTCTTTGGATGAGGAATTAAATTTTGCATCTAAAGAGTACTCCTGCTCAAAATTTGAGTAAAACAATTGGGAGATCAGTTGAAAATATGAGTTGTAAAAGTAGTTTTATTATTTTATTATTTTTTAATCTTTTTACTTTTTCACTCCAAAAATGGATTTTTCAAGTCTTGTCCTCGACAAATTTTTTTTTCTTTCTATTTTTAAAGTATGGCCTATTTGGATGACGTGGGCATGGACTAGCTTGGTCTCTAGCAGTGTCTTGTCATTGAGACAACATTGCAAGAGAGAATTATAATAATATGAGCTTGTCAAATTTCCTTGGCTGTCCATAACCCACCACAACTATAGCGCCTCATTTTATAAGCAATTACCTATGTTGTGCCTGTAGTAAAACCCATATCTTCACATATTTATTTACCATCTGGGTTAATTCCAAAACCTTTAGGATCTGCAAAAACATTCTCAAGAAGTTGACCACGCTCTGGCAGAGGGCTTGCATCTGCAAATTACACAACCTCTTTAATAATCTCATCAATTTTATTATCCCTCCCTATTTATGTCATCGGATGTGAGAACCAAATACACAACATTTCCATTCTCCAGCAGTGCTCTCAAAGCAATTGTTGTCTCCACCAGAGCCACAATGTCGCTCTAGTTGAGGGACTTGCGGAGGTAAAACTCAGAATATATTGTGTAGGATTGAAGCTAGCAAGTACCAAAAATGGAAAGAGAATAATAATAAAGCCAATAGGGTAGAGGAAAAATGTCGTATTATCCAAGAAGAGTAACATACCATAACTTAGAAATTTCAAATAATGGTAGTAAGAGAAGGCTACCATAAAAAGAAAATTTGACAATAAAAAAGGAATGAATCCTTGTGCATCTAACATAGGTGAGACAAAATATTCAATTGAATTCAGATCTATTTCAATAGCAAGATTATTCTCTATGAGGTATTTATTCAAAGATATTGGCAGAAAGGGACAATTCCCCTCTGTTATTCACTGATTTTTTCTTGATTTCTTGGCTTCAATGTGCAAATCTGGAAATGATAACATGACCTTCACCGACACCTAGTCAACAACTCAACCATGGATACCTCTGTGCACTTGATATGTGAAAATAAATTCACAATTATCTCAAAAAAAGCTGCAGACATCGATCCTCATTTTCTGTTAATACCCGGAACCTAGCCTCCCTGCATTTTAACATTTGGCAATTTCGGGCTAATACTCATCCTCCCTTGCACACCTTTTGTTTTTTTTCTTTCATATTCATTGGGAATAATCCCACATTTGACGAGCATGGAAAACTCATATTTTTTATATATGTTTTGGGTTCTTATGATTTTTTATTATGATCCTAAGGCTATGTAGGTTTGAACATCGGCTTGGACTTGGCACGATGTGTCCTCCTCTCATGACTTGGACTTGGACTTGATCTTGGAATTAGCTCTCAGTTATATGACACTTGGTTGTATGATGAGGATTTAGGCTGAGAGCTAGGGAGTTCAATGAAGCCTATTTTTGTTTTTACTAAAAACTATAATAATTTTATATATAAAAAAATAAAATTAATAAATAAATTTTATTTTCCCTTTTCGATAATATTTGGCTAAAATAGGGAATAGATAGGACAACAATAAAATATCATTAGGTTTCTTTTAGACATGCAAATGGAAAAAAAGGAATAGTTTAGGGCATTTTAGTATTTTGGGAAAATGAGGAAAGGATCGAAGAGAAATGGCGAAAATAGCGAAAAGGATGCAAAATATTTTTATCATAAGGAGCTAGAGGCAAAGAAAAATGACGGAGATGGAAGCTTTGAAAAGAATCAAAACCAGTGCTAACAACAGCCACATCTCTTCTCAAAGATAAGCTACCATCGCCGGAGCTCGTTTATTTCCATTCTGTATGTAAGCCTATTTCAGTGAAATGAAGTTCTATTTGTGTTTCATCTCTATGTTTATGTTTATATATGTATTTTATTGTGTTCCTGCATAAGTCCAAATCAGGGTGGTTGATGGCCAATTTGCATTATTTTGAATCAGGAGGGTGTTCATAGGATGACACAGGAGGAGTTCATTAGTTGGAAAAATGAACAATATCTATGAGAGAAAACAATAAATACAACTAATATCCCGAGGTAGGCATACCCATTCTTAGAGAAGGGAAAACATGGAGTCTAGGTAAAGTACACTGAAAATACATGTACATGTATGTATGAAGTGGAAATCATGGCCATGAAGAAATACACATTGCATATATGTCAATTATATCATAGCTATGAACAATACAAAATTAAGTTATGTATCAATATAAATACTCAGAGGTGATATGGAACATATTGAAGTGAGAAATTGATCCTATAGAGAACTACCAAAGTCATGCATAAGGAGTTTTATTTTCCAACAACTCAGATGCCAACATATAATATGCCACTGAACTTCGAATCAACATAGCAAGATAAGTGCCACTATTAGGAACTAAGGAGACTATAAAGTGAATAGAGATGTTGACACAAATAAAAGTCTTCAAAACCAACTACCAAAGGTACATTTCAACACAATGGAAATAGATGATTTATGATTGACCATGTGAGAAATTTGTTTATTACTAGCCATTTATGTATACCATTAACAAATGTGATACTACCCACTGATAATGATAATGAACGTCAAGGTACCAGTAAAATCTAACAAGTGTGAATAGAGATGTTGAAGTAAGATACTTGAGAGAATATATCAAGCAAGGGGAATTAATTTATTCCCATTTTCAATGGTGAAGAAATATTCCATTGATGATTGCAAAATTAAAAGTAGTAAAAAGGAAATCTAGAACTTATTCCTAGAGTAATGAGTTAGATTCTTTGGGAAAATATCCGATGGAAGGATGGTGTTAGGGAATTCCCCATCAACTAACAAGAATTTAACGTGAAAGCTAATAAATTGGAATAACTTTTTTGAAATAATGAATAGACCACAAATGAGTATGACTCTCACATGAACTATATGGAGTAACACATGAAAGAGACTCTCTAAATAACAATCAATGATTAAATATGTTAACAGAGGTGAAGGATCCACCAATAGGATCACATGGAAACTAAGGTTTCACAAATCCCAATGTTTGATAATGTGATAAAACATCAAAAACAATGTAAACCACCCAATCAATGACTAATGGAAACATCTACTTCATTACAGGTTTCTCCCAAGGAGGAGAGGTGATCAATTTGAAAATTAATATTATTTGTGGCCTTACCATTAAGGACTACATTAATATATATTATGATGTAGTGTTGGAAATAGTGTTGTCATTGATGGAAACTAGTGGCATTTATGTCTAAGGGTAAGTTTAAGGAAGGAACAATGGAATTCATGAATAAAAGGAAGTGGTAATATAGTTCAATCTCTTGCTTGAAATCATAAAATGAAGTCAAAATGACTTTAATTTTATTAAATTTTTATATAAGTTGTGATGCTCAAATGAATCTATAGATGGTATGGTTATATATTCTTATTTGAGACCTTTCCAACTGTATATAAAACTTGGAATATATCCTCCCAGGTGAGAAGTAATGATCATTTAAAGTCGACAACTACAATGAGGATAAAAACACCAAATTTATTTGGAAAAAAAAATATTAAACATAGATCATATTTAGAGCATATCTAAGATATTGTGGTGAAATCTATGGTGGATGTCAAATAAAATTGTGTACTATTTAATCCATTAAAGTTTAATCATATTCTCGAGAACATGGTTGTTGAAATTCTCATGAACGATAGATGAATTGTCAACATGTCCAAAGTTTAATGAGGGTTGCCCCTCCATGTTGGCCTAGTATCGCAGTTACATGTACCAATAGTCTATTAAACCCCTTGTTTGAATGCCACGTGGACCCCTTGCACAAAAAACTATGACGTGCCAACCTTGATAGGGATGTTGAGTTGAAAAATCATGTGTGTACATGTGGTGAAAGTGACACATGCCTATTTTTGGTTTGCCTAAAATGGATGTGGTAGTGAAGGATGAAATGGAAAATGATGATGATGTTGTGAGAAGAGGATGACATGGCATCCTATCACGATTCCATATGTCATGATAATATGGAACTTTTTGTTGATCAATGGTTGTCATTGATGTCAACCCAAGCAGCACCAAGGGCTAACCCAATATTTCATGGGAATTTTGAGCTACCAAATTAATATATTGTGGGTCAATAATACTTTTTATGATTTCTACTTGTCGAGATGTTTCCGTTGATATATGGCACGCCATGTAATTCTTCTCGGTTTGAGAGATATTAATGTTTGAAGTTTGTACCCCTAGTTAGTGGGCTAAAACCCCATGGGGTTGGGGCATGGGTCATTGAAAAGTCATAATTAATATTTTGTAAGCTCCTAAAATCCCTCCCACGTTCACTTGTTGAAGCCCCTCTCAACTTAAGCGTTCATATAAATTGTGATCTTCATTTCCTCCTTATGCAAGGGATTCAACCATCTGAAACAGGTCATCGTGGAATTTTGGCTCTAACGTTTTTTCTACGAAGGTTCAAAAGCTGAAATTTTTATGAGGTGAAGCCAAAATCCTAAGGAAGCTGCAGTAAAAATTTTATATCAAGGTGCGCAACATTTTTGGAGATATGATCTGTGTAAGTCAGGGTTTTTGCAGGCTCTTGAAATTCATCTCAAAGAAGTGACCTTGGTAAAATCGTCATAACTCTCTCTCTGACTATCAGATTGGAATTATGTAAAAATTGGTAGATATTTCACAGTATTTAGTTTTTTCTCTATCAATTTCAGAGCTGAATGAAGAAAGAGTGACATGTGGCACGCCGTACAAGTGCGCTCTGTTGAAACAGTCCATAATTAGGGCATTGTGAGAAATTGGGTATAAATATCTCTTGAATAATCCAAATTGGGTCAGACTTATGGCATTCGAAAGAAGACTCAGAGGACTACTACAGAACCGAAAATCAAATATTGAGGATTTGAAATAACAAAGATACACCGGATTCAATATCGAGCTCCTAGAAGGCAAGAAAAAGCTAGATCATGTGTTGTCAAGGATTGCAAAGGACCAGAATTTCTATGGTAGAAAAGAAAAGCAAGGTGCAGCAGAGGGTAGCATGACAAGAGCAGCAACCAGGGTGCATGACAACAGCAAGAAGTTAATCATATGAAGTCTTCAAGTGGGCAGCACTGCATACAATCATTGTAAAGGTATCATTGTACTTAGTCATTGTAAATACATCATTGTACAAATTGTACTAGTATCTATCTGCCAAGGGTTGAAGAGGCAGTGTTGGGAGGTCTAGGATCATCATTAGGTGGTTGTGTCAAAGTTGGGGTTATGGTCTAGTATATCTTCTTCTTCTACATCATTCTACATCATTGTAAAGTGGACCATTTTCCCTGGTATGGGAGTCCATTCTTCTTTTATTCTTCTATAGGGTGGTAGGGTGGTGCTAGGGTGAGTTGTAGCTCATTGGGTGTTGGGGCATCCGTTCAGTTGACTACTGAAGAATCTCCAGTGTTGGAGCGTCCATCCAGTGGGAGCTGGAGAAGAATGATTTTCTGGATTCTAGGAAGTTAGAGCTTTATTTTCAATTGGAGTTTAATATTACAGAATTATTAGAAAAACATTAGGTGGTTTTTGTCCTTGAGTGGGTTTCCACCTTAAAAACTACATGCATTTGTGTTCCTCTTGTTTGCTGCTATCATTGTACAAACACTGATAATAATTGAAGATTAACTAATGCTCTAATTGAAAGGAATACTGATTCACCCCCCCCCCTCTCAGTATTTCCAAAAATTGGTATTAGAGCTTGGTTCCTTCAATAGAAGTTTAATAGCTGGAAGGAGGTCATGGAGCATACCAAGAATGGTGTACCTCTATTCAATGAAAATAATTATACACTCTGGAAAGGAATAATGGAGGTCTATCTCTTGGCGCAAGGTTACGAAGTATGGGACACTGTTCAAAATGGATTTACATCAACCGCGGATGAACAAGGTAAGAAGAATTTGGTAAATGATGCAAAAGCAAAGAATATTATTATCAATGGACTTATTGAATTTGCTTATTATAAGGTGTTGGGTTGTAAAACCACCAGAAATGTATGGGACAAGCTTGAGAATATATATGCAGGTGACTCAAATGTCAAAGAAGCAAAGCTTCAAATCTATAGAGAAAAATTTGAGCAACTCAGAATGAAAGAAGATTGCAACATTGATGCATAATTTCAATACGTTGATGAAATAACCAATACTTTGGAAGGATTGGGAGAGCCAGTTGACGAGAATACTATTATATGGAAGATTCTTAGAACGTTACCGGGGAGATTCAACCCAAAGGTATCGGTCTTAGAATACAGTGCAAATCTGGACAAACTCAGCAAAGAGGAATTACATGGAGTTCTCATATCATATGAAATGAGACTTGATGAAGAACAGGGTACTTCACATCTAGAAACTATGTTCGTTTCATCTAAGAAAACCAATAAGGATAAACAACCTTCAATTGAAAAGACATGCACCTGCAAGTGTGAAGAAAAGGGAGATGATGAAGAAGGTCTTTCAGATGAAGAATATGCTTACTTCACGAGAAAACTACAAATTGGTAAGGGAAAATTTAAAGGTAAACTTCCATTGATATGTTTCAACTGTAATGAGGTTGGGCATTTTGCAGCAAAATGTCCAAACAAAAGTAATGGCAACTCAAAAAGAAAGAAAGGCTTTAAGAAATTCAACAAGAAAGGATCCAAAAGGAACTTTCTCTCTAAAGAAGATAGCTCATCATCCAATGAAGACAATGATAGTGAAGAAGAAGCCAATGAGAGAGTATTGTTTATGGCCAAGCACAATAAGCAAGAGGTATCAAACAATGAAGAAGAAGGATGGACCATAGACGAATTTTATGAGGAAGCAATCAAGCTTATAAAAGATCTCAAGGTGGAGAAGATCCATTCCAAAACTCTTGAAGAACAAGTTCAAGGTCTCAAAATTGAAGTTGAAGAACACAAATGCATTGAAGAGTCACTTCAAAAGAAGTTGGAAGAAAGCAACCAAGAAAGGGAAGAATTAGAAACCGAAGTAGTCTCATTGCGTGAGGAAGTGAAGAAAGGAAAAACTATCCAAAACTATGCCAACAGCTCAAGGGCATTGGAAGAACTCATCAACAATCAACGATCTTACAACGACAAAACTGGCATCGATTACAAAGAAGAAGAAGCAGGACCTTCTACAACAAAATACAATGAACCTATGAGATCTGACATGCATGTAGACTTCATTGGACAAGATTTGCAAGAATAGCCTTGGAAGACAATTCCTCGATGAAAATTTCCATCCAGGTACCAACATATTTTTTATGGCTACTGTTATTCATGTGGAAAATTTGGTCATAAAGTTGTAGAATGTTGCACGTACCCTAGGAACGAATACAATTCCAGGAGATCTGTCAAATATGAACCTCCCAGGGCTTAGCGAAACATCAATAGATTTGAACATTTAAGAAATAATATTGAATGTTACAAATGTCGAAACTTTGGACACATAGCCAAAGACTGCAGACTTGAAAATCCTCCAGAAGAATCTTTGAAGCCACAGAATGAACGAACATGGAAGAAGAAGAAGAATGATAATTGTGCTCTCACTCTCAAGGCTCAAAAGAACAAATATGTGTGGTGAGAAGAAGTATGGAAGGCTGTGTCCTATGGGGGAAATGATGGATCTTCAAATGTTATATGTAATCAAGGTACTACATCACTCTTGGAGGCTCAAAGATGTTCTGTGAGAATGTTCTAAGTTTGAAACATGATCCTAATCTTTCTGATTTTGGACAGATGTGTGATCAAGGACACACAATACTATTCAACTCCACGAAATGTGAAATCAGGAAAGGCATGTATGGTGAAATTGTGGCTACAGCAAGTCGAGCTCCAAATGACATGTATGTTTTGGATGAAGCAACTAAAGCATATCTAATAGTTAAAGAGGATGATACAATAATTGGTAGCAATAATGATCGACAAAGTAAGAAGTTTTATACAAAGGTGCAAAGTGATTTCGAGATGTCTTTACTTGGTGAGCTGACATACTTCTTAGGGCTTCAAATATCTCAGCAAGAGAAAGGAATATTTATATGTCAAGCCAATTACATGAAGGAAATGCTCAAGAAATTTAAAATGGAAGATTTTTAAACCCATCCTTACTCAAAAGGTAACAGGTTGCAAATTGAGCATAGATGACTCATCTAAGGATGTGGATCAAAGGTTGTACAGATCTATGACTAGTATTCTTCTATATGTAATAGCCTCCCGACCAAATGTTATACAAGCAGTTGGAAAAGTAGCAAGATTCCAAGCAGCACCAAAAGAATCACATATTAAATATTCGCCAGCATTGGAATATCTTCACCAGAGGCTTGGGATTCTCCCAAGTTCTCATTAGAGTTTCCTTTTTAAGAATATAAAGGGGGAGTGGAAGTGTGTGCAGGTCTGTAGGATGGTTGTGTGTCAGGGGGAGTGGAAGTGTGTACAAGTCTGCAGGACGGTTGTGTGTCAGCGCGAGTGGAAGTGTGTACAGGTCCGCAGGATGGTTGTGTTTCAGGGGGAGTTACCCTTTTCCATTGATGTCAAAGGGGGAGAGAATGTTGTAGGAATAGGTGTCATTATCGCAGGGGGAGTACTTGTGTTGCCATCAATGCCAAAGGGGGAGATTTTTGATCAGCGGTTGTCATTAATGTCAACCCAAGTAGCACCAGGGGCTAACCTAATATTGCATGGGAATTTTGACCTACCAAATTAATATATTATGCATCAATAATATTTTTTATAGTTTCTACTTGTCGATATGTTTCCGTTGATATATGGCACACCATGTAATTCTTCTCGGTTTGAGAGATATTCATGTTTGAAGTTTGTACCCCCAGTTAGTGGGCTAAAACCCCATGGGGTTGGGCATGGGTCATTGAAAAGTCATGATTAATATTTTTTAAGCTCTTAAAATCCCTCCCACGTTCACTTGTTGAAGCCCCTCTCAACTTAAGCATTCATATAAATTGTGATCTTCATTTCTTCCTTATGCAAGGGATTCGGCCATCTGAAACAGGTCATCGTGGAATTGTCGCTCTAACATTTTTTCTACAAAGGTTCAGAAGCTAAAATTTTAATGAGGCAAAGCTGAAATCCTGAGGAAGTTGTAGAAAAATTTTAGATCAAAGTACGCAACATTTTTTGAGATATGATCTATGTAAGTCAGGGTTTTTGCAGGCTCCTTAAAATCACCTCAAAGAAGTGACCTTGGTAAAATCGTTGTAACTCTCTCTCTGAGTATCAGATTGGAATTCCATAAAAATTAGCAAATAGTGCACAGTATTTAGTTTTTTCTCTATCAATTTTAGAGCCAAATGAAGAAACATTGACATGTGGCACGCCGTACAAGTGTGCTCTGCTGAAACAGTCTATAATTAGGGCATTGTGAGAAATTGGGTATAACTCTCTCTTGAAGAATCCAAATTGGGTCAGACCTATGGCATTGGAAATAAAACTTAGAAGACTACTACAGGACCAAAAATCAGATATTGAGGATCTGAAATAACAAAGATACACCAGATTCAATATCAAGCTCCTAGAAGGCAAGAAAAAGCTAGATCATGTGTTGTCAAGGATTGCAAAGGACCAGACTTTCTATGGCGGAAAAGCAAAGCAAGGTGCAACAGAGGGTAGCATGACAATATCAAAAACCAAGGTGCATAACAACAACAATAATTTCATCATATGAAGTCTTCAAGTGGGAAGCACTGCATACAATCATTGTAAAGGTATCATTGTACTTAGTCATTGTAAATACATTATTGTACAAATTGTACTCGTATCTATCTGCCAAGGGTTGAAGAGGCAGTGTTGGTAGGTCTAGGATCATCATTAGGTGGTTGTATCAAAGTTGGGGTTATGGTTTAGCATATCTTCTTCTTCTACATCATTCTATATCATTGTAAAGTGGACCATTTTCCCTGGTACGTGAGTGTTACACAACAATTTGTCACCGTCCCTGCAATTCCCCATCCTGCACAATTGGAGGGCTCATTCCGTGACCTGTGAGCAGTGACATAACTTGAAAACACTTTCATGGCATTCCCCTAAACATGTAATTTCATTGCCCTGAAGACAACTCCTTGTGAAAAACCCTAAAAACACCCCCTTTTGCATTGGTGCGGGTAGCCAGTTCAGTACCCGCGCCAATGGGGGAAATCCTTTAAAGAGGGCGCGCCAATTGGTGCTCTGTCCCAGAGTCGCACTCGCACCAACAATTTTAAGGAGTGTTTTTTAAAAATAAATGGCAGAAGTTTCGTCCTAACTGATCCAGAAAATGGTATCTAATTTGAGTTGGGAAGTTTGGCTCCGGATCTCCATGTAGAGGAAGTGGTTTGACACCTCTCATAGAAGCTTCCTTGAGGATAGGGCCAATCCCATGATTATAGGGATCCCAACTCCCCTTCCTCCATCTATAAAATCTTGCTCATCTCATTTGCAAGCTAGTCTCCAAGTTCCCAAGAGCCATCATAGCCTTATGCTGCAAGAGCCTTGATTCATTCCCTTAAGGCCAAATCCAAGCAAGGAGATTATTGTCAAGACATTCGGAAAGAGAGGTTTGTCCCATCCTCGACAGGCTTCTTCGAGACGTGTTCCGCTGGCGACCCTCCGAAGGAGAATTCAGCGTCAAGGCTATGGTTGTATTCTTCTTTGATTGATTAATGATAAGTGACTATTGGTTATGGTTCCACTCTTGTTGTTGATTATGATGTTGAGTTATGTCTTCTCTCACTGACATATAGTTGCATATACTGGATTTTACGCTTGTGTTTTTTTTGTTTCTGGCGTGTGTAGGTGTCCGATCACGGAGATCGTGAGGATTGTGATCTGTCGGAGCTAAGGAACGGGAGCGCTACTTTCTCTACAAGCGACAGCGTTGGATTCCAGGTAAGCCTTCATCGCTAGTTGGTTTATTTTCAATTAGGAACCTGCACTATAGCGTGAATGATTGTTGCTAGACCTGGTCTGGGCTAGTAGGGATCGCCTCTGTCCGCAGAGGGGATTTACCTCCACAAAAAATTGGCGACTCCGCTAGGGAACGTCTAGCTTGTTGTTGTTTGTTTTATAAACTATAGACGGAGCCTGAAGTTACCCAGATAGCCTTTGAAACGCTATTGCTCTGCATTAGCGAAGTAGATCAAAGCTGCCTCAGTCAATCTTCAGTTTAGTTTGTAAACTGAACACTTGGAGTATTTTCTTGTCTTTTCGGTTGTTTCTCGATTCTACTTACTTGTTCGGCTCTTTTGGCTGGCTCTTTTGTGATTTTTGCTTTTGGTCAGCTTGATCATCACTGGTCTGCTTGTTGGATTGTCTACTTTTATTTTTCCTTTGCAAACTCGACTGGCGCGCTTTACAGCTTGACAGTTGCGCCCATTGGTGCAGATTGCTTGTGTATTACTCGTGCCAATTACTTTATGGCGCTAGTTTCAGCCTCACAGTCGCGCCAATCCTGTGAGGTACTAGGGTTTGCTCTGTTTTAACCTTCTTGGGCTTGATCAGTGTGTTTGGTTTTGTTTTTTCAACTGCTTGAGTGTTCTGGAGCCTTGTTTGACTGGCTGTGACCTTCGTCCTTTGGTTGTTTGCCGTTTTCCATCGATTTCACATTCTAGCCCTAGGGCATCTAGGTGCTCTTGTGTGTCGAGCCTCCCTTGGGAGTTTTTGGTCTCTATTTGTTCAGTCGACCTTGCGATTTCTTCTTTACATTCGTTTTGTGGTTGTTTATCATTTTATTGCGTTATTTGAGTGTTTGTTCTCTTCTTCATTCGAATTGCGCTTTGTCTCGTTTTGGGCCTAGATTACATGGTCCAATTGAGTCTTTGGGATTCTTTTGGTTTTGAGGGACTTTTTTGTCAATTTGAGGTTTGATTGCGTGTTTTTCATTGAGTGAATTTGCTTATATTCTCTCTTTTACTATCGCATCTCAAATTTCTCTTCATTATTTTTCATTCTGTTTACGTGCATGTTGCTATTAAACATTGAAAACATAAAAAATCTCTTTTGCTTTTGATTAGTTAGTGCAAATTAAAATATTTTCAGTGTTATTAGTGATTAGTGACTTTGAGAGAAAAGTTTTTGTTTTACATTAGCTGCATTAGAGACTTTGTTGGTTGTTTTCTGATCATTTTATTTGTGCGAAAAACTCTCAACCCTTTCGTAATTAGCTTTCATCGAATGAAATGATATACTGTGGCATATAGTGTGCATTTAGGAGATTTTGAGACATCACACTCGCTAAGGCCTGAAAACTGAAATGTAATTGAATATAAACGTTAAAATTTACTCAATTTACACTAAGGCAGCATTGAAACATTAACGCAACATTTAGTGGTCTAGGCTAGAGACCTGTTCCAGCGTCTTTAAACCTAGTAGCTTTCGTTCGCCTCTTGGATTTAGACAACACTAGTATGGACTTGTGCTCCCCATACCGTCAAGTATATAAAGGGAGACCCCACTATGTTTCTATCCTTTATCCATAGGAAGCCGAGTCTGCCACCCTATATCCGTGATACACCGGACACAGCATTCGGGGAGATTTCCTGCACGTACGTTAAGTCCTTGGTTTATTTCTCTTTCATTTTGAAACCAAGGTGTATATTGTAGTTCACGGTTATTTGGTACACCCTTTGCCTAGTATTCCTGAGTAGTCATTTGATCTTTTCTGACTCTTTAAATTTGAAAGGATCACCAAGCGCTTGTCCTTTCACGCTTGCTTCAAAACTGAAAGAGATAGAGTCACCTTTCATCTATTTCTTGACTCTTAAAACATGAAACGGTGAAGTTTCTAAGTTTCAATGTGGTAAAATAAATCACCCGCGATCACATGCCCTGTTAGATTTTGCTTGTTGGCCGTTTGATTGTGTGTCTTGACTCTTTTTCAGCCCGTGTCTGTTCTTCTTGATATTTTTTCATTGTTGTCACAGTGGCGGAACCTTCTGTTTTGTCTACTGGTAGTCCATATACGGACGATTCATCAGAGGCTTCTCAGTCCTCTGCTGAACCCCAGTAGCCCATCGTTTTCGAGTTTCCCGACGGGGGACCGGTTCTGTCTGAGCAGCCCTTGAGTTCAATTGGCCCTTTTCTGACCCTTGGTTTGGATTGGGAGTAGGGGAAGATTTCCCTCCTCTTACATCGGGTTCGCCTTTTATAGCTACTGTTATTCCTCCTAGTCCTCGCCGTCTGTTACGAGATCTAGCGGCAGGTTCAAATATGAGTGATTCTGCTAGCGAGGAAATCCCCACGTCTGGTGAAGATTACCAGTTGTTCCCTCGACAGTTATTTCCAGAAGGCAACCCTGAACCATCTATTATGTCATCACCTGGTCCCTCATTACCAGCCGGGTATAGATCCTTGGGTCAGATTATTGCCGCCGCTACCTCTATGGGGTTATCAGCTCCTTCTACGAGGCCGGTTGTTCCTTCATTGGGGATGTCTCCGCAGACACCTGTTACATCATCCCCTTAGGTTACTTCTATACCCTCCATGCCCACTGTTTGTGTGGCCGCATCTGCAGCCTCTGTTACTACCCAGTCTGTAAGGACCACATCGCTTCCCGAAGACATCTACATAGCATCTTCTATGCCAGAGAACATCTCTCCGGAGGAGTATCAATTGTCCCTGCAACAATCGAACCCCGAGGTCAGATAGTCCTCTCAAGATCCCAACCGCTTGTATTTTTCGCATTATGCACAGGATGGTACACCCGTGTACGTCTTTCCATATCAGTACGATGAACATGGGAGCCCTTTACGTTTACTTGCTCTTGAGGCTCAAATTAATGCTCAGGGTTTACCGTATAACCAGGCTGGCAACCCTACAACCCGCAAGGACAACCTTTTCAAGGCCAACCTTTTCAAGGCCAACCTTCGGGCCAGCCTGGCTATCCTTATGACTCGTAGGGACAGCCCATACAAGGCTACCCTCCGGGCTAGCAAGGGCCATTGTACGGTCCACAAGGACAGTATTACAACCCTTTCGGTCAACTCGTGCAGCCTCTCCCTGGAGTCCCACCTGGGCAACCTCAAGGACTCACAGGCCAACCGGGGTACCAACCGGGACCGGTATATGGTCTTGGGGGGCAAGTCCAACCTTCTCAACCTTTGCAACCGCAGTATCCTCTTGGTCCCAACATTGCACATCAGCCAGGACCATCTTATGGTCCTGTTGCGGGTCAAACCGGTTATCAGCAACCACCTGGCTCCATTCCGCTACCAGGCCAACCGACCCATCCAGCACAACCTGGTATCCCGCCACCAGGCCAACCGGCCAATCCAGCACAACCTGTGTCCCTCCACCAGGCCAACCGGCCCATCCGGCACAACCTGGTGCTCCTCAATAGCCAGGACAACCTGTACAACCGACACAACATGTTTATCCAGGGTAGCTCGCTCAACCAGGCCAGCCTGCACATCTTGTCAACCCTGCCCAACAGCCGACTTATTCAATGTCGCAGCCAAATCAACCGTTGTGCCCTAATTATCAGGCTCAGCAGGGTCCCACCTATCAGTAACCCACTCAACCTCAAGGCGGTTACTATTCTCATGGTCAATATCGACCAAATTATAGCCAGCCCCAAGGTTCTAACTATTACTCTCAACAACCCGGCTACACCTATGCTCAGCAGCCAAATCCACATGCTGCCCACACGGGGCCGACTTACAATCAGGGTCCATACTCTGGTTATCAAGCCTCGTACGCTGGTTACCAGCAACCGAATCAGGCTGGATATATGACCTATACCCCCTACAGTCAAAATCCTATGGGACAGAACCCCTGGGGGAAGGGCCAGGCATGCCATCCAATCTGCCATTTCCATTCCTACCTACCTTGGAATTACCGTATGTTTCGAAATTAACCAATGATCCGATTCTGCACAATCCTTATTGGCCTCCGGTTCCTACCAAGGTACCCGGTGATTGCCCCAAGTTTGAGGGTAAAGCTGGGGAGGACCCCCAAGCTCATGTGATGACTTACCATCTTTGGTGTTCTTCCAACTCTTGGGTGGATGATTCAATCCATCTACGCCTCTTCCAGCGCACTTTGAGTGGCGCTACCACTAAGTGGTATATTGAATAATCCCGTGGCGTCTTTCAAGATTTCAATACATTAGCCATGGCTTTTCTGACTCATTTTCAGTTACCGGATCGCTACGAAGCCGGGACGCACCTCCTGACTTCTTTGAAGCAGGACAAAGCCACCCACATTTCTGATCACATTCATGAGTGGCGACGTCGTTGTAGACTGATCAAGTTCCATATACCTGATCAGATACTAACTCATTGGTTCACCACCTCCTTCGTTAACAAAATCGCCCAAGATATTGCTATGGGAGCGTGTGTGACTGAAGAACAAGCCATAGCGCATGCCCAATATCTGGATCTAGTATACTCCCAGTCCGGCACATTTTATGATATTTTTCTTGATGCTCCACGGTCTGGAACCTCTGAAGCTCCACCTACCCCGGCGGTGCATGGTGTTATTGGTTCCGTGTCTCAGAATTCGAATAAATCTTCGAATGGGAAGCAGAAGTCCAACTCATATAATAATTCTGCTCCTCCCGCCCCTCCCGATTCCGGAAAAACTACAGAGGTTAACGTCGTTCAGGCTAATCCTACGGAAAAAGCCTCCAGAGGAAAGAAGAAGGGCAAAGGTAAATCCAAATCTGACGCTCCAAATCCAGAGTCCAAACCCCATACCGAGGATGGTTCCCCACATAAACCAAAGTACCCCTGCCTCATTTGTGAAGGAGATCATTATACCAAGGATTGTCCACGACGATCTAAACTTAGTCAACTTCTAAAAGGCTCCAAAGGGACTCTGGCAGTTCTTAAATAACCGTTCCCATCTCAGCAGACCTAGATGGTTGAACAACCTTCACCATCTGCACCATTTGGGTCCTAGGTCTTTATGATGAACGGTGCTGCACCTATCTCTATTGCTACACGTTTGAAGGATTACAACGAATCGCGTCAGGCACCTGGGAAGGCAGTTGTGGACGGTCTGTTAGGAATCTATAATTAGAAATATTGGCAAAGTCCAATCACAGAAACAACATTATTTCAACCACTTTGGGATTCTAGGATCTAGCCCTCCTGAATCCGGAGATGGATCTCTCCAATAAGTGCAAAGATGGATTTGTCTTTGAAGTTTTGGGTAAAAATGTTAGGCTAGTTATGAAGGACAAGGGTTTGTTTTGTTGTTTGGATGGTTGAGCATGAATGTTACTTGAGGGGAAAGTTTTAAGTGTAAAAGTTTCAAAAGTGAGAAGTTGCAAGAAAATAGAACAGCTTTGGCTGATAGATAGATATAACGCTGGTTTTTAGTCCATTGGGCTATGGAGTCATATCTGGGCTTTAATTGAGTAGCAAAATCAAGGGTGATCCAAGGGGCAAGTCATCTATATCACAAGATTATTGAGATTAAAATGATAGAATGGAAACAATAAAGTGTTGGAAGGGTGGAAACTGATAATAATTTCTCAAGGGATTTATAGCCAGTCCAAACAAGAAAAAGCCTCTTAAGTAACTATTTAAAACCAACCAAGAACAGGGCTAACCGTAAACTTCTTGGGAAAGTCTGTATTAAAGAAGCTTAATTGACAAACAATCCAGTAATCCACTTAATTACTTTTAGAAAGTATGAAAACACATAAGAGAAACACAATGCAACCTAAGATCAGATAAGGTACTTTTAAACCTAGTCTGCTTTCAGTCAACACCAAGGGAAACTTTCAGAATCTTCCTTTGGAGAAAAGAATCTAGGAATCAGGGCAAACCATATCTTCTCTAGTCTAACTTTAATAGCAAATAATGGAAACCACATTCAAGAACAATGTTTAAGCAAACAGAAGGACGAGGGAATGCCAATGTTCCTAACTGTTTAAACCGTATTGAATAATTCTTAAATAAACAAATTTGAGGAAAACATTAAGATAAAGATTTCTCAGCCAGAGAAGGTTACTGATATACAGTAGATCCTAACCCTGTTTAAACTGCTCTTTACAGCAGAATATGAACAGTATGGCATACATAGAAGGAAAAACAATTAACAAAGAAAGAAGCACTTCACCAGTAATATAGACCAGGATCCCAAGAAAAAGCTTGTTATTGATGTCAAACCAGTTACAGTCTTCAAGTCCAATGTTTCAGTTCAGCAATCATCTTCACTATTCAGCCTAACTACTCTATCACAAACAGAGCTTCAAGGGCCAGTGAACACTATATACAAATAGAAGTCTCGAGCTCAAATGTATTTCAAAGTTCTGCAACCAACAGTTTCTCATCTTCTACTGAAGTATTTATAGAAGGATAAGGAAGTGAGATCTAACAAAAGATCTTAAGGACAATTAATATAGAGTGATGACTCCTCGGCCTTCTGATGGGCTCGATGGAGAATTTTACAGGTGGATCACAGTATTAACTGCTTTATCATAAATATCAAAGCTCGGTGGGAGCTTTATTTGACTTTGAGGCTCTGTATGCTGTGTGGAGTAACTCTGCAGATATTTTTTCATTTATTCTCTTGCAGAAGTAACTCCTTGGATGCGTTGGAGGCGAATATCTGATTTTCTTTAATAAGTTTGGCCTCTATTTGAATGCTTTGAGGCAACAGGTGGCTCCTTTGGTAGCTGAGGAATCAATTCGCCTCATTTGAAGCGGTGGAGGCCTTTCTGTCAGTGAAACACTTTAGGTTTTCTTTAAACTGTGTTTTGAGTCGGAGATTAGGCTTTTGATAACTGTCTTAGCCATAATCTCCGTAATACTGTCTTCACTCTTCATCTGCTATGCTTTATCTTCAAACTTATACTCTTTAACTGTTCTTCGAATAAAACAGTGTCTTGTTGATGTGCAGGGCCGCACTGGGCTATTTTGCGTGTAATCAACGCTCATGAAACATTGACAAATCATTGAATTCAACCCTGTGAATGGTTTCTTTAGTAGCCCAAAGGCACGGGAAACGTCTTTCCCAGTCCCCGGATTTCCTTCATTATTCAGTGGAAAACCATTAGAATACCTGCAAAACACAAAAATAATTAAGAAATCCTGTGTTTTGGACTTAAACTGCTTAGAAGGCAAGGAAGGAGCGCCACCGTTGGATTTGGACATGTGGACAGTCCAGATTTAATCGGGGAATCGCAATCGGGGGGGGGAGGAGGAAAGGAGTACGATTGTGCGATTGAAAAACTCCGATGCGATTGTGCGATCGGGATAGTCCAATCGATTGAGCGATGACCGTTGATTTGAGGATCAGATCAGTGGTGGGAAATGAATCAGCGGGTTTTTGAAGCAGGGGTAAGACTTGTGATCGGAGTTAATGAGGACCATTGGATCATGGAAGGCGGAGAGGAGATCAATGGTGGATAATCAATCAGGGATCGGCAATCGGGGGTGAAACAAAATGCATGCGATTGAAAAATTGCGATGCGGTTGAAATTGCCGATGCAATGAAGCGATGGCCGTTTGATCGACGTTAGATCAACGGCGGGGATTAGTTCTGGAGCGAACCGGTGGAAAGAACTTTATAACATATGAAACCCAAAGTTTTCAACAAAAACAAAGGTTTTTTTTTTTGATGGATCGGGATATACATACACGATAGGCGCCCGACTGCGGGGTCGGTGGTTTTTACGGAATGTAATATGCCCGGGCATATAAAAACAAGGGCCAATCGCAATCGGGCCATCGGGCCTGGTCTTTCCGATCAACCCATTTGAGAATTTGCGATGCGATTAGCACCCGGGATCCTAAACACTTGGTCCCGGGGAAAAGTTATATGGAAAGAAAATAAAGGGGCGGGGTTTATAATACATAGGACCCAATCGCATCGAAACTTTGGATGTGGGTCTCTCCGATCAACCCATTGTGATTTCTCCGATTGCGATTGCGCAATCAGTCTTTTTGATCAACCCATTTTATTTTAAACACGTGACTTCAAGTTCTTAAGTTGAAACTTTGGATAAGCAGGTTTTGGGTTTTATAAAGAAAAATGGGTTTGGGAATGAAATATTCACAAGGTCTAAACGCCGAGGGCGGGCCCAAGTTTATATGGAAATAATATGATCGAGGTTTTAATCAGAATGGCCTAATCACAATCGAAACTTTTGGTCTATGGCAAAAAGACTTGCGCTGTTTGAATGTGTGCGATGCAATTAGCGCCGAAAGGCTTTGGCATTTGGTTCTAACGCATGGGCATGTGGAGGGGAAGTGGTTTAGGACTTAGTCCAAAGGGCTTAATTCCATAGTAAAGACTTGTATTTTTTATGAATTTTTCATGGTTTTTCAATGGAAATGGGGGTTCCGAAATAGTTAAAAAGTGAGTTTTTAACTATGGAAAGGGGAATTTTTCATAAAATGTAAGAAGAGGACTTTATGAAAACAAGGCAGTTTTGATGGAGAAAAGGGGAGCAAATGAAGGTTAGAGAAGGGGAAAAATAAATATTTTTCAGCAGTCTTTCATTTGGAATCAGCAGAATTTCCTGAGTATAAAATGGAAATAGTAATGAAGATTTTTGGACAGAGGTATGAGGCCTTCAAGGAGCCTTCAAGAGCCAACAATTTTTAGTGATAAAATTTGTTCCTTGGAGGCTAAAAAAGTTTTAGCCACCTTTTGGTATAAAAAAATATTATAGGTGGCTAACACGGTCCACCTCCCCCACCTGTCTCCGGTTCGTTGGAGATTGAGAAGCCTACTGCTGAACCTATTGTGAGGCCACCTTCTAAAGGTGTTCTACGAAGATCTTCCTACAATCCGAATGCCCATGCTGCTCAGCACTACAGTATTGTTGAGGATCTGGCACAGGCACCTTCTGCCATGTCTGCATTGGAAGTTCTTCAGAGTTTCCTGTCACAATGGAAAGCTTTGTTGTCTGTAATCGGTGGGATCGATCCCACTGATTCTAATATTCTCACCTTCGACTTAGAGAACTTTACCCCCCGACTTCCACATCAGATCGCTCTTATTATTCAAGTCGGGATCAACGGTCTTAACATCCATAGGGCCATTGTGGATGAAAGTGCTTCTACCTATGTCATGTCGTCCGCTGGCTGGAAGGCCATTGGCTCTCCGGCCCTTTCATCATCTCCTAATGCCCTAGAGGCATTTGATGGTCGGGAATCGAAACCCCTGGGTGTTCTCGAGAGTTTAGCGATTACCTTACAGGGGAAGACAATCAACGTAGAAGTAGAAGTAGTTGACGCCAAGCTTAACTACAATATACTTCTCAGCCGCAGTTGGACTCACACCATGTTATGTGTACCGTCCACCCTCTTTCGACTTATTAAGTTCCCTCACGAGGGTAAAATCGTTACTGTGGATCAGTTGTCTTTCTTCACCTCCACCTCCAAGAACAACTTTCCGTACGTGGATCAGATTCCAAATCCCCCTGACAGTGTAGGACCTGGTCTCTTTAAGGACCCCATCCTCATGGGTATTTTTCCCGTACCACCACTGCACACCGCTCAAGTTAATATGATCTCTAGGTCTGACGACCCATGGCTCATCCCTTCGCTTGAGCAGGTGGATGAGTTTGGAGAATCGATGCCCTTAACTCCGGTAGAGATTAACTAATGTGAAATCGTCGCCGCATCTGATCCTCCCCCTCTTTAGCATGCTCCTTCGAGCATGGTTTTAGACATCTATTCTCAATCCCCCTGGCTCGGCGAGGCCAACTCGCCTGATCCTCTTAAAGAGATTTTCCATTCTGATGAAGCCATTGTTGAAACAATGTCTCTTGAGGAGCTGCCTTGGAGCGATGGACATCATCGTTCCTCCTTCATGCCTAGCTTGGGGGCAATGTCAGATTGTCTAGAGCGTTTTTCATCTCAGGTTCCCACTCCAACTCTCCAGACGTCCATATTGACACATGAGGTGCTTTCAGAGGGAAACCTGAGCAACATTACTCAAACCATTCCAATCAACATCTCTGTTAAACCGGGGATAGTTGAGAACATACACGTGGGAGTGACTTGTTCTCCTGATGAGATATGAGTTTATACTGATCTTTTTCGAGAATTCAGAGACGTGTTTGCTTGGTCCTATGAGGAAATGCCCGGGATTGATCCCAGCATAGTAGTGCACGAGATTCCTACCTATCCTGGTGCGAAACCCACGTGCCAACGCCTATGCCCGGTGCATCCTCGCAAAGCCGCTGCCATTAAAGCAGAAGTTGAAAAACTTCTGAACGCGGGCTTCATTTACCTGATTCCCCTCACAGAATGGGTCTCCAACATTGTCCCTGTAGATAAGAAACATGGCACTATTAGAATCTGTGTTGATTACCGAGATATTAATCGGGCCTGTCCAAAGGACAACTACCCCACTCCTTTCATAGATCAAATCATTGACGAATGTGCTGGGAGTGAGATTTATTCCCTGATGGATGGCTTTTCCGGGTATAATCAGATAAATATTCTACCCGCTGATCAACACAAGACTGCATTCATATGTTTGTGGGGTACTTTCGCTTATAAAAAGCTCTCGTTCGGCTTGAAGAACGCTGGAGCTACTTTCCAGCGTGCTATGTCTTACACGTTCCATGACATACGCCATATCGTTCAGCCTTATCTAGAAAATTTGCTGGCTCACTCAGCTCGGCGAGAGGACCACCCAGAACACCTCTGCCATATTTTCCTTCGCTGTCGACGCTATAATATCCGGCTTAATCCTCATAAATGCGTCTTTTGCGTGGATTATGGCCGTATTTTGGGGTTCATAGTCTCCAAGGATGGGATTCACCTCGATCCCCTAAAGGTCGAGACCATTGTCAATCTCCCATCACCATCTTTGTTATATCAATTGTAGAGTCTGCAGGGAAAAGCTAACTTCCTATGATGCTTTATACCGAACTACGTGGAAGTGGCCAAAGGATTCACACGTCTTTTAAAGCAGAACGTTCCCTTTCATTGGGATGACATTGCTCAACAATCCTTTGAGAAGCTTAAGAAATTACTTGTTAATGCTCCGTTGCTTCGGCCTCCAAACTATCACCATGATTTCACTCTATACTTGGCCGCCGCCTTTAGCACCATAGCTATGGTTCTGGTGCAGGATGATGACGATGGTAATGAACACGTTGTTTAATATCTATCACAGAATCTTCTCGACACGAAAATGTGTTACGCTCACGTCAAGAAGCTAGATTTAGCAGCTATACAAGCTGTGCAACGTTTCCGCCACTACATCCTGCTGCGTACCGTTACCGTGGTTTCGGATTGCAACCCCATGACATATATTATTTCTCGACAATTACTGGGGGGAAAATACTCCAAATGGATCGTTATCCTTCAGGAGTTCGACCTAGATTTTACTACTGCTAAGTCGACCAAATCACTGGTTTTTGCGGATCTTATTTGGTCCCTCCCAACAGACTCCCCCCCATCTCATTCTGAAGAACATATACCAGACAAAACCATCTTCCTTATCAGCACCCGTGACCCATGGTATGGCAATATTATTTTGTATCTTCAAACGTCATCCTTTCGCTCTGAGTTGACCAAAGATGTCCGACGTCGGATTCGACATCAGTCTCAACCCTACCGCATTGTAGGAGATACATTATACCAGGTTGGAGTATATTCAGTGCTTCGTCGGTGTTTGACTCTGGAAGAGGCCGAAAGAGTCTTAAATGAATGTCACAGTGGCGCCTGTGGCGGTCACATGTCTGGATATGCCACCGCCCAGAATATTCTGCGTGCGGGTTACTTCTGGCCGTCAATCTTCAAATACTGTATTGTTTCAGTCCGAAAATGTCACGTGTGCTAGGTTTTTTAGTGCAAGATGCGCGCGCCACCCCTCCCTCTGCATCCTGTCATTACCGTCGGCCCTTTCGCAAAATGGGGCATAGATTTTATGACGTGTAACCCTCATTCGGCCGGGGGGCATGCATATATAATCGTCGTTGTCGACTACTTTACTAAGTGGGCCGAAGCGATGCCTACACTAGCCGCCGATGGTAAGACAACTGCCCAATTTATCTTCAACCATATTATTTCACGTTTCGGGGTCCCTCAGGCCATTGTTACCGATCATGGTACTCACTTTCGAGATTACATGATGGCTGAGCTGACATCAAGATTGGGCTTATGACACAATAGCTCAACGCCATATTACCCCCAGGAAAATGGCCAGGTTGAGGCTGTGAACAAGGTTTTGGTCACAATGCTTCAACGAACAGTTGGAATTCATAAGTCCAATTGGCACCTCCAATTTTTCTCATCTCTATGGGCATACCAGACGTCAGCAAAGAGTGCAACCAGATTCACACCATTCCAATTGGTGTATGGTCTGGAAGCAACTCTTCCGGTTGAGTGTGAAATTCCTTCTTTAAAGCTAGCTGTGGAAATTTTTCCCGATTCTTCTCCTGAAGAAGAGTGTCTCTTGTATTTGGAATGGTTGGATGAAACTCGTCGCTTGGCAACTTTAGTCCTTGAAGCACAAAAAAAGCGGGTCAAAGCACACTTTGATCAATCAGTCTCTCCATGTTCCTTTGTCGAAGGGGACCTTGTCCTCCTATACGACCAAACACACGACAAACTCGGGGCAGGAAAGCTCCATCCCATGTGGCATGGGCCCTATATAGTAAAATGAGTATTGAAGAATGGGGCTTATGAGCTCATTGATTATGAAGGAGTTCCACTGGCGTAGCCTAGAAATGGGTTGTACCTTAAGAAATACTACGCTTGAAGTTATTTTTGGTATGGTGTGTGTACATAGGTGTGTATATTCATTTGTGTGCATGTGTGGTGTGGTGTGCGATGTAAGCGCCTTTCTGTTGATCAGGTCTATTAGCCCCTATGAAATTCTTGACAAGTAAGCTGGGGGCTAGGTTGTTTTGGAGCCTTTAAGGAATGTCTTCTCCCTGAAAATCCATCCTCCTTGAAGTCTCTTATTTCCATGCCTAACATTGATCCCCTCTGATTGTTCCTTTCCCTAAGGCCTGCATTTACCCCTTGTACCCCTGCAAAATGTCCCTTTTTCCCTTTTTCTTCCTTCTGACAGTGTGCCTTTGTTCCCCTCTATTTCCCCTATTAGCCCTCTAAAACCCTCCAAAATCCCCTCTAAAATCCCTACACCCTTCTTGTCCCAAGTTCCCCTCCATCTCCCCATCGTTACCCTTATAAGGTTTCAAAAATGCATTTAAATGGCTTAAAAACCCATTTTGAACCTTATTGCAGGCCCAACCCCTTTCCCGCTTAGCCCCGCGCCTTTTCCTCCATGTGACCCGTGCTGAGACCATTCATTGGCCCAAAGGGCGCTAATCTCCCTTACCGTGCCATCACCGTCCGTTTTAATCCGCAGATCAACGGTTCATAGCCAGAGCGCATCGGGTGCATTTTCCACCATTGATCTGTTCCAGATCTGACGACGCAGAGCTCGCCCGATCAGTGGTCCCCACTCTCGTCCCCACGGACTGTTCAAAACCGTCGGTTTATTCTACACCACTCATGCATGGTTGGCGGTTTTCCCTCGTTGCCCAGCGATTCCACTAGCCGCCCGCCGCGTGTCCCCTGTACGACGGCAAAAACACTTTCTCCCCGCGCGTTATCCTTCGACCAGAGTCACGCAGCGAAATGAGTACAAGCCATTAGATCTCACGCGCCTCATCTGACGGCCATCGTTCGACAGAGTTTCATGCCGCTTAACCCATGTCATGTCCCGTCTGCCGCTGTTGATCTCCGTCACAATCAACGGTTCAGATCTGTTCGCCTTCCATTGACCACCCCCTGGGTTCGCTCGCCACGTCATCTCCACATGGATTCATCATACGCCAGACCATTCCATCACATATATTGTTTTGGTCTCGTGTTTTTTAAGGTTTTTCATTCGTTTGTTCTGCAGACCGCCATCTCCACCAGAGCGGATCTTCGTTGTTCCTCTTCTTTTCTCTCCGTCATGTCACCGTTTGCATGACCTTTTCTTCGCTTCCACATCATCCGCCACCACATTCATGGTCGCCTTAACTTATTTTTGTGTTTTGCAGGGTTGTTAAGCGGCAATGGTCGCCATGATGCACGTCTCTGTTCCAAGGACAAAGAAATCAGGAAAGATCATCTTGAGTGGCTGAAATTTATGAAAATGACCCGGGAAGATGAACAGAAGACATGCATTAAAGAGAGTAGGGTTTAAACCTTGTAGAAGCCTCCCAGCGTCATTAAAACCTAAGCTGACCTGTCAGAAGAGAGGATGGAGTGGCAAAACGTTTCAGTACACGGCATAGAGGATTAGCACACGATAATGAAGATCTTGAGCCTTAAATCAGTGGTTTAGAAGGCAAAGCACCAGATTCAAAACACCGAGGATCAATCAAAAGGTCCTATGCACAGTAAAAGGTAATATCAGGGTTCATTCATCAGCAAAGTTTTTTTCTTCATCAAGTACAGGGCGCCCATTCAGCATTTATGATGCACAACGCCCCTGAAGGAATTCCCACCAGACAATAGTTCAAAACAACCAGAGAATTTATATGGCAGACCCCTCAGCAGATTATTCTATTTTTGTTAAAAACACCAAGGATACGACAGCCGAAATCTATCAATATCATATCCGAAGAATATCACCTTCCACAAGGGAAGTGACAGAGATTGAATACATAGCAGTCAAATAGCACGGGCTTCAACCCTGCATTCATTTCTGTGTTTAATATCACATTTAGTGTTCACCTACTACCTCAATCGACCTTCTGTTCATCATCTGCTATAAAGCACAAAAGGAAACTATTGTAAAGGTTGTTGATTGGATATCATTAGATTGCAAGCATTTTCCTCTTAAGACAAGTTCTCTATGTAACATTGTAAGATAGGCTGAGATTGGATGTATTCAGACTGAATGTTCAAGCTGTGGGCATTGATGTACCTGATTGGTGTTGTTTTTAATATGACAAGCACATTTCTTTGGATACTGATCTAAAGCAGTTGGTGATGTTTTCCTTTCTCTGCATTTGTGATTGACCTGCTTTCATTTCATTACATTTCTTCAAGCTTGCATCAGAATTTTGGCATAATATTTACCCGTGATAGGTACCTTATGTTGCTGCTCTCCCAGCCTTTTATGTTTTCTGCTTACATGTGCATCTGAATATTGATTTCAATTGATTTAACCAGTGTAGCGGATGACATTTCCTACTCTCTGATGTATGAATTAATGAGATCTATGTTTAGATGTTCTTGTTAGGATTTAGTTAGATGAGTTGAGAACACTGGGAGGTCTAGAACCCTGTCTCTGCCTCACTGGGATCTTTCCATCTCTTTAAACCTTTCTAAGATCACTGCTGTCAAAATTTTCATTGTTTTTCCTTGGAGTTGCTAAAGCAGACCTGGAGTTAAATGACTTCTGGTCTGATCTATAAGCAGCCCCTTTGTCCCTCTTTGAGAGCAGCCTTTGAGTATGCCCAAGCAGGTCTGGAGTTAAATGACCTCTGACCTGATCTATAGGCAGAAATTTGGTTGTCTTTCTTTCTTTCACTTTCAGTCCTTAATGTTCCATTCCATCAACCATCTTTAAAGATCCAAATGATCTAGATGACTAGCCCAATTGAAAGCTTGCACATTGAACACAAGTAAACCCTTTCTTGACTCCATTGCCCAATGGTCTTGATGTTCCCTAAGTTGTCTATCTTTTCCTAGTTTTCTCTTTGCTCATCCTTGTCATATATTGGACCCTTCTTTCTTGATTCCCAACAACCAAACACAAACTATCAAAAAAATAAACCCTATGCCTATAACTAGCCTAAAACCTTAACATTTGAGCTTCAAAGACATAAAACCTTTGACCATCATAGAGAGATCCCTCTCTGGACCTAGGAGGGCTAGATCCTAAGGTCTGAAAGTGGTTCTATGTTGTCTCATCTTTTGGTCTTGTCAACCTGGCCAAAACATGGGAACCCCAACATAATGGCGACTCCACCGGGGACACTTTCTGAAAATTTTTCATCTCACTCTATCATAAACTTCAGAAAACCTTCAATCTCTGGTCAGATTGGCAATTAGTCACACCTCTTCTTGAACAGCCTCAGTGTCATTTGCTGTGTTCTATTGTACTCTTAGACAGAGCCTGGACAGGGCCAGGTAGCCTCCAGATCTCATCCTCTTTAGGAGGTGACATATCTGGTAAATGCCCTCCCAGTCAATCTCTGGTGAGATTTTGTTGTGTTCTGAGGTTATTCTAGAGAGGTGATAGTGCCCGAGCACTGTGGTGGATAGTGTGGCCCCTTTGACATACCCTAAACCTTCCACCTGGCGACTCCATAGTTCCTAAAGATCAAAGACTCCACTGGTGATCAGTAGGCCTGCTGATTGTCTTGGTTTCACGTTATACTCCACTGGAAGACCAACCTTTGAAACAACATTAACCACAGCAAAATTAACAAGTAGGGTTAAGCTGCTTGGCTGAGAAATAAAATTCTGGATTTTAAAACCATTCACACAAGAGCTTATCCCAATCCCCACCCACCTGAAATAGTTGAAAATCCGGAGAGTATCCTCAAGGGAGCTCCTACACCTAAAAGACCAACTATTTCTAGTCACATTCATAGAGCTAATTCTGCACCAGAAGACTTAACAGATCTATCACATTTTTTCCCTGACCTAGACCCACCTAACAGATTACCCAAAACTAGGTCATTTAGTCATCTAGACCAGCCAAACCTCGAGCTTCACAGTTCACCATCTCATAGTGGCCAACACACTAGGGACAGAGGAACCCCTCCATCTACACTACCTGATATCCATTTCATTCAAAACTTGGGGCTCTCCCGCCCTAGATCTGCTCAGCAAACTTCTGCTGGTCCTAATATCCCTGTCATCCATATACCAGATGCTCAAATTAATCCTTTACCTCATCAGAATATCATCATGGCAGCTTGGTATGCACCTCTAGTCTTACCTCAGCCTTTGTTACCCTTACCCAATGATTATCAATCAAAAATCCCACACTTCACTGCTAAAGAGTCCATAACAGCTCAACAACATGTATATAAAATGGAGGATTCCTTTGATTACATGGAAATTGATGATGAAACGATCAAAATGAGAATCTTTGCTCAAAGCCTAGGGGGTGATGTAAAGAAATGGTTTAAAAACCTACCTTCTGGTAGTATCCAAGATCTTCCTGCATTATATCAGACCTTCATAGACAAATGGGAAACTAGGGAAAATCCTCGCCAACTCCTAGCTGAATACATGAGCCTTAAAAGGAATGCAGGAGAGAGTGTCCAGGATTACACCACTAGATTTAACAGCATTTACAATGCTCTTCCTCCACACATGAAACCTCCACAAGGTATGGCCCTAGCAAAGTACCCTGATGGGTTTGATGCTGACATGGCCTATGAGCTTAGAGATAAAGAGTACACCACCTTGGAGGACATGCAGAAAGGAGCTGTAAACATAGAGGCCAATTTGATTGAGAAAAGAGCAAGACTGAGGTCTGAGAAAAGGGTAACCTATAGGGATGACAATGTAGACTCCACATCTGATCCAAATTATGACAGACTATCTAAACATGTGGATAAGCTGCAAAAAATGATGGAAAAGATGGTTGTCACAGTTAGCAACCAAAACAGAAACCAGAACCAGAATCAGAACCAAAACTTTAGAAGAAACAACAATGCTCCCAACAGACAAAAAGAGTCAGATCAACAAGTTATCCCCCCTTTCCAAAAAAAATTAGATGAAGATGAGGGAATCGTAGAAGAGTCTGAAGGGAATGTAATAAACATGTTTGAAACATAAGACTCAGTCCTTAACTATGATTCAGGAAAAGATCAACCCTCACCATCATATTGGGATGAGGAATGGTTAGAAACTGAAGATTACAGATTAGGGTTTGAAAATGGCATGATGCAGGTCAGAGAACAATATGAACTTAGGAGCAAAAAGAATCAAGACACTTCCAAGCCCAAAGCTCCTGAGGTTACCATCAAGAAAAGACCTGATAAAACTTCTAAAGCATCTGCTGCAAATAACAAATCAGCAGCTGAAAGTTCTGGTAAACACAAGGAAAAAGACAACCAAGACACTAAAAAACAAATCCAACCAACTAGCAGCACTAGCACTGCAGTTAGTGCTCCTGACAAAACGATTCCCGACCCTGTACATAGTGAGAAATCATAAACTGATACAGCTACTAAGGCAGTAGCAAATAAAATAGAATTGAGCATTACAAAGGTCCAGTCCACTTTCAATCTGGAAAGTGAGATTGCAAAAATCAAAATCTCTGTACCATTATCTGAGCTGGCCACTTAGGATGTATATAAAGGCCAAATTTTGAAAGCATTGAATCTGGGAGAAATAAATGATTCTGTAAACCTGAATGATGATCAACCTGCCCTCTTGTTTGGTCCAAAGATCGAGGGAAAGTTTCAGGAGGGGGTAGTCCACCTTTTTATATCAGTCTCAACATTCATGATAAGATCCTTCATAATGCCATGCATGACTCTGGAGCATCTCACAACCTGATGCCTAAGGTAGTGATGGAAAGGCTAGGCCTAGAAATCACCAGACCCTACAAAGACTTATATTCATTTGATTCAAGCAGAGTAAAATGCCTAGGCCTAATCAAAGACTTATGTGTGAGTTTGAACCAGATCCCAGCTAAATGTATGGTCATGGATGTGGTGGTGGCAGATGTGCCACCTAAGTATGGCATGTTACTATCTAGATCATGGGGAGCCAAACTATAAGGAACAATGCAGATGGATGGATCATATGCCACTATCCCTATATTTGGCCAACTTAGAAGACTGTATAGAGAGTCTCAGATGAAATTCCTAGTCAGTAGCCCTGAGAAACCTGAAAATTCACCATTATACTCTGTGCACAAAGACCTGGATTCTTTCATTCTTTATAATGACCAATCCTTGGGAGAGCCAGAGTCTGAATGAAGAAATACAAGCAAAAATGCAGAGCTCATGGACTTTAGCGTAATGGCTACCCTAGAAGAAATCGAAGAAGAAAACAGCAGTGAAACCTGTAGAATATGCGGTGGGAGCCTAACTCAGAACGAGCCAGAAACACAAGGCAGTCAGCCCATTAGTCACACCCCTTAGATCGATACACCACGTGAAGAACGAGACAACCCACAGCCTAGTACAGACCCTACAACGCAACACAATGGCAAACCCAGCTGCAGGGAAGGAAACAACGACGAAACGGGAAATGAACCCCTGTGGGAAATGAATTTCGATGGATCTTGTACTAGGAAAACTGCTGGAGCGGGGGTGTGGCTACGTAACACAGAAAATGATCATGCAGAGAGCCACGCTGTCAATCTACACTTCAAATGCACCAATAATATTGCAGAATATGAAGCTCTCATCCTCGGCCTAAATCTGTTGAAAAAATTAGGGGCCCATAGGATAACTGTGCATGGAGATTCTGAGTTAGTGATCAAACAAGTGAATGGTGAGTATTCAGCAAAACACCCCAGGCTTAGGGCATACAGGAATGATGCCATGGATATATTGAGAACATTTGTTGAATATGAATTGGTGTTTGTCCCTAGGGGTCAAAATGCAGTTGAAAATGGATTAGCTTGCCTAGCTAGTTCATATCCTAAAACCCCAGTTGACCAACAAATCATCATTCAGACCAAATTCAGACCTGCAGTGCCAGACAATGAAAAATATTGGCAGGTCTTTGAAGGAGAAAAACATATCGAAGATTTCCTGGTGGGAAGAAATGAGTTTGAATTTTCTGATTTAGACTCAAAATCTGATGATAGTTGCCCAAGTGAGGATCCCCCAAATGAACAAGAAACACCCTATAACATAGAAATAAACACCCTTTCTGAAGAAACTGGAAATCCAACAAAAAAATGTGAAAACGCAGATAGTGAAGAAATAGAGGTGCTGCAGGCCAAAGATAAGAATATACCCAGAGGCCTAGCACCCTTAGAGGATCTTTTTGACTTTGATGACGTAGCAAATAAGCCCACAATAGAACATGCAGATTCAGATGTGGAAGAATGCAACATAGGCACTCAAGACAAACCCAAAATGATTAAACTAGCTAAGTCTTTACCTGCAGACATGAAGAAGAAATACATCGAGCTGTTTAAGGAATTCATTGATGTGTTTGCATGGAGCTACGAAGACTTAAAGGCTTATGACACCAACATCATTCAACACAAGATACCCTTGAAGGAAAATTAGAAGCCTTTCAGACAGAAAATTCGTAGGATGAATCCAAAACAATTGCATGCAGTTGAGAAAGAAATTAAGAAGATGTATGATGCAAGCATAATAGTCCCTGTGAGGTTTTCTGATTGGGTGTCAAATCTAGTGGCTATGAGGAAGAAAACAGGGGAGATCAGATTGTGCATAGAATTTAGAAACCTCAACAGAGCCTCCTTGAAAGACAACTACCCCTTGCCTAGAATGGAACACATCTTATAGAAGGTAGTGGGCTCTAAGAGAATCTCCCTACTTGATGGTTTTTCAGGATATAACCAAATATTGGTACTCCCAGAAGATCAACTCAAAAAAGCATTTACCACTCCATGGGGCACCTTCATGTATGTGAAAATGCCCTTTGGATTGATGAATGTTGGCGCCACCTTCCAGAGAGTGATGGATATAGCTTTCTCAGAGGAGATAGGACACTTCATAGTTATCTATTTAGATGACTTGACTGTCTTTTCCAAAACTGAAGAAGAACACCTGAAACACCTTAGGAAAGTTTTTGAAAAATGTAGAAGGTATGGTCTGTCCTTAAATCCTAAGAAAACTATTTTTGGGCTGCAAGAAGGTAAACTTCTTGGCCACATTATATCTGAGAAAGGGATTAGGATAGACCCAAAGAGAGTTGACGAAATACTCCAAATCACACACCCAAGAAACATCAAGGAGCTACAGTCCTTTATTGGGAAGATCAATTTCCTTAGAAGATTCATGCCTAACCTTGTTGAGCACCTTAGAAAAATGACCGACATGCTAAAGAAAGGTGCAGGAATCAAGTGGACTGTTGAAGCCAAGAAATCTTTTGAGTCAATAAAAATTGCACTCACACAGACCCCGGTACTTATTAGCCCTGACTTCTCAAAATATTTCCTCATCTTTTCCTTTGCCTTTGAGCACACAATAGCTGCAGTTTTGCTGCAGAAAAATTCAGAAGGTAATGAACAACCTATAGCTTTCTTCAGTAAAGCCTTAAGGGATGCACCCCTGAAGTACAACATTATAGAAAAGTAGGCCTATGCCCTAATTAAGGCCTTAGAAGACTTTAGGGTGTACATTCTGCATTCTCACACCATTGCTTATGTGCCAAATATATTGGTCAAAGATATCTTGTCCCAAGAACCTGATGGGAAAAGGGGAAAATAGATTGATACAATCTTAGAATACGACCTTGAAATAAAACCCACTAAGCTGATCAAAGGTCAAGGCCTGGCCCAGTTAATGGCTGAATCAAACTTGCAGGCCCTTGACATTAATATGATAAATGCCTTAGATGAGCAGGAAGGATTTCCCCATCCAACTATTGAGGAGAAGTTTCAAAACTCTCCTTGGTATACTGATATCCTTTACGTGCTCACCAACCTCAATGCCCCTCCAGAACTGTCCAAAACCAAGGCCAGATTCATAAAACTCAAAGCGAGAAATTACTGCATTTTGAATGAGAATTTATACTGGAAAAATCCAAACGGCCTATTGCTAAAATGCTTGGTTGAACCTGAAGTTGAAAATGTTAAACAGGAGTTTCATGCTGGAGAATGTGGAGGCCACCTGAGTTGGAAAGCCACAGCAACTAAAATACTCAGGGCTAGTTATTATTGACCTACACTGTTTAATGATGTCCATAAAATGATAACCACCTGCCACAAATGTCAGATCTTTGAAGGTAAAAGAAAACTCCTCCCCCTTCCTCTGCAACCCATCACGGTGGAAGGTCCCTTCATGCAATGGGGCCTAGACTTTATTGGAGAGATTCACCCCTCTTCTTCTGGGCAACACAAGTGGATCTTGACTGCCACAAATTACTTCACTAAATGGATAGAAGCCATACCCACTAGGAATGCCACTGATTCTGTCATCATTAGGTTCCTAGAAGACTTCATCCTATCTCAGTTTGGCTGTCCAAGGAAAATAATCACTGACAATGCCGCTGCCTTCGGATCCAAGAAAATGGTTGAGTTCTGTCACAGGTACGGAATATCTCTTGGTCATTCAACGGCCTATTACCCTCAAGGTAATGGCTTGGCTGAATCATCTAACAAAAGCCTGGTTACAATCATTAAGAAGCTGCTGGAAGAGAACAAAAGGTCATGGCATAAAAATTTGATACATGCTTTGTGGGCAGACAGGCTCACCACAAAGAAATCTATAGGCATGTCACCATTCTAGCTAGTTTATGGAACTGAAGCAGTTTTTCCTACTAGCCTTGGAGTTCCAGTGATCAAACTTATCCAGGAGATCCAATCAGAGGAAGACAACATGATAAGGAGAATAAATGAAACAATCCATCTTCAGTAGACAAGGGATCAGGTCTACAACAGAGCAGTGAAAGTTCAACAAAACATAAAGAGGCAGTTCGATAAAAGAACCAAAGCTTCAGACTTCAAAATTGGTGACAAGGTTCTGAGATGGGATTCAAGAAGAGAAGACAAAGGCAAACATGGAAAATTTGACAGCTTGTGGCAAGGCCCATTTGTCATCCAGGCCACTGTGGGTCCTAATGCATTTTTCTTACAAGAACTTGATGGTACAGAGCTGTTTGGGGGTCCTGTCAATGGCAGGATGCTCAAACACTATTTCTGCTAATTTTTCATTTCCAGTTCCATTTCCATTGTACATACCATTGCAGTTTTACTTTCAAGAAAATAGAGAAAATGTTTCCAAAAATAGAGAAGGTAGAGGTTCAAGCATGCTCAAAGCATGGACCTCTGAAAAGTGCAAAATATTGGCTCTAATAAACTCAAAACCTGAGCCAAAGAAGAGAAGACAGCCGGTCGTAACATGCTCAAAATCTGGACCAGCAAGGAAAAAAGAAGAGTTAGCTCTAATATGCCCAAAACCAGAGCTGAAAACGAAGAAGAAAAGGTGACTCTAATATGCTCAAAATCTGAGTCACAAACAGAGAAGGATATTTCAAATTGCAGATTTCTTGCCTTCACAGTTTTGTTTGCAGTTTTCTACAAGTCTTCACTCCAGCAAGTTAGACAGTCTAATCCTGGCTTGGCTGTGTTTCAATTTCCTGTTTTAGAATATAGGAGAAGAAACCTGTTGGATAGTTTAATCCCAACAGGTAGTAGATTAGGTAGAGAAGCATATGAGGCCAACTGTTTAATATGGTCTCATGGAGCAATAAGGGTAGATTTAGAATAGGTTGTTTTTGTTTCAAAAATAAAATGTAAAGGGCCTGCTAGCTCAAATGCACCTTAATGAATAAAATATGTTAGGATTGTAGTGTGGGTAGGTAGTTTTGATGGGAAAATGTTTCTGCTGATGTAACATATTCATATGGTGGTAGCTGATCAAAGAAAGGGATGTGCCAAGTAGCAGGAAACTGGCCTACTCCAAGGATTATTTCTGGTTTCTTGACTCCTTCAAGAAGAAGCCATCCCCATGTGGAGCCACTGTTAGCCCCTATGAAATTCTTGACAAGCAAGCTGGGGGCTAGGTTGTTTTGGAGCCTTTAAGGAATGTCTTCTCCCTAAAAATCCATCCTCCTTGAAGTCTCTTATTGCCATGCCTAACATTGATCCCCTCTGATTGTTCCTTTCCCTAAGGCCTGCATTTACCCCTTGTACCCCTGCAAAATGTCCCTTTTTCCCTTTTTCTTCCTTCTGACAGTGTGCCTTTGTTCCCCTCTATTTCCCCTATTAGCCCTCTAAAACCCTCCAAAATCCTCTCTAAAATCCCTACACCCTTCTTTTCCCAAGATCCCCTCCATCTTCCCATCGTTACCCTTATAAGGTTTCAAAAATGCATTTAAATGGCTTAAAAACCCATTTTGAACCTTATTGCAGGCCCAGCCCCTTTCCCGCTTAGTCCCGCGCCTTTTCCTCCATGCGACCCGTGCTGAGACCATTCGCTGGCCCGAAGGGCGCTAATCTCCCTTACCGCGCCATCACCGTCTGTTTTAATCCGCAGATCAACGGTTCATAGCCAGAGCGCATCGGGCGCATTTTCCACCTTTGATCTGTTCCAGATCTGACGGCGCGGAGCTCGCTCGATCAGTGGTCCCCACTCTCGTCCCCGCGCACTGTTCAAAACCGCCAGTTTATTTCGCACCACTCATGCACGGTTGGCGGTTTTCCCTCGTTGCCCAACAATTCCACTAGCCGCCCGCCGCGTGTCCCCTGTATGACGGCAAAAAAAATTTCTCCCTATGCATTATCCTTCAACCAGAGTCACGCAGCGAAATGAGTACAGGCCGTCAGATCTCGCGTGCCTTATCCGACAGCCATCGTTCGCCAGAGTTGCACGCCGCTTAACCCATGTCATGTCCCGTCCTCCGCCGTTGATCTCTGTCACGATCAACGGTTCAGATCTGTTCACCTTCCGTTGACCACCCCCCGGGTCCGCTCGCCACGTCATCTCCACGTGGATTCATCGTACGCCAGACCATTCCATCACATATATTGTTTCGGTCTCGTGTTTTTTAAGGTTTTTCATTCATTCGTTCTGCAGACCGCCATCTCCACCAGAGCGGATCTCCGTTGTTCCTCTTCTTTTCTCTCCGTCATGTCACCGTCTACACGACCTTTTCTCTGCTTCCACATCATCCGCCACCCCATTCATGGTTGCCTTAACTTATTTGTGTGTTTTGCAGGGTTTTTAAGCGACAATGGCCGCCATGATGTACGTCTCTGTTCCAAGGACAAAGAAATCGAGAAAGATCATCTTCAACGGCTGAAATTTATGAAAATGACCCGGGAAGATGAACAGAAGACATGCATTAAAGAGAGCAGGGTTTAAACCTTGTAGAAGCCTCCCAGCGTCATTAAAACCTAAGCTGACCTGTCAGAAGCGAGGATGGAGCAGAAAAACGTTTCAGTACATGGCAGAGAGGATTAGCACACGATAATGAAGATCTTGAGCCTTAAATCAGTGGTTTAGAAGGCAAAGCACCAGATTCAAAACCCCGAGGATCAATCAAAAGGTCCTCTGCACAGTAAAAGGTAATATCAGGGTTCATTCATCAGCAAAGTGTTTTTCTTCATCAAGTACAGGGCGCCCATACAGCATTTATTATGCACGACGCCCCTGAAGGAATTCCCACCAGACAACAGTTCAAAACAACCAGAGCATTTATATGGCAGACCCCTCAGCAGATTATTCTATTTTTGTTCAAAACACCAAGGATACGACAGCCGAAATCTATCAAGATCATATCCGGAGAAGATCACCTTCCACAAGGGAAGTGACAGAGATTGAATACACAACAGTCAAACAGCACGGGCTTCATCCCTGCATTCATTTCTATGTTTAATATCACATTTAGTGTTCGCCTACTACCTCAGTCGACCTTTTGTTCATCATCTGCTATAAAGAACAGAAGGAAATTATTGTAAAGGTTGTTGATTGGATATCAGTAGATTGCAAGCATTTTCCTCTTGAGACAAGTTCTCTGTGTAACATTGTAAGATAGGCTGAGATTGGATGTATTCAGACTAACTGTTCAAGCTGTGGGCATTGATGTACCTGATTGGTGTTGTTTTTAATATGACAAGCACATTTCTTTGGATACTGATATAAATCAGCTGGTGATGTTTTCCTTTCTCTGTATTTGTGATTGACCTGATTTCATTTCATTACATTTCTTCAGACTCGCATCAGAAGTTTGGCATAAGATTTACCCGTGATAGGTACCTTATGTTGCTGCTCTCCCAGCCTTTTATGTTTTCTGCTTATATGTGTATCTGAATATTGATTTCAATTGATTTAACCAGTGTAGTGGATGACATTGCCTACTCTCTGATGTATGAATTAATTAGATCTATGTTTAGATGTTCTTGTTAGGATTTAGTTAGATGAGTTGAGAACACTGGGAGTTCTAGAACCCTATCTTTGCCTCACTAGGATCTTTCCATCTCTTTAAACCTTTCTAAGATCCCTGCTATCAAAATTTTCCTTGTTTTTCCTTGGATTTGCTAAAGCATACCTGGAGTTAAATGACCTCTGGTCCGATCTATAAGCAGCCCCTTTGTCCCTCTTTGAGAGCAGCCTTTGAGTATGCCCAGGCAGGTCTGGAGTTAAATGACCTCTGACCTGATCTATAGGCAGAAATTTGGTTGTCTTTTTTTCTTTCACTTTCAGTCCTTAATGTTCCATTCCATCAACCATCTTTAAAGATCTAAATGCTCTAGATGACTAGCCCAATTGAAAGCTTGCACCTTGAACACAAGTAAACCCTTTCTTGACTCCATTTCCCAATGGTCTTGATGTTCCCTGAGTTGTCTATCTTTGCCTAGTTTCCTCTTTGCTCATCCTTGTCATATATTGGACCCTTCTTTCCTGATTCCCAACAACCAAACACAAACTACCAAACAAATAAACCCCGTGCCTATAACTAGCCTAAAACCTTAACATTTGAGCTTCAAAGACATAAAACCTTTGACCATCATAGAGAGATCCCTCTCTGGACCTAGGAGGGATAGATCCTAAGGTCTGAAAGTGGTTCTATGTTGTCTCATCTTTTGGTCTTGTCAACCTCGCCAAAACATGGGAACCCCAACAGGGTCTTCCTGATTGTGCAGATGTCCATTACTCCGTTTGTGGGTTTCGCAGATGGTGCCTCCCACAGTACCAGGAATCTGTCTTCGACAGCCTGGGTAATCTATGATCCTGCTGGTGAGTTGGTTAACTTGCAAGGTGTGTCTGGGTACTGCTACAAATAATATTGTGGAATATAGTGCTATATTGGAATTATTAACCGAGGCTGTGGACCTCAGCATTCGTGAATTACTTGTGTATCTAGACTCACAACTTGTAGTATTACAACTTAACAGGCATTATTCAGTAAGAAATCCCTCCATTTTACGTCTGTATTTGCATATTCGTCTGCTGGAGAGAAATTTTTACTATATTACATATCAACACATACCCAGACATATGAATACATTAACAGATGCATTAGCTAATTTGGTTCTAGATAGACATTTGCGCAATTTATAAAACATCATCACATGTAAGAAGATCCATCCAGAAATAGGTATGTATATATATATATATATATGTGTGTGTGTGTGTGTGTGTGTGTGTGTCAAAATGTTTACATAGTGTGCATCACATAAAATAAAAAAATATACATGTTCGTCTTAATACATCTGGAGACGACATGTCTCTCAAAACATATATGCATGAAAGAAGCCCTAGGTGTCTAATCCGCATGGTGCTCATGGTAACATGCTACTGCACGCACTAAGCGTCTCAAAAGTCAGTGGAGGTGACTAGGCACTCCCACCGTATGTCTCTGATACGCCATCGGGACATCTGCCAACCGAGTGTAGTGTGGAATCCACCGGGCGATCCCCTCAAGGTTCTGGATCAACTCTCCTCCCTCGGCACCCTCCGCCTGAGGGTCAGCTGCGGGCTGAGTTCTCCGTGCAATTGGAGACATACCGACAGGTCTCTCTGGGCCGACATCTGCGTACATATAAAATTGGTGTTAAAACAGACATGTATTACCAAAAAAATCATAAAACATAAAAATAAAAAAGAGAGGTCATACCCAACTCCTCGTCCCAGTCATCCCCCTCTGGAAGTGGGAGATCTGGGTCTCCAGTGAAATCGGTCCCAGCATAGGGCCAATCCTCAACCACGATTAACTGACACCGTAACCATCCAAAAAACTCCAGCCTCCAGTACATCTGTTGGCCTCCTCCTGACCTGGGCATAAGTGCTTCCCAGCGAGCCATCCTTGGCTCTCTTGGTATCGGCTCAGCAACTATGGCCCCTTGGCCCTGAAAGATAGGTAGTCGTTCCAGGATGAACGATACCAAAATGGAACCGTAGCCAAATTGTTTCAGTTTGAATTGCTTGCACTTTGTGAGCTGCCTCTTGATATTTGTTGTCACTGCAGTAGCCCAATCAAATAGTGTTGGACTCATACACTCAGCGGCTAGCAGGATTTGGGCCTTGGTTGCCTCGTGTGGAGCTTGCGATCCTGCAGCTCGTGTGATGGTGTGTAGCACTAATCTCAGTGCTAGATCCTGGACAGTGTGGATGTCCACTTTCCCGCTTCCTGATCTGGTTCGTGCCCTTGGGCACACCCTCACCATTACCTGCTCCATATTTTCCCCAGATGGTCTGTTGCCTGTCAGGATGGGCACTGGACCTCTGCGCGACAGTCTGGTTATGAAATATACGTCAGAAACCTCCAGTTCCAGCACTTGGTCCTGAAGTTTAAAAAATTCCTCATTTTCATCCCATATACTAACCAAGTATTGTAGTAGCTCTGGCTTAGCTCGTAAACAGGGTGTGAGGAAGAATTTCTTAAGTCCACAGTTCTTAAGTGCAGTCATGCAGGCTTAATTCTCGATAGCCTTTTCATCTTCCTCTCCATGTTCCCTCTCCTTCCATTCAATAACCATTTTGCGTTTATATCTGCATCAACACAATAAAAAATACATTGTTAAATCTCTGGAGCATTTGAAAATCCACATAGATAGCTCACATTTTCAAAATTTTGAGCGGAAAATTGCGTTGCGCCATTGGCGCGACCTCTTTGTGAAGAAATGTCCATTGGCGCGGGTCCATGCAAGATACCCGCGCCAATGGAGCGAGCCCTAAAAATTCAAAATGGTTCGCCCATAAGTCTAATACATAATAAAAACATATAAAAAATGGATTGAAATGGAGCTTAGGGAAACGCCTATTATTTGGAACAAACAGGGAACTGAATGATAGCTCGGATCAGTCATATTCGCCATCAGAAGTTTGCACACAAAATGGACCACTGTTGCTCTCCCATGAGGTAAATAGAAAAAGTAATTTTGTTTTTACCATTTGAGACTTATTTATAACTTTTTGAAATCTAATTAGGTTTTAAAAGTCATTTTTATTAATATTTTAATATATTTTGTTGAAAATGGATTTTACACTTGCCTTATGTGCAACAACAGGTTTTCACGCAACTTAAACGGTGGCACGAGTTGTATTTTATACTTTTTCGGACTCGGTAAATACACAAAAAGTCATTTTGGAGTCATCTTTCAGCTCTTTTCTGACTCTCTAAACATGAAAATATTTCCGAGGCCCTTGTCGTTTCGATCTCGTTAAAGTGGCCCCGAAACGACATCTACCCAATATACATTTACCCCTTTTTTGGGCTGGGACAGATTATTTACGAAAAAGGAATACCCTAGCCTATTGCGACTAGGAGGTTTCCTCAGACATAGTTTTCTACCTTTTCGGATCTGAGGAACTATTTACGAAAAGAGACTATTGGAGTTTACTTTTCCGCTGTCTTTTCAGACTCTCTAAACATGAAAAGACGCTGAGTTCTTCCTTTGTCAGACTCGTTAAACCCTGATGACATCTGATTCAGTCATAATGACGTTATTCGAGTCGTTCCTTCCTAGGGCTCGCTAAATGTACTAGGATGGGCTTATATAGCAAGCATATGGTATCCTCTTCAAGCTTGTGTAAAAATAAAGAGGTACTCGCTAGAAATGGTTGGGGGAAATGGAACCAGAATCATTGTCGTGTTAACAATATGTCGCTCTTGAACATGGCACTTGTCTACATTCATGTCGGGTTGGGGACATCTCATCTCGTTTTCCACTTGCCTCCATGGGTTTGGGTGATCCTTTTAACCTCTCATCTACTCTTTGCCTCGTCGCCATGACCTCTGATCCGTTGATGTCAAATGCTACCAAACTCACTGTCGTGCCGTTTATATGTTCAAGAGAAGTTGACCTCTACAAGTATCAACCTTCCTCTGATTCTCATCTGATCCTGATTCACAAAGACATTATGTTCCTCTGTCTCACGTCGATGATGTGGGAAACACTATGGCCCAAAAATTAACAAGGTCATCGTCGACTTCAGATCCTACCAGAAGCATGATCAGACTCCCTTCGGTACCTTAGAGCCCGCATGCCTCAATGGCAAAAGTTCTTTTGCATTAACGGTGAGGTTTTCATCATTGGCCTTCGATCGAGTGAATTCCGCGAGTGTTCTACGTCAACTCAACCTATCATGCTCACATGAGCCGTAGATTGTACTTGCAGTACCTACTGCAGTACCTCGAGGACCATTGGAATTAATGGTGGTACTTCGCGTCATAATGCTTTTCATCATTGAAGGCACCCAGCAATGTTCTTTCATACCTGACTTTAGCTCATATTCGCATGCTTGAACTTGTACTTTTTTCGGGTTGAGAAGGAGTGCAAGACCCTGGATTCTGCTTGTTATAATCCAGGCTGCGACTTTGTGGATTATTATGATTAGTTACATGACTCACTGATTGGATGGATGCGACCATACCTGAGTCTATTTACCGATCCTCACTGGGTGGCTGCGTCCATGCCTCAGATCTGGATTATTACATACTCTATTATGGATGGATGCACCCATACCACGTATATATCATGTATTTGAGATATCAGTTGTACTTCTCTACGCAGGCTTTCTGACGGCGGTGTTTTCAGTTGGATACATTCTCGTAAAGCATTTCAACCCTCTCTCTCTCTCGGGGCTCATGCTTTAGGGGGCATCTGTTACACAACAATTTGTCACCATCCCTACAATTCCCCATCCCGCACAATTGGAGGGCTCATTCCGTGACCTATGAGTAGTGACATAACTTGAAAACACTTTCATGGCATTCCCCTAAACATGTACTTTCATTGCCCTGAAGACAAACTCCTTGTGAAAAAACATAAAAAAAACCCTTTTTGCATTGGCGCGGGTAGCCAGTTCATTACCCGTGCCAATGGGGGAAATCCTTCAAAGAGGGTGCACCAATTGGCGCTCTATCTCAGAATCGCACTCGCGCCAGCCATTTTAAGGAGTGTTTTTTTAAAATAAATGGTGGAAGTTTCATCCTATCAAATTCCTGGACTGCTATCTATCTTGAGTTGGGAGGTTTGGCTACGGATTTCCATAGAGAGGAAGTGGTTTGCCACCTCTCATGGAAGCTTCCTTGATGATAGGGCCAATCCCATAATTATAGGGATCCCAACTCCTCTTCCTCCATCTATAAAAGTCACAGCCATCTCATTTTCAAGCTAGTCTCCAAGTTCCCAAGAGCCATCAGAGCCTTATGCCGCAAGAGCCTTGATTCATTCCCTTAAGGCCAAATCCAAGCAAGGAGATCATTGTCGAGACATCCGAAGAGAGAGGTTTGTCCCATCCCCGACAGGCTTTTTCGAGACGTGTTCCGCTGGTGACCCTCCGAAGGAGAATTCAACGTCAAAGATATGGTTTTATTCTTATTTGATTGATTAATGATAAGCGACTATTGGTTATGGTTCCACTCTTGTTGTTGATTATGATGTTGAGTTATGTCTTCTCTGACTGACATATAGTTGCATATACTGGATTTTACGCTTGTGTTTGTTTTTTTTCTGGCATGTGCAGGTGTCCGATCACGGAGATCGTGAGGATTTTGATCTTTCGGAGCTAAGGAACGGGAGCGCTACTTTCTCTACAAGCAATAGTGTTGGATTCCAGGTAAGCCTTCATCGCTAGTTGGTTTATTTGCAATTAGGAACCTGCACTATAGCATGAACGATTGTTGCTAGACCCGGTCTGGGCTAGTAGGGATCACCTCTGTTCGTAGAGGGGATTTACCTCCACAACAGCGAGTCCATTCTTCTTTTATTCTTCTATAGGGTGGTAGTGCGGTGCTAGGGTGAGTTGTAGCTCATTGGATGTTGGGGAATCCGTATAGTTGACTACTGAATAATCTCAGGCGTTGGAGCATCCATCTAGTGGGAGCTGGAGAAGAATGCTTTTCTAGATTATAAGAAGTTGGAGCTTTATTTTCAATTGGATTTGAATATTACAGAATTATTAGAAAATAATTAGGTGGTTTTTGTCCCGGAGTGGGTTTCCACCTTAAAAACTATGTGCATTTGTGTTCCTCTTGTTTGCTGCTATCATTGTAAAAACACTAATAATAATTGAAGATTAACTAATGCTCTAATTGAAAGGACTACTGATTCACCCCCCCCCCCCCCCCTCCCCCTCCCTCTCACTATTACCAACACTTTTATCTATCCAATATGAGAAATTATAGGTGAGACATGGCCCACATAGAGTGTGCCACATGGTAGTTATGATGTCATAATGACGTCAACATTTACATGTATAATGATCCCTAGATCTCATTCATTTGATGTGATTACATGTGGATTTCAAAGGTTTTCCTATTCTCCTAAAATGAGCTCCCATTCATGTATATATTCTCACATAGCTCATGGCTCAAGGGAATCAACAAAGAGTGGGAAGAACTAAGTGAAGGATTGGCCTTCATGGGTATTCTCAATAAAACCAACTCGGGTGGTTGTAGGATCAAAAATCTATTATTACTTGAGGTGTTATATGGAAAGCACAATTACTTTCATGGTTGTTGATTGACCTTCCCGTTTCTTGATGTGGAAAACACAAATATTTTTCTTGGCCTTCGTGGATAATATAAGGCAATGCAACTTGGGTGGTTGCAGAGTGAAATATTTATGGATCCCTGTGGTGTAACATGTAGAGAATAGTTACGTTGATTGGTTTTTGGCTTGTTGTTATAACGTGGAAAAAAAAAAAATTTGGGCTAACGTGGAGAGCACAATTATTTTGATTTGTTGTTGGATCCTCTTCATGACTTGGACAATGAAAAAACAATTATTAGCCCGATGTGGAGAGCATAATTAGTTTGATTGGTTGTTGGTTGGTCTGGCCCTGGTCCTAAAATGGAAAATGAAAAAAAAATTATTGGCATGATGTGGAGTGTAGAAATTATATAGAAACTATATACCAATGGATTCAAATAAATCATGTAATGTACTAAAACAAGATACTGAATCCTTCTACTATATTTCTGGAATATAAAACATGATTGCTCAATCACATGCAAGTATGACAAAGAAATTATCAATCACACAACACAAGATGTATCTGGGGAAAGAACTTTCTAGAAACCCCTCTATCATATATTGTACATATTCAAAGAATCATGAAAAAATCCAATGCTTTCTCGCGCTGAGAAAATCTTGCACTCTATTGATCATCTCACCCTGATCCTGCGCAAAACTGACTAGAAATTCTCAAGAAAAATTGACCAACACTTAGCCAATTATTAGCCCCTGCTTAGCCCAGCCTTTCTCACACATTCCCTAGGAAATTAATCCCTATTAAATAGTATAACCAACCTTCCTTTACTGTGCAATCCATCATGAGCCTTCTTGTGCCTTTATAATTGCGCTTAGGAAATTTGTTAATAATACAACATATAGTTATCCTCCCTTTTACCTCTGTCTCAACTTGGTCATCATCAGAATTGGCATGCATGCAGCTAATAATAGAAAATCATCATCTATCTGATTGATCACTACTTTTGAATTAAATATAATTTAAATCATTGGACCTCTCACTAATTCATAACTCAATTAGAACTAGTTAAACTGATTCTAACTCAATTAATTTGAGTTAATTGATTACACATGCACAAAAATAGTGCATCAACTGCAACTGGACCCCCAAAATAATAGAATCACTCTACATGCCTCACCTTTGACCCTCAACTAAAATTTATTGAGCTAACTTAGTCTTTCTGACTTAGTTAACTGATACAAGTTTTTATAAGATGAAATTAAAATTTATTTTCCAATTTATTTAAGCGATAAATAAATTAGACGCCCACATTTAGCACTACTATGTAACTGAATTCCTCACTCATGTGTGACTAGAATCCCGCACCATTTATGTGGTCAATTTTTGTCCTTTCTGGATGCCAATTTCAGTATTTCTTGTTGCAAATTTCAACATGGAGAGAACAATTAGTTTTTACTGGTTTGTTGGTAGAACTGACCCTTTCTATGATGTCGAGAGCACAAGTTGGCTAACATGTCTGGCCCTCGTTGTGATGTGGTGAGATTAATTTGACATGGAAATATAACTAGGCAAGGTACTTGGGGTAAGTTCAAATGAACTCTTAGTTTCAGTCCTGTATGAAGTACATTGTAGCATAGTTGGTTTGATGTATAGTGCCATCCGTGTGAGGTTGAGGGTTAGAGCTCAGTGGAGGGTTGATTTATTTTTATTTTTATTTTTTCCTATGGAGAGATAATTTGTTGAATGATTAATAAAATCGAAGGTGTTTATTTTGTAGAATGACTACCAAAAATTTACTAGTTTGTAGAAGGTGCACTTGAAAGTGTCATTTTGTAGAAAAATTAATATTTCTAATGTTTTGTGGGTTAAATTAAGTGAAAATTTATTTTTAAAAAGGGATTTTTGGTTGGATTCTTTTGTAAATTGAAAAGAGAAGTTTCTAACAGTTGTTGAGATCAAGGAGATCATGGTTATTGTTAATATGATTACCTGAATATGTTTTTTATAGGGTAACAAAACAAAATTTGATTTGGTTATTATTTGAGCTTATGGATCGAGTTTGAAATATTGTGAAAAGTGTTCTACGATAGGTTAAAGAATGAGTTGGGCACCTTCATCAAGGTTAGTGCCTCAATCGGGTGGTTTCCTACACCATTCAGAGGTTGGTACCTAAATAAGGTTTTTTCCTACATCATTGATAGGTTGGTGTCTCAATCCATTTGTTTCCTACATCATTCAGAGGTTGGAGCCTCAATTAGGTCATTTCCTACAACAATTCAGTTCGTACATCATTTCAAGGTTGATGTCTCAATCAGTTTGTAGCCTAAAGCAAGTTGGTTCCTGAATTTTTTAGGTTATGGTTGTCTCCTTTTGTTTGGTGCCAATAAAAATTGTAAATTTAATATTGAATATTGAAGAAGAATAAGAATATTTGTGGTTTTCTCATCCAAGGGTTTCCACATAAATGATGGTGTTCTCAAGTGTTGATATCATGATTATTACTTAATGTGCAGTTGTTTTCATTTTTATGATGTATGTTATATACCGATGCACTTCTATATATTCAATTATTGATAAAATAGTTTTGAAATGTTGAGTTTACCAGTGCACTCACTCACCCCCTCCCCTCTTAGTGTACTCTTTAGTCTAACAAGTGGTATTAGAGAAGGTTACATTGGGAATAGTTAACTTCTGGAAGGTAGATCAAATTGACTATGGCCAATAAAGTGAATAAGATGAAATTTTTTCAGAAGAGGAAGGGTTGTGATTATTCTAGCAATGCATCATATCTCAAAGAAGATTTATTATTCATGGTCATGAATGTTTAAAATAGTCAAAAAGAGGAATTAGGTATTGCATATTGTTTCAATTATGGTAATGAATATCACTATGATTCTATATGTCCATGCTATGTTAGAGATATGAATATGATATTCCCCATCTAATTGAGGTTAGCTTCTAAGAAGAATAATCCAAAGGAAAATTTAAAAAAAAAATGAGAAGATAAAAGAAAAGTCTAAAGAGGAATCAGTCACCAACTTGAAGCTTTAATTAGAAAACTAAATAAAAGTTGGAAATGCTTGATGGGCCAGCTATAAAATATTAAATATGAACATATGGTGTTGAGAAATGTAATGTCTCAAAATATGTTCAAAATAAGCTCAATTCCTCTCTAGAAGAAATAAGGGGTCTCATAATTCTGAATAAAGAGTAGAAGCAACTATTAAATAAATATGAAATATAGGACCAAGGAAAAGCAATTTTGAAGGCCCATCTAGAGGAAGTAAGATGGATGGAAGAAGTTTGGCAGAGTAATATGAAGTAAAAATAATATCATTGTGAGACTCTAGAAGTTGAGATTATCTCTTTAAGAGATGAGATAGAAAGAGTCAATAATCAGACGATGAATGAAAGAAAAGAGAAGTAGGAATTCTTGGAAGGCAAGGATTATATTACTTCTATAAAAGCATAATTATGAGAATCTAAAAGGAATGAGGATGCCTTGGTGAATAAAATGAAAAAAAATATGCAAGGCTTTGAAGAGAAGAATAAAAAAATTATCAAAGTAGAAGAAGAAGTGGTTCACTTAAAGATCGAGGTAAAAGAAGTAGAAAAGAGAGAATATATTTTGACAAGTCATGTTGAGGAAGGATTTCAGGATTTGAAAAATATTGAAGAAAAATTTGGTGAAAAAGAAAGAAAAATTGAAGAAGAAATAATTTTCTTGAAATATTAATTTTTAGAAGCAAAGAGAATGGAATAAGTAATGAAGATCCAAATGACAAAGAAATAAGAAGGGTGTGAGAAGCTTGAAGAATAAGTTGTTTAATTAAAGGTTGAAGTTGAAAGGCTAGAAAATAACTTAAAGAGATCACAAGTTCTGGATGATATTCTCAAGTGTTAGAGATCACCATGAAAAAAAACATGTACTGGTTATATAGGAAAGTATCCATGCAGACAAGACTCAATATTTGAGTCTCCAAAGGATAAATTTGGAGAAAATTCAGAAAACAAAAGTTAGTATTCTTCAAAATCCAAATCACAATGAAAGCAAGAAGAAGGTTGGAATTGTTGCTACTCCCATAATTTATCAAAAAGAATATATCAATGTAATTAAGGACCACGATGAGCAAAGGATTGAACCTCCTCCAATGAAAAATATATTCGGATGATAAACTTCATCAAGAAAACCATTCTCTTCCAAGTATCAAAGTATATTTCTTGGTTATTGATTTTCATATGAAAATTTTGGGCATAAGGATAGGGATTGAAAATCCTATGAAAGGAATTATCAAACATTTAGAAGAAATTTTACATAAATACAAGCTCCAAATGGCTTCAATAGTAGAAAACATACATAAGTTTCTCCTTCATTCAAGTGAAATAAAAAATTATTTAAATTCCACAATCTTGGACATATTGCACGAGAATACAACTTGAAGAGGTTATCTAAGCTAGAAAGGAAATAAAATGGTTCTACCAAGAAAGGAGAAAATTGCACTAGGGCATGGAGAAGAAATTAGGATGAGCTAGAAAATGAACATCATGAAATTGGCTTGAGTGTTGAAGTAATTGATTTGAGTTGTTGATTGGTTATGTTATCTAAGGTAGAAACCATGAGATTATTACTAATGAAGATCATGATGAAAGAAGTTCTATGTTGAAAGATTATTATATCATAGGTAAAATGCATGGTGTGCTTTGGAGAAGGTTTTCAAATTTGTAGTTGTGTCTTAATTGCCCCAAGTTTGATAATAATAAGAACATTTTTTGAATGTGCAATAAATATTGAAGTCCCCCCTAGAATGAGATAAGCTTTAATAAGAATGAAAAAAACGATGCCAAGAATGCTCCAGATGTGGATGATATTAAACATGAATTCTTAGAAAGGAAGAGAATGAAATCCAAAGTATGGAGGAGAAAACAAGAAGAACCGAGATTAGATATTATCTCTTAGATCTAATACTTTCGTGAAGGCTTCTGCAAGTATGTGTGTCATAAATGGAACTTGAAGAAGTAGCATGTATAGGGAGAGTGGTTATTAGTAATTACAGTAAAGCAAATGAGTGAAATTGGAAACTTGTATTTGTTAAGGTTTTGTATAGGTCCTTTTGAGGTGATATCTCAGATATAAAATGCTTTATGTTTCCTAGCCTAATGGTAGGGAGAGTATATGGAAGCAATATAAAAATAGCCATGTAAAAATGAAGATATTATACATAGGGGAAGTAGGCCCACCATCATAAAAAATTTCAGAGTAAGAAGAAAGTACACAACCAAAAGAGTAGTCGAACAACATTGACCCAATATTCATTGAAAGAAGAAATTGAGTTATTTAGGACACCTGTAGATGTTTAGATATTAGTGTAGCATGAGGGAAATATGTTCATGTGACAGAAAGAGCAGCAGGTAAGAGTATTTGTCAAAGTGACATAAGATGTAGAGACAACTTCAAAATAAGATGCACATAATAGGAAATATTTGCAAGAAGAGAAGTTATTGACATGGGGATATTTGCATGATAGGCAGTGATCAAGGAGGATCCTAAAAGGATAAATTTTCGAAGTCCTCAAAATTTAGTGAAACCTATATCAAATCGAAGAGCTCATCATTCTAAATCCAAAGGACTACTAAAGTTTATGGATTGCTGAAGTTTATGGACCGCTGAAATTTATGGACCACTAAAGTTTTTGAGAAACAACTAAAATTTTTATAGGAATGACCCACGGGTTTCCACATGGAAGATGACTTTAGCAGTACACATGTTGACGTCAACAAGCTGATGTGGTAGTAGGAATGACAAATAGTCAATCAAGACACAACATATGGAATATGATGTCAGCATGACACCAACAACACAGTCAACAAAGTGATGTGGTAGTACAAACCAATTAGCATGTGACACGTGGTGGATTACTAGGTGTACAGAGGACTAATGAGCGAGTTCCATGTGGCCCAATTAAGATAGTTCATGTGGCACTCGACTGTTATTCAATTAATCAGGTGACAAATTTCACCAGAGCCAGTTACTGGTGGTGACCAAATTTTTGTCTACTTAATTTTTCTGATGAACCCAAAAAACGTTAGGTCAATGCGTCATAATTTTAATTGGAAACATTTTTCTTATTAAAAAAAAATGGATTGGTAGGCTGTTGGATCGAGGGGTCCTGATCCAGGTTTAGAGATTAAGGTTTTCCAACAAACCCCTATACTACTGGCCCTTTCAGTAGTGGCCTGCTTGCGCAAGCCAAAGTCTCACCCGAAGTAGTATGGGAGGGTGCTAGAATTAGGTTTCCGCACCCGGGGAGAGGTCAGGTAAGTCAGGTAGAGTTTCGTTCGACTTGAAAATTATCAGATCACATATTACAGAACCCAGATCTATTAGCTCCTCCACATCCATGTGCGCAATATCATGTAGAATTGCAACAAATCACAAATATAGGAAAATAAGGCAACTATCGCAGATATTCTTGCATCAAGTCTAATAAATAGATTCAGATCAATGGTCAATGTAGCATAAACACACAACACCATTACTTGCGGAGCTCAATATAGAATTATGCATACCATAATAGACCCAGATCACAGTATAAACATGTAACACCAGTATTTGCACAGCTTAAATCAATGACACACAGCATACATAAACAAAGATCACAGATCTAATGGATTCAAATATTTCAACAACCTTTCGCATTCATTAATACTTCAGTTCCTTTTACAATACCCAAAAAACCCAACCTGCGCCCAAAGTAGCAGGGTCCGCACACAGTAGGACTGAGGATCTCTGCGCACACAGCCAACAAGAGTCCTTTCCCCAAAAACCCAAACAGGTCTACTAATTATGTCTTACAACCCAAAAAGGTTCAACTACTTACACTATTTTAGCCTACGCATCCAATGGTCTGCAAACCGTGGTTTGCGGACTCTTGGTCTACCCTTGACCCACTTACAATGCATGAGGGGCTTTGACCCACCCCAAAACCCCTTCGTTAGACTAAATATAATAAAAAATATACAAAAATGGACCATATTCGCAGCTCTTGTAGGAGACCCTGTTCCAACAGTTCCCCAACACAATCTTGTGACTCGTCCCGAGTCACTTGTGGTAGGGAGTTCTCCACCTGCACTTGTATGGCTACTCTAGCCATAGAGTCATTTGACCCTATACGATTTGAGTCGGCTACCATTGATGTACCTAGGGAGCATATCTCCACGCAGGGTAGCAAGCCTAACCGCTCTGCCATCCGTGATCTCCTTAATTGTGTAGGGACCAAGCCAATGCTGCCGGAACTTCCCAGGATGCTTTGCAAACTGGCTATCGTACAAGAGGACCAATTGGACTTCTGCGAAATTATTTTGGTGAATGTGTCCATCATGCCAGGCTTTATCATAGGCCTTCTGGACTTGCTGATGGAAATTCGCAATAAACCAATCTTCCTCCAAAGCCATAAGCTGCACTAATCGCTCTTCCATGATGTATGGTTCTGCCATGTTTGTAAATGTTGTGATACGCAGGCTAGGAACAATATAATCCATGGGCATAACAGCTTCTTTACCATAAACCATCTTGAATGGGGTATTTCCTATTAAATTCTTGCAGGTTATTCGATAGGCCTAGAGGACCGATGGGATGTGCACGTCCCAATCGCTACGATCAGCATTGCATACCTTGGTCAACGCATGCTCCAAGATTTTATTAAAAGCTTCAACCATGTCGTTTGCTTGGGGGTGATATGGCATGCTCTTCGCATGATGGATCTGGAATTCCTCAGTCAAAGCTCAAATTGTTTCATTAACAAAGTGCATACCTCTGTCACTCATGAGAATCTTCGAACATCCAAAACTGCTCAGGATTTGTTCAAAGATGAAATGCGCAGCAGTATCCCCAGTACAATCCTTTTCTTCTTGTCCTTCTGCCCACTTGGTTACGTAGTCGGTGACCGTAATAATGTAGAGTGCACCCGTCTTTTTTCCTGGGGGATTGATAGGCCTGATGAAGTGGATAGCCCACTTATCTAATGCCTGGAGGACCATTTTTGGTTGAAGGGGCATTTCATCTCTATGGAATGGCCTCCCTATTTTTTGGCACATATCACACGCTTTATAATAGTTGTGGGCATCAGTATGCAGAGTTGGCCACCATAACCCAACCCTCAAGATCTTCTGCACCGTTGCTTTCCCTGCGTAGTGAAGTCCTGCTACTCCTTCATGAGCGTCGGTCAAGACAACATGCCTTTCATGCTCCAAAACATATCACCACAATACTTCATCTACCCCTATCTTATATAAGTGTCCTGCGATGATGGTAAAGTCTACTGCCCAGGTGACTAACTCTTTTTTCTGCTGTATAGAATACTCTGGAGGTGTCATCCCAATAGTCAAGTACTGAATGATATCAGCGAAGTGTGCATCAAATACCCTGATAGAAAATAGTTGTGCATCAGGCAATCCAGCTTCCAGGTCGGTTGGCTCCTCACCACTCTCTATTCGGGACAAGTGGTCCGACCCAACATTCAACTTGCTCGGCTTGACTATGATTTCAAAGTCATACTCCTGAAATAGAAGTAGCCACCGGCATATTTTTCCACCCAACATAGGCTTATTGATCAGGTATTTTAAAGCTGAATGGTCTGTGAACATTTTGAAGTGACCTCCTAGCAAGTAATGATGATATTTCTACAATGCGTAAACCATGGCCAATCCCTCTCGCTTGGTGGTGGAGTAGTTGCGTTCCGCTCCATAGAGCTTCCTACTTGCAAAGGCAACTGGATGGTCAATATATCCTTCCCTTGACTGCGTAAGGAAAACCCCAAGAGTAATTCCTGACACATCGACATGAACATGAAATACCTTCTCCTAATCCAGAAAGATGAGAATAGGTGCCGAGACCATATTTTCCTTTAGTAGCTCGAAGCTCTTTCGGCATTCGTCATTCCAAAAGAATGAAACATCATTCTTGAGAAATTTTTCCATAGGGGCAGTAATCAGCGCATAGCCTTGAATGAATTTCCTATATTAGACGATGTGTCCAAGGATCAAGCGCAGCTATTTCTCCATGGTTGGTATTGGAAAATTTATGATAACTACGATTTTGGCAGGATCTACCATGAATCCTTGCTGACAAACTACGTGGCCGAGCAAGATTCCGAAGGGTACGCAGAAGATACACCTCTTGATATTTAGGGTAATATGATGTTTCTGGCAGGCATCCAACAACATGCACAGGTTTGAGACGTGTGCCTTGACCAGGCCGAAGATATTCCAATCATCAAAATACACCTCGAGGAACTTGTGAATGAATTCTTTGAACACTGCGACAACGAATTGAGAGAAGATCACAGGGGTGTTTTTGAGTCCAAAAAGCATGACAGTATACTGAAATATCCCCAATCAGTGGCGAACGTGGTTTTTCTGTGATCCTCAGGTGTGATTCTTATCTGATGGTATCCTGAGAACCCGTCCGTGAAAGAGTATGCTTCATGTCCTCCCATGTTGTCTAAGATTTCATCTGAGAATGGCATTGGGAATGGATCATGAACACAGGCATTGTTTAACTTTTGTAGGTCCACACAGATCGGAATCTCTCCCTTATTTTTTTTCTCCTGAACTGCCATTGGATTGACCCAGTCTAATTTTTCAACAGGTTCGATGATCCCTGCAACAAGAATTTTATCGAGCTCCTCCTTGACCTTTTTCTTATATTTGGGGTTCAACCTATAAGTTCATTGCTTTATGGGCCGAAAATCGAGTTTGAGAGTGATATGCATGACCCCTAAGTCCCCCGTGATCCCCTTTAGCTCGAAAAATTTTGTAGGGAACAAGTCCTAATATTTTGTAAGTAATTCAGCCACTTTACCTACTATATTCTCATCCAAGTAGTCCTCGATCTTAGCCAATTTAGGGTGCTCTTTCATCCCAATGTTTACTTCGCGCAGTTTGAGAGGCTTAGTGACATCCACTTCCCTTAGTGGAGGTCCTTCAACGGAGCGCTCCCCTTCTGACTCTAGGATAGAGAAAAAACGTGGATCATCTTCACCTTCCTCACTTGCCAAGCTACGATAGTTGAAAATATCCTGCATCTGCATTTCCCATGTTGGCGTTCCGAATACTGCAGAAGAGCTGGTCTTACCAAACACAAACGTATCTATGTCCTGCAGAGCTTCGTCAAGCGCCTCAGAACCCTCTATCAATCCAAATGTTCCTATAAAGTCATTCTAAAATTTTCCCAGTGGCAGGTGCGCTGATGTATCTCTGCATCCAAGTACCAGGAAGTGGGGATTGGACCCAATGCGTGAATGAATAAGTGAACCCACTACCCTGTAGTTCAGTCGTCCCATGCCTCCTTCCATGCAACCACGTGTTCAAACGGGTCCTCTGGGCCAAGGAACAGCTTGACCCGTACCTCCGCTAGGGTCTCAAATCACAAGAGCATCCTGCCCTCACAATCCTCCCATGCTGGGAACGCTTCCTTATGCGTCTCTCACCATCGTGCAGGGGTTGCATGCATTGATAGGTTAAGGGCCCATAGCCTTTGTTCCCTGGTAACCTCGACTTCAAATGCCCATAGAAAGTCCCTAACATTACCAGAACCATAGAAATAAGGTATATCTCTTACCTCAGAGGAGATGCAGCGGAAGTTCTTTGTGATCCGAAGACATCTCAGCGCAGAGACATCATGTAACCGATTTTTCCAACTCTCCATCTCCCCATCAGAGTCGGAGAAACATTCGTTGTCCTTTTCCCAGCAAAGTACCCCCTCTGCCATGGGGTTGATCCAGTATTCATCTCGCGCAGTCAACCTATAGATGTGATCTACATCCTCTTCGTCATGCACTGGTTCTGTGTATCGTTCACCCTCCGCCGGATCTAATGGTACTATTACCCTTGTACCATTATTCTCAAATACCATGCTTCTCTTCTTTAGCTTAATGATGCCTCCCATATCGATGGCCCAATCCAAGCCTAGGAGCGCAGGGTAGGGGTACGCATCTTTGACAATATGAATTACTTCAAAGTCAGCCTAGAACTTAACCCCTGCGATATCCACCACAATATTTGATAGTCTTCCTAATGGAATGATCTTCTGTTGATTGGCCATATGCAGCTAGATAGTGGAACATTCCAACTTAGGTTCCCCCATGTGTTGCCAAGTTTGTTTAGGTAATACATTTTCATCTGACCATAGGTCCAAAATAACCTGATCCATCTCGTAATCACCGATCTACGCAGTCAACCGCATCTCTCTACCGGTCTGTTTCTTATACCCATAGAGTTTATGTATGTCCTTAATTTTTGGAGGGAGGATAGGTCGTGTTGCACAGTTATCTATCAATGCCTGAAGATTTTCCACAGCCCTCAGGTTGCGCAACAGCTTCATACATGCTTGTAAAAAGGGTTTGACCTCCTCATCTGCCTTGAGGTCCTCAGGCAGCTGCGAAGTATATGCCTCTGCCTCGGAAAAGTCATTGCGAGTTGTGATGAATGGTTCTTTCTCCTTTTTTAGATCCCACCCTTCCTGTTTGCTAACTGTTGGTTGGATCAGAGGCTCATTGGTATTTTTCTTCCCAGGCCCCTCGATGGCCATCCCACTGTGTGTTACGACATTTATGCTTGGATCTTTGTCTCATAGTTTGGCCTTAACCCTCTGCACATTCTGCGTAGGTGTCGGCTGCTTTTCCTGCATCTTCGTTATCAAGACTGGATAGTCTTCAATCGCATGGTCCAGCTGCCTGCAATACTAGCAGGTATATCTTGTGGGGTTTGGATAGTCCCTGGCAAAGTGCCATACCTCTCCATAGTTATAACAAATGATTTTCCCTCGTCCCCGGCCTGTGCTTCCACCTCTCCTGCCTCCCCTGCCCCTTGCGCTTAAGAGAGATTTGGGTGAGGATGGGTCCGAATGCACCCTATAGATATTCCCTCGATCAATCATAAAATCATACAGCCGGCAATTCTGCTCATCATGTCCTACCAACCTGCAGAACCTGCACCATTGTTGTTTTACTTCTGGGACGTACGCATCAAGGCAGGGACATTGGTTTATGTCGTACAACCCTGCAATGCGGAAATCAACGCACCATAGTGCCGACCCACTTGGGCCTGCCAATTCCCTAGGGCGTAGTGGACTAGGTCCCCTAGCCTGCATGTAGTCTATTAACAACGGGAAGTTGTCCTTGGTGTGACCATTCGTTCTGCAATGTATGCATCATCTTTCTAGGCTAGCCTCTGTGCCTCACTCCTTCCGCGGGTTCTCGATCTCCATGTGCATCACCTCCATTTGTCCTTGGATCTGCTGGACGCTTATTTGGGCATCATCTCTGGGTGCAAGTTATAACTTTATAGCAACCTCTAGGGATTTTCCGGTGATTCGAAATTTTGGTGACCCATAGGTATGCACAAGTGAGGCAGCAAAATAACAATGAACCACTCCGTGTGTTTTCTGTCATCGTACTGAAATACTCCTGCCCTGATCACCTTCTTCAGCCGTTGATCAGCCTGTCATACAAATTCAGAAGGCCTTTGCTTGAAATCCTTTAGATCGACCACTATTTGAGAATAGGACTTAGGCTTCTTGAACTATTATTTTAAGGCGTTCTTGACCTATTCGATGGTTGAGTTTTCATGCTATCGGATGTATCCCATGTACCAATCCAAAGCTCTTCCTTCAAAGGAAAGGGACAGTTGTGCCCTCTTCACCACATCACTAGCTACGTTCTACGCAGTCCATACTGATTCTGTGACAAACCAGGACTGCTCCAGGTCCTCATCTCCCACACCCTTAAAGGTAGGCAATTTCATGTGCGTAGTCATGTCGTCTTCTGGTGGTGGAGGTGTCGGTGAATTCTTACCCCTACATTGGTTTGAAAGTGGTGTGGTTGGAGAAATCTGCACAGCTGCTTCTCTTATCGGGTTGTAGATAGATCTACCTCCTTCTAGGTTGGTCCGATAGTATTTACTGCTTCACATCGTACTTCCGTCCGGATCAATGGTCATTCACTCAGTGTGGTTACACATAATAATTTTTTCGCACAATAATATCTTAATCAACAATGGTAAATTCTTCAGAAACTTACCCCTAAATCCTTTGAAGAATCTCTGCTCTGCTTCAAATTAGGAGATGAATTGATCGATGGAAAAATTTTTCACGAATCCTCCTAGCACGCTATCGACCTAGTGACCTACGGTGAGAGTGATGGTGTTATTAGCCTTCTCTAACTGCTGGATCAATTCTGGGGTCCACTGTGTGACCTACTCATCCTTCCAACACTTCCGAAATTCTACCAACCTTGCGAGCCACTCCTGGAGCTCGATCTCAATAGTTACAAAGAAGATCTCATAGATCTCTGTGAAAATATACCTATTTTTCCACTCTTCGGTGGTCAACCTCTTACTACGGTTTTCTTTCACTGCGAATTCCTAAACTTGTCGTTCGAACCATTCATCAATTTATTTTCTTTCAGGTTTCCAGTATGGCCTTGGCATTACCTGATCCCTCTCTCAAAATTCTCCCAGTCCTAGCAACAGAACCATTTTTTGGCTCGAGGGGTCCTGACCTAGGTTCGGAGGTTAAGGTTTTCCAACAAACCCCTATACTACTTCCCTTTCAAAAGTGACCTACTTGCGCAGGCCAAAGTCTCACTCGAAGTAGTATGGGAGGTTGCTATAACCAGGTTTCCACACCCTGGGAGAGGTTAGGTAAGTCAGGTAGAGTTGCGTTTGACTTGAAAATTATTAGATCACATATTACATAACCCAGATCTATCAGCTCCTCCACATCCACGTGCGCAATATCACATATAATTGCAACAAATCACAGATATAGGAAAATAAGGCAACTATCACAACTATTCTTGCTTCAAGTATAGTAAATAGATTCAGATCAATGGTCAATGTAGCATAAACACACGACACCGTTACTTGCAGAGCTCAATATAGAATTATACATAACATAATAGACCCAGATCGCAGTATAAACACGTAACACCAGTATTTGCACAGCTTAAATCAATGACATAGAGCATACATAAACAGATATCACAGATCCAATGGATTCAGAGATTTCAACAACCTTCCGCATTCATTAGTCCTTCAGTTCCTTTTACAATACCCAAAAAAAACAACCTGCAAACACAGTAGTAGGGTCCGCACACAGTAGGACAGAGAATCTCCATGCACACAGCCAGCAGGAGTCCTTTCCCCAAAAACCCAAATAGGTCTACTAATTCGCAGTTCGCATCAATCTTAATTCCAGTCTGTCTTACAACTCAAAAAGGTTCAACTACTTAAACTATTTTAGCCTACGCATCCAATGGTCTGCAAACCATGGTTTGCGGACTCTCAGTCTACCCTTGACCCACTTACAATGCATGAGGGGCCTTGAATCACCCCAAAACCCCTACGTTAGACTAAATATAATAAAAAATATACAAAAATGGACCATATTTGCAGCTCCCGTTGGAGACCCTGTTCCAATATAGGCCCATTTATTTGAACCCGTTTCCTCCCACCCACAACCACTACATGCCACCAATAGGCCACAAATGGTAAGAATTTTCAAAGTTCAAAAAAGTATTGTATAAATCCCATGCAGTCGTCGAAGTGAGGAGAGCGAGACCACTGAAGCCTAGGAAAAGTGGAACCCTTCTGCCTAGCCAGAACCATGCGCCTTTGGGAACTTATTTCAAGAGCCCATATTCTGAGAATATTTTGGAGAATATTCCTTGGAATATTTTACGAAATCTTGCACACCATCTAGAATATTCCCTGGATCCTAAAATTTCACTAGAGAAGAATTAGGTTGAGTTTATACTCATTTTACTTCTTTTTTTCACAAGGATCACTGTGGTAAGGTCAGATTTGTCATTTAGGCAGCCAAATTTTAGTCAACCTACGGGAAGGAAATCTTTGGGGAATATTTGAGATTCCCAGGAGTCCATATTAAACCGAGGTACAAGGGGATCTTGTTTACAGTCATTTTTCACGATTTTTTGTTGTGAATTCAATGGTACAATCTATTTCTTCAGAAGAGGTGTGAATTTTCAGGCCATCCCTATAATTTAATATATAAGGTGCCTTGTTATGCTTTCATGTAATTTTATTTTTCTAAATATTAATGAAAGAGGCCTCACCACATTAATCGGGGCCTGGAGGCATACCCCACATTAGGTGAACTTCGTTATCAACTTATTTTTGTGCATATGTTTCTCATGGTTGAGTTTTAGTTATGCTTCTTTTATGTGATATGATTTCATGGTTACATGACCTTTTATATGAAATTTTGTATGCATTATTGAAGTGAAAATGTCCGGATAAAGTTTAGTATTAGAGTGGGCATTTTGTTGATGTGAATTGAAAGTGTGTGATAACTAGGTAAAGGTTCCAAAGATGTGAAGGAAAAATTAAGTCCTTTGATCCAGAAGTGAGGTGTGTAGCTTGAAGAAGGACAATGGAAAATGAATATGCTTGGTTGGAGGAAGAGATAAAATTTTGCAAGGTATTCTACACCATGGCATAAAAAGTTGACAGAATGTTTGTAGAGTATGGGAAGACAATGGCGAAGCAGGAGAAGAAAGAACCAAATGATCATGCCTTAGTAAATCAATGAGGAGGAGGACATGATCTTCTTGAACCCCCATCTCCATCTGCTAGTGAATGCTCCACTTCTTCCTCATTTTCTCATTGTTCTAAAAGTAGAAAATCTCGTAAAAATCCTTTTCCAAGTTGGATTTCAAGTTTGATTTTCCTGTGTTTAATGGAGAATATAATTCAAAAAAGATAGATAACTGGTTTAGATAGGTTGAAGTATATTGTCACATACAACGAATCAAATAATATGAGGCCAAGATCCAGTTAGCATCCCTTCGATTGAGTGGAACTGATCTTGTATGGTGGGAAGGAAAGTTGCAAAAATATGGTAAGAGTAATCATAAACTTCTTTCATCTTGGTCCGAGTTTGTTTCTTCTTTAAGAGGATAGTTTCACCCATTGGACTATAGAAAAAAGGCCATGATGAAATGACAAAATTTGAAACAAAATAAAGGTCAAAATGTTCATAATTTTACAGAGGAGTTTAGGAAACAAGCATTAGCATTGAATTTTCCATTAGAGTCTCCTAAGACGTTGATGAAAGAAATTAGATCTTAGCATTATTATTTTTGATTCATTGTTATCATTTGAACCTAAAACTCTTGATGAAGCTAGTGTGAAGGTTGTACATCTTGAAAGTAGGGGGAAGCATGACAAATATTTCCACCCAAAGAGGACAACAACAACTAAGAGAAATGAATCAAATCCCTCTTGTACTCATTGTGATAAATAAGGGCATGATGAGGAGCATTGCTAAAAATTACATCTGGAATTTAGGCCAAATAGCAATGGCAGAAAAGAGAAGCAGAATATATTCACTACCATGCTACAAAACCAATAATTTGAATTAGAGGATGAGGATAATATCATAACTACATGATCTACAAGTGTTGTACCAATTGACATGGGATCTAACCTAGGTGATGAGATGAATATTTCAACTCTCGGAATTGCAGGAGATGGACATATTAACTCTGGTTCTGATTCATATGATGAGACAAATATTTTAGCAGATGTTGTGCCAAATATGAAAAGGGCATTAAAGCCTGCATGGCTCCAAGAACTTGAATATATCAACCAAAGCATTCAAGTAGAGAATCTTGAACTAAGAAGACTCCTACAAGAAGCAGAGGAAGAGAAACAAAGGTTACGACATAAATTACAAGCCAAGGAGGAGGCCTTCAAAAAGTTGTAGAATAAAAAACTTGAGGTGAAAATTGATTATTCAATTTCATGTTCTTTTTTATAATGATGATTTTTCTTCTTTTGAGAAACATAATATAGGAATTGGATCAATTTTTTTGAAGAAAACAGGGTATCAAGGAAACGGCCTCAACATTAATGGCCAAGGCATTGTGAATCCTATCAAAGTGGAGGAATTTCCTCGCTATGCGAGACTTGGCTATGTCAGGAAGGAGGTTGGAGAATGCTCAAAGACAACCAGTGACTAACCTACAATGGATGAAGGGAGCACATCACCACATTCTAGTGACAGTGAAGATTCCATAGGAAGTTCTCTTAATCATGGATGCACAAGCAATGAGCATTCCATCACGGTCCCTAAATTTTGGAGGAGAAAGAATCATTGTAGTCACAAAAACAAGGATAGACATCATAGAGCCACATGTCAAGTACTCTATGACCATAAAGAACCTATGAAGAACTAGCTGGTGAAGTTGTTTAACAAGAAAATCAGCCGCAAGGAGATGACCCATCATTAGGGAAATTTTGAGGTCTAAAATGGGCCTCCTAAGGAAATTATAAAATAATATTAGATTACATCATCAAATTTTAGAGGGAAAAAGAAAAAAAAACTACTTTTTCAACTCGTATTTTCAACTTATATCCTTATGGGTTTACTCAAATTTCAAGCGATAACATTCATTAGATATATAATTTTATTCCTCGTCCAAGGAGTACCCATGTTGCATACTTTCGATGGACCCTTCTACACGAAAAAAGTGAAATACATGAAAAACGTGATTGCAATCACGTTTTTCATGTATTTCTAATTTTTCATGTAGCAAGGTCCATTGAGAGGATGCAACATAGGTACTCCTTGGATAAGGAATTAAATTTTTCATCCAACGAGTACTCCCACTCAAAATTTGAGTAAAACCTTAGGGAGATAAGTCAAAAATACCAATAGGAAAAATAGTTTTATTATTTTATTATTTTTTAATCTTTTTACCTTTTTACTCCAAAAATGGCGAATCATCCCCCATGGTAGACATCATCATCTTGAATCCTATTGGTTCTTATAAAGTTTATTTTGGTTGTACATTTCTCTTAGGAGGCCCATTTTAGACCTCAAAACTTCTCTAATGTCACTTTTTTAAGTGAGAGATGGTTTTATTAGATTTTCAAGGACACATTTTATAAATCACATGTTGTGAGATGATTGTAAAAGTGATGAAGTGTTTTTCACAAATTATGAATGCACCATAGTGATATTTTGGGAATTTTTGTTAATAGTTGGGTATTGATTATGATTTAAACTTGACCAAAGAGTTTGTTCTAAGCTCTTGGAGAGTATGGGGTTGTTTGGGTCATGATTGGATTTGTATTAAGAAAATGTATTTTACAAAGAATGTACTACAAGTTTGCATAGAATGCAGGTGTTGGTTCATCACTTATGGATTCAAAGTACAAAGATGAAGGAGAAGGAAGTGTGGTTGGACAGAGCACTTGAGGGATTACAACAAATTGTAGATTTTGTCTATGCTTTGGAGGACCAAAATTTCCTTAGTGGGGTGGAATGAACCAGGAGGATCCTAAAGGGAAAGAAATTCTAAGTCCTTGGAATTTAGGAAAACCTATATCAAATCGAATATATTGTCATTTTGAATCCAATGGTGCAAACGAAACCTCGTTCTGACACCATATGTGAAAGTTATGGACAACTGATGTTTTTGAGAAAAAAAAACTATTTTTTTTTGCAGACAGGACCCACACGCTACCACGTGGCAGATGATGTCATCAGTATAGATGTTTTCATTAACAAGGTGACTTGGAAGTATGTAATATTCCCAATTAGCCATGAGCTAGTTGGAACATTAAATTTTGTTTTGTTGCCTTTTTTTATGAATAGGAGGACAATGGAGGTCGATAATTCTCCTTAATAATGAATAAATCAATGCCAATGTGAAAATGAAAGATCTTGGAAGCTTAATTGAGCACCCTTAGGTGTGAAAAGGGGTTGGAACACCTTGACTGGGTCAACTTGGACTAAATCAACAACGTTGTCATGGAGGAGTGGTCATCAATGAAAGACAGTGCAGTTTTAGATGGAGATGCTTTGCATGGAAGTAGTGCTATTATTGGATGGGGCTTAGGGTTTGAAAGTTCATATCTTATTTAAGGAATAGGATGGAAGCCATGATTCATAATGTTGATGTATATGATATTTCTGAATATATGGTCTGTATAGACATATATCTTTCTCTTGTTGTTTAGCTGAGATTGAGTGTTGTTTACCACTGAGTGTTCCTGATCGGGAATCCCACCTCTTCCATTGAGAATCTCTTGGAGGAGTCTTTTACTACATTTTCCACTATCAGGCTTAATGCCAAGCTTCATCTTTCATTTATAGTGCAGATCTTGTTGAGGGTTGAGTTGTTTTGCAGGTTGTAGTAGTGGAAACCATCTTTGGGCCATTTCATTGCTTATTTTCAGTGGAGAAGGCTTCCTTTCCATTGGGAGGACACTAAGGAAGCTCCTTGTGAATATTTTTATATCATGGCATCAGGACAACTATTTATTTATCCCTACAGAACATATTACTTCAACATCTACATTATTTCTGTAGGAGGAGTTGCAGGGTGGTTTGGCACACCATTTGGAGAGAAGGTTCTCCAGTGAAAGGGATTTGCCTTTCATTTAGAGGATCTATTGGAGGAGGCTATTCTATTGTGCATATAAGATTAGCCACACTTTCCAAATCTATATTTTACAGTGGATCTTTAGCCCTAGGGCCTAGATCCCTATCTTGTATATGGTGTTTTGCTGAAAACCCTTAAGGGGTTCTTCAAAGGAGTTTGTATAGTGCTCATATATGTAGTAGATCTATCTTTTGAGGGACATATCAGCCTTAGATCTGTTGTATAACAATTTTCTTTAGCAGTGTCTTTAAAACATCGTTGTAGCAGTCTTCTAGTCTTTATATATAATAGCAATACCTCTTTTTGAGGGATTTTTTCCATTGGAGGCTTGTTATTTCTTATTGTACATCTTATGGCCCATTTCTTATGCATATTTTGCTACTGTTATAACATTTGAAAGGTCTCCATATTGTCCTCTTGCTTTTATATGATGATTTACACTATTTTTCCATCATTTTTCCTTATATTCCTGCTTTTCCCATTTGGGAATATTACAGTGGTATCTGTTATTCATCTGTAATTTTTTTCTATTTTGTATATGACTAAGTACTTATCCTAGATTTCTAAAAAACAAAAATCATGAATATTGTGATTTTTAGAAATCTCACTGCTTTCATTATCCTTAGGATAAATTTTTCACTATGTTACTATCCTATCACGTCATGGTCAACTTATCACTCCTAGAAGACCCATCATGGGCTCATGCCTCTCACTTTCACTATTTTTTGCCACCTCTGACCTTAGCACTCTGTTTTTACTTGCCTAACGCCTCCACTTGCCACCTAGGATCACCAACCAACCTACTCATTCTTGTGTTTCCAAAATACATCAAGCATTGATGGTCTCAAAACCATCTCTGTAGGATCTTTAGATAAATCAAGTACATTGTATTTTGGATCTTCAATACATCAAAATTGTCAAAAACTATGTTTTTTATACTTGAAGACCTCAGAACCAAGCTTTCAGTCAAAGACAAGCCCAAAGATCCTTCCACTGGGTCATTTAGGGTTTCATGGGTTGTAGGATTGGTTTGGTGTTATAAATAACTGTTTTACATGTGTCAAGAAGCTGAATCAAGTATGAAATAAAGTCAGTACATGGTTGTCCAATATGGATCAGGAAATCCTTCAAGAAAGGCCCCCTTGGTCAAGCACAAATTTTGCAAAGAACGACTGATAATTTTGATATTTTTGCAGGAGTTTCAAGGTGGCTATCAGTAGAAAACAAGGTAAGGTAAGAGGCCAGCTCCTCACTAAAGGACTGTAATATTCCTTTTTAGGAATTTCTGCAATATCCTCAATGAGGACACTATATAAGGAAAACCATGCAACAAAAACGAAAAATAGGACTTGGATCCTCTTATATATGCTGTATTTAGCTTAAATATGAAATAGAATAAAAAAAAAATCATTCTAGCTACACTAAATAGATCTCCTCAGCTCATATATGCTCAAAAGCACCCCAATCCAATCACTTCACAAAATAGAATTCCTAAAGATTGCAACAACGTAATTTTTATTAGGGCATATACAAAAAAATATGATTAAATACAGATCTGGAGCTTTCATTAATCATAGAATCAGAAATGAGAGGCTTAACCTCTTTTACAAGCACATTAGGACACCTCAGCAAGGATTTCCAGCAAAATATCAATGTAAAATGTAGCACTGCAGAAAATAACGCAGTCCAATGCAACTCTGTATTAGAAAATACTAAATATGATCTGAAATAGATGAAAAATATATAAAATTTCCCAAGGCCCTCTTTGATAGGCTCTCCGAAGTGAAATAGACACCTCCTCCTCCAAAACAAGCACAACATAGAAGGGTTTAACCCTGCAGCTACTGCAACTGCAGAAAACACACATTTACTGGAAGTGACTGCACTGTAGATGATACAGAGTGGATGTCCTCAAGTTAAATGATGTAAAATAAGCTTAGGACCTTCCCTTTTGATCTCTCAACTAGCTAGACCAAAGGTGAAGATGGAATTCCTGCATGAGAATTCTTTGCACTAAAGAGTGCTGCAAGTACAGCTAAATAGCTGAAGCTTGAAATCAGTCAAAAGACCAAAAAAATATGAATATTGAATGCCTTCCTTGCTGCTATTTCCTCCTTCTTATTCTTGGTGAGCTTCCTCACCCCAGACCCCACTCATTGATGAGGTGACTTCCTAGAGAAGATTCCCCTTTCAAAACTACGTTGTCCTTGTTGGTTTCCCTCTTGTAGCAGTGCTGTTGACTTGGTCAACTGGATCTAGTTCACCAGAATTGTCCTCTTTCACACCAAGGTGGCTTTATTTTTCCTCCTAACCTGATCCCTTTTCATACTGGGATTTGTTTTATTGTCTTTCTATTCTTCTATTGCAAAAATGGGGCAAGTATAATATTCCAACTAGCAGTGGCTAATTAGGAATATTACAATCCTCCACGCGAAAATTTTTCTTGCCCACAAGCAACAATAAATAAGGATGATGCAAGATCTTCTATCCCTCCCAAGTGGCACCATCATCTGGTAGATTCCTCCATCGAATCAAATATTCCTTGATGACTCTGTTCCTTAGCTGCCTCTCCCTTGTGTCTAAGATTGCTTCTGGCTACAAAATTAGGTGGCCCTCATCATCAATAGGGGGGAGGTCCATGTTGGCAAATACATTCTTCCCAATGGTCGTCTTGAGGCAAGAGACATGGAAGATGTTATGGATATTTCTCCCCTTAGGAAGCTCCAGCTCATATGCTACCTTACCAACACACTTGATCACCCTGTATGGCCCATAGAAACGTGGTTTGAGCTTTTCAGCTCCCTTCTCCTTGAGTGTGGACTGTTTGTAAGGGTGAAGACGCAGATAGACAAAATATCCCACCTCAAACTGTCTCTCTATCCGACCACGGTCTACATAAATCTTCTGCTGGTTCTGGGCAGTAGCAATGTTGTCCTTGAGTGCCCTGAGTATGTCCTGGTTCTCCTGAATCCATTCCTTTGTCCTTGGAGCTTTACTTGCCCCAAACATAACATAAACAAATGAGAGTGCCTCATACCAATATAGGGCCCAGAATGGATTCATGCTAATAGAAATATGGTGAGTAGTGTTGTAGCAATACTCTCCCAAGTGGAGCCAATGCAGCCAACCTCTCTGCTACCCTACTACATAGTTCCTCAAGTAGCCCTCTAGCCACTTGTTCACTATATCGGTCTGTCCATCGGTTTGGGGGTGATAGCTAGTGCTTGGAGTCAAATCAGTCCCCACTAACCGGAGAATTTCTTGCCAAAAGCCACCTATGAAGTGGCTATCCCGATCAATCACTATGGTCCTTGGGAGACCATGGAGTATAAATACATCTATGAAGAAGAGCTCGACTACCTGTGAAGCAGTATAATGTGCATAAATGGAAAAGAAATGGGAGTAATTTTATAGTCTATCAACAACTGCAAAGATATAATCCTTACCCTGTACTTTCGGTAGGCCGGTGATGAAGTCCATAGAGATGCTTTCCCACTTCCCATCCAAAATAGGTAGTGGCTGCAATAACCCAGCAGGGTGGGTGTGTTCTCCCTTGTTCTGTTGATAAATGATGCACCCTCTGACATGTTGGAGCACATCCTCCTTGAGACCTTTCCATGAGAATCTCTCCCTTATGGTCCTATAAGTCTTTGTGAAACCTTGATGCCCGACAAGTGGGAAATCATGTGATGCTAGTAGGATCTTCTCCTTGAGCTTGGAATTCTTAGTCAAGAAGATCCGGTCTCGGTAATAGATGATCTCATCCATCACCCTATACCTCTCATCCGATACCACCCCATCAAGTATCTCACATGCGAAATCATCTTTGGAATACTCAACCAAAAGTTAAGCCTTCCAATCTGCATCCATGCCCCTCAAAGACAGCATTGTAGGCCTCCTGGATAAAGCATCAGCTACTACATTGATCTCCCCCTTGACATATTCTATGTCAAAATCATATGCTTGGATTTTTCTCACCCACTTCTGTTGTCTCTCCTGGAGTTGTTTCTGTTCAAGGAAGAATCTAAGACTGTTATGGTCAGTCTTCAACTTGAACTTATTCCCCACCAAGTATTGCCGGAATTTGGCTAATGCATGCATGATAGCCAACATATATTTATCATATATGGGGTATAACCTCTCATGAGGGAGAAGCTTCCTCCTCTCAAAGGCTATAGGATGCCCACCTTGCATCAAGACTGCTCCAATCCCTTCACATGATGCATCACATTCTAGAACAAAAGGTTGAGAAAAATCAGGTGAAACCAAAACAGGACAACTACTCATTACCTCTTTGAGCTTATCAAAATCCCTCTGATGTAGGTGTCCAATGGAAATCTGCCTTCTTTTTCAAGTTTGTGAGTGGTGCTGCTAGCTGTGAAAACCCTTTCACAAATTTTTGGTAATAAGTGCATATGCCCACAAACCCCTTGAGTTCTGTGACATTCCTGGGCTCAGGCCAATCTCTGATAGCCTGGATCTTTTCCTCATGTACCCTCAATCCATCCACTCCTATGATGTGCCCCAAATACAACATCTCTGTGAGGCCAAATTCACATTTGGAGAGCTTGGCATAGAATTGCTTCTCCTTGAGGATATGTAAAACTGTCTTAATATGCTGCAGGTGCTCCTCCCAAGTGTGCCTGTAGATAAAAATATCATCAAAGAAGACCAATACAAACTTTCTCAAATGACCACGGAAGATGTGGTTCATGCAAGATTGGAAATTTTCTGGGGCATTGGTCAATCCAAAGGGCATTACCAGAAACTAAAAATGCCCATAGTGACATCTGAACATTGTCTTGGGGATATCTTTCTCCCTCACCTTGATTCAATGATACTTGGATCTCAAATCAATCTCAGAGAAGTATTTAGAACCCCTCAACTCATCCATGAGTTCATCGATCCTAGGTATAGGGTAATTTTTCTTCATGTTCTTCTTGTTCAAGGCCCTATAATCAATGCACATCCTCAATGTGCCATCCTTCTTCTTTACCAAGACCACTGAAGAAGCAAAAGGACTAGTACTAGGCCAGATGTGTCCTAGAGCTAGTAGGTCTTGGATGGCCCTCTCAATCTCATCCCTATAAGCCTTAGGATGCCTATAAGTAGTGGTTATTACTGCTTGGATCCCTTGTTCCAACTCAATAGTGTGTTCAAACCCTCGGCCAGGAGGTCTCCCAGGTGGGATATCCCCAAATACTATAGAATACTGGTCCAAAAGAGATTGAACATCTGGATGCACAAGTGAATCCTTGCCCCTTAATTCTGATATATGCAGCTCCACTACCCATTCAACATCCCCTCTGCACAAATCTACCTCCATCCTGTGTGTTGAAACAACCTGAGGGGGGTATGTGTTTATACCCTTGATATTTTGATACTGACCATCCTTCCCTTCTGTCCATTCCAGCTCCAAGGTTATCCAATTAGTGGTAACTCTCCCAAGAGTGGTCAACCACTAGACTCCCAATATGAAATTGGTGTCTGGAATGTCTACCACAAAGAAGTGGTCTATCAAGGTGTAGGTCCCCATGGTAATGGTTAGTGCCGGAAGATACTTGGCACACTGTAGGGTCATAGCTCCTGGGACCAAGACTGAGAATCCCTCAAACTCCTCCATGTGGATCCATCTCCTCTATACCAATTGTGCATCAATAAAATTATGAGTGGCCCCACTATCTATTAACACAGAGACTCTTTGCCCCATAATAGTACCTCTCACCCTCAAAGTCAGATATTTTGGGACCCCTCTTAATGCTGCAATAGCTCCCCCTCTTGAAGAAAAGTCTTCTATGGATGGTACACTGCTAGCATACTTCTTGGAGAAGGACTTGACATGATGTGTCCTTCTTGCAACACATTCTCCCTCCAAATCACGAACATGGATTGTCTTCTTTGGTGCTGAGTAGGTCTCCTACTGTAATAATGTTCTTGCCCTGGGAAAGATGTGTTGTAGGTCTCTAGCTTTCTCCATAGCTTCAAGGAGTGTGGTTGGTTTAGTGGATTTGACCAACCCATAAAATGGTTCAGCCACCCCCTTAATAAACATGCATACCTTCCTTCTCATAGTGAGGTTGCATACCATCACTGAAAGCTACAAATACTCAGCAATATAATCCTCAATATCTCCCTCCTGTTTGAGCTTGGTTAACTTGACAAAATGGGCTTCCGGATCTCTTGGATCAAATCTCTCCACTAGCTTCTTGGTGAAAGCTTAGTATGAAGTGATGTGATGATGCCCAAGTGTGGTCAGTCCATGAAACCACCATTATTGAGCTTCCCCTTCTAGATGCAGCACAACTATCTTGATGGCTTCTATTTCAAAAACCTTGTTGAGCTGGAAGTATGTGTCCAAATTCTCCACCCAAGCCTTGGCTATACACTTAGGTGTCCCATCAAATGTGGGCAAGAATAACCCTACCATACTGCGCTGTAGGGCTAATCCCTGCCTCAAGTCCTCCTCCTTTTGATGACGATTAACCCTCCTTCCATCCTTGATCCGGCAAAACTCCTGAAAGCTCAAGTTCTCTTTGAACCTTTGAGATTGGGATTCATATTATTCAAAATAATCTCCCAGGGTTCCCTCCTTATAACTGAAGGTATGGTAGAGCGTTGTGGTGCAACTAAATGCCCCATGACATTTGAAGTGCTGGTGCTTGCCTCATGAGAAAACCCTATAGAATCCCCTTCATGTCTCATCTCCTTGAGGTCCCTTGCAATGTTCTGTAGGGTCTGAAGTAGGAGATTCAAAATATATTCCTCCTCCATGCTGAAGATAGATTATCCCCACAAGCTAAGCCAAGAGCAGAGCTCTGATACCACTGTAATATTCCTTTTTAGGACTTTCTGCAATATATTCAATGAGGACATTGTATAAGGAAAACCATGCAATATAAACACAAAAAAAGACTTGTATCCTCTTATATATGTTGTATTTATCTTAAATATGAAATGGCATCAGAAAAAAAATCATTCTAGCTACACTAAACAGATCTCCCCAGCTCATATATGCTCAAAAGCACCCCAATGCCATCACTTCACAAAATAGAATTTCTGAAGATTGCAACAGCGTAATTTTTATTAAGGAATCTATAGAAAAATATGATTCAATACATATCTAGAGCTTTCATTAATCATATAATAATAAATGGGAGGCTTAACCTCTTTTACAAGCACATTAGGACACCCCAGCAAGGGTTTCTGACAAAATATCAATGTAAAATGCAGCACTGCAGAAAATAATGTAGTCCATTGCAACTATGTATTAGAAAAGACTGAATATGATCTGAAATAGATGAAAAATACAAAAAATGGTCCAAGGCCCTCTTTGATAGGCTCTCCGCAGTGAAATAGACACCTCCTCCTCCAAAACAAGCAAAAAATAGAAGGGTTTAACCCTGTAGCTACTGCAACTGCAGAAAAGACACAGTTACTGGAAATGAATACGCTGTAGATGATATAGAGTGGATGTCCTCAAGTTAAATGATGGAAAATAAGCTCAGGACCTTCCCTTTTTATCTCTCAACCAGCTAGACCAAAGGTGAAGATGGAATTCCCGCATGAGAATTATTTGCACTAAACAGTGCTGCAACTACAGCTAAACAGCTAAAGCTTGCAATCAGTGAAAAGACCAAACAAAGATGAATACTAAATGCCTTCCTTGCTGCTATCTCCTCCTTCTTATTCTTGGTGAGCTTCCTCACCCCGGACCCGACTCATTGATGAGGTGACTTCCTAGAGAAGATTCCCCTTTCAAAACTGCGTTATCCTTGTCGGTTTCCCTCTTGTAGCAGCACTGTTGACTTGCTCAACTGGATCTATTTCACTGGAATCGTCCTCTTTCACACCAAGGTGGCTCTGTTTTTCCTCCTAACCTGATCCCTTTTCACACTGGGATTTGTTTTATTTTCTTTCTATTCTTCTACTGCAAAAATGGGGCAAGTATAATATTCCAACTAGCAGTGGCTAATTGGGAATATTACAAGGAAATCCACAGCAAGGAAAAACAAGCAGGCCTATGTTCAAAGAGAATCAGGGTTTTTAGAACCGATTGGCTAAATAGTGTTGCCAAGCAAGAAGCCAATGCAAAAGACCACAAGGACATAGGCATATCCACACAACTAAGCATAAATTGAAGATTTTTAGAAGTTATAAATGAACAAGGGAAAAAGGTGAGGTGAAATAGACAGAAATGAATGAACTTGAAAGTGATATAGAGAAATTAGAAGACAACATTAATTATTCTTCTCTAACAGCCCTAAAACCTAAGATTTTGGAAACATAGGAAAAGCATGTGAAATGAAGATGATGGGCCTCCATCATGACAGCAGAAAGTTTCCAAGAAGTTATTGAAGATAATTCCTAGGGTTGGCCAAGGCAATCGTGCTTCACTATATCAAAGGGAGAAAATGCAAAGAGTATCAGTGTGAAGGAGATCAAGCCTCCATTTTCAGTCATAGCCCTCAAAAGGGTCAAAGTAATAAAAGTATGGTTTTGGGTTATAAGATAAAAAAATTAACATGAGCATGGGTTTATTTTTGAATAAATGAGGTGTCAAACTTCAAAGAATGACTAAGGAGACAAGAAACAATTGTGTCATGGCATCTGCAACAAACCAGAAGTGGCCAAGAGGAGACATATTAGGCATCATATATAGACTTTGTCCAAATGGATACATCACTGTCAAAATCAGTAAGAAGGTAAGAAAAGCATGTTTTTAGGTTCACTAACGCTCAAAGATGCCAAAAGAGATAAAAAACCATTTTTTAGTTTCTCATGTGAAAATAAAGGAGGTTTGAGATGTCAAGACCCTAAAAAGGTTAAAAAGGACCTCTTCATCTCTCCATCAAGCCATCACCACAGCAAGAAGAATTTCCTTGAAAATTTTTCAAACCCCTTGCAAAAGAATAAAAGAATATCAGTCAAAAGGATAAAGTGACAAAAAAAAAACTTAGCAAAGTGGGTTTTTTATTTCAATTTATTTTTTCAAAAGTATAAAGGCATCTCAATGGTCATTTTCTAGCTCACTTGTCATTTTCAAAATAGAAAAACCCTTCTGGATAAATTTCTGAGTTTTTGGAAAAATCCAGGGCCAAGTCACTGGCACTACGCATAGACACTGGCGCTACGCTTACGAACCCTGGCGCTGCACGCATAGAATTTTCCGCCATTCATTTTTAATCAGTGATGTGTGAATAAGTTGGTGTTACGCACAGAAAGAACCAACACGCACAGGCCCGGTGCTGTGCACACAGAGGCCCAACCCACCCGGCGCTACACACAGAGGGTGACCCAACAGTCCGGGCAAGGCGTTGTGCTCAAACAAAAACCCCTCCATCTTGCAGATAAGGTGCCAAGGATTCAAATAGGTCCTCCAAACTAGTTTTAGGACCCTACAAGTAAGTTTAATTTGGTAGGTATCTTTTCCCTTCTTTCCCTCCAAGTAATGTTTATCGTTTGGTAGGTTAAATGAATGACTAAACCCTAGTATTTTCCAACCCTAGGTCATCATAGAAAGTAAGCCTCTGTTTGACCTATGAGAAATTGATTTTCATTTGAAGAGGAGTTAACTAGGGTAACCTATAACCATTTCATGTAAAAGCCCTCATCAAGCTCAAAGGCACTCAACCTTATACCTCACCTTCATATCACTCATTTGCAAGAGCTGCCCACCATCATTTTCATTTCACTCCTCTTGCCCAAGTTTGCCCACCATTAGCCCTAATCACCATGTTAGGAGCAGAAGATAGTAGCAGCATTGAAAGAGGCCAAATCACAAGGGAGGGAAAATGAACATATTTGAACCACAGAGCATAGTGGATATCACCTCATCTGCCATGATCCTCTCATGTTTCCAGAATGTAGGGTGCTTCCAATTTTGTGAGAGAGTCAAACAAGTGAAAAGCCACCCAGAGCTTACAAGGCTTTTCATTCTTGACCTGCACAACAAACAATCAAGCCTTGCAGGAGTGGACTTTGAAATATCAACAGATGCCATCTCTAATGCTATAGGTATCCCTGTTGTTGGTGAAAGGTTGTTTAAGAAAGCTAAATTGAGCAAGAAATATTATGAGTCATTTGTCAAGACTAGGTACAGAGAAGGCTGCAAGGTAATTTTCCCTTTATCACACCTAAAATAGAGATTTTCACCCTTGATGAAGGTTATCATGAAGTAATTTACCTATGAAGGGAGGTACTCAAAACTTTATTCCTGCCATGTTAGACTCCTCATGCATTTCACAAGGGTCAAAATGCTCAACTTGCCTTACTACTTGTATAGAAGTATGGACAAAATGGCTTCTGTTGTCCGGAGGAGGAGTCCTTCCCAACAAATGCAAAGTTTGTTTCACCATTCATTGATCAAAATGGTGGTTTTACATCAATTTGAATAGAAGGGCATACCTTGGGAGATATTCATAGCCCATGAAGTCTTCACAAACCCACAACTCCCTCCTCAACCTAACTTGCCCTCATCATCTACACAAGTGACCTCACCTCAAGAAAACCTCCCCTTCTCCCCTTCTCTTGATGCATCAAATGAAGAAGGGAGGGGAAATGATGAATTAAGTTAAAATTAGGGAGATAATGATAATGATTCAAATCAAAATGAAGAAGGTGAGAGTGACAATAAATCATTCCAAAGTGAAGAAGAAGCAAATGATGAGGAAAAGGAAAATGATGAAGAAGAGGAAGAAAATGATGATGAAGAAAGGGGAAGTGAGCATGAAAATGACAAAGACAATGAAATTTATGAACAAGACAACAAACATGAAAACATTCATGACAGTCATGACAACAATCTTGACATTCATGAAGACATTCAGGAAGACAATGAAGGAGATGAAGGGGTTGATAATCAAATTGAAGATCACAACAGTAAAGAGGCAAGTAGCTCAAAAGAAGAACAAAATGACAATGCAGACATCAGTAAAGAGGATGAGAGTGGTTATGATGTAGAAGACAATGATGAGGAAAAAAATATGATGACTGATGATACCAATAATTAAGATGAAGAAGTTGATGACAACAGTAAGGATCATAGCCATGATAAAGACACCAACAAGACTACAATCACACATTTTTCACTCACATACCAGAGAGGGTCGAGGCTTGTGTTTTCTGCCTCCAAAAGGCAAGGGACCATGCCATCCACTTCATATCAAAAGCTTGACAAGGGAAAACAAAAGATGAAGAAAGGTAAGAAAGGTAAGAGAGGCAGGAAAACTAAACAAAAGCCCCAATTCATTGACCTTGACAGTGATAATGAAGATGAGGAGATGGCTACTAGAATACTATTCCAAAGCAAAGATGCACAAATTAGGGAGCTGGAAAGATATTTTGGCATGGCCCAGCATATCATTCAGTATTACAAGAATTAACAAAAGTATTTTAAGAAGATAAAAAGGGGCCTTGATCTCCATAAAAATATGACCAAGCACTATGCAATGAAAAACAAACTTCCTTGTGCCAAACTCAAAGAGGCCCTCATTGAAATTCAAGCACTAAAAGGAGGAAAAGACCAAACTAGGCTTGTAATTTTGGCACACGCTTCTCTACAGGTCTCGTAAACCCTATGAGGGAGACATCCACCAATTTTGAAGAAATTTGGACAAGTTTTTGTTTTTTGAGAATTTGGAGGCCTATAAGCACAACGCCATTGGCGCTACGCTTTTCCATCAGGTATCCTCAGAGGGAAAAAATTAAATTTTTGGATTTCTAATGCCTATTACATTATTCTCACAAAATTTCATAACATTTGGAGCATTTTGACCCCTCAAAAGGTCAAAAAACACCTCATTTTTCACCATTCTGCCTCCTTTTCAGGCCTGGCACTGTGCTCAATGCAGTGTTGGGAATTTGACTTTTTGGACTAGTTACAGAGGCTCAATAAGAAAAATAAAGTTATATATGGAAACAAGACTCAACAGGATTTCCAACGGGCTATCACAGAGCAAAATCTGACATCGGGAAGGTCTCCAAAACTTGGTTGCAACATGACCTATTTTTGCGCTTATGGACAACACTGTGTGTTTTTGGCCAAAAGTCTACAAAACACACTCGTTTATTGTAAAATCATATTTTAGTGTTTTTAAAGGAAAATCACTCTAGAATTAGGTGCTATAAGTTATTTTGGCATTTATTTCATGGGATATTTTGTGCCTTGGGCCTTGCATGGTCTCTTGGGCATTTATGACATTTATGAGTGATTTTGACATTTTCCAACCCTACCTAGGGTTTTTTCCCTCTCTTGATAAGATAAATAGATCATGAGGGATTCATTTTAAATGTTGGAATTTGATGATTTTTGAGAGAAATACATGGTTTTCTTGAGTTTGAAGGAGAAATTGGTCTTGTGGAGTTTCTGAATGGCTTGCTTTGATTGATGATGAAGGAGGATAGCTTGCAGGATCCCTCAGCATGATTAATGGTGACGTGTCTCTGTTTAGTTCTTGTTTCCTTATGTATAATTTTGATACATCCTTCTATGTTGTAGTATAACATAAGAGTATAGGCTAAGAAATGTTGTTTGAGGCACCTTATTCCTTCCTGTTGTCTATTGTCTTTAGTGTTTTCCTCTGCTGGGTTAGCTCAAGGAATTATTAGTTGCTTCTTAGACCTACCTATGCTTGTTTATTCCATGAATGGTTCAATTAGTAGTTTTCAAATATGTTTTATGGTTAGCCCTACTTATTTGATGCTATTTAAACTCTGTTTTGGAATCTCTCTTTGAAGTACTACTTGTTAGGTTTTAGCCAAAGAGGTCATGCTCTGATCATGCCCTTTGTACGTACTTGAGAAGTTGCCTTAAATTTCTTTATAGCTTGATCATAGATGCTTAGGAATTCCATATTATTTGATTAAAGCTATATGTTATCTTGTATGTTTTTTAAACCTTGAAGGTGAAATCACTAGAAGTTAGATAGTTTTCTTGCTTTCTATGGTTCACTGAATTGTTCATATTGAATGCTTGTTTGCTTAAATATAATAAAAAAGATAATGTTTTTCCCTATCTTATTATTATGTCTTTATGTTGATCAGTATTTGAGACCATATTGTTTAAAATTATTTTATTCATTATTTTTCACTTCCCTTACACACCTACTATGCTCACTAAATTAATGTTCATTTCACTTCACACATGCCTTAAATATCCATTTGACCATGCTAGATTTTCCCTATTATGCATCTTGTTTCATTGTTGAGATATCCATGAATTTCATAGACTCCATAGCCCAATGATTTGAAGACCTCTCACTCCACCTATTGTACTTGATCATCTTACCCAACCAAAACAAACAACAAACCCTACACTTAACAACTGTCCTAAAATCAAACCCTAAAAGAAAACAAGTTCACATCCTTTGCATACATTAGAGAGAGCCCTCTCTGAGTCCAGGAAAGCTAGGTCCTAGGACTCCAAATATTGGTCTAATGTTACCCTGTGCATTTGGTCTACCAATCTGCTAAATCATGGGACCCTAACAGTATCAGAGCATAATCTTGACACAACATGTGCATCTTGAAAAGCCAATATGTCATCTGAAGAAGGAGATCCTCTTACTGATAGAGAGAAGAGGTATCAAAGAATAAGACACCAGAAGTTTGATTATAAAAATGACAAAGAAGACAAGGGTAAAACCCCTTTATCTGGAGGAGGAGATGAAGAGAAGGAATTCCCCAAGATCCTTCTTAGATCCATGCAAGACATTGCTAGAGAAATCAAGGAGATGAGAATGATAGTTACAAGGAATCCCCTAAAGGATTTCATCATGGTGAAGGCTCCGACATTTCTCATCACTGGAGTGATCAACCAGTGCAACAACAACAAGTTTCCCAACACTCTACAATGCCTACATTCTTGGCTATGGGAAATGAAGGGTTTCAAGAGCAAGAATCCCTTGAATAATACTTTATGGAGTATGAGTCTCAAACTCAGAGATTCAAGGACCACTTGAGTTTTCAATCATTTTGTCAAATCAAGGACAATAGGAGACCCAGTAATCACAATATAAGTGGTGGATTCATTCTGAATCATGATCTACACCGCACTATGGACAAATTATTTTTACCGAACTTTTTTGGGTCATCAAAATGTATTGCCAAATATGGGTAGAGAAGCTTGACATCTACTTCTAGTTGAAAAAAGTTCCAGAAATGGAGGCCATTAAGATAGCAGCGGTGCACCTTGAGGGTGAAGCAGATGATTGGTGGTTCCATGGCTTGTCTACGTTGGGTCATGAAAATGTGACTGCATATTTAGAGTTCACAAGGAGGCTGGTAGAGAGGTTTGATAGAAGAGATCCTGAAGCACCATTTATGGGGCTTTCAAATATAAAACAATCAGGTAATCCAAAAACTTACATTTATGAATTTTTTAGACTTTCTGTTATGGTTCCTGATTTATCTGTAGCAAGAAGGGCCTATATGTTCATTGATGGGTCAGATGAACCTCTGCATGGTTTGGTTAAGTATACCAAGCCCAATACCCTTCAAGATTCCATTAAAAGGGCTAGAGATCTTCAAGATGCCTTGCCAAAAGCAAAGGAAACATTTCAGCGTAAACCCTCTTTCCCATCAAAAGGAAAAGATGAGAAGGCTCCTCTTCCAAAGGAGAGCCAAAATAAAAAACCTCTTGATGATGATGTTCGAAGAGATTTGAGGAGGAGGAAGCTTTGCTTCACATGCCAAGAATATTTGGCATCCAGACATAGATGTGCAGTAGGAAAGGCACACTACATAGAGATATTCTCAGATGAGGAGGAGGAAGAAGAAGAAGAACAAGAGTGGGGTCACAACACTGGAATAACAGGAGATGATCCACCACCACCTGGAGGTGAGGATGGAGCAATTGCTCTAATTAGAGGAACTCTTGCATCATTGAGAGTGGTACCCAACTATCATAAAGCTTCCACATAAGAAATAGAGTTGAGATTGTGTAGTGGAAGCCGAGATATAATGATCCCATCTATTATCCATATGAGAATGGTCCATGAGACCTCACTATCTTGTAGTAAACCACCCGGGATGCCACCTGATCCAGATTTGGTGAGAGATGCCTCATATCATGATGCACCATTCACAGATCTGGAAGGAATGAGAGCATTAGAAGACCATGATACAACACTGAGAGTCTTGGGTAGGTTCAAGGAGGAGGGGGATATACTCCCACTATCATCATTATCCACTCTCACATCTCATATTGCGCTGAAAGGAAATGCTGCAGGATTGGAGGATGAGATAATCATGGGGAAAGGAGACCATTCCTTGGCTATGGAGACTCAGATTATGTTTCCTCTTGAATATAAATCTTCCATACATGGTAGAGGATGGTGGCCACACATGCATGCTTTGGATAAACCCAAGAAGTTTTGGATGGATGATAGCTTCCCATGGGATACTAACCTTCAAAAGCTCTAATATTTACCTGAGCATGAGCACATGCAAGAAGAGAAGCAAGGAGGGGATATCAAAATCCCAATGATTACCTTTAGCATAGGAGATGGCAAGGAGAAGAGCATCCATATGAAAGATGTTCTTTGTGATAGATCATCAGCACTACCACTATGGAAGATTGATCCATACTGGAAATCCAAATTGTTGGTGGATTGTTCCAAGGATCTTTTTACATACATGATACTTGATGACCAGCTACATGAAGAGGTCTATTCAATCCAAGAATAATTCATCTACTATCACGGTAGGATCTTCTCATCTAGAGCCTCCAAGCTCAAGGAGAAGTTGCCACAAAGGGCTTATGAAGATTTCCTTTTTAACCATACTTATTCCATGAGGGCCTACAACACTATCATGGAGAGCTACACTTGGGAAGGATTTGAAGAGGAACTATATCGGCATTTTCAAATATGCATGAACCAAGTGGAGTTGGAAGAGCTATATGAATCAATGAATGAGTTGCTACATCCACCTCTTTCCTCTTTTGGAATGACAGGGGATATATCTATGGACCACTCCATTTGTGTGAGGAGAATTTTTGGTAAGAAACATGCTTATGTACATAATGTTTCATTTGATGATTACTTTCATTCCTTTACCATGTATATACAGTCCATAGCTCCAAGGAGGAGCATTATTCCATATAAAATTCATGGCCAACTTTGGGCCATAATCATTTCTGAACATGGCCACTCCCTTGGAGGACATAGGGAGATTTTGTATCACTGTGGGTGCACTCCAAAAGCACCAAATATACCTCACAATTTCAGCCATGGTGAGAAGACTTGGGTAGAAATAAAATGGTGGGGGAACCACTTACCACATCATTATCTGATGAATTCATGAGATATACTGCGCTGGTTCCACATGTGGGACTATGACCTGCCTCTATTTGTACAAATTTCTGTTTTCATGTGCTTAGTTTTGATGATGTACTTATTCTTTTTATGGGAATGTTTGGAGGGAGGATGGGAGGAATGTATGTGCCCTATGGGAGAGATATTATCCATGTTCACTATGATACATGTTTCAGGGAGAACATTGGGCAAACCATGTTTGTTTCATTGGAACTATTGTCTCCTTGTGGGATGAATTATTTGCATCTCATAAGAACTTTGGAGGAACATTTCATGGAGGGATGGATTGGTGGACACTTAGCTTATGAGGGAATATTATCACATGTTGGTGTCATTAATGATGGAGAGTTGCAGCACTCACCTTGTCAGTTTCTTAAGGACAAGAAACATTTGAGAAGGGAGGACTGTAATATTCCCAATTAGCCATGAGCTAGTTGGATTATTAACTTTTTTTTTTACGCTTTCTTTTATGAATAAGAGGACAATGGAGGTCCATAATTCTCCTTAATAATGAATAAATCAATGCCAATGTGAAATGCATAGATATTGGCAGCTTAATCGAGCACCCTTAGGTGTGAAAAGGGGATATAATACCTTGACTGGGTCAACTTTGACCAAATCAACAATGCTGTCATGGAGGAGTGGTCATCAATGAAAGACAACGCAGTTTTAGATGGAGATGCTTTGCATGGAAGTAGTGCTATTATTGGATGGGACTTAGGGTTTGCAAGCTCATATCTTATTTAAGGAAGAGGATGGCAGCCATTATTCATAATGTTAATGTATATGATATTTCTGAATATATGGTCTGTTTAGACATATATCTTTCTCTTTCTATTTAGCTGAGATTGAGTGTTGTTTAGTACTGGGCGTTCCTGATCGGGAATCCAACCTCTTCCATTGAGAATATCTTGGAGGAGTCTTGTACTAAATTGTCAACTTTCAGGTTTAAGGCCAAGCTTCATCTTTCATTTACAACATAGATCCTATTGAGGGTTGAGTTTTTTTACAGGTTGTAGTAGTGGAGACCATCTCTGGGTCATTTCATTGCTTATTTTCAGTGGAGAAGGCTTCATTTCAATTGGGAGGACAGTAAGGAAGGCCCTTGTGCATATTTTAATATCTTGGCATCAGGCCAACTATTTATTTATCCCTACAATGTAGTTTACTTCCAGATTTGAGTTATTTCTGTAAGAGGAGTTGCAGGGTGGTTTGGCTCACCATTTGGAGAGAAGGTTTACTAGTGAAAGGGATATGCCATTCTTATAGAGGATCTATTGGAGGAGGCTATTATATTGTGCATATCAGATCAGCCACACTTTCCAGATCTATATTTTGTAGTGGATCTTTAGCCCTATGTCTTAGATCCCCATCTTGTATATGATGTTTTGCTGAAAACCCTTAAGGGGTTCTTCAAAGGAGGTTATAAAGTGCTCAGATATGTAGTAGATCTATATTTTGAGACACATATCAGCCTTAGATATATTGTATAACCATTTGATGTAGAAGTGCCTTTAAAACAGCGTTGTAGCAGTCTTCTTGTCTTTATATATAGTAGCAACACCTCTTTTTGAGGGATTTTGTCCATTGGAGGCTTGTTCTTTCTTATTGTACATCTTATGGTCCATTTAATATGCATATTTTGCTGCTGCTATGACATATGAAAGGTCTCCATATTGTCCTCTTTATTTTATATGATGATTTACACTGTTGTTCTAGCATTTTTCACTATTTTCCTTCTTTTCCCATTTGGGAATATTACAAAGTATGTATGATAGACAACCAATCTAGATGTGACACATGTTAGATGATGTCAACATGACATCAGCAACACAACCAATAGTGTGATGTGGCAGTATGGACCAATTCGCGTGTGACACATGGAATATTATTGGGTGTACGTAAGACCAATGAGAAGGTGCCGCATGGACTAATCAGGATATGACATGTGGCACTCGACTACCAGTCACACTAATCAAGCAACAAATTGCACTGATAGTGACTTCGGCGACAACCAAATTATCTTCGAGTTAATTGTTTTGGGGACCCCAATAGATGCCTAGTCAACCGATGAAATTTTTAACTGTGCACATTTTTTTATTAAAAAATAAATGGGCCAGTAAGCCCATAGGTTTTAAGTCACAACTTCTGTCCCACAACCACTACATTTTTCTAATAGACCACAAGTGAGGAGAGCGAGACAGTTGAAGTGTAGACAGAGTGGAACCCTCTACCTAGTTAGAATCGTGCGCCCCTGGGCATAGATTTTGAGATCTCAGATTCTGATAATATTTTGGAGAATATTCTAGGGAATCTTGTAGGGAATCTAGAAGATTCCCTAGAGCCCAAAATTTCACTAGAGCATAATTGGGCCGAGTTTATACTAATTTTACTCAGTTTTTCACAAGGATCACAGTGGTGAGGTCAATTTTTTCATTTGGATAGCCAAATTTCAGTCAACCCATAGGAAGGAATATTTGGGGAATCTTTGAGATTTTCGAGGCTCTAGATTTGATCGAGGTAGAAGGGGGTCAAGTTTAAAGTCATTTTTCATGATTTTTTGCAACGAAATCAATGGTAAAATCTTCTTTTTCGGGAGAGATGTGCATTTTCAGGCCATCCCGAGAAGTGGAGATATAAGATGTCTTGTCTTGCATGTAATCTAATTTTGATAAATATTAATGAAAGAGGTCTCCCCACATTAAGCAGGGCCTGTAGACGTAACCCACATTGGGTGAAATTCGTTATTAACTTGTTTTTGTGCCTTCTTTTCTTGTGGTCGCATTTTATTTCTGCTTCTTTTATGAGATACACTTTAATGGTTACATGCCCTTTTATGTGTAATGTTGTATGCATTATCAATGCGAAAATATCCATATGAGGAATCATATTCTCAGGGGTAATAAGCGTCACACAATAAGATCACGTATGGGGGAAGATACAAGAACAATTATGTAAGAAATCGCCTTGTAAGCATCCATTCTTAGTATGTCCCTTTTCCATTAATTCCATTTACAGAGAGAATGCATACATTCAAGCAAAAGGAGGAAATTTGAGAGAAAGCATAAATTTAAGTAGAAGGAGGAGCTTGGAGAGAAAATGCACATTGAATAAGAGAAATAAATAATAAGGTGGGATTCCCAACAACATGACGTCGGAAGTTCCTCGTAGCATGTTAGGAGGAGTTCATTCCGTTTTCATCAACGACCATCAATGTATTGTGGTGTTGTCATCAATGACAAAGGGGGATATTTTTGGACAGTTTTTTTCATTGATAACAACCAATGTCTTTCATTTCAAATGGGAAGTCTAAATAACTAGTATTGGAAATCATGAATCAAAGAAAGTATTATGATAGTTCAATCTCTTGCATGCCCTCATCAAATGAAATCAAAATGACTTGAGTTTTATTGATTGTTTGTTGAATTTATGATTCTCAAATGAATATATAGATGGTATGGTTAGATAGTCACTCTTCGAGACCTTTCAAATGGTATATCACACTTGGAAAACCACATCTTGGATGATAAGTAATGATCATTTTAAAATAATCAACTGCAATGAGGATACAAACACAAAATTCATTAAACATCGAGCATCTTTAGATTGGATCTATGATCTTCTAGTTAATTCCACAATGGATGTCAAATAAACTTAGGTATTATTTAATATTTAAATTTCGAGCATCTTCTAAAGAATATCTCTATTGAAATTCTCATGAACGATAGATGAATTTTCAACATGTCCAAAGTTTAACAAGGTTCACCCCTCCACATTGGCCTAGTATCATAGAAACATGTGCAATATTTTTTTAAACCCCTCAATTAGATTCCACATGGAATCCTTGAACATACATCTATGACATGGAAGCCCTAACATGGATGTTGAATTGAAATAGTAACACGTGAAAATTTGTGGTTGGCCTAAAATGTTGAGATGGTAGTGAAGCATGACATAGAAATTGATGATGATGTGTTGAAATGAGGATGGAGTGGAATCATATAATGATGCCATGTGGCATTGATATTGATATTTTTACTTCACAGATGTATTTATAATTGCATATAAAAGAGCATGATAACCATAAGTGCATACACATCAAAGAAGAAGAAAAACATGGGAAACCATAAAAACAAAGAGAAAAACCAACTTGATAAGTTCAACCAATGTGGCCTATGTCTCCTGGCCCTACTCAAAGTGGGGATACCTTTTTCCTTAGTCTCAGTGAAATCAAAATTTGTACATAGAAAAAATTATACCTTATACCTCCAATTCTATGGATGGCCTGAAAATGCAATGGTTGTATGAAGAAATAGACTGCACAGTTGAGTTCCAAGAGAAAAACCATGAAATTTTATTGTAAAATTGGCCAATTTTTTTCACTTTGACTTTTGGGGCTCTAGGGAATCTAAATATTCCCTACAAGTTTCCTTACAGGAATATTCCCAGAACTACGTGCATGTAGGGTTCCAGTTGTAGTTCTGTCGCACAGTTCTACTGGTCTTAAGTTTGGTTCTACCCCCTCCCTATCTTGATTGAATGGCTTGACGAAATTTTATATTAAAATTTCATCATTGTGATTAATGACCAAGTTGGCTAAGATGGTAGGGCCATTGTATTGATGGCTTGAAGACCACAAGTTCAAACTTGCGGGCCTATGACCGCGCGTTTTTTGTTTTTTTTATAAAATAAATAAACCTCTTTTTTTGGCTCCATCTGTTGTATGGGAGACACTTGGAGGTGTTGTTGGCAGACCGACTAACGATTGGCCAGGTAGGTTTGACTCCCACTGACACCATATATAGTCATTCATTGGCCACACACACACACACACACATATATATAGTATGGAGGGGTTGGTGGTTATGTCGGTTGGGTGGCCCGCCATCCCATACATTTATTTTTTATTATTTTTAAATGAAGAATTAAAAGTTTCGCTCATATTTTTAGGGGTTATTGGAAAAATTAACTAGTCAAAAAATAAGTCCTTTACACCTGCTGCATGGTGTAAAAATGTCACTTGGTTAGTAGAAAACTTTATTTTCTAGTTAGGTGCTATCCAGCGCATCCTGATTGGTCCATACTGATGTTGGGCTACTAACTATATTGTTGACGTCATCATCTGTATGGATGACATCATCTTCCATGTGTTGTCCCCTGATTGATTCATCGTTACTGAACATAGTACCATGTCATCATCCATACGGTTGATGTTATCATTCGTACTAGTTACGTTAGCTCCCACGTGGTATTCAATGGGTGTTGCTTCCTCCTAACAATGAACCACACTGGATGGTTCAAAACACATAGATTCAAAAATTATAATGTCATTTATACCAAAATAATTTCAATATAAAAGTTTTATTTATTTGTTAGAAACTTCAGCGGGCTATAACTTCCTCTTATGGTGTCTGATTGAGGTGTTGTTTATGTCATTGGATTCAGAATGAAGAGCCCTTCGATTTGAGATAGGTTTCACTAACTTTTGAGGAATTAAAAAATTTGGAATCTTAGGATCCTTCTGGATCATTCCTCCCCACTGAGGATCTTTTGGTCCTCCAAAAGCATAAACATGATCTGCAATCTAGTGTACTCCCTCTTCCGCACAACAAGTGACCTAACATTCCACACTTCCTTCTCCTTTATCTTTATACTTCAAAGCCATAAGTAATGAGCTGACACTTGCATTCTATAAAAACCTATAGTACAACTTGAAAAATACATTTTATTTCATAATATTAATCCTAACCCAAGAAAACCCCATACTTTCCAAGAGTTTTTAACACACTCATGGTCAAGTTTACATCATAACCATAATAGAAAGAAATCCCAATGTCTCAACTAAAAGCACCAAAAATATCACCATGTTGCATTCATAAGTGATGGAAAACACTTCACCACTTTTACAAAGATATCGTAACATGTGGTTTACAAAATGTGGCCATACTAAACTACTTAAAAATGCTACCTATCTCTTACCCAACTAGGTTAATGGGTTATCTTCCTGTCGTTCGCTTTCTCATTTAATTTCTTCACTGACAGGTTCTTTTTCTTCCCTCTTGAATCACTACTATGGATGGAGCTCCCAATAAGTGGCTCTCTGATGTTTTCCTTTGTTGCAATGGCTGAAAAAGTTCTTTCTTCTTCGTACTTTCCTATTTTTCTTTGAACGACTACCTTTGGTGAAAATCTAATGAGGAGAGCTTGTCTTAACTCTTCCTTTGTAATTCTGAATATCACTGAAAGGTTGTGATGTGCTCGCAAAATTCATTTTTGATGAGTCACTGGTTGTCTTGGAATATTCTCTAACCTCCTTTCTGACATAACCAATTCCTACATAATGTGTCAACTCCTCCACTTTGATGGGATTCACAATGCCTTGGCCATTATTGTTGAGGCCTTTTCCTTGATACCCCATTTTATTCATCATCCTTGAACCAATTATTGTAGTGTGTTTCTCAAAAACACTGAAATCATCATCATAAAGAGAACATGAAATTGAAGAATCACTTTTTACCTCAGGCTTCGATGATGATGGCTTGTTACATTACAAATTTTCCAAGGCCTCTTCCATGGCTTGTAGTAGATGAAGAAAACTTTTTTTTTCCTCCTTTGCTTATTATAGGAGTATCATTAGTTCCGCATTCTCTACTTCAACTCTTTGGTTGATATCCTAAAGCTCTTGAAGCCAAGAAACATTTGGTTCTCTTATGATCTTTGGCACAATATCTGTTGCAATCTTATTCTCCTCGCCTGAAGTAGGACCCAAGTCAGTAGGTTCATAAATTTTTATCCAAAGCACTGTGATCTTCATATCATCACCTAAATTAGAACCCAGGTCAACTGGTCAAACACCTGCAAATCCAGAAGCTATGACATTTGCCTTATCCTTTGAATCATATTCTTGGTCTTGTTGCATGGTGGCTACTTTCTTCTACTTCTATTTTATTCCCTTCCTCTTTGCCTTCAATTTTGGATGCAGTTTCCACCAATTCTCCTCATCATTCCCTTCTTTCTCACAATGAGTACAAGAGGGATTTTCTTCCTTTTTTTCACTCCCTTCTTTCTATTGTTTCCATGTACATACTTTCCCTGCTTTCAAGGAAAAGATCTTTCACACTAATCGATTCAAGAGTAGTGGGTTCAATAACAACAAAAAATGTCGAAGATAATAATGTAAAGAACCAATATACTTCATCAAAATATAAGATGAATCTAATTGAATGCCCTATGTTAAAGGTTGTTTCCTAAATTTTCTGTGAAGCTTTAAACATATTTTCCTTTTCCTTGTTTCAAATGTTTTCATTCTAAAATGGCTTTCTTCCAATATGTTAATGGATAAATTTATCCTTTAAAAATAGAAACAAATTCAGAGTAGGTAGAAAGGAGTTTACCCACTTTATTACTGCCTCTTTGAAGTTCTCTCTCCCACCATATGAGAGTGGTGGCTCCCAGCCAAAGATATGCTAACTATACCTTTGCCTCATCTTCTTCAATCAATTGAATCTAGAAATACACTTCAACCTGTTTGATCCGGTTATTCTACTTTTGTACATTGGGCTCTTGTTAAAAACAAGAAAATCAAACTTCACATCCAACTTAAAAAAAAAAATTATGAGATTTTCTATTTTTATAATAATGAGAAGATGAAGAATAATTGGAGCATTCACTAGAAGATGGAGATGGGCGTTCAAGAGGGTGTCCTTCATCTCCTTGATTTACCAAACCATGATCTTATTTTGGTTCTTTCTTCTTCTCCTTATTTACCACTATCTTCTCGTACTCTATAAATAATTTGTTAAATTTTTCGACCATGGTGTAGAAATATTTTTGAAATTTTTTCTCTTCCTCTACATGAGCATCATGATATGCCGTTTCCTTCACCCTTTTGAAGTTTTTCCATGGTTTTCATACACTTGCAATTGACATCGGTAGAAGACTTGATCTTATACCAAACTTGATCCAGATATTTTTACTTCATGGATGTATGTAGAATTGCATTTAAAAGAGAATGATAACCATAAGTTCATACACATCAAAGAAGAGGAAAAACATAGGAAACTGTAAAAACAAAGAGTAAAAACAAATTGATAACGAAGTTCACCTAATGTAGGCTACGTCTCCAGGCATTGCTCAAAGTGGGGAGGCCTTTTACATTAGTCTCAACAAAATAAAAATGCATACATAGCAAAAATTACACCTTATACCTCCAATTCCTGTAATGGAATGAAAATGCATTGCTTAGATGAAGAAACAAATTGCATTGTTGAATTCCTGGCAAAAAATTGTGAAATTTGACTACAAACTTGGCCAATTTTTGTCACTATGACCTCTGGGGCTCCAGGGAATATAAATAATCCCTATAAGATTCCTCATAGGAGAATTAACAAAATATTATATGGAATATACTATGGTATATTATTCCTCAAGCTATTTGCACATAGGGTTCGAGTCATTGTTCTGCAAAAATATTTCATTTGTTTTTCGTTTGGTTTCACCTACTCTCTCCCTCGGTCAAATAGTTTGGCGGTCTTCTTATATTGAAATGCAACCATTGTAATTAATGGGAAATTTGATTGATATGGTTGAGTCATTGTATTGATGGCCTAGAGGCCACAGGTTCAAACCTGCGAGCCTCTATCCTTGTGTTTTTTTTTCACTAATATAGCTCGTGACAATTTTTATTTTGGCTTTGTTTGTTGTATGGCAAGTGATTGGAGGTTTTACTTCACTAATTAAGAAGGAGAAAATTTCATCCTTTTCATTTGTTGTGAAGTGTCAAAATGTTATTTAGTTAACAGAAAAGCACGACTTCTAGTTGGGCGCCATGTGGCGCATTCTGATTGGTTTTACTACTGACTAGCCACTACTAATGTCATTGTACGTATGGATGATGTCATCCCCTGATTGGATCGTCACTACTAACAATACTTCCACATCATCATCCATATTGTTGACATCAACTACCATGTGGCAGTCTATGTATCTTGCCTACAAAAATTGTAGTTTTTTGTCGAAATATTTAAGGGGAATAACTTCCGCATACGATGTCATATTGAGGTTTTGTTCACATTATTGGATTCAGAACAATCCTGTTTTCTATTTGAGATAGATTTCTCTAAGTTTTGAGGACTTTGAAAATTTGGCCTTTTACGATCCTCCTATATTTGGCATAATAACATGGCACTTTCAGTTGGACAACAAGGAAAATTATTAATGAAACATGGCCCATATAGAGTGTGCCACATGGTAGGTATGATTTCATAATGACATCAACATTCGAGTTTATAATGACACATAGTTCCCAGTCATTTGATGTGGTGCCTTATGGATTTCAAAGGTTGTCCCGTTCCCATAAAATGGGCTCCCATTCATGTATATATTCTTGCATAGTCATGGATTAAGGGCATCAATGAAGAGTGGGATGAACCAAATGAAGTCTTGGCCTTCATGGCTAGTCTGAGGAAACACATCTTGAGTGATTGTAGGGATGAAAATCTATGAGTCCTTGTGGTGTTATGTAGAAATAAAAATTATTTTGTTGGTTTTTTATTGACCTGCCCCAGGCCTGACATGGAAAACACAAAAAAAATCTTGGCCTTTGTGTCTAATTTGAGGAAATGCAACTTGCATGGTTCTAGATTCAAAACTCGGTGGATCTCTGTCATGTAACATGGAGACTATAGTTAGTTTGATTGGTTTTTGGCTCCTAGTTGTGACGTGGAAAACTTAAACAATTTAATTTTCCTGATGCAGAGAGCAGATTTAGCTTGATTGGTTGTTGGCTCTTGGTCATGATGTTGAAAGAACAAACATTTTTATTGGCATGACATGGAGAGCATAGTTAGGGTGATAGGTTGTTAATTGGCATGGACCTAGTCATGATGTGGACAATGAGAACATTTTATTGACATGATGTGGAGATCATAGATAGTTTTGACTGGTTTATTGGTATACAAAGCCCTTTTTGTGACATGGAGAGCACAAATTAATTGACATACTTTTCCTTGGTTGTGGCGTGGTGAGATCAGTTTTATGTGATAGTATGACTAGGCGAATACCTTTAGGTAAATTCAAATAAGCGTTATGTTTTAGTCCTATACAAACTATGTTGTACCACAATTAGTGTTGTGCAAAGTGGCATCCTCATGAGATCAAGGGTTCAAGGTCGGAGGGAGGTTGAATAATTTTATTATTATTTTTTTCCAATAGAGAGTCAATTTTTCAAATGATTAAGTAAACATAATGTGAGCCTTTTATAAAATGACTACTGTAATTTCTCCATTTTGCTGAACACATGCTAGAAACAATCATTTTATAGAACAAGTAATATGTCTAATGTTTTGTGGGTAAAATTAAGTGCAGATTTATTTTTTAAAAGGGATTTTTGGTTGGATTATTTTGTAAATTTAAAAGAGAAGTTGAAAATAGTTGTTGAGATTAGGTAGGTCATGATTATTATTAATTTTAGTACTTGAATAGGTTTTTTATAGATGAACAAAATGAAAGTTGAGTTGGTTATGATTTGAGCTCATAGATCTAATTTGAAATATTTGAAAAGTGGTCTACAACAAGTTGAAGGAGGTGGGTGCCACAATGAGGTTGTTACCAACACCATTCGAAGGTTGCTGCCTCAATCAGGTTTTTCATACATCATTGATGTGTAGGTTCCTAAATCAAGTTGTTGCTTACATCATTTAGGGGTTTGTGCCTTAATTAGGTTGTTTCCTACAACAAGTCGGTACTTGCATCATTTCGAGGTTTATGCCTCAATCAAGTTGTAGCCTAAAGAAAATAAATTCTTTCATATTTCAAGGGATGGTTGTCTCCTTCTAGTTTGTGCCATTAAACATTGTAAATTGAATATTGAAGATTGAAGAAGAATAATGTTTTTGGTTTTCTCGCACAAAGGTTTTCATGTAGAAGTTGGTGTTCTCATGTGTTGATATGATGATTGTTACTTAATGTGAAGTTTTATACATTGTTATGATGCATATTTTTTACTAATGCACTATTATATATTTAGTTTTTGATTAAAATGTTTTGAAAGGTTTAATTTCAAATCCATTTACTCACTCCCCTCGACCCCCTTAGTGTACTCTTTATTCTATCTTGCAGGTACCTAGAAGGTGGGCTCATATAAAATTGGGAGCATTGATATTTTGATTCTAAAGATCATTCTCTTTATCATTTATTTTATTTTTGAATCATATTCACTTCACCAATCATCTCGACCATAGATGTTTTTGGAATAGAAGTGTATCTGGCTAAATTTTTATGATTTGGAGTACTACCCTATTGAATAACATGAAGAGTCAATTGATTGCATTCAAATAGGGTAGAATTAAGAACCTTGATATGGAAGCATCTTGTGCTCCTCCTTTGTGACATTTATATCACTCTAACATGGGGTTTCTATATGCCTCACACATCCGAGAGAGCCTCAGATGGTGAAGTGGAATGACCTCATGGGAAGACTCAGAGGGAGGAAACTGATGCTTTCCACTTTTGACAATGATTTCTTCCACTGGCGGGAGAAATTTATCATCATTATAGATGTATACCCTTATGTAGGTCTCAAATTATTAGGATGCCTTGCGCTAGCCCTTACTATATATGTTGCGTGGGGAGAGATAGGTAAATGATATTTTATTTTTATTATTTTTATATTTTTATGTTTTTTTATATAATTGAACTCAAGAGTATTAAATATTTTTTTGGAACAAAAGTAATATAAAAATATATGTGATGTGCATGTATTGGAATGACTAGGCCTGAGGGGTTCCCATAGCACTGATGTTGCAGAAGAGGCAAGGAGCATGCTACCATAGAGGCAAAGAGAGTTACCCACTCCATACATATGAGATTAGAGTTTTAACCCATCTTGTCCCTATGGAACAAGTGGGTATCTCCCAAGGTAATTTATTGTTGTGTGGTTAGAGTAGCACATCCATGAGTGATACTCTATAAATGGGTAGTTAACACCATCATTTTCTACAACAATGTACATCAGGACAAATTTCCCTAGACCTAGCCATGTGCTATTTAGACTGATCAGATATTAGGTATTATAATTTTTCTATAAGACCCAATTTAGTAGAACATTTGTCCACTTTTTGTAACTATGTTTTGGACCTATATATCTAGAGCTCTTTTTCTACTCAAATATTAATGTGATAATTATTTTAGATGTGATTTTAATGCAATGAATGATAGTTATTCGAATCCAACACATAAATATCAATTTAAACAACAAACTAGTTTATTTATCTTGGGACATGAATCTAACATAATTGAATTAACATTAAAGAAACCTCACATAAAGAAATATTTGGAATAACATAGGAATCGACACATGATAAATATTATTATGTTAAGACATCATCAGTTGTGAGTGTAAATGAATTACTAAATATTGAACACTATATGAAATGGATTCATGAAGAAACTTAATAATGGCATAATATTTGGTGATATTATTAGTTTCAACCCCAATACACACACCACCAGACAAAAGAAATGAGCAAGAAGGCGAGTAAAACCCAAGCCACTGAAGCTAGTTTCGGGTGTGACAAATTTCTTTATTTTTTAACCTTAGAAAGACTAGATCATCCATCAAAATATATGAAAGAATTTTGAAAACATTATTAAAATCATCAACAAAAGTCTAATGTATGTAAAAATACTATATAGTAATTAAAAAACAAAATAAATTCCTAAGTAATAGCTCAACCATAATACTTTTTGAGGTAAAGCCCATTTCGAGGATCCGAAAGAACATTTCCATCATAATCAATAAATTCATAGGAAATTTATTAAGTACATACCTTACAATTTAATGTCCACACTTCATTGATTTCAACTCTCCTTCCCCCAAGGAATCCTTTTCTTATTCATAAAGCAACACATAGTCACCCTTTGAGAAAACACTTGGATGGATAAACTTATTATGCTGAATTTTCTGACATGTTTCTTATGTGACTTGTTTTCTATAGAAATAATCATGACATTACTCATCAATATGCTCTAAATAGATGAAAAAATCTTCCAAACTATATGTGTAGGGAAGAATCCTAGATTTTAGGCTTAAGGATGGGATTTCACATTCTATGGGAAGAATCAATTCCACACCATGGACCAATTGGAAAGGAATAATCCATATAATTTTTTTAACAAATGCTTGGTATGCCCAAAGGGATGGATGTAACATGATGTTAAAAATGGTCTTACTTTCATTGATCATTCTTTGCAAAATGGTATTTAAGGAATTAGTAATTACCTCAGATTGACCATTTTACTAAGGATATTACGGAGATTAAATTTCCCGCTTAAACCCTAGCTTAGAAGCCAACATAACCATTATATTATTTTGTAAGTAGATGCAATGGTTATTGTCAATATCCCTTAGGATACCAAGTTGTGTGATGACTCGATTGAAGATAAACAATGAAACAATATTTCCGTAATTTGAAAGGGTTCGATTGGATTTGTCCCACCTGGTAAAATAGTTGATATCCATGATAATATAATTTTTTCCCTAGCTAAGGCCAGGTGACAAGTAATAAATTCCACCCCCCACTTGGTGAATGGACTAATGGTGAGAATTACAAAAAGTGGAGCTGGGTGTATTCACATTTTTCTTGTATAGGCTTGACACAAATGGAACTTCTTAATGGCCTCAATATAATATTTAAAAATCAAAGACTAAAATTGGACAACATGTGAAATATTTTGGGATATCACAAAACCAGAAATATTAGCAACACATGCCCATCCTTGTAAATCATTCAAGACTTTATTTTGTTTCTCAAGGGTTAAAAAACGTCATAATATAGAATCTACACTCTAAAAATAAAGAGTACCACCAATAATCAAGTACTTTTTGGAGATATTTCTAGTACGATGTCAATAATCCATTGAGAAGGATTAAGGAAACTTCAAAGTATAGAGATATAATAGGATATCTCCATACTAGGTATATTTCAAGAAGATGAGGAATATCTGTTCATCTAGAAATCAATCCATGTCCCAATTTAAGGCATCCCTCCTGAGGTAACTTCAAGATGATTTTTGTGTAAACTAGGGATTTTTTAGACTTTGATGATATAGAGTAAATATCAAATTCTTGCAATTTTAGAATCCATTTATTAAATTTCCCTTTGACAAGTACTAGAAAGGATTGACGTTGGTAACCACTATCATTTTATTTAGCATAACGTAATGATGGATCCTCTGGACAACAGGAACTATATCCAATGTCAATTTTTTGACACATAAATACCTAAGTTCAAGACCCATTATGTCATAACTAAAGTAATAAATTACATTATATTTGAGCTAATCATCCTCTTGAATGAGAACCGTACCAATGGTAGATTCTACCATTGCTAGGTACAAAAGGAAATATATACTATAATCATGTGGACTAAGCACAAAAGCGGATATTAACATTTTTTTTAAAGAATGAAATTATTTTTGGCATACTTGTCCCATATAGCTAGAACCCATTTCTTCAAAAAATACATAAATCCTTTTATTGTCTTAGTGTATTTTATGATAAAATTCCTTCAAAAATTAGCTTTACCCTGAAGACTTTGATGTTGAAAAATATTCAACGAGGGAGGAAACTAAAGTATTTCCACAACCTTTAGTGGAATTACCATGATCCCCTTGTTTTAAAAAATAAACCATAAAAACCAACTATAAGTCACATAAACTATACATTTGTGTGGATTCAACTATATCTTATAATACCAACATATTTCAAAAAATTAATGGACATGATCATGATGATAAACTCTCTTATGAGAGTGAGTAGTTAAATCATCAAGATAAGCCTCCATGATGAGCTTGATGTCATTAAAGGTCGCATAATCAATGGTCATATAGAAGGTGGCTCTAGAATTTTTGAGACCAAACCGCATGCTTTGAAACACAAAGGTACCCCATAGCAATATGAAGGATATTTTATGTTGATCCTCTAGGTGAATCTCTATTTGATTAATCCTAAAGAATCCATCAATGAAGGAAAAAATTATCCCTTTTTGCAAACTCATAAATAATTTGATCGATAAATGGTATAAGGAAATTGTCCTTAGGAGAAGCCTTATTTAAATCTCAATAATCCATACATACATGTATAGTCCCTTGCTTCTTATCGACAGAAATGAGATTTGAATCTCACTTAGCTAGAGGGATGGGTTAGATGAAATCCATTTATTTAGAGGAATGGTTTGACATTATTGATGTCAAACATAATTATTTGAAAATTCTCAAGGTCCATATAACAAATATCATTGAGTAATGTGCCCCTTTATTTGGGACATGATAGAGCACCTCCAAAGATGAAATAGCATAATTTCGCTAGGCTAGATCTTCTACAATAGAAATTTTTTTCACATCCCTAGAATTAGGATTACGCATTGAGTGTTTAAGTGAGCCTTTCAGTACATGAGATACATACTCAACCATGGGTCTATCTATAAGAAAAATTTATTTGGAGTGGAATTTTATTTTCTCTTTGAAGACTCAAGGTCTACATAGTCATTGGCATTAGTTGAGAGTCCCACTTGAGCATTAAGCACATAGATGTTTGATGTAATTTCCTTCGAACTTGAATCATTTGGATTTCCCCTTGTTGACGACCAAAATTTTAGCAAGAAGTTGATAACATTGAGGGGAAGGGTTGTTATACATATAATCTTGAGTATACAAATATTTTTATGATAACAAGCACCTTTCATCCTACATCCTAGGGAAAATATGGGTCAAATTATATCCCTTATAAAGATTGCAGGGGAGTTTCACTTTCATTTTATGTTCCTTCTTTCCCACGTTAGTATTATCATTGGCTTTGGCTACATTATAGTTACCCTTTTCTTATTACCAACCTTATTATTATTCTTCACTATAGGTTGATGGTTCCCTTTGGTAGTAGACGAATGGACCGCATTAACTATTGAAGATTTTAAAGGGGACATGATTATTGTCTGAGTTTTCTCGGTAGATGGTTGATGTAAAGACATATGCTACATTTGTCTTACAAGTAAAATAGCACCGGTTGAATCAAGAGAGAATACCACATCATCAGTGTGAGTTCTAGGATTTTGTTTAACCAAATTAGTCTTTAGTCTTGTTGCATATAGAAATATATAATAAAAAAACCCTAGTTGTCAGTAAGTTTGATCAATTTGATGGGATCTAGAGATAGCTTACTCTTCAATGTACACTCTAGAGACTAATACATATTTTGAAATTGGTGAATGTAGAGACTTTAAGAATCATTCCAGAAGAGAAATGATCAAGAATTTCCACCTTTATCATTTTCTTTCTCTCCACCATTATTGAACATGGTCAGACATATGAGTAGCTTTATCCTATTTGAAGTTAGCTAGGATCTTAGTTTAAACATCATATCTCATAGGAAGTTGGAAATGGTTTATAAAAACTACAACCAAATCATTAAATATAGAGAAAGAAACCCATTTAAGCTCAATATACCACTTGGTCACATTCTTAGCCAAGGTGCATTGAAAGAGACTCGAAGTGATCGAATCATCGATGAATGAGTTTGAGGAACACAATATATGAAACACGGTAATATGATTTGTCAAATTCTTAACAGGCTTACCTTCAAACATTGGAATGTATGATGGAAGATTGGTAAGGGTCGTAGGCCAATCCTGATCATGATGCACTAGGTCATTCATAAAATTTGAAATATACGAAAATTCAAAGTTTCCAGAAAAGGAAGGCATGGTTGAGTCGCCAAGTTCCAAACCCTAAGTGGAAGAACTCTTAATGGACCAAACTAGGAAAATAATAGCCTATTTTTTTATGGCACAAGGTCACCAAGTGTTTTTCATAGAAGCCCCTAAGTTAGAATTTAAAGGTTGATTCTGAGGACCAAAGGAAGGGAAACCTCCACTAATGGAATTCCTAAAATACTAAGCTATGGTTCCCCTTTCTAGTGATCCATAGGGAGTATGAACGCATTGGATAGCTCTCAAAAAAATAGCAATAGATATATACCCTGTTGACATCACAGAGGGACGAAAGAAATTACTCTAATTTTGACCAAAAATTGAAGACGTGACACTACCCATAGACCCACTAGAAGGTGGAAACATTACACTGATATTATTGGAAGTCCTTCAAAAGGATTTTCTCCCATAGAGAAACCACAAAATGGAAAATTCCTACTTCCTAGTGATGGACTTTAAAGAGAAGCATATCCTTCATTAAATGGGAAATCTAGAAAAAGATTCATGGTGTTTGTCATGTTAGGCATTGTATAATGGAATATGGTGGAGAAAGTGGACATGATTGTCAAAATATTTATTAACAACATCTAAAAGTGAATGCACTAGCATAAGGAGAAGAGGATTGGGTTCCCCCACTTATATCAATAGTGAATGAAGGCTCGAAAATTGTAGAAACTATAATAGATGTAAATATGGCAGAAAAAGAAGGGCAAACTCCCCCTCCACCAAAAATATATGAAAGGGTGTGGAAACTCCTATTTATAGTAGCATTGTTAGTGCTACTTACATTGGATGTCATTAAAGAAGTCGAGAATGAAGAAGAATATTGAGCAGAAGCTTCGACAAAAGAAACCACCAACAAATTATTAGGGATTAACATTGAGATCAAAATTATTTTGGATATCCTCGAACTCAACCTAATCAAAGCTACCCTAGAAACCTAATGAAATAGATTAAAAACAAGTACATGAACACTAATATCATGAATAAACCCTTGAGATTCAAGTTTCTTCATTGATGGTGATCCCTCTTGGGGGGGGGGGGTGGGGGTTCACTTCCTTTTTATCAATTCTAAATTTTTTTGGTGAACCAATATCACCTAGCCTATGCCTTTCAGTTGAGGGTCGCACACTCTCAGGAGATATTCATGAAGCCTTATTGATCAAAAATATGATCCCTCAAATACCTTAGAAATATAAAATAGAAAATAGTCAAAATTTCCTAATTCAATCTAGGTAGACAAAGCACTCAATTAAAAAGAACTAGAGGAAATACCAAACAATAAATTCTCTAGTATTTCCACCTCACGTGATTAGTACTATGTACCAAAATACATAAGAGTGGATATATGGTTTTTATGAGATGAACTTGGGATGATGAGAACCCAATTATTACAATTATTACTGCTTTTATATATCCTTTACTAACACAAGTACACTAACTCTACAGGGTACCCTTGAGGAGAATTATAGTAGTGCTACAACTTCTACCTCATGAACCATATGTATTCCCCCATGAAATTTCCTAGGTGGTACCTAGGTGTTGTAGCTCAAATTGACAGTCTCTCTCTTCCTCTCTCTCTCTCTCTCCCTCCCTCTCCCTCCCTCTCTCTCTCTCTCTCTCTCTCTCTCTCTCTCTCTCTCTCTCTCTCTCCCCTAACTTTCCATAAACACATGATAAAAGGTCAATGGGTTTTTGACCTCCAACTAAGACCAGGAAGGGTTTTATAAAAACAAAAACATCCCTATGTCACCATTTAAGAGAAAACCTAGGAGGAAACTCTTGATCATTCAAACAATGGTGTTACAATAAAACATATATCCCAAAAATCAGAGCCCGTACTATCCTCAAGCTCACCTCCCTATCTTGAGAGGCTAGATGAGGAAATATCTAATCCAAACCCTAAGTATGACATGGTTTCATAATTTAGGAACATTTTCATTAATTTTCCTTTGTTCTGGTCCTTAAAAGAGATTCTTATTTATGTCAAGACCATCTCAGAAATCTGTATAAAGAAGTAAGGCAGGGAAATTCTAGAAATTCAAACCATAAATTTTGTTGGAAAGACAGTTGATTTAATGACATGGTGTGCTTTAGTTGAAAAATATACAAACCTGGGAAACCTGGTTGTCTCTTTCCATATTGATGGCATTATTTTTCCCAATATTTTGATTGACCTTAGGGTTTCCATAAACATCATGACTAAGCAGACCATGGATCAACTTTAGAAATTTCACCTTCACCCTACTCCCATTGTGTTGACCTTGGGATCTTCTTGATCCATAATCTTTGTTATTTCAACTATAAAGCATGTAGAGGATGAGGCTAGATAAGAAGAGGAGCATATGCCCTCATTGGAAAATACTGTTGAATTTTGCAACAAGAAACAATGAAGGAGGCATCCTGAAACATCATCCTTGATCCTAGTTGGAAAATAATCACCTAAACTAGGTGGGGCCCACACAGGCTATTTTTAGGTGTATGTCTATTTTTATACATGGTGAGCATATTCTATATGTAGCAGGAGGCTATTTGTAGATGGTTGGTCAAATGTGAAAAATAGATGAGATTCTATTTTTATAATATTGTGCGAAGTCTATTTATAGATTGTTGATCTAAAAATAGATGCATGTCGATTATTATTAGCTCTTAATAATAATCAGACACTAAACAACAACTTATTCTCTTGGAGCACTTTGTTTCAGTGCACAGATGTGGCACATCAGTGGACTGAGGGAATTACGCAATTCCCAAGGGTTTACTGGAGCTAATGCATGGAGGACTTAGTTAGAACTCAAGTGGCAGAGTTATGACATAGTTGGAAGAAGTAGTTATGGAGTTGTATTCAGTTTAACTCAGTTAGACTCAATTGAGCTAGTTGTATCTAATATAACTGAATGATACACTAGCGAGAGTGGAGTGAATTAATTCACAAATAATAACTCATTAATCAACTGAACAATACAACAGTTAACTATAGTGCATGACAGTTTCAGTGGAGACCCAGTGGAGAGATAGGTGAAATGGAAAGATATACTATCTTTTGTGACCATAGTGATGCATGGATTGCACCTACATATAAATTTCAGTTTCCAATGATAATCATGCAGTCAATGAGAGTGGGATTGCATTGAATTGGTCTTTGTAATCAGCTTGGATTGCGCAGTGGAGGCAGGCTAGTAGGACGGCAAGATCGGTGCATGGATTTGCAAGATTATTCTTGATTAGTGTATGAAGATTGTACTGTACTGAGAGCATGATAAGCTTTGTATGAGGATTGTCATATGATTCCATGATACATAATATATATTTGGGGTTTTCAGCTTCAGGCTTTCCCAGTTAAAAACAACTGTGTTATGTGCGATTATTTTTATTTATGCTTTACATGTGTGTGCATTTAAATTTTCCGCAAAATATTAACAAGTGGAATAGATTCAGTATCTTGCATAAATTTAAATAGTGTGAGATCAGGTGGATCTAGGACATATGCATGCTTAGTGCATATAATTTCTACAGCTACTACACCTACCTTCACTACTGAAGCAGGTAAATAACACTCTACTACTCTTTTTATTAATGAAATAACTATAATAATAATAACATGAAATATTAATTTGACATTTATTTCTTATTGCAGTTGATCATATTCCACACTTGTAGCAACCTCAACATCTCTAGTACATGATGAAGAAATCAATAATACTTCTAGAAGGCATAACAACTAAAGTGGAAGAACGAACTAATGTCCTCCTTTCTCAATACATTTAAAAAAAAATGAAAAAAAAAGATTGTACTAGTTATATAATTAGAAACATCATGTACCATATTATGGAAAAAAAATTGATGATAAAATTTATTGAAATGAAGCATTTTGTTTCTATGATTAATGAATGAATGAATGGATTTTATATGTTAATGAATGATTGATATATGTTTCTTTATGTAAAAAACCACATATGTTTCTTTATGATTTTTTTTCTTTGCTAGTGTTCATGCATGAATATTAATGTGTTTCTTTCAGCTATTTTCTACCATATAGATTAGGTATTAGGGAATTCAAAGTGATGTGTGTGTGTGGGGGGGGGGGGTGGGGGGGGTTGGAGTGGGGGGTTAATAAGAGCTTACACCTCCACATGGTTGGCCATGTTTAGTAGAGAATAAATTAGGATTCAAATAATCTTGGAGAAAACCTCCCTCAATCCAACAAAGCAACAACAAAGTCAATGTTGAATTTGTCGTTTCTCTGTGAAATCAATGGAGGTTTTCTCCAAGATTAAACTACTCTAAGGAATTATTCTCTAAACCAAGAGGAGCTCATTCAAGTATTCGTGTAATCAATTATTTTTAATTATTATCTAGGCACAAAAATTTATGTTAATTTATTTTATTATTTTATTTATTATTTAAGTGTCGATTGAATAAGTACAACAACTATTGGAGGAGATTGCATTAGGAATATTTTGCATTGACTCAGAGAAAAATCTATCTGTAACTATGGGACATTTAATTAAGGTACTTTTCATACTGTTATTACTATTAGTTTATGTATTTATTTCTCTGAAATCTATATGTTTTGGAAAAGTTGTAATTAAATATTGCAAGATTTTTAGCTTTTTCTATAAGTTGAATTTCTCATTAGGAAGGAAATTTCTTATTAGAGATATATATTTATTGAAAAATTAATAGGTAATTATCTCCGTGAAATTGTATTTGTAATAAATTGGTTATCTTACCAACTTTGTGTATTGTCTTAGTTGCACGATTGTTGGCGAAACACATATATATCCCACCATAACTTTGTTAGCATTTTTATTTTTGTGCATTATTGAAATTATTTGTGTTATGTGTATTTATTTTAGGTTGATTAGAATGCCTCTTACAAACTCTATTTTTTTATATAGATTCTACTTTGATCTTGTTCCATTTTTGGGTTATGTTGTAGCAGCTACAATCACCCTCCAAAATTTTTCCCTTTCTTAGATTTTGGAGCCTAACCTACTTTTAACAGGAGTTTATCCTTTAGCTATGCTTATGTTCACTTTAATTTCACTTACTTATTTTTTCTAAGTCACAAGCTAATTTCCCAACTTAGTCTTACACAACAGTTCTGGGCTTGCCTCCAGAAACTCTGAAATCCACGAGGACAGGAAACCTTCATGGCTATAATTTCACACTCATGACTGGCATCCAACCTTGAGCTCGAAAAATTTTCAATCATGATTGGTAGCCCAACACTAAGCCAAGAAACTGTGCAATCCCTCATTGATGTTAGAAATTGAGTAGTGCACTGAGACGAAAAGTTGTCCAGCTCCCAAAATTGCACAATCCTTCCCCGTGATGTGCATGGAAAGTTTTTCCTAAAAAATTAGAAAATCTAAATAAGAAAAAAACATCCATAAAATTTAGGGATCTATTTTTATTAACCTCAAGGAAGCACACTTTCTATTTTTGGAAACTTTCGTCATGCGTCTCTTTTTCCTTGATTTTTGGCATGCACGTCATAAACCCTAATTTTCTCAAATCTATTTAACCAACGTCCCTAGAGCTCATTTTCACACCTAATCTTGGATATATAGCATTCCTAAGGATATCGATGAGCCTTCAGTGTGATCGTCATCACGTTTTCAGGTGAGTTTTTCATTTATCACTTTTTGTCGCTTTTTTGTCACTTTTTTCTTTTGGCTTACAAAAGTAATTTTTTAATTTTTTCTTTGCATGCATGGACTTTATTTATCTTTTAAATTTTTTGTTTCAGGTTATCTTTTTCCTTTCACAAATTTCACATCAATTTCTTCATTTTTGCACCAATGGTCGTCGTTGCAGCAACTCTCTCCACTGATTTGGTTTTCTTCCTGTTTACTTTAATTTTTCACTTGATTTTTCTTGTTTCATTCACACTTAGTCATATATGCACTCAAGCCAAAACTATCTATGAGATTTTCTCATTTTTCACACTTCCCTTGGGACAATATGTCATTACATTGGTCGGTTTTCATTTTTCCCACCTGGGCACTACGCAGTGTTAAGGCCCAAACTGAGAGATAAGCCTATGGAACTACATAGTGAAGAGTACAGGTTGTCTTAACTTTGCATTGTGAATTTTTAGTGCTCATTATACATCTCTGGTCACTGAGACAATGTAATGTGCAACCTATCCCAACTCACTGCCTAGGTTGAACTATGTATTGCGCAGTCTCAGGCCTCAAGCTTCAACCCTGATTGTTGGGACTACTTAGAGCACAGTTCCCTTAGGTAGTAAACCCCTCATGAAAATTATGCATATATCCCATCATATGTCTAGTTTTTTTCTTAAACATGCCTTGAACATGTTTTTTTCTTAAAACTGATGTTTTCTTTCCATGAATGTCTTTTTGGTCCCACATGTATAGCAGTTGTTGAGCACCCTTCTAGAGGTCACTATTACAATGGCACCCAAGAGAGCTACCTCAAAAGAAACTAATGAAAGTAGTACTGGGGAAGCATTTGAGAGAGCCCCAGTTAACTTTCCAGTATATGCAGACATTTCTTTGTTTGTAAAAAACAAATCGAAACTAGCATGGAAATAGATTAAATATGATTTTGCAATGGAATTCGGGGAATATTTATAGGACCAATAGGTTTATCTCAGAATACATCAATTAGGAATATTCAGGTTGCATGCATGTATCCAACCTTCCCATGTGTAGATGTGATCATCTATGTTGTCTCACACACTAATGAGAAAACTATGACATTGAGAAACACCAACGACCAAAAGCTTGCTACATTTATGGCAGCATATTTTCAGTGGATGTATCATCTTCATAAGCTAGTAAAGATCATGGACTCATTTTTTTATTCCAACCACATCTAAGCTAAAAAAAAGGATATCATTAATATTTGGGTGAAGGATCCATTGAAGTTTAGACAAACACCCACCCATATGTACAAGACAAAGTCACTCAGGAAGGCCTACCATTTTTTCTCATATTATCTTGCAAAATATATGGCCAACCAAGCATAGAGGCCTTTCCTGAGGGGTGGGTTATCTTATTGAACAAAGTGGTGGACGAGGGGAATTTGGTCAACTAGTCAAAACTTTTGGCTCATAAGCTACGATCCAGACATTTAATATGTTGTCGTTCCTAGTTTAGTTGGGGAATTTGGTCAACTAGTCAAACCCTGCAGAGCCATTCAAAGCACAGATTTTGCAGATGAAGATATTAATGTTGCAGCAAAGAGTATCAGTGGGAGATCAGAGGAATTCAACATTCAGCATTAAAGATTTTAAGCCATAATTCAGGGTTTTGAAGGCAGAGGGTACCATTCGCAGAAAACATACTCTAAAGCTTTCTTTTCAACACCATTTTTCTTCAGGAAAGGACGGAATGTCTATGTGGTTTTATTCCTTTGTCGTTTTCCTAAAGAGTTTTCTACGCAGCATATTTATTTCTGTAAGCAGGTAGCAAGGTACAAAAATCATTACAAAGTCATCAAGCAGTATGGGCGTGCACATTTCCGCCATTTTGTTTTAATTAGGCAAATTAAATGTTCATCACCTACTCCCTTTTGGAGCTTTCTAGTTCTCTTATAAAGCTCACAAAGAACAGATAATTTAGGGTTCCAGATTTTATCAGAAAATTATGCAGTGAAAGGATTTTTGTATACATTTTGCAAAACTCTTGTATGAAGGCTCAGAGCCCATAGGGTCTCAGTGAGGAGGAGTTCCATCTGTTAAAGAGGATTCTGGTCTTTGGTATTTCACAGTCTGTAACTTTCTCTTATGTGTTATTTAAATAGATCGTTTCATTTCACCCATTTTTCCTGTATCATGTTTTGGAATGTGAGTGGCTCACTGATTTTTGGTATGGATTTATCCTAGTTGATACCCATGCTCGAATTATTCAAGCGCTTTAAATATGGCTCATGCATGATATTATGTTCCACTATTCATCTAAACCATGTTTCTGCTATATTAGTTTCTTTGGGAGGGTGTTTTTAAAACACTATTGTCATGTATGGATTCTTAGATTGGTAAGCCCATACATGGTGGTATTGTGTATCTAGATATCAGCTCAATGCTAACTAGTATCTTCTTAATATTTCATTCACTACATACACCTTCTGATTATTGATTTCTGTGATATATTACTTGAATCGGCCCTCTTTACAGTAAGCTGTCTCTGAATTGTCTGTTGCTTTTATATTGGAGTTTTGCATGTTGCCTCTGCATTATTCCTTTCTCTATGTTAGTTTCTAAGGGTCTTGGTCCCATTCAGATTGATATTCCTTGTTTACAAGAGATAGCATTAGAGCTCTCTATTGATAACTCTCTCTGTTATACCATATGCTCCTTGCTATAGATATGATGTCCTAGGCACTGGTCTATCACAAATCTAGGCTGTCTCTAGGAACGACAACATAATACAAGCCTGGGATCCTCCAAAGGGAAAGAAATAAAGGTTATATATGTATTCATGCTTACTAGATGTGATATGTGCACAAAATAATTTTCCTGGCATGAACTAGATGTGGACACCGAGATAAATTTCCATGCAAATCTATTGCAATATGTTTTCATATTTCAGCCATCAAGGATTTATGGAGCAACTTAATGATCACTTAATCATCCCATTATACAAGCTTATCTTTCAGGAGGACCCACCTTACGGGTCACAAAAAAAAATGGAGGAAATATCAGAGATTTCAAATTGTTTCGCCTTACTGGGATGGAAAATTGATCAGAGTGTTTGGTGGGAAAAAGTTGCCACATCTTTTACCAAGATATGCCACCAAAAAACTTGTCATGAAAGAAGTATCTTACCATCTCGACAAAGGGTTTTTATAAACAATGCATATGATGAAGAAGGCACCATGGCCCACTCTTCCTTTGGAGATCAGATTATACGTGTTTAAGAATCTCAAAGCTTCAGATACTAAATCGAAAGCCATAGTGAAATTTGAGTTCAGTACAAAATACTTCAATATATATGATCCATGGGGAATTGGAAAAGACCACTCTTCATGAATCTACTACAATTGGGTCAGTAGGGCATATCGGTGTTCATAGGAGGAACCATGGAAGAATTTCTATAACTCCTCCAGACCCCGTGAGCCGATCAGTATAGCAGGGACTTCTCAAGTTTTTCCACAAATGAAAACAGTTACAGAAGAAGGTAGCAACCTGATATAGGATAAGGGAAAGAGGAAGGTTGTTGACAATGTAGAGGAGGGACAAATTTGGAAGATATAAGCATATCCTATTATTGAAGAATCAACTTTGGCGATAGAAGAAAATAGGAGGCAGAGGAAGCAAAGAGAAGACCGTAAGAAGACAAAGAAGAAAATATTGGAGGAAGAAGAGCTAAGAGCCAGAAATAAGAATAAGAGCTCAGGGAAGAAAGAGAGCTAAGGAGAAGAGAACATGATGAGAAGTAAAAGAAGGAAGAAGAAGGAAGGAAATGTTCCATATCAGAAGATATGACACCCATACAAGTTGAAGAGCAGGTACAGGATCAACCAACAAAAGTAGGAGTGAGTGAACAAATTTAATATCGAGAGCTTGCTTAGAATATTGAGCAGTTGATTGAAGTTGTGGACATCGAGTTGGGACCAAAGCTAAAATATGAAGATGTGGAATTGATTCCCAAAGCACCATGGGTCATTTTTCAGACTCCAACTATAGAGCTAGCCTCGAGCCAAGAAGGGTAGATAGTTCCCCTTGATGATGATCTATTAATGGATGTGTACAACCTATAATTTGATGAACTCTAGAAGAATATTGTACAAGCACTGACAAATCACTTCCTGGATGATCATGCATCACCTGCATTTATGAGAGAAAGGGTGATAGTGGAAAACCCAAGAAGATCCAAATGCTATTGTTGATGTTATATTGGCCTTCACAAGTGCAGCGAGATCTAAAATTTAGTATTTGTTTGGCGGAAATAAAAAGTTGGCAGATAGTCTACAAGAATTATGGAAAGAGAATGAATAGTTTCACACAGTACCACATAACGTACCATTTTCAAAGGTCTATCGAGAAGAGATGAGAGAAACAATACTTTCTGAAGTATCCATGATTGGAGACATTATGCAAGACCTCTATGAGGAGTTGACAAATGTACATAAGGTAGTTATCTCCTTAAATCACTTGAAACGGTAGAGTAGAAAATCTATCAATATCCTTAATAATGTGAAAGCTACCATTGCCGTTGTGCATGATTGGAAAATGTGATACAAAAGAGGCACCGATCACACTGGTCAAGAATATGAAGTTGTCGGCAGAGCTAGAGAAAGTGAAAGTTCAGATGTTGATGCAGAAAAACAAGCATATCACATCTTTCATTGGAAACATTAAAGCCTCATATGTACGGATATATGGCAGTTTGTACTTCATGGTGAGAACCCACTAGACCACATGAGTTGGCACACTCACCAATATTAAACACAAATGAAAATTCTGATAAGAGATAGATTAGTACTTGGAGTAGTTGAAGCATATGGCCACCCAAGAGGACTTAGAGCTGAATAGACAGAACATACATATTTACATCGGTGGTCCAGTTTAGATCAGAACAATGTTTCTCCTGATTGAGAAAGAGGTTCAAACCGGTTCCAAGACACTATACCTAGTTTGGGAGATCATCGAACAATACCAAGATTGACATCATTATGTAACCGAGAGGCATCAAGTCAAATTTTCCCATCTTGATTTCACCCCAACTCTAGCATCATAGTGTTTTGACTTATTAGGTTGTCAAGTTGTCTCTACCCTATTTTATCTTATATGGTTATGAGTGGAAAATGTAATATTATTTGTAATTATTGTAAAATTGAAATTCCAAGTGTCCTTTTTGGAATGTGAAGAGTCATATGTAATAAGTTGAAGAGTCCTAATGGGAGTCCGAGAGTCACAAAGGGGGGCATGCCAAGAGTCACCCTCTTTGTTATAAATATATCCTCATAACTCATGTAGTGGCCTTTTTGGAGCCAATATTTTGGATAGGATTTGGCTTAGAGAGAGTTTGGGAGTTTTGTGTGAGCCTTGGCTTCTTCGTAGCGTAGAGGGAGTATACTTCTTTGAAGGAGCAGGTGTTGTAGACTTCATATTGCACTATTGGGGAAAGTGGTTTGTCAAATGTTGTATGTATGATTGGAAATGTCACTTTTAATAAAAATCAGAGATGAAACGCTTTCATGCATATATTATGAAAATAGTAGGACTACTCTTATTATTTTTATGATGTATTTTATTTAACTTATGCATATTATTATGAACTATTTTGTTTTCATTTGTATTTATCTTGTTGGATGTGTGTTTATGTGTTAATATTTCACCTTAACTTGTGGACTGTTTCGCTTGTTATTTCGTGTGATTTCTTTTCACTCACGTGTTCCTTCTAAGTTGCATACTATTACAGGCTTCCAAGGGGTGCACTTTTTTTTCCCTTCATGTGTTGGAACTATCATATGTTGTACTTGACACTCTGCAGGGTCATGCACTTGTTCTCACCAAAGATATCATGCACCACTCTATGCATTTTGAAAACCAAGGTAGATCATTAACACCCCACTACTGCGACTCCTAATCCAAATGGTGTGACGTCTATTTGGGACTTCATATCTAGCAGATCCCTTGAATTTTGGCGGGTCCAACACCATAAAAATTTCAGGAGCTAGAAGGAGGGGTAGATGACAAGCTGAGCCCTTTAAGTCTATTTCAAATTTTTGCACTCATTTAATTACTTCTTCCCAAATCATACTCACGACATGTTTTTCCAAAGATTTAAAATTACAAGTGACATAGAATATCATTGATGACTTGTCACATCTTAAATTTAATGGCGAGGGTGAAATAACCATAGTTGAGCATACCAAAATTTTTCTTCAATTTGCACAAAATGCAACATCCTTGTTGAGGATGTTGGTTGTTGGTTGTTCATTCTCATGTGTGAAGGGCATGTAGGGAAATGGTGCCACACATTGATCAATGCCTTCATTCACTCTTTCAAACATTTTGTCATAGAATAGTTTCATGCTTTTGACAAATATGATTACAAACATATATATAGTAAATTTTTACAATTGAAAAAATCACCTCATGAAACATTCCATCATTTTCATAATCGTTTTATGAATCCCTGTTTTGATTTTCCAAAAGATGAAGTTGATCATAATTTATTGTCAGGAATATTTTAGTATCTTGTTCACATTTCAGAAAATTTGCATGAGTTGGAATCTTTTGAACCACTCCCAGTTTACCTCAATGTTAGAGCTTCTAAATATGTCATGGACAAGGCTTTTGTTCAAAGCTACCCTTTCTCCGCTCCTCATCATACAACTCTAGTTCATAAGGTTGAGGTGGGAGAGATTCGAAACACATCCGTTGATATACCACCATGTCCACCCACCCCACATGCTCAGGATTTTATTGCATGTTTGGACTATGATTCTGATGGTCCTGATGAAGTGTTATCTCCTCATCCTCCATCCTTTGGTCCCTTTGATCCTTGGAATTGTGAGATTTTTCATTCACCAGTTTCGAATCTTTCTCTTTATGTTCATGAGGATCAAGTGTTGGATGGAGTTGGTGTTGAGCACCCAACTTGCAATATAATTTACAAATATTATGTGTGAGATCCAATTTTTGAAAAAGAATCTTCAATGGAGGATGACATCCTTCCTTCTGCAGCTCTTCCACATCATCTGGACATTTTCCATGATTTTTCCATTTTGGTTGAATCTTGCAATAATTTAGTCCCTCATCATGTTAATAATTTCGATCATTCATAGAACACGTGGGATTTCACCTTTTCATCCATATGCAGAGAGGATGCATATTTTATTCATGATCTTCCCTATCTCTCATCTTACCTTTTTAAAAATACAGAGAGTGAAATTTTGTGTTTCTTGTCTCTCCCTATGCCCGATTAATTAGATCATGAGGATACTATCCGTGATCTTGAACTTTCTTATTGTGGTTTTCGTGACCTTCTCATTGATTCGGTTGGTCACAATTTTGATTATCCAATTTTTGATTTTTCAAGACCACTGATCTTTGATGATCTACCTTCTGATGAGTTGGAACCTCCTCAAGTTGTCAAGGCACTTCAACCTGAGCTAATGGTTATGTTATGTTCTTGTAGGCTAGAGGTTAGGTCCACCTCTGATCATTAGAGTCCTAAATATTTTGAGGCCCATAATCACTCTGTAACACATATTGAAGAACAATCAGTTTTACAATTTTTTCATCCTCCATCTTTGTTACCCAATCCTATCGCTCAATCAGTGGAGGAGTAATATGTAGCAAGCACTGTGGAAAAACGAAAAAAAAAAATTTTCTTTATGTTTGCTCGCTTTCGTTGTTCAAAATTTTTCATTTGAAATTATTCGGAATATAGTGTCTCATGACACCATGATACAACCATAGTATGCTTTTCGTGTGCTTTTCATCTTTAATTTTCTACGCATTCATCCAAACTTCAAACATTATGGTTTTCATTATCCTATATTTCCTTTTTATTGTTATGCTTGTATATCTTTCTTGACATGAATTCCCTTGCCCACATAGTCCAACCAATGCGATGGTGGTTGCATTGGAAGTATCACTTCACGTGAGTTTGTACTATCCTCTATTTAGGTTAGGAGTAGGAGTAGTGTTTTTATTTTCTTTGTTCTTTACTTTGATTTTCTTTATTTTATTTTATTTTTCATTTTGCATCTTCCCTTTCCTTTGTTTTCAACTATAGGTTAGTTTCTAAAAGATACCATGTTTGGGTTCTGAAACAAGCATGGTGAAATCAAAGAGGAAGTTGTTCTAATATCAACACTTGGTTTGATTTTTATACCCTCTCTTTGCATAAATATTTCATTCTTTTAAGTTGATGATACTCTGAGGGAAAATATGTTCCTTTTCAAAGAAAATCTCAGTGAAATAACAATGTTTGGTTTTTAATTGGTACTACCTACTCTAAATCAGTTTTATCTTTTTCATTAATCCTTGTGAACCTAGTCGAGTAGAGAAAGGAGGGGAGGAAAATATTAACAAGTATGCCAGAGGTGTACATAAATTTATTTCTCTGAAGGGACAACCTCTTATGCTCTCAATAATTTAGGATCCCTCTTCTGCCCCATGAATTAAATAAGTTCCTATGCACAATTATTTGAACACAAAAATGAAAAATGAAAAAAATAATATAAAGGGAAAAAGAAGAGAAAGGCTTCCTACATAGAGAGGTGAAGTAAGCAACTACATCGAGGTATTGTCCAGGCTCACTGGTAGTAGAGAAATGTTTTTCTTCCCGAAGTGACTCTATCAGGGTACTGTTCAGGGCTTCTGATAGTGAAGAAACACCATATATGAAAAATAATACACTGAAAAATTATTTTACTTGTGCACTTATATACTCCTCATCCCCAATTGAAACAAATTTTTTTGACTTGGATTGGTTAGTGTGCCACCAATGAAGAGGATGGATGAGACCATGTCCTTAACTTAGACTAAATGAGGAAGCTGTGGTGATCAATGAATTGAACAATACTTCCAGAAGGTTGAGACCATTTATGCATGAGACAAGATTCATTCAAAGAGTTGTAGTTCTACCAGTGTGTTGCCAGTTTTGTAGCGTCTACAACCACCCCCAAATTTTTTCCTTTTCTTATATTTTGGAGCCTAACCTTCTTTTAACGATGCTTATCTTGCACTGCTATCAGGTATTCATGCTTTGATTCATGTTTATCCTTTACCTATGCTTATGTTCATTTGATTTTTACTTAGTTATTTTTTCTAAGTCACAAGCTAATCTCCTCACTTAGGATTGCACAACAGTTTTGGCCTTGCATCCAAAAACTGCACAATACATAAGGGAAGGCAGCATTGATGACTGAAATTGTGCAGTCATGAATGTCGACCGACCTTGAGCTCAGAAATTGCATAGTCATGACAATCATCCTAGTATTGAGCCCAGAAACTCCACAATCACTCACTAATCTCAGAAATTATGCAGTGAACTGAGCGAGAAAGTTTCCCAGTTCCCAAAATTGCGCAATCTTTCCAAGTGATGTGCATGGAAATTTTTTCCTGAAAAAAAGAAAAGAAAAGAAAAGAAAAGTTGAAAAATCAAAATGGAATAGTTGTTAACTATGAAAGGTAGTGCCATCATAAATCTAACATTTACCATACAAATAACCTCTCTAAAAACATATGAGCTTCTCAAATATATATTGCAATTATTCACTTTATTGACCAAATTTGCTTTTGAACAATGTTTATATCACAATGTAGATTATCGTGTTTCAGTTTTCGAAAAATATTGGTATCTCTACATTCATTAATGTATTTTACATTTTATTCTAACAAGTTGAATGATGTGAATTTTGATAAGAGGCAGATGTCCAAAAACTCAAAATCAAAAATATCTGAGATGCACAAACATCTCAACAATGTGTGATACATTCATCAAAACCTTGTGTACATAGTTGAAATATCTGTAAGTTTAACAAATGAAGAGGTATACAATTAGCTATGCATTCGAAAATATAAGAGTATAGGATGTTCTACATCTATAAAATTAAAATGAGTGGTTCCTTTTCCAAGTTTGTGGCATATACAACTCATTTTAGTTATGAAAAACTTGAGATTATAATTTATGTTGTTGAAAATTATATGTGATCTGACCATACTCATGCTCAATTTTAATTAATATTCTAAGTATTATGGGTCAAATCATGGAGATGTTACACTTTTTGGCGAAATGAGGGCGTGTTTTAGAGAAAAATGAATTCTCGATCAAGCAATTTTTAAGTGCTCGATCATAATTGTTGAGGTGCTTAAAAATAGCTCAATCAAGTCTTTAAACAAACCCTTAATGGAGCCATTCTCTAACCCAAGTTAATTGATCTATAAAGAATTATTTATTATTAAAAACCCCAGTCAAAAGCTGCAAAAATCATTTTGCTGAGACTGCGAGAAAAAAAGATTTCAATGGAAGATTTCTAATCTCGACCGAGATTGAGGAACTCAATCCAGCTACCCATCAACCCTGCCAAAGACCTAGAGGCTCTAGCTGAGGTAGATTTCCTGTCATTTTTGTCTCTTTTATTTAATTTTTTTTTGTAAAATAAAATAAATTAGTTTGAAAAAAATAGACTAGCATACAAAAAATACAAAAAAAAATCATGAAAACCACCATGAAAATCACAAAAATCCACTAAGAAAATCCTTGAAAACAAAAAAAAAAACAACCTAGAAAACCACCAAGAAAATCCTGGAAGACCGAAAACAACTTACAAAACCACCAATAAAATGCTTCAAAAACACCAAAAATATATATAGTTTAGGTTTTAATTGTTTTTTTTAATTTCATTGTATAATTTATCTCCAATGGTAACATGTTTATTATAAATATTTTCTATGGTAAAAACTTTATTTTTTTAATTATTTTATGTTTTAAAGATTTTTTTAGGAATTTAGTGGAATAAATTTTCAAAAAAAATGATTTTTTGTTATTAAAAATGCTTTTTAAATTTCGAACAAATTTGACCATAAATATGCCCCAAAAAATTTCAAAACAATTAAACTATAACTAATAAATAAATAAATTAGCAGTTTTAAATTGACATAGTGAATATGGTTGCTCATGGTGAACCTCTATTAAATCAAATAAGAAATTTTATTTCATTTTTTATTTTAAATTTAAATAAATATATATTTTGATTTTTTTTAATAATAAATATAGTAATTTGTTTTATAAAATTAATTGTACTTAAAAAAATATTAACTAAATTAAAAGTCCAAAACAATTATATATATAACACTTAAAATAACTATTTATAACATCTCGTATATGACATAACTCTCTCTCTCTCTCTCTCTCTCTCTCTCTATATATATATATATATATATATATATATAAAGTATAACATAACTATAACTATTATATAGACAACATAATTTTATAACTATAAAGAACATCTCTCTCTCTCTCTCTCTCTCTCTCTCTCTCTCACACACACACACACACACACACACACACACACAAATATATAACATTTAACATAGTTTTGATAATTATTTAACATAATGTGCTATTCATAGTAACATAAGATGGGTGATACTCAACCATTTTTTAAGACTCGAGTTGATCTATAAACTATAATTTTCCTAAAAATTTCCATAACTCATATTTATAGAATTATTTAATATAATGATATGACAACTATATATCCCTTAGTTCAAACCCTTATTAAATTTATTAGTTGAGCAATGATTTTGTAACATACACTTCCTATACTTTTATTTAACTATATAACCCAATATAGCATATATATATATATATATATATATCAACAATGCATCATTGATACATACATTAAATCCATTGTGAAAAGTGCATTTAAATTGAATATATAAGCATTTTGACTCTATTCTAATTTGTAGGTCATATTGTTTCATTGTGTAGTGTGTCATATCTAAAACATTGTTTTCATGTCCTTGCACCTAGTACATGTCATGTGTCAAAATCAAACATTGCAAGAACTTATCTTATGGAGTATTTGTTTTGGCATGAAGTCTTATTAATTTTGCAGATAGGTTTATTTCAATTTTTTACATATATTTACATATGTATGCTCTATGAATAAAATGTATTATCTATAAATGGGAAAAACTGTAAGTTATATTTTCAATCACATTTTTTTATTGTCTTTACATGGAACTCAATATTTTGGTAGATAATTTATGAAAAATAGACAATTTTCTTAGTTTAGGGCTTTAGCCTAGATTATTCTACTTTAGTTTATAAGTGGTTTTCTTGTCAATGTTATTTCTATGTCAACATTTTTTCTTAGATTAGCTTATATGTATTATATGTAATTTGCAGAGCCATATACCATACACCTCCCAACCATAGCCCATCGGAGTGTTGGGGGATTTGTTATACATGGTTGGGCTAGATCATGTAGCCATACTAGAGTGTCTATTCCACTCATAGATCCTCCATCCAACACTAGTCAGAGTGTCAGGGGTAATGTTTCTATCTATGTTGATGATCTTGCTATGGATAGTGGACCTTCTTCACCTGTTGCATGTATAAATCTTGAATTTTAAATCCTCTTTAAACTTTATGTGTTTATGTCTTGAAATTGTCTTTAATTTTTAAGTTGTCTTCAATTGAAGTGTTTAAATTCAATGTATATGTTATTATGCTTCTAGTTTATATATATATATATATATATATATATATATATATATATATATATATATATATATATATATATATATATATATATATATATATATGATTTGTAGACCCTCATCAGGGTCAATATAGGGATAAAAGTGTAGCTTCGATCCCTATGTGGAATGACGCTATAGCCAGTATCACATTTGAGAATATTAGGGCCCAAAAAACATGGATAACATGAGAGTTGGATAAAATTTCTGCTAGTTCACCTACTAGGCGTTGTTTTTCTCTGATGATGGATAACATCAATAGGTTGATAAAGACATATGTAGGATTATGAGGCTAGATGTTAGAGACCCACATACTTGGAAGGTGGTGAAAGATGCCACCAAGAACATTGATATTCGTGGGCAGTTGTTTGACATCCCTCCGGACTATTGTGATAGACATGCTAGTCTGATTCTGCTAAAATATTTTAATAACGTTGAGGTAGACCATTTTTTTATGATTGATTCATTGGAGCTTAGGGACAGTTCCCCCACCATGAATAAGTCCCCATTTACTTCGAAAAGCATATATATTAATATTTGTTGCGACATATGAGGTCATATTACACCAACAATGGATCTAAGTTTTATGGACCCATATTGGGATGTAGTTATGGATGTGTTGGGGCTCGTAGGGACCCTATGCATGTAGTACCACCTCCAAGATTATTTTCATGATCATCTCAGAGCATGGTATTACTGGCAGAGCTAGAGCATTCTTCACAGCTTAGCAATGAGACTACGCATACCACTGTAGATAGCATGCAAAGTACATTGGCCATTGCACGGTCTACATTGAATGGAGAGATGATAAAACCACCTTCGTTTCCTCATGGCCCACCAGTTGCCTTACATGATGATTCATATCTGAGAGTCTAGGGCATCTCCAATTTTTTTCATATGCATGTACATGTTGTGACACCATCTGTGACACTTGGAGCATGCACAACCCATGTGACACAAAATTGTTAGACAAGGTACCCCTCTAAGAAGAAAGTTAGAGAGACTCCATAGATAAAGGAGAAGAGCATGTAGTTCGAAGTAAATTTTGAGTCTTAGGGGATTTTGGGTGGGTCAATGCCCCTTATTTTGTAATGGGATGGGAATATCTTGTGAACATTGAACTCCTCCTATGGTTTTTGGACCATGGTATTGTAATGTAAAAGACTGTATGAGGAGTCTGTTAGTGTTCGTATTTGCACACTTCCATTAGGGATCAAATATCACTCTTTTCATTTTCATCTTAGGTGTCCCACTTTGAATTTTTTTATCATTCCATTAGTTCATGTAAAAAATTGAATCACTGATGGTAGCCCTAGTCATAAATTCTCACTCTCCCTCACAAATTATCATTTGCTAGCCCACCTTCATGTCTTGCTGAACATAAAAAACAGTTTTGAAAATATTATTTCACTATGTCTTGTGTCGGTCAAAGTCAACCATGGAGTCAGGTTATTCAAGGTCCCATTAGGTCATTAGGTTTCATTGTTCAAAGTCCAAAAATTCACCATTACATCTCATAAGGTCAAAAAAATCTGTGAGAGTGATCCCAATAATGTCTCTTTACCATGTAAAGATGATCTCCAAGATGGTTTCCAAAGTTGTAATTTTATTTCAAATGTGAGTTTCATTCCAAGATGTAATTTTATTTTTATCCATGTAATTTTATGTCAGTTCAAATGTAATAAGTAATCAATCTCCCAAGACTGCCAAATTAGAGTTCCACAAGCCAACACATCGAGTTTCAAATACAAAATGTGTCTACTTCAGCAATTGATCAAATGTCAAAGGGAGTTGTATTTTTCCAAGGGTGCCTAAGTTATCATTTTCCACAAGCACTAAACCCTGATTTCCTCTTCCACTAAGCTAGGGTTTTCTATGGAATCAGAGACATCTAAGCAGAGGAGGCATAAGGTAGGTCATATCAGTAAATATGAGGTCATTCCAAACTGATAAACATCATGTCTCCATCATTTTCCAAGAAATCATTCCAAGAGTCAAGCCAGTTGCCACTCATAGGGCTAGTTTTACTTCAAACTATATTTTTGACCAAACAAAGATGAATTTGACAAAAGTGATAGAGGTTTTTGTCCACCTTATATCCAAGAAGACAATTCTCCTTGAGTTTTACACAGGTGTCATGGTTTGGGATAAATGTCAAAAATACAGGTGCCATAGGAGACTTGCATCACTCCTGGAGTGACCCTGGGAAAAACCATTTTTCTCCTATCTAGGGTACCCAAATGACTTGCTTGATAAGTCAATTAAAAACTAGATTTGAATTTCTTTCGAATGAGCTATCATGAGCTCAATTTAGAGTTGCGAAAGGCCTCCAAAAGTTTCCTACAAGAGCACACTTAATTTTTACACCCCCATTATGTACTTTTTGACCAGTCTTGGGAGAATTGGTTTTTTAGGAGCTATACTTGATCATTTTTAGTGCTTGATAGGTCCATTGTGTAGCCAAGAGAAATATATTTCCAATGAGCCATAATGCACCAAATTTGGACTCTGGGAAGTCTTTTAAAATTGGCCTTCAATATGGCGTTGCACATAGAGCTCTAGTGCTACGCATAGAGTGTTTTTTCCAGTGCAAATTTACACAACGCTGCACATAGACAGAGGGCGCTGCGCACTTCGGTGTGGCACTGCGCACAGGGAAAAAACTCTCCAAAACTTCTCCATACACCTCAAGGTTTCCTCTTCACCTCCAAAACAAGTAAGTGAGCCCTTGTAACTCCCTCTTTATCCATTTTATGCTTTTGTGTGATTTTTATGTTGGAAAAAATTTCAAAGAAACCCTAGTTATTCTTTGTCACTCCCAAAATCCCCATCCCCCTCAAAAATTTCCCAAAACCCCTTTGTCCCAAATTCGTTGTCCCTAGACCCTACCACATCACCCTATACCTCTAAAGACACTAAACCTACCCCTACATCCTCATCCCTAAGTCCCTACACCATTTTCCATAAAAGCCCTAATTTCTAGGAATCTCACTATTTTTCCTAGATTTCCCCCTACCTTTGACCTGTAATTGAATTCTAATTTTCATCTCCCTTAATATTTTCACCTCCCATCACCTCACAAGGTTTCATAACCTTTTTCCCCATCTCTCTCAATTTTTGTGGCACTATCCCTATCCCCTAAATCCCTCATTTCATCATTTCCTTCCCTGATCCTATTCCCTTCACTCCCTCACTCACTCTCCCTTTTCTTTCCTCTCTCCTAGGGTTCCCAAACTGCCAAGAACAAGCATGGAGAGAGAGGACATATATTACAGGGAGGAAAAACAAAATGATGATGAGTTTGAGGAAGATGAGATTTCACAAAAAAGAAGGCCACACAAGAGAGGCTAAAAACATCAGAAGAACATCACATAGGGGAGGTTGAAAACATCAGGAAAAGGCCAAAGACAAGAGGCCTCAAAAGAGCATTGGAGAAAGAAAAGAAAGAAGCACAAAGTCTGAGTTTTGACCAGCAGTTGGAAAAGGAGATTGAAGATAATAGAGAAGTGTGGCTTGAGAGATTAAACATTCACTTGGAGAAGCTGCTAATGAAGGCCAATGTAGACAATCAGATGCTCAGGCACATGGCCCATCACTATTAGACCCGAAACAAAATTTGCAATATCAAGGTCAAACAGATGGAGGACAAACTGAAGGAGATCCGGAAGGGTAAGAAGGGAGGTGAAAAACTCAATATACTTGTTGATGCCTCCTTAGCTCATCTTGACATGTGATTTTGGGCCTATCCCACAAAATTGGAACAATTTTGAAAATTTTTGGAAATTTTTGAGTTTTGGGGAAAATTTTGAAAAACACAGAAATTCCTGCTCTATGTGCGGCGCCTTGGCGCTGCGCACTCTTTTGGGGCATCCAATGAAAAAATGGAAGACATCAGTGGGTTAATAATGATGAAGACATGCCCCTTGTACTTTTCCTAATCATTTTTAGAAAAACTAGTCAGGCAAAAGGGCCAAAAACACCCAAAAAATCATGTTTCTGCCTCTTTTTCGGGGTGGCGCTGTGCATAGAGGCAGTATTGGGAGATTTCCCTTTTGATGTGTCAAAAAAGCTCCAAATCCAAACCTATATGAATATCTGGAAATTATACAGGAAACTCTTTCCAATGAGATATCATGCACTCAATTTGGACACCGGGAAGTCAGTCAAAAATGACCTGCAAGAGAACCTATTTTTTCCTCCTTGACGCTGCACATAGGACAAATTTTACCTCTTTAGTCAATTTTCTTAGTTTTCAAAAATAACTTTCACTTGTGTAAATTTGAATTTTTACTGATGTAATAAGTGGTTGATGATGTAATTATGATGTTATAGATGTTACCTAGGGTAGATACATTATGTAAATGGCCTCAATGATAGGTAATGAATCAATTTGCTTAAATTAGGGATGAGTCACTTTGACCACCCTATTCTCTAGTTGTCAGTTCAGTCTTTCTTGGAACAACTCCTCTCATGGATTCAACCCCTTGAAGCTAGGATGAGCTGGTTTGAGGTCTATGTCTATATCATGTATTTTCTCAGTCATTAGTAAGGGTTGGACTCAGTTGGATGCTTGGCCTTTGAAGAGACATACTTTGTATAAGTTCTGAGCAGGAATATTAATCAAATTTGCAGCTATTTTTATGGGATCCCTATGGTATGGTGTTTAGTTTAGTTTATCCTTTTTTTTTCATGTGTTGAAATGTATTGTTAATTTTCTTCATCATTTCATAACTTCTAAGTGAATGTATGCAAGTTAGATAAGAATAATCCATTCTCATATGCTCTGTTTTGGGTAGATATTCATAGTCTGTAATTTCTTCAGTTTAGAAAGAACCCATGATTTCACCATGCTCTTTCTAGCTCCTCACCTATCTTGATCATCCCACCCATTGAAATCCTAAAGTTCTAAATCACTATGCCTACCTTTCCCCATAGAACACCCTGCAAATTTTGACCTAATGTTCCTTACCCTGACTCTTTGACTCCTTTTGATCCAACACAACCCTATGCAATCAAATCAAAACCCTGAGCTACTATACCTAGCCTAATATGTTCTTTACTCAGCCATCTTGGTTGTGATCCTTAGGGAGAGAGCCCTCTCCTTGCCTAGTAGGGCTAGCTACTTGGCTAAGCGTGGTTTGTGGTTACCTTAGAATTGAATTCTTCAGCCTAAGGTTCAATCCGAGTGATAACATATTGGCGACCATATTGGGGAAAGAAAAAGATCACATCTTCCCTGGGAAAGTACAACAAAGTTTATATCTGATTGCTGATGGTGGACAACAATCAGATGCATATGAAGGCTGAACTCCTCACTTGGCGACTCCAAATTGATGTAAAGACTCCACTAGAGGATCGACCTTTCCAGCAGGAAAATTAAAGTTTCTTACACAAAGGTTAGGTATTCAAAGTGGAATTGTATTCAAGATCTAATCTGCTTTCTTGTAAATTACTTATTTTCTTTTCCTGAAATTTTTCCGAAGTTTGTTGTATGATAAAGATGATCAAAATATTGATTCTACCTATTCGAAAAGTGTAAATACTGGGTTTTCCTTTGATCTTGGTCCACATCCTTTTTCTGAAACTTATGATGACCATATTCAAATTGATGAGCCTAAAGAGATCAACACTGATCCTACAACTTCTATACATACTCCTACACCTTGTAAAATTCTAGATCGATACAAACCACTCATCTTACCTCCTATACTCCATGCTTTCCCTGAAAATCATTACCTATATCTGCCAAGGTTTGATGGCGAATATGAAAACATCACTGCTGAGAGACATATGCAAAATTTTGAGAATTTCCTAGACCTTTTTGAAGTTGACAAAGAGGATGTCAATATCAGGCTATTTGCTCTTTCTTTGCAAGGTAAAGTCAAGAGTTGGTTCAAAAACATACCTACCACAGACATCTCAGATTTCCCGTAGTTTGTAAAAGTTTTCCTCGATAGGTGGGTGGTCAAACAAAACCCTTTCCTAATTCTAAAAGAGTATGACCAGCTAAAACGATAGCTAGGGGAGATAGTACAAGAGTTTTCTGCCAGATTCAATCAAGTCTATTATTCGATACCTGCTGATATAAGACCCCCTCTTGGCTCAAATATTTTACATTACTTGGATGCCTTTGATCCAGAAATGGAGTTTCAGCTGACAGAAAGGAACCTTGCAACACTTGAAGAAATGCAAAATAGTGTAGTAGATGTAGAGGCTAATTTGCTGATCAGAAGGGAAAAGCTGAAGGAAGAAGAGAAGAAGAACATTGCAGAGCACATGACATCTTCAGAGGTAAAGCTCAACATTTTGGTAAGTACAATAGAGGAAATGATACAAATGATCACCATGAGAGATGTATTTTCCATTCAGGATCATCATGACCCACTTATCCCAAAAAAAGAAGAGATTGCAAGCCCTAAAAATTTTCCTGCTAATCCCAACCACCATAGATCATAAAATGGATTTGTAGATCAATCCAAGGAGAAACAATCTGATATTCTAATGTGTATGATTGGTGACATTACTTATATTGATGATTTGCCAAATTTTGATCAGTATGATGATGATTATGTTCTCCTAATAGAAGCTAATATTGCAGAGCAATCAACAGTTGGTTTGTGGGAGGAAGTTTAGTTTCAGCAGCTCGAATACAGTGATCATCCAATGCATATTTATGATGACAGAGATGAGGAAAATGCTGAAAATTTTGAAATAAGTGAAGGATCTTTTCCTTTATGTTTTGCTTCATTTCAATTTCTGAAAGAAAAATTTTCCAATATTAGAAATCAGTAGTCTTTCAGTTTTGATGTTGAGTTTGAGGAATATAATGAACTTCTTGAGCAAGTTTTTAATGAGAAACCTTCTCCTCAAATGGTTGAGGAAATCATTTGTGACACAGAATACTCCTTAGCTCTAGATTTGTAGCCACCAAATTCCATTGAATTTCAGGTTGTAGATGAAGGCTTGGAAGTTGAAACACATGATCAAATGATGCAAGATGATTCTGTCCCACTATGTTTTGAAGAATTTCAATTTTTAAAGAAAATTTTTCATAATATCTCTAAAGAAAAGGATGAGTAGCCTGTAGAGTGTCATGCAGTCTCATTAAGACCAATGGATATGTTTCAACAGTCTTTTCAAGTTTTTCATGACCCAATAGCTGATGTGTTGGATGATATCTACAGTAAAAGTCCTTCTCCATTAGCTAACTATGAGCCTAAAAAGAGTGTTGATATAAACTTGATCTGACAGCCAACTTCATTGTCTTGTTCAATAGGTGTTTCATTACAAAGCTCATACCAATATTTGCAGTCATATCATGATATTAATGAAGAATTTTTTTTGTTGTTGTTGTTGATCATCAAGAAAAATTATTCATTCACGAGTTCTAGGATCCTTCTGTCAACTTGCTGCAGTCATCAAAGAAAGAAAGCACAGATGTTAGGAAAATTTTATAACCAAGGTACAAATACTACCTAGAGTAGAGAAGTAATGTACTAGATGGGTTGGAAATGAATATGTCTTCCTATGAATATCATTTCGCAGCATTCTTTAGGTCAGTTGGTGAGCTCGTGCTTTTCAATTTCATCAAGGTTCGATCTATTAACAAGTTTTCATGGGAGTTTCCTTTTAGTAGTTCTTTCTTCTTGCTCATAAGAAAGAACTTGCAGAGAATTCAAACAACAGCTAGAATGCTTAGATGGTTGCATTGGTTGTTCCATTTCACTTGATCAAGTGATGAATGGATCAGTTAGGGTAGGTTTTGTTGAAAAATCTCAATTCCGAGCATCTTTTTCAGTCAGTCTTGAGTCATTTTATTAAGTCAAATTTTCAGTATTCAATTAGTCTTTAGCTTTTGACTCCATTACCCATTGAATAGGCACTTGGTCTATGGTGTTCTTGGCACCTCCCAAGGAGATACCATCCCCATCTGGAGCCAATGTTAGTGTTAGTATTTTCACACTTCCATCAGGGATCAAATCAAACTCTTTTCATTTTAATCTTAGGTGTCTCACTCTGAATTTTTTTATCATTCCATTAGGTCATGTAAAAAATTGATTCATTGATGGTAGCCCTAGTCATAAAGTCTCACTCTCCCTCAAAAATTATCATTTTCTGGCCCACCTTCATGTCTTTTTGAACATAAAAAACACTTTTGAAAAGCTTATTTCACTATGTCGTGTGTCAATCAAAATCAACCATGGAGTCAGGTCATTCAAGGTCCCATTAGGTCATTAGGTTTCATTGTTCAAATTCCAAAAATGAACCATCACATCTCATAAGGTCAGAAAAAGGTGTGAGAGTGATCCCAATAATGTCTCTTTACAATGTTAAGATGATCTCCTAGATGGTTTCCAAAGTTGTAATTTGATTTCAAGTGCGAGTTTCATTCCAAGATGTAATTTATTTTTATTCATGCAGTTTTATGTCAGTTAAAATGTAATAAGTACTCAGTATCCCAAGGCTTCCAAATCAAAGTTCCATATGCCAACAAATCAAGTGTCAAATAAAAAAAGTGTCTACTTCATCAATTGATCAAATGTCAAAGGGAGTTACCTTTTCCAAGGGTGCCTAAGTCATCACTTTCCACAAGCACTAAACCTTGATTTCCTCTCCCACTGAGCTAGGGTTTTCTATGGAATCAGAGACATCTAAGTAGAGGAGGCATAAGGTAGCTCATATCAGTAAGTATGAGGTCATTCTAAACTCATAAACATCATGTCTCCATCATTTTACAAGAAATCATTCTAAGAGTCAAGCCATTTTCCACTCATAGGGCCAGTTTTACTTCAAACTATGTTTCTGACCAAACAGAGATGAATTTGAAAAACGTTAGAGAGGGTTTTGTCCATCATAGGTCCAAGAAGAAAAATGTCCTTCATTTTTTACACAGGTGTCATGGTTTGGTATAAATGTCAAAACTACAGGAGCCATAGGAGAGTTGCTTCACTCCTGTTGTGACCTTGGGAAAAACAATTTTTCTCCTATCTGGAGTGTCCAAATGACTTGCTTGATACGTCAAATGACAACTAGACTAGAATAAATTTCCAATGAGCTATTGTGAAATCCATTTGGAGTTGAGGAAGGCCCCAAAAATATTCTTGCAAGAGCATACTTCATTTTTTCACCCCCATTCTGCACTTTTTGACCAGTATTAGGAGAATTGATTTTTGAGGGGCTATACTTGATCATTTTCAGTGCTTGATAGGTCCATTGTGTAGCCAAGAGAAATAGCTTTCCAATGAGCCATCATGTGCCTAATGTGGACTCCGGGAAGGCCTTAAAACATTTCCTTCAATATGGCGTTGTGCATAGGATTTTGGCGCTACGCATAGAGCTCTGGCGTTGCGCATAGAGTGTATTTCCAGTGCAAATTCACAGCGCTGCACATAGAGAGAGGGCACTGCGCACCTGGGTGTGTTGCTGCGCACAGGGCCAAAACACTCCCAAACTTCTCCAAACAACTCAAGGTTGCCTCTTCACCTCCAAAACAAGTGAGTTAGCCCTTGTAACTCCCTCTTTATCCATTTTATGCTTGTGTGAGTTTTATGTTGGAAAAAATTACAAAGAAACCCTATTTTTTCTTTGTCACTCCCAAAATCCCCATCCCCCTCATAAATTTTCCATACCACATCACCTTATACCTATAAATACACTAAACCTACCCCTACATCCTCATCCTAAGTCCGTACACCCTTTTCCATAAAAGCCCTAATTTCTAGGAATCTCACTATTTTTCCTAGATCTCCCCCTACCTTTGACCTGTAATTGAATTTTAATTTTCATATCCCTTAATATTTTCACCTCCCATCACCTCACAAGGTTTCATAACCTTTTTCCCCATCTCCCTTAATTTTTGTGGCCCTATCCCTATCCCCTAAAGCCCTCATTTCATCATTTCCTTCCCTACTCCTATTCCCCTCACTCCCTCAGTCACTCTCCATTTTCTTTCCTCTCCCCTAGGATTTCAAAAGTTCCAAGAACAAGAATGGAGAGAGAGGACAAAGATTACATGGAGGAAGAATATAGTGTTGATGAGTTTGAGGAAGATGAGATTTCGCAATAGAGAAGGCCACACAAAGGAGGCTAAAAACATCAAGAAAAGGTTACACAAGGGAGGATGAAAAAATCAAGAAAAGGCCAAAGACAAGAGGCCTCAAAAGAGCATTGGAGAAAGAAAATAAAGAAGCCCAAAGTCTGAGTTTTGACTAGCAGTTGGAAAAGGAGATTGAAGATAATGGAGAATTTTGGCATGAGAAAGTAAAAATTCACATGGAGAAGCTGCTAATGAAGGCCAACAGAGACAATCAGATGCTTAGGCACATGGCCCATCACTATCAGACCTGAAACAAAATTTGCAATATCAAGGTCAAACATATGAAGGATAAACTTAAAGAGATCCGGAAGGGTAAGAAGGGAGGTGAAAAAATCAAGATAATTTTTTATGCCTTCTTAGCTCAACTTGACATGTGATTGTGGGCCTATCTCACAAAATTTGAACAATTTTGAATTTTTTTGGAAATTTTTGAGTTTTTGGGCAAATTTTGAAAAACACATAAATTTCTTCTCTATGCATAGCACCTTGGCACTGCGCACTCTTTTGGGGCATCCAATGGACTAATGGAAGACATCAATGGCTTCATAATGATGAGGACATGCCTCCTGTACCTTTTCTAAGTGCTTGGAGCAAAAATGGTCAGGAAAAAGGGCCAAAAACACCCAAAAAATCATGTTTCTACCTCTTTTTTAGGGTGGCGCTTCGCATAGAGGAAGTCTCGGGAGATTTCACTTTTGAGGGATCAAAACAGATCCAAATCAGAAACTACAAGACGATATGGAAATTAGATAGGACAAGCTTTCCAATGAGCTATCATGAGCTCAATTTGGAAACCGGGAAGTCAGCCAAACATGACCTGAAATAAGACCTATTTTTTCCTCCTTGGCACTGCACATAGGGCAAATTTTTCCTGTTTGGTCAATTTTCTTAGTTTTCATAATTAACTTTCACTTGTGTAAATTTGACTTTTACTGATGTAATAAATGGTTGATGATGTGATTATTGTGTTCTAGATGTTACCTAGGGTAGATACATTAGGTAAATGGCCTCAATGACATGTAATGAATCCGTTTGCTTAAATTAGGGATGAGTCACTCTGACCACCCTATTCTCTAGTTGTCAGTTCATTATTTCTTGGAAAAACCCCTCCTCTCATGGATTCGACCCCCTAAATCTAGGATGAGCTGGTTTGAGGTCTATATCATGAGTAAGGGTTGGACTTAGTTGGATGCTTGGCCTTTGAAGAGACATACTTTGTATCAGTTCTGATCAGGAATATTAATCAAATTTGCAGTTATTTTTATGGGATCCCTGTGGTATGGTGTTTAGTTCAGTTTCTCCTTATGTTTTCATGTGTTGAAATGTATTTTTAATTTTCTTCATCATTTCATAACTTCTAAAGGAATGTATGTAAGTTAGATAAGCATAATCCATTCTCATATGCTCTTTTTTGGGTAGACATTCATAGTATGTAATTTCTTCAGTTTAGAAATAACCCATGATTTCACCATGCTCTTTCTAGCTCCTCACCTGGCTTGATCATCCCACCCATTGAAATCCTAAAGTGATAAATTACTATGCCTATGTTGCCCCATAGAACACCCTACAAATTTTGACCTAATGTTCCTTGCCTTGACTGTTTGACTCCTTCTAATCCAACACAACCCTATACAATTAAATAAAAACCCTGAGCTACTGTACCTAGCCTAATATCTTCTTTAATTAGACATCTTGGTTGTGATATTTATGTAGAGAGCCCTCTCCTTGCCTAGTAGGGCTAGCTACTTGGCTAAGCGTGGTTTGTGGTTACCTCAGAATTGCCTTCTTCAGCTTGAGGTTCAATCTGAGTGATAACAGAGTCTAAGATAGAAGTCAAAAGGAAGTCAATTGATGAGATGAAATTGGATGTAATCTTGTTTTGAGTCTGAGTCTGTGGCTTTGGGTTAGAGAAAAGGCTCCTACATGTGAGTGCGTGGAGACATTAGGAAGTCTGTAGCTGAGTGTGCAGGGTGGAATTGATTGTATGAGAAATATCTAAGCATTAATGAAGTACTTTTTAAGACAGATCAGTGTTTTGAGTTGATGTGTTTGCTTTACTTGTATTTTAATTTATATGTGCTAATTAAGGGTTTTTATCTATAATTTCATATCGAATTTTTGTTTATGGTTGTTTACATTTTTTTATGATTAAATAAGTAAGATCGTGTTGTTTGCAAGTGAGTTTAAAAGATGTGTTGAAAAACTATGGTATAGTTGACAGATATGTTCTCTGAAGCTCTACCAAGTATAGAAAGGAAGAAAAGCCCTAAATCCACATTCCACTATCTTTCCGGATGCAATAACCTAGTTCTAGCATCCCCATATATTTCCTCAGGTGCAACTTTGGTCTGCGCAAGCAGGTTATAGCCGAAAGGGTCGGTAATAATGGGTCTTGTTGGTTCGCGCAACCATATTTGAACCTAGGTCTAGGCTCCGTCAAGCCAAAAAATGGTTCCGTTGCCGGGACTAGGATTTGACTGAAGGATAGATGAATGTGGCATCTTTCTAAGAAAGAGATTCAAGACTGGGTAGATCTAAAATATCGTGAGTTTTTTGTGTAATAAAACATAAATCCATGCATATGTATTGAATATTGATTACAAAAGTATATATTTATAGATCAGTACGAGGTATTTTTTATCATCATTTTCTTGTGAGTTGTGCGAGTGGATATCAAGGCTAGCTAAGAAGACGACTCGGTTAAATAATAGACTAGTTGTGTGGACTCCAGATTTGATCAAACAACTGAAGAAGACTGATAACGAGATTGCAAGGGTTGTTGATTATTGGATCGACAGTATCCTTGGAGTTTTTAGCACTGAGTTCATGATTGATACTTCGGTATCTTATAGTGAAGAAAAGAAAAAAAATTTCAAAGGCCCTCGAGGTAAGTACCTAAATTCACTGAAGTTATAGATTAAAATGTTATTGTGTGAAAAGGGTGTAATATGAATGCACTCAGATTGATGTTCAGAGAAAGAGAACCTGATGCTATGCGAAGCGGTAAAAGATTTACGAAAAATTGGTGTACTTACATTGAAACTAAATATACTCCATTTTTTGGATCCGAAGGAGGAGAAATCAACCTTGTTACCCCGAGAAGTGTGTCAAAGAGATCTGAAAATCATCAGAGCATTGTGGAGATTCCCAAACCTTATACCCCCATCATCACCCACCTACATTTCATTCCTCCACCTCCACCTCCCCCATTAAACATGTCCTCGCCACCAAATATGCATGTGTTCAAGGGATCAGATGATCCTGAATAGTTCTAGTTTGTTGCAGAAGCAATATGGAGTTTGCAGAATGTTACGTATGAAAAAATGAAGAAAGAGAATTTGGTTATAGTGTTGCAAGACAGAGCATTGTCCTGCTACATGAACTATACTATGACTAACACAAATGTTACATTGGATGAGATGAATATTGCATTGAACATTGAGTTAAAGAAGCCAAATTCGCAGTCCCAGTGTATCACAGAGATAAAATAAATTAAACAGTTGGTTACTGAGATTGTGTGGGAGGTAGACCAGAGATTTAAGACATTAATAAGCCAAATAAGCTTCAATATCCCTAACTAACAACATAAAGAATGGTTTATTTTTGTGTTATTTCCTTGTCTCATATTTCTATTGTCAAAAAAGAAGATTTAAACACAAGTGTAAGCGCTATAAATCACGATGAAGCTTGAAGCTTCACCGATAGCTAATACTAGCATAGGAGTTTAGCAGATTCAAACCCAGTTGGCGAGCTGCATATGGAGCTCTAAGATCTAAAGAAGGGAATGGAGGTTAGGATTGATATAAGGTCAGAAGTCTAGTGTATCAAGTGCAAAGCGGAGGGTCACTATAAGGAGCAGTGCCTTATTTATAAGGATTATTTGGGTGCTGGTATGTCAAGTTCATTGAAGCCTAGACCGAGTGTTGGGCCCAGTGTAGGTACTAATTTCTGGTGTAGCATATTCTAAGTTACAGGCCAACATTCCACTAATTATTTCCATCTAGTGCAAAAATATGTCATATCGCCGAAGAAATTATTCTGTAACTACTATAGTTTGGTGCTACATAATGAACAACATTGTCAAAGCTACGATCTCGTGATGAAGCATAGTCCTAGCACATATAGAATGCAAGTAGAAGGTCGAGAAGCTCCAGGTTCACCAACAATGCAAGGAGGCTTCTAGGCCAAGGGCATGGCCAAGGAGGAGGCTCTATTCATGGATGAGGGTAGATTATGTGTTACAATTGCAGACAGCCTGGAAATGTTTCCAAGGATTGTCAAAATCCTACTACAACTTCATGTAAGTATTGTCAAGAATTTGGTCATGAAATCGAAGATTGTCCTATTTTATTAGCTAAAATGCAGGAGAAGCACAACCAGTAGCCAAATTAGAACATACAAATGATGAGAGTTTAATCGTGCAAAGAATATCCAAGTGTTAACATAGTAACACGTAGAGGTGTGAATACTGGAAAACATCGCAGAGAAGGAAAGAAACCTATGACAGAGACATGGGTTCGGGAAGATGAAGATAAGAATGTTGGGTTCAATATATATCATGACAAAGAGAAATTCATGGAAGTGAAGAAGAAATTTATGAATACTGAAGCTTCGACATCAACAACACAGAGACAATTGTTCCTGCTGAAGAATAAGCCTAAGGATAATATTGAAGGAACGGAAGCTGATCCATCCATCTTGGTGTCCTTTTTGAAGATTTGTATGAAATTGTTAAGGGATCAGAAGGTTGTAGAGTGGTTATTGGAGCTGATAGATAACTGCACTAGAAAGGAACAACCACGATTGGAACAGTGCATAGTAAAACAAGGTGTACAAAAATAAGAAGAGAACCGGTCGGGAGATGTGGTTGACTATGAAAATCAAATATTATGAGATGGATCAATTCATTCTCGATATGGGATCAGATGCCAATGTTATGCCAAAACAGACATGGGAATGGATGGGAAGCATTAAGCTGAAATGGTTGTCGATTCAGTTGAGGACGGAAAACCAATTGAAGATCATTCCTGTAATATTCCTAAATTAGCTTACAGCCAATAGGAATATTAATTTTTCTTTTAAAATCTATATGGATGAATAAATGGGAAAGGAGGCTCATAAATTGCTCAAGTATGAATAAAAATCCCTCATAGTGTGAGAAGGGATCATGAAATAACCAGATCAAGCATCCACATGTGTGAACAATGTCTAAACTATGTGGACAAGGTCAAGTTTGACCAAGTCAACATCATTTATTCTCAAAGAGTGGATCCTAAATAAAGACAACTCAATGTGAATGAAAATCAAGCTAGCTAGTCAAAATGAAGACACCTTGAGTGTGAAAGAGGTTGATCACTTGACCAAGTCAACCATGACCATATCTACAACACAGTCTAGATGCATTGAACCTCCTTGAGGGACAACACAGTTCTAGAAGGAGATTCTACATGTGAAAGGAGCTAAACTAATGAAGTGGCTTAGGGTTTTGACAAGAATCCAATCTTATAAGAGGAAGATGAGAGCAGCATCAAAGGGTTGTTGAAGATATTGTTTTCTGAAGGTATTGTTTGCTGAGACATCCCTCATTGGGGGTTTTCCTATGTAGGAATCCCACCTCCTTCCTTGAGCAACTCTTGGAGGAGACTTGTTCCATATTGTCCACTATCAAGCTTGGGAAAAGCTTCACCTTACACCTACAATGCTGATCTTGTTGAGGGCTTGGTTGTCCTTGTGAGTTGCAGCAATTGGAAGACACTAGATCTGCTCAGATCTAGATTTTACTAGTGTCTCTTCTCAATGAGTGTGTTTTTTAACCTCCTGGAAGAGTGCATTAGCTAAGTGAGATTCAGATCCAAACCTTGGCATCAGGCCAAATCATTCTCAGAGCCTATAGTGCAGTTTCTCTCCCTAGACTGCATTATTTTCAAAGGAGAAGTTGCAGGGTGTTTTGTCTGCATTTTGGAGGAGATATCTCTGGTGTTAGGATTCTTCCTCTCACTGTGGCGATCCATTTATTGGCCACCCAATCCACATTTTTTTCATGTCTTATCTGATTTCCTATTGTATGATTCAGAAATTTCTAAATAATTCTGCAGATCTGTAACTCTAGATCTCAGATCTACTCTTTGTGCTTCATGTTTTGCACAAAACCCCAAGGGGAATGTATAGATGAGCTTTTATTTTACAAAGATATGAATTAGATATATATTTTTATGTATAGATCTGCTCTAGATCTGAGTGATAATATACTGCTGCCTCATCCCCAATAAAATTATGCTGTTGAGTTTATGCAGACTTTTTTTACGGCTGTAGCACCTCATTTCTGAGGATTTCTCCTGTATTGTCTTATTCTTTCTCTTGTAAAATGTATGGGCTGTAATATACATATTATTTGCTGTTATACATCTGATATTTGAACCTCCATATCATCCTACTACTTTTTTTTAGTGGATCTATGTTATTTCTGAAGCAGTCTTTGCATTTAGCTACAACCCCTCTCTTTGGGTGTTTTTCAGCTAGACTAGTTTGTGGGAGATCTGTTTAACCCACCTAGTTTGATTTTTTTTTTCTCTCCTTTTGGATTTAGATCTTATATGAGCTGATATAAGGGATCCAGGAGCTAAAAACTCATTTCATTGCACATAATTCTCAAGAGTGCATTATTTTAGCAGGCTTGTTGGGTGATTCCCATTTTGGGATATTACAGTGGTATCAAAGAAAATTTCCTTGGCTTAGCCTGTGAGCTTCAAGAGCTATGGATTCTTCTCATGGGGAGGAGGAGATATGCAATATAAACCAAAGTAAACCCTTATTTTCTGGAGAAAAGAGGTTCACATAACTTCTATCTCAAGTTCTGCAAGGTACCAGAAAAGACATCAGAGAAATGAGGAGGGAAGAGCAGGAAGATCCCTCGACCAGATCTACAAGATCTATACATGAGGAAAGTTCTAAATCCTCATCTCATGGATATGTGCACTCAACCATATCACTAAGTCTTCAATGTTCTATTAGTGATTTATTCATGAAGAGGAATAAAGGAGGGGTGCCCAAGAAGGAGACTCTTGGAGAGTATTTGTAGGAATATGAAGCCCAATCTAAGGAGTTCAAAGATAACTTGAACTTCCAAGGATTATGAAAGATCAAGGAGGAAAAAATAAAAAAGGGGAAGTAGCATGGTGTGTGTAGATTCTTTCTATCTACTTTTGATGGAACACCTAAATGTCCAGTTAGGGTTTGGGTGGAGGAGCTAGACAACTTTGTGTAGCAACATCAAGTTTCAGAAATTGAAGACATCAAAGTAGCACCACTACATTTTGAAGGTAAATCATATGCTTGGTGGTTGTTTGAGTCCTTTTCCTTAAGGAATGAAAATACACCTACTTATGCAAATTTTATTGGAAGATTAGTAGAAAGGTTTCATGAAACTTCCTATGTAACATCTTCTATTGAGACTATCAAACCATGTAAAAAAAATATTTTTCATGAGTTGGGAGGGTCTATGAATCCAACTCCATTTCTGAAAACCATGGAAGAAGGTGTAATTTTGTTGGATGTCTTGCCAAGGGCAAGATCTCTATTGGATTAAGGGCTCTCTTCTCAAGAGGAAGGCATGAAGATTCCTCCTTCAATAGATGACCAAGATCTAAGGTCTCTTGTTGATGATGAGGCAACTTCAGTTATTGAAGAGGAGGAGGGGAAGGCAGGAGATGATAACGTAGTCACAACAAAATCACCTCAAGCACCTATTTATTGGAGGAAAACTAAAGTGTTCTCTCAACTATGGGCATCATTTGCATACTTGGATAAGGAGGGACCCTTGGGAGAAGCCAGCACAACACAGAGAATCTCTTATGGATTCAGAAGAGAGGCAAGAAATTTCCTAAAAGGGGCATTGATATCTTCCACTCATTTATTTGTGCTGAGAAAGGAGGAATCAGAAGTCTATGATGGCATCGACGTGAGGACACATGGCAACTCCATATCTTTGGGGCAGCCCATGGTATCTTCATTCAAAAAGGAGATTTATGAACATGACAAGAGGATGTTAACACTCTTGCATGCATGGGCCAAATTAAGGAAGTATTGGAAGACAAGGACTTTCGGAGGGGAAGTTGATTTCCATCTGCTTCAATCTTGTCTTGAGCAAGATCAGCTGCAAGGGAGGTAGCAAAAGGGATTTTATAGCACTCCAGCATGTGACTTTGGCATAAAGTATGTCAAAGAGGAGAGCCATGACATAACAATGGTTGCATTTCAGACCTCTACAACACTGCCATTCTTGCGAAGCATGGATCCTTATTGGGATTCCCAACTCATGATGGAATACTGCAAGGATCTTTTCACATGTGAGGTTCTTGATGGGAAGGTAATGGATGGGAGGTATAAGGCAGTTGAGGGAGTCATTTACTTCAATTATCATATCTATTTGGCTAGAGACTCCAAGCTCAAGGAGAAAATGATAAATTCAACCTATGAGATCCTACTTTCCAAACCCACTGGTTTCATTAGATCATATCACATTATCTTAGATGGATTCATGTGGGAAGGTTTCAAGGAAGAGGTGCACTCTCATATGAAGAAGTGCATGGATTATTTGTTAGATGAGGAGGAACATAGCTCTTGGGAAGAGCCTGTTATCACCCTAGTAATTCTTAGGTTGTGGGATTTTGGTTTATAGTTAAAGAAAACCAGGGGTAACCAAGAACCTCTTTTAGAATTCAGGATCTAGCCTTCATGAGTTCTGGAGAGGGACCTCTCCTTAATATTTAGCTCTGTTTTGTAATGGATTTTAGTCTAGCTATGAGTGGAAAATTTGGTTTGATTTTTTGAATGTTGGTAGGAATAAAGGAATACAAGGGAAACCATAGAAATATCTACCTAACCATTGGGAAATGGAGTCAAATTTATAGCAAACAAGACTAGAAAACTAAGGTCAAAAGAAAAAATATACTAAGGGCAAGATAGATGATCTTCAGAGGGTTTAAAAGGATATTTTTATGAAGTGGTATGATCTGGACTAAGGGCAGTTAAGAATCCTTAGATCATAGAAAAGGAAGAGGGAAAATTGAGGTCAAACGAGACTAAAGAGCAATTAAGAATTATAAAGTCTGGAAATCAGCAGAAAACATAAACATGAAAACTAGTAAGAACAAAGAGCTTTTTACACTTATTCTGTAATACCTTTCCTAGTTATTCATTTAAGATGGAAAATAACACAAGATGTATGAATGAAACTTAAAGAAATGAAAAATGAAAACTGGAAGATACAATACTCATATAATCAGCACGAGGATCATTAGTTATGATGTCTATTTGCTTCAGTTTCCAGCCTGCTACTTCAACTTAACTCACATAAAATCCCAATGTTTTCAACAAAAAATTCTATAGTAGTCTTGTTAATTTTATTCCACCACAAATAATTTGAAAGATGAAGTATTTATACAAATTAATTGCTTACAAAATATCTCAAAAGTTTGAGAGAATATCTCAAGAAAAAATAGGAATTATTACATAAGAAGAGGGACAGCTACAAAACAGTTTGCAAGCTGTCCTCTTTTACAAGAAAAATGGAACAGTTTATCTACTTAAACTAATTTTTTGTTTATCTGGAAGTATTGCTGGCAATTGGGACATTATCTTGTGGAAGATAGATTGTAGTATACACTTCCTCTTTCACATTTTGTTATGATACTTTTTAACTCAGTTTTTCACTGTTTGACTGTAGTAGATGAGAAATAACCAACAGTGATTTTTGTTTTCACTGATACACTTTGACACCTGATATTCTTTGACACTGATTTTTCACCCTGAGGTAACAGTAAAATCTGGCTTCTTCTTGTGATTTTCTTGCTCTTTTTCTGTCAAATTCACATCAGATCTGTGAATTCTTGCCACTGTTCAGCAGTGGGAATCTTCATATTCTTCAGCTTTCTATAACTTTCATCAGCTTCTGTATACTTTGAAAATTTTTGTTTCACTATGAACATGTGCTTGATTTCATTCTGCAGAAAAAACAAATTCTCAAAATATTTCAAAACTACTTTACCACTTGGAGATCCTTGTGGCAAAGGTTTTTTCACTTGCTCTTTAGCATAGGCTCTAATCTTCTGGTCATAATCCTTCTGTGGCATCAATTTTTCATTTAAAGCATGAATATCTGGTAGGCCTGTTTCTTGCAGTAGGTCATATTTGGTCTTGAATTTAGCAATTGATATATTCATAGTATCACAATTTTCTTCCAGATTATTCATAATGTTTCTTTTAGTGAGGACTTTTCTGATTTGAAGGATGGCCTCTATTCTGTCAGCAATTTTCAACTCTTCTAATTCTTCCCTGTTTTTGCTGTTAAAAAATGATATGAGTTGGACTGCTTGTGGTGGCTTATTTCCAAGTTCCTTCTTTGTTTTATCAATTTCTGCAATGGCAGCCTGTAATAAATCTATCTTCTCATAAATGATCTGAATAGAAGGCCACTATGAGTGAATTCCTTCAATGATATTGGTCCATAAATAATTTTTGATTTAGGCAACCTGATCAATGAGATTTACTTCTTTTTGTAAAATTAGCACCCTTTCTTCTAAAGATTTTACTCTTTGCTCACGACCCTTTTAAGTTATCACACCATCTTTATAGGCTGATTCCAAGTTTTGATTTTATTTTTTCAAATTTTTAATCTCACCATTCTTAAAATTCATTTCCTCCATAGCTTTTACCAAATCAGTGGCTCCTGTTTGTGTCCCTATTTGTACCTGTGTATTTGAAGATGTAGTAGTAGAAACATCTTTTGATGAAATTGACACTGCAGTTGCTAATTTTCCTTTTGGTGCCAGATGTTCTGCTAAGGTAGATGGTACCGTAGTACTTACTACTGGAATGACTGTGGGAATGACTTCTTTAGCCTTTTTCAAAGCTTCATTTTCCTTCATTAAAGCTTCAGTTTGGTTTTCCATTTCTCTAAGTTGAGAAGTCATCTTTAAAACCAACTGACTTAATTCATCATTTTCAGTCTTTTGTTGAAGGATCTCTTTGGCTTGGGGATGCTCACTCTGAGGCAATTTTAGTTGCCTCCTGAGAGCAACAATATCTTCATTATTTTGTTTGATCAAAGCTTCTTCTATTTCAATATTAGCTAGGTCAGCTCCAGCTTCAATTACCAAGTCCTCTAATGCTTTGATTCTCAATTCTTTAGCATGGAAAGATGCTTTTTCCAATTTCATTAGTGTCTACAGATTTGACACATTTTTTTGAATTTTACAAGAACTCATTGTTTTATGGACCACTTTTGAATATAACATCTCTGTAGTGCTTCTATGAAAATCTATTTGGTCTAATTCATGAATAGCATCCGCGTCTACCTCCAAATCTATCTTTGAATAATCTTCTACTGTCTTAGGATCAGCCATTGTAGGCTTCAAGAATGACATTATCAATTTGTTGGAAGAATAATCAAAAGCAATGAGAAGTCTATCCTTATTTCCAGGTTTCTCTTTGAGAAATTTGGAATAGACTTAATTTTTTATTTCTTCATTATTCTCCCTAATTTGCCTGAATTTTATTTGAGTGTCTGATTCTTTGTTATTAGTTGCCTTTGAGGAAGAAGGAAATTCTACATCTGTTTGTTTTTCAACCATCACGGTGTCTATATCCTGTGCTTCAATTTGGATATTTTGAAGTTCCTTGAGTGTCTCATTTACTATTAATGTTGCCTCATCATCAGTCTGATGACCATTTTTATCATCAATCTCTATTGCCTTATCCTTTTCTTCAGCAGTCAATTTATTTTTCTTGCTATAATGAATTCTGAATTTCTTGTCTAAAATAGCTTCTGCTATATAGTTGTCCTCTTCTCTTCTTCTTTTGTGTGAAACCTCTGTTTCTTTATCAAATGTAACAACCTATGAATTATCAACCTGTTTTTCCTTTACATTACCTACCTACATACTCTGGGTATCATCATCAATCAGAGTATGTGCCTCCCACTCAATTTGATTGGAAAATTTCTCAATTTGTGGTTTGGAATCATGTAAGAAGGGGTTAAACTAACATTTTACTCTAATAGTACTCAAAACATCCTGAGGGTCATATTTCCACATGACGCTGTATTGGAATTTGTACTCTTTTAATTTGATATTTATTTCATTCACAGCTTATCTATTGTTGACAATAATGGACCAATCTGATTCTTGAGTTTAAATTGGGTATTTTTCTTGGAGGCCATGAAATTCACTTCATCTGCATTTAAGATTTTCCTTAAATAATCTAAGGCAAATATTATAGTAGTTAAAAACCTTGGTAATTTGTATGGAGCCAAGAGTGCACCATGCACTCTAATCTCTGTATGATCTTTGTATAAATACCAATCTACTATTTTACAATTCTAAAGCAACTGTAAAATCCTTTTGGTCTCTTTATTTATTCTGGGAGTTTCTTCTTTATTTAACATGTTCATAGCTGGTATTGTGAACAAATCATTGAAATATGTGTACTTATACCAATTGTTGTCTTTCCTTAATAAATATGTCCAAAACATTATTGACCTAAGTTTCCCTTCTAAATCCAATTTCTGCAACTCAATAGGGAATTTTTCTGCTTGATAATACAAGAAAAGATGTAGTAGATATGATGTATATCTAAATACCCCCTCCTTTGGTAATTTTGTCAATCGGTAGTGCATGTTTTCAGCAATAAGATTAGAAAAATTGAAGATTATGGATGGAGGCTGGCTAGGAGTCAATGTGAATAGAAAATCCAAGATAGAAGCATCAGTAAATTCATTATTGTCATATCCCAGTATGAATGCTAGCATGGAGACAATCTGACTTGTACCCTCAGGTAAATCAAAGGTATCATAGGGTGGATTTACTTTGGGGACATTAACATGAGTTGGCCAAAAGGTCTGAAATATATTGAACTTGGTAGTAAAATATAAATCCAAGTACAGCTGCGTCAAGTCTTTAATTGAATGTGAAACTGCCATAGGGTCATGGTTCATTTACAGCATGGAATTAATGGACTCAGCATTGATATAGAACATGACTTACCTATCTTTATCAACAATACACCTCTGATCTGGAAGGTAATACAACTGACATATTTTGACAAAATCTAGAGCCTGATGAGTAAGAGGAACAATATATTTTGGCAAATTGGAATCCCAAATGGGTCATCATTTTTAACCTTCTCTACAAATTTTCCAAAACACCAATTGTGGACTTCTAGCAGGTTCAATTCAACTGAAGGATCAAAGATTCTATAATCAACATCAATCAATGAGCTACTTTCTTGAGAATTTATGGGTGGTTGAACAGGTCTGACTACTTCAGTAGTTTCAGCAGTAAGGGCAGGAGTAGGCTTATTGATTTTAGAAGGTTCAGGTTGTGGTAACTTGCTAGAGACATATTTCTAGGATTTTGGACCTCCAGACTTGGGAGTGGCTTGTTTCTTGGTCATTTTGAATGAACAGAGAAAGATTATACAGTTTTCTAAGTTCTTTTTTAGAAACAAGAGGCAATTGAAAGGCTTTTCAGCCAAAAATCAGACTCTAAGTAGGGTTTTAGGGTGACAGAAAAGGTTTATACTATGCAGAAGGCTTGAAAAAGAGTTTCTAAAGTTTTCAGATCAGTATAAATCTAGGAAATTGCTTTGAAATGGATAAAAACTCTTTAAAATTGAAACCGTGGATTCTAGGAGAAATTTGACAGGGTTTCCACTGTATTTTGAAGGTTTAAAGACTTCCCAGATGGATAATTTGGGTTTATTTCAGTACAGGCAATCTAATTGTTTTATTTTTCCTTTGAATTTGAAGTTTTTACAGGTCGGATTGATGAAAAATACCTTTGATAGGTATGGTTGCAGTCGAGGAATGGTTGCAGGTCTATGACAGTCTTCAATTGGGTTGCATTTTCTTGACCGAAGACTTGGAGATTATCCAAGGACGAATTTCAGCACGAAAATGATTTATAGGTTCAGAAAAGGCTCGACAATGACGTTTCCAGGCTTTGCAATGGGTATCAAAGGGTTCTCTATATGGTTAATGCGCGAAATATAATGAAAACAGTTAAAAACCTAAGGCAAAACCTTAAGTTTTATCAAAATTCAATTACATTTATTGCAGGATGGATATTAATTGCGGGAGCACTTTTATTATGGAGAAAGTGGTTTTCGCGTAGCATTGGGGTGGTAAGTTTTGTTTACCTTTTGGCACGCGATCGAATGAAAAGGGGACACGTAGACAGCGGGAAGTATTAAGAAATAGCTTTTATCACGTGATTTTTTTGAAACTTGGGTCGATTACTTTAGTTGCGCGATATGGGATCTGCATCGTCGGATCTGACTCCGTGATGCGAACGGTCGAGATTTGATGCAAATCTGTGGGGTAAGTGTAGTGGGGTCAGGGCTTATAATATTAGCCGTTGATATGATAAGTGAAGATCTACGGTTATAGATTAACCCAATGAGAATGGTGGGGACTGGGGAAATGTTTTATCGGGTTTATTTTAAACCGTCAGATTAAATGGATTCAAATATCGAAATGTTATTACTCATCACGGTGGTGAAAGGTGGGACATGAAGTCAATTGATCGTGTTACACACGGATCATTGGATTGTAAATGGGATGGTGATCGGATGGTTGGGGTTCAACGTGATAGGGAATAATGGGAGCCTGGGGATAGGATTATTGTGTACATTTTAAACCGTTAGATCTAAGAGCTATGGAAGATCGGATGGTTGAAATTGATTTCAATGGAACTGCGGATATGGGAAGGATTATATATAAAAAGGCTTTATATATTGAATAAAGTGGATGGGGAGGGGTTTAAAAAGGGTTTAACCAAGGTAAAAACTATTGTAAAGGAATATTTATCGGGAAAGTGGAAAATGTTAAGGTTTTAACCTTGAGGTTAAGGGTAATTGGGAAAGGGGATGTATTAAACAGGGGGATGGGTTTTGCGAAGTTTGGTTTAAATTAAACTTCGGGAATTTTTGTTTTTGTTTTAAACATATATGAAACATGTTTAATAATTTTGGTGTATTTTTATTATATAGTTAATTAAACCAAATGAGTTTAATAACCATAGGGGGCCGGATATTTGAATAATGATCTTTTTAGCCAAAGGGGGTTTATTTTAGGTATTATTAAGATATATGGGGATAATAAACTTTGGCTAAAAGTTATAATAATGGGTTTTTGGGGCTATTTAATAAAAAGGGAGTTATATTAATATGAGAAGGTTATTTTCTAGAGAATTATTAAATAAGTTATATTTAATATGACAAGGGGAAAATGTATACAAAAAACATATTAATATAACTAAGAAAAGTGAAGTTTAAAGACAAGTTTACATTATAATAACTTCATCACTTCAACTTAGGATAAAATGTTATTTTGAGGGTCTTATGCTTTCATGAAATGTGGAAAATTAATCAAATGGGGATTAGAGCATCATTAAGTAAAAATGAGGTTTTTAATTATGATTTTTCATGGAAATGAATGCATGAATGGAAAATGATGTGATTTGTGGGATTAATATAGACATTTAACACTTTCAACTAATCAGCCATAGAGCCTTGGGTCCAATCCCAACAGAAGTCAAGGAAATTCCTTGAGCCTTTCTGACTGATAGTTTAGAATGATAAATGGCTATGGGGAAGGGAAGTTAGCTATTTGCAGCCCTGGTGAATAATATTTACAATGATGCTTCTCACCTTCTTCTACCTACCCAATTTAATTGCTAACATTTTTTCTTCTATTTTGACTAGGTGCATTTGAGCTAGCAATCTTTACAACATTTATTCTTTCTGACAACAATCAAACTATCTAATTCAATACTTATTTCATCCATGAATCTAGATTAAACTTTTGGATTCACTTATTCTCTATCTAACTACTGAATTGTCTTGATTAAACTGTATGACAATTCTTTATTCTCTATCTAGAACAAGTGAAATTGAAACATGACAAGTCAAGATTAAACTGTTTAACTCATCATGGATTATGGCATTTATTGACACTCTGCCATAATCAACTGCAAAAGGTAAAAGTAGTGGCATTTAGATTTGCACACTTTCATGTTTTATTCATCTTTTTCTTTTGGGGTCTATTATTTTTTCTAAGTCTTTTGATTGTTCTTTTAGGACTTTTTACCCTCTTTTTTGAATTTTTTGATTTTATTTTTTATTTTTTTAAAAATATGGGAATACAACTTTCAGAAGGCAAAGTATGTATATATTTATAAGATTACCATTAGTCAAGTCAAAATTATGAATCCTATATTTATAGGTCACTAACATCAGCTTCACTTGGGGATGGCATTTCCTGGTGGAATGTCAAGAACTCTGAGATCAGTAGCCTTCATCTTTAACTTTGGTGATCCTGTAATTATCTTCTGTTTCTTGCAACAATTCATACTTATGACATTTTATACTGCAAAGCTTAGGGCCTTCTCTTTCGGCTTCAACTTTGTTGATAAAATCTACAATCCAATCTACACACTTGCAATGAATATTTACAATGATAAAGTAAATCAATCTAACTATTGAGTGACTCTGAAGAATAGTAGTGTTTCAGCATCCTACCATTCACTGGTCCTTCTTGAAGTTCAGTTCCATCCAAATTCCTGATGAAAAAGGAATTATTACCTCTGTAACCATATATCACATAAGGTCCTTGGCATAGAAAGTCAAAATTTCCATGTTTTCCTTTATCTTCTCTTCGTGAGTCCCATCTCAAAACTTGATCTCCTATGAAAAAATCATCTTCTTTAACCCTTTTATAAAAAATATTTTTGATTTTATCATGTAAAACTTGTGATTTTTCATAAACTTCTTCCCTAGTTTGTTGGAGATGTATAGTTTCATTGATTCTTTGTTGAATATAATTTGTTTCCACCTGTAATTCCTGGATAATCTTCATGACTGGGACACCCAAGGAAGAAGGAAAAACTGCATCTGTTCCATAAAAAAATTGATAAGGTGAAGTTCCAATAGAATTTTTTGTGGTAAGTCTATCAGCCCATAGGGCATAGACTAGCTTTTTGTTCTAGGTCTTTTTGTTGTCTTGGAGTAATTTTTTGATGATATTAATTAAGATTTTGTTTGATGATTCGGCTAAACCATTACCTTGGGGATAATATGTTGTGGAATGACCTAAGGTAATGTGGTATTTATGACAGAAAGAATTCATTTTATTTGATTTGAATGCTGCTGCATTGTCAGTAATAATCTTATGTGGGCATCCAAATCTTGATAAAATATTACTTTCTATAAATGAGATTATAACTGAATCAGTGGCTTGCCTAGTAGGAATGGCTTCTATCAACTTGGTAAAGTAATCTGTAGCAATTAAAATCCATTTATGTTGGCCTGAAGATGGAGGATGGATTTCACCAATGAAGTCTAACCCCCATAGTTGAAATGGTTTTTCAGTTGATATAGGCTTAAGAGGTAAAGGCAATAGTTTCTTTTTCCCTTCAAAAAATTGGCATTTGTGGCAAGATGTAACAAATTTCTTGACATCAGAAAATAAAGTAGGCTAGTAAAAACCAGATCTCAATATTTTTTCAGTTGTACTCTTCCAGTATAGGTGGCCTCCACAGTCACCTGCATGAAATTCCTCAAGAATTTTTTCAGCCTCAGATTTTAATAAACAATTTAGTAAAATCCCAGTATTTTCTTTCCAGTAAAGTGCATTGTTTAAGATACAAAACCTCATTGCTTTCTGTTTGATGAATCTTGCTTTGGTTTTAGTTAGCCCAGGAGGAGCTTGTAAATGTGTTAGTACAAAGATAATATCAAAGTCCCATGGTGAGTCTAGATAGGCCTCACTGATCAATGGAGTCGCCATCTCCTCCTGGTCATCTATTTGTGCAATGAAATTAATGTCTAATGCATTGTAATTTGATTCAGCCATCAATCTGGCTAAACCCTATCTTTTAATGAGCATTGTTGGTTTGATTTCCAAATCGTACTGAAGGATAGTGGCTATCCACTTTCCTCTCCTACTATCAGGTCCATCCTATGTCAGAATATCTTTAATTACTGCATTGGGGACATATGCAATGATGTGTGAATGAAGTATGTACACTCTAAAATCCTTGATGGCTTTAATAGGGCTAAAGCCTATTTTTCCATTATATTGTACTTCAGAGGTGCATCTCTGAGGGATTTACTAAAGAATGCAATTGGCTGTTCAAAAACTTGATTGTTTTTTTGTAGAAGAACTGCAGCTATGGTGTGTTCGGATGCAAAGGAAAAGATTATGAAATATTTTGTATAATTTGGGCTGATGAGGACTTGTGCTTTTGTCAAGGCCTGTTTTATGGATTTGAAAGATTTTTTGGCCTTTATTGTCCATTTTATTGCAGAGTCCTTTTTAAGCATATTGTAGAGATCTTTTATGATTTCAGCCAGATTAGAGATAAATCTTCTTAGAAAATTAATTTTACCCAAGAATGCTTGAAGTTCCTTTATGTTTCTTGGTGGTTGAATTTTCAAATTAGCTTCAATTCTTGCACGGTCTATTCTAATGCCTTCCTTGGAGATTATGTGACCTAACAATTTTCCTTCTTCTAGTCCGAAAAGAATATTTTTAGGATTAAGGGATATACCATATTTTCTACATTTGATAAAGACTTGTCTCAGGTGATCTAAGTGTTCATAATTTGTTTTTGAAAAGATAGTAATATTATCAAGATAGATAACTAAAAATTCATGGATCTCCTTAGCAAAGGAAATATCCATTGCCCTCTGAAAAGTAGCTCCTGCATTTTTCAATCCAAAAGGAATTTTCACATACATGAAAGTGCCCCAAGAAGTGTAAATGATTTTTTAGTCTGATCATCTTTATGAACTAGAATTTTATTATAACCAGAGAAACCATCTAGTAAAGAAATTCTTGAAGAACCTGACACCCTCTGCAAAATATGATCCATTTTAGGCAAGGGGTAATTTTCTTTCAAGGAAGCTTTATTGAGATTTCTAAAGTCTATACACAGTCGAATTTCTCCTGTTTTCTTTCTGGTGGGCACTAAATTAGATACCCAGTTAGAATACCTGATTGGTGTAATTATTTGTGCATCAAACATTCTTTTAAATTCTTTTTCGATTAAAGATAACAAGATTGGATTAATCCTTCTTAGTTTTTGTTGAAAAGGTTTTTGATTTTATTTCAAAGGAATCTTATGTTGAATTATGTCTTTGTTGTAAATTTTCAAATCTTCATAACCCCATGCAAAAACATCCTGATATTCTTTCAAAATTTCTATGTATTTAACCTTTTCTTCTGATGACAAGGACTTTGATAGTTTTATCATTTTTGGCTTTTCATTTGTCCCTAAGTTATACTCTTCTATATTAGACCTGACTGGTTCCATTTTTGGCCTTTTGGGCACATCATTGGAATCAAACAAGTCTTCTAGGGGAGTTAAACCTCTGGGTAAAATGTTATGTTTTAAATCAATCAAATCTGGTTCATCTTCCATCATTTCCTCTATATCTACTTTTTCCAATTCATCTATGTCACTCTGAGTAAATATAGTAGGTTTATCAAAATTATGTGCATCTAAATCTTCTAAATTATCTACTTGACAAAATTTTGAATCTATATTAAAAGGTGAATCTATATTACAATAATTATCAATTTGGAAATTTTGAAACTCTCGTTCATTGTTCAAAAAGTGATAGATTTTTTCATCTTCTAAGAAACTTTTCCAGTATTTTACATTATCTCGGACAATAGGTCTGTGTTTGATTTCAGCAGTGTATTTTTGTAATGGTGAAAATGGAAATTTGCAAGTGATGGCAAAGGTTGCTAAACAACGGGCTTGCGTGTTCTGTTTTCTAGGGATGATAGCAAACTTTCTTTCTAACAAATCATCAACCAAATCATGTGTTGTGTCCCTGTATCTGGCCAGTCTAGGATTGTGAATAGAGTATTTTTCATTTATTTTCTTGATAACTAACTCTGAATCTCCCATGACTAATATTCGTTGCCCTCCCAATTTTTGGATGATTTGGAGACCTAAGATTAAAGCCTCATATTCAGCCATGTTATTAGTACATTTGGAATTAAATCTAAAGGCATGTCCTTGGGAATGGCTTGTTTCAATATTGGTAATCCATACACCAGTTCCAGCTCCTGATTTATTCACTGATCCATCAAAATACAAATGCCATAAAGCCTCATGACCAATGTAATCATCCATTATTTTAAGCTTCTTATCAGTGAGTTCATTTTGGCCATTATTATGATCGAAGTTACAGAGAATAAAGGAATCAAGATCAGTAGGAGTTGAATAGATTGGGTAATTGGTAGGTCTGTCAGCACTGCTGATCATAAATTTCATTAAGGTTTTCTGTAAAGATTTTTGGGTTGTCCAAATACCGAGATAGTGGCATAACTCATGTCAAGTTGTAGAGATCCCTGCAACTTTGCTCCCCATGAGAGAGAAAGAAGCGTGCCATAATTTGGTGGGATATCAGCTACCACAACATCCATGATCATGCTTTTACCAGGATATTGGACTAAGTTTACACACAGATCTTTAATAAATCCTATGCATTTGACTTTAGATGAATCAAATTAAAACAGCTCTTTATATGGCCGATTTATGTCTAGATTGAGGGTTTCCATTATTGCTCTAGGCGTTAGGTTATGGGAAGCCCCAGTATCTAGCATAGCATTGTGTAATATCTGATCATGTATTGTAAGACTTAAATAAAATGGAGGTACTGACCCATCATAATGCTTACCATCTACATTTGGACCAAATATTAATTCAGGTCTATCATCACTCATATTAATTGTATCCTCATTTTCATTTCCATTCAATGTTTCAGTAATTATCGATCTATACAAATCATTTTTAGCCAATTCTACTAAGGGAACAATTATTTTTAACTTGGATATTTCAGATTACATGTTAAATGTTGACTGAGATTTGATAGCTTGAATTATTTCATCTTTTGGAATTGTGGTTTGGGATGATTTTTCTTGCGTTTCAACAATTTTACCTTTAGTTTGAGATTTCCTTTTATCCTTTGTTTGAGTTTCCTGATTTCTGCTATCTTTGATTGTTTTTTAGGAACAGTTTGAGTGTTAGCAAATGCTTTATCAGATTTAGAATTCTCAGTAGAAGATTTTGGATTTGATGATTTTGAGTCAGCTGGATTCTTTTTTGGATTAGTAGCTGTTGCTGAATTGGTGGTCTTTGTGGTATTATCCTTTTGGGCATCTTTGGAGGATTGAGCCACCTCATCAGTGATATCTACAATCTTTGGACTATGCGGTTTTTTAGGACTAGGTGGGTTTGAATTTTGTTTATTTTCTCTGGGAAGAATCTGCAAAAATTTCATTTTGGGAGCCTCAATATTCTTTTTGTTTTAACTTTGTTAGGTTGGAGCATTTCTTTTTGTAGTAGGCTCATTGGATTTCTTGCTCCTAAGGTTATATTGGCTGTGAATTTCATTGATTGATAAGTCATAACCTTGCTTATAATCAAAGGATTCACCAGATTCCACTTTGAACTGTTGTAGCTCAAAAAGTTCCTGGTCCTCTTGAGTGAGGAAAATTGTATTTTTTTCATCTATCCCCATAACTATGTTGATGTCTTCCTCATCCTCAACATTGTTTTGTGAACTCTCTGCAAAGTTTTCTTGGAATGGGGGTCTTATGTTCTGATCAGGGGAGGGTTCTTTACCTTTCCCAGGATTGTTGTTTTTCGTGTAGTTGGGATTCCTGATTTGGGATTGATTCTCCCATTGTGGTTTTCTTTCAATGTGGTCTAGTCTCTCAACTACTTTTTCTAATGTTTTGTTAATAAAATAAAATTTACCATCTAAGTTTGAAGCTTCTTATTTGATATTAACCCTCCTCTCATTTCTCATTCTGGCTTTCTTGGCAAGGATATTGATTTCTACACCTACAGCTTTTAGTTGCATTTTTTCTAGGGTCTCTGCATCTCTTTCTCTAAGTTGGTAGGCCATGTCTACATCAAAACAATTAGGGAATTTGAGTAGCACGGAATATGGAGTGGGTTTAAGATCTGCAGGAATAGAATTGTAAACAATGTTGTATCTAGTGAAAAAATCTTGGACAAACTCATTGGGGGCTCTCTTAACAGCATCAAACTCGGATAATATTTGCATGGGATTCTTCTTCTTTTCCCATTTATTTAGGAAGGATCTATGAAATGCAGCTAAGTCTGATATACTAACAACACCTAAAATTCTAAACCATGTTTTTACTTCTCCAGTTAAGCTTTGTGAAAATAACCTCATTCTGACATCAGAATCATCTATCTCATAAATTTCCTAAAAATCATTCATTCTAGTGATATGTTGTTGTGCAGTAATTTGTGAAAAATTATCAAAAAATGGGATATCCTTTTGGTAATTTTGGGGAATGTCACGGAGATTTTGAGGTAAGACCAAGGGAGCATATCTGGCTACCATGGCTCGGATTTTTGCTAAACTGGGAGGTACAGTAGTAGTGGCAAGGATAGTGCTGATTACAACAGTAGATGTAATTGAAGAGCTTGGAAAAGAGGATGAAAAATAAGTGGTGTGGCTAGTGATTATGGTGGTGGTGGTTATGGATTTATTGAATGATGGAAATACTACTTTAGGCTGCAAGGGCAGCTTAGGGATGAATGGTTCTATGGATGAACTAGCGGTGGATTGAGGATATGATGAATATATGATCCTAGGCTGCAAAGGCAACTCAGGACTAACAGGCTCCGGGGGTGAGCTGATAGTGGAATATGTAAATGAGGTGGCAGCATACAGAGTAGAATCTGATGTTGGGAAGATTGTGGTGTATAATTGAGAAACTGGAGGTTTAAATTGACTAACTTTATAGCTTCATCAATGTCTTTAACTTTTGTGACACTTACCCTTTTTACTGGACTTTGACTTTCAGTTTTGTCTGATTTAATAGGTGCTGAAATAACTTTATGTTTTTCATTCAAAAAAGAAATAAAAATAGGATCTAAAACAATTTCCTTTAAATCAATTTAAAAATTGGTTCTAAATAGTGATTTTTCAAACTTCAAATCAAATTCAATATCTGATAAGCTTACTAATTCTTTGGGTAAAGAATCAACTCTTTTCAGGGGTACTTCAGTTTCTGAACTAACAGTTTTTTTTTCTTTTTTACTATCTGGTACAGATTGTTTACTATATCTGCAGGGTTGGTATCAGGGTTGGATCTAGTATAATAGACTTTTGTTGGAGCCAGAATGAATATTGTGTAAATACCCACAACCTTTAAACTTAATCTTAAAGTAGAAAAGATATGTTTAAAAATATTTCTCCAAGATTAAACTTAAAACTGGAGAGTGGTTAGTTCCCTAGTATGGTCGCCAGTATGTTATCACCCTAGTAATTCTTAGGTCATGGGATTTTGGTTTTTAGTTAAAGAAAACTAGGGGTAACCAAGAACCTCTTTTAGAATTCAGGATCTAGCCTTCCTAAGTTCTGGAGAGGGATCTCTCCTTAAGATTTAGCTTTGTTTTGTAATGGATTTTAGGCTAGATATGAGCGAACAATTTGGTTTGATTTTTTGAATGTTGGTAGGAATAAAGGACTACAAGGGAAACCATAGAAAGATCTACCTAACCATTGGGCAATGGAGTCAAATTTATAGCAAAAAAGACTAGAAAACTAAGGTCAAAAGAACAAATATACTAAGGGCAAGATAGATTATCTTCAGAGGGTTTAAAAGGCTATTTTGATGAAGTGGTATGATCTAGACTAAGGGTAGTTAAGAATCCTTAGATCACAAAAAAGGAAGAGGGAAAATTGAGGTAAAACGAGACTAAAGAGCAATTAAAAATTCTAAAGTTTGGAAATCAGCAGAAAACATAAACACGAAAACTAGTAAGAACAAAGAGCTTTTTACACTTATTCTGTAATACCTTTCCTAGTTATTCATTTAAGATGGAAAATAACGCAAGATGTATGAATGAAAATTAAAGAAATAAACAATGAAAACTGGAAGATACAATACTCATCTGATAAACACAAGGATCATTAGTTATGATGTCTATTTGCTTCAGTTTCGAGCCTGCTGCTTCAACTTAACTCACATAAAATCCCAATGTTTTCAACTAAAAAGTCTATAGTAGTCTTGATAATTTTATTCCACCAAAAATAATTTGAAATATGAAGTATTTATACAAATAAATTTCTTACAAAATATCTCAAAATTTTGAGATAATATCTCAAGAAAAAATAGGAATTATTACATAGAAGAGGGACAACTGCAAAATAGTTTGCAAGCTGTCCTCTTTTACAAGAAAAATAGAATAGTTTATCTGCTCAAACTGATTTTTTGTTTAGCTGGAAGTATTTCTGGCAATTGGGACATTATCTTGTGGAAGATAACTTGTAGTATACACTTCCTCTTTCACATTTTGTTCTGATACTCTTTAACTATGTTTTTCACTGTTTGACTGCAGTAGATGAGAAATAACCAGCAGTGATTTTTGTTTTCATTGATACACTTTGACACTTGATATTATTTGACACTGATTTTTCACCCTGAGGTAACAGTAAAATCTGGCTTCTTCCTGTGATTTTCTTTCTCTTTGTCTATCAAATTCACATAAGATCTGTGAATTCTTGCCACTGTTCAGCAGTGGGAATCTTCATATTCTTCAGCTTTCTATAACTTTCATCAGCTTCTGTATAATTTGAAAATTTTGGTTTCACTATGAACATGTGCTTGATTTCATTCTGCAGGCAAAAAAATAAATAAATTAATTAATTAATTAATTAATTAAATTAAATTAAAAAAATTAAAAAATTAAAAAATTAAAAAAATTAAAAAATATTGCAAAACTATTTTACCACTTGGAGATCCTTGTGGCAAAGGTTTATTCACTTGCTCTTTAGCATAGGTTTTGATATTCTAGTCATAGTCCTTCTGTGGCATCAATTTTTCATTTAAAGCATGAATATCTGGTAGGCTTGTTTCTTGTACTAGGTCATATTTGGTCTTGAATTTAGCAATTGATATATTCATAGTATCACAATTTTCTTCCAGATTATTCATAATGTTTCTTTTAGTGAGGAATTTTCTGATTTGAAGGATGGCGTTTGTTCTGTCAGCAATTTTCAACTCTTCTAATTCTTCTCTGTTTTTGCTGTTCAAAAATGATATGAGTTGGACTGCTTGTGGTGGCTTATTTCCAAGTTCCTTATTTGTTTTATCAATTTATGCAATGACAACCTGTAACAAATCTTTCTGCTCATAAATGATCTGAATAGAAGGCCATTGTGAGTGAATTCCTTCAATGATATTGGTCCATAAATAATTTTTGATGTAGGAAACCTGATCAGCGAGATTTACTTCTTTTTGTAAAATCAGCACCCTTTCTTCTAAAGATTTTACTCTTTTCTCATGACCCCTTGAAGTTATCACAACATCTTTATAGGCTGATTCCAAGTTTTGATTTGCTTTTTTCAAATTTTTAATCTCATCATTCTTCAAATTCATTTCCTCCATAGCTTTTACCAAATCTGTGGCTCATGTTTTTGTCCTTGTTTGTACCTGTGTATTTGAAGATGCAGCAGCAGAAACATCTTTTGATGAAATTGACATTGCAGTTGCCAATTTCCCTTTTGGTGCCAGATGTTCTGCTAAGGTAGATGGTACCACAGTACTTACTACTGGAATGACTGTGGGAATGACTTCTTTATCCTTTTTCAGAGCTTCATTTTCCTTCATTAAAGCTTCAGTTTGGTTTTCCATTTCTCTAAGTTGAGCAATCATCTTTAAAACCAACTGAGTTAATTCATCATTTTCAGTCTTCTGTTGAAGGATCTCTTTGGCTTGGGGATGCTCACTCTGAGGAAATTTTAGTTGCCTCCTGAGAGCATCAATATCTTCACTCTTTTGTTTGATCAAAGCTTTTTCTATTTCAATATTAGCTGGGTCAGCTCCAGCTTCAATTACCAAGTCCTCTAATGCTTTGATTCTCAATTCTTTAGCATGTAAGATGATTTGTCCAATTTCATTTGTGTCTACAGATTTGACACAGTTTTTTGAAGTTTACAAGCACTCATTTTTTTATTGACCAGTTTTGAATATAACATCTCTGTAGTGCTTCTATGGAAATCTATTTGGTCTAATTCATGAATAGCATCTACATCTACCTCCAAATATTTCTTTGACTAATCTGCTACTGTCTTAGGATCAGCCACTATAGGCTTCAAGAATGACATTATCAACTTGTTGGAAGAATAATCAAAAGCAGTGAGAAGTCTATCCTTATTTCCAGGTTTCTCTTTGAGAAATTTGGAATAGAATTCATTTTTTATTTCTTCATTCTTCTCCCTAATTTGCCTGAATTTTATTTGAATGTCTGATTCTCTATTATCAGTTTCCTTTGAGGAAGAAGGAAATTCTACATTAGTTTGTTTTTCAACCATCACTGTGTATATATCCTGTGCTTCAATTTGGACCTTTTGAAGTTCCTTGAGTGTCTCATTTACTGTTAATGTTGCCTCATAATCAGTCTGATGGCCATTATTATCATCAATATCTATTGCCTTATCCTTTTCTTCATCAGTCAATTTATTTTTCTTGCTATAAGGAATTCTGAATTTCTAGTCTGAAATAGCTTCTGCTGTATAGTTGTCCTCTTCTCTGCTTCTTTTGTGTGAAACCTCTGTTTCTTTATCAACTATAACAACCTGTGAATTACCAACCTTTTTTTCCTGTATATTACTTTCCTGCATACTTTGGGTATCATCATCAATTAGAGTATGTGCCTCCCACTCAATATGATTGGCAAATTTCTCAATTTGTGGTTTGGAATCATGTAAGAAGGGAGTCAACTAACATTTTACTCTAATAGTGCTCAAAACACCCTGAGGGTCATATTTCCACATGAAGCTATATTGGAATTTTTACTCTTTTAATTTGATATTTATTTCATTCATAGCTTCTCTATTGTTGACAATAAATGGACCAATCTGATTCTTGAGTTTAAATTGGGTCTTTTTCTTGGAGGCCGTGAAATTCACTTCATCTGCATTTAAGATTTGCCTTAAATATTCTAAGGCAAAGATTCTAGTAGTTACAAACCTTGGTAATTTGTATGGAGCCAAGAGTGCACCATACACTCTAATCTTTGTATGATCCTTGTATAAATATCAATCCCTTGTTTTACAATTCGTAGACAACTGTAAAATCCTTTTGGTCTCTTCATTTATTCTGGGAGTTTCTTCTTTATTTAACAAGTTCATAGCTGGTATTATGAACAAATCATTGAAATCTGTGTAGTTATGTTGACTGCTATCTTTCCTTAATAAATGTGTCCAAAACATTACTGACAAAAGTTTCCCTTCTATATCCAATTTCTGCAACTCAATAGGGAATTTTTCTGCTTGATAATACAAGAAAAGATGTAGTAGATATGATGTATATCTAAATACCCCCTCCTCTGGTAATTTTGTCAATTGGTAGTGCATGTTTTTAGCAATAAGCTTAGCAAAATTGAAGATTATGGATGGAGGCTGGTCAAGATTCAATGTGGATAGAAAACCCATGATAGAAGCATCAATAAATTCATCATTTTCATATCCCAGTATGAGTGATATCATGGAGACAATCTTCCTTGTACCCTCAGGTAAATCAAAGGTATAATAGAGTGGATTTAATTTGGGGACATTAACATGAGTTGGCCAAAAGGTCTGAAAGATATTGAACCTGGTAGGAAAATATAAATCCAAGTATAGCTGGGTCAAGTCCTTAATTGACAGTGAAACTTCCATAGGGTCATGGTTCATTTGCAGCTTGGCATTAATGGACTCAACATTGATATAAAACATGAATTCCCTATCTTTATTAACAATAAACCTCTGATCTGGAAGGTAATACAACTGACATAGTCTGACAAAATCTGGAGCCTGATGAGTAAGAGGAACAATATATTTTGGCAAATTGGAATCCCAAATGGGTACATCATTTTTAACCTTCTCTATAGATTTTCCAAAACATAAATTGTGGACTTTTAGCAGGCTGAATTCAACTGAAGGATAAAATATTCTATAATCAACATCAATCAATGAGCTAATTTCTTGAGAAGTTATGGGTGGTTGAACATGTCTGACTACTTCAGTAGTTTCAACAGTAAGGGCAGGAGTAGGCTTATTGATTTTAGAAGGTTCAGGCTGTGGTAACTTGCTAGAGACATTTTTCTGGGATTTTGGACCTCTAGACTTGGGAGTGACTTGTTTCTCGGTCATTTTGAATGAACAGAGAAAGATTATACAGTTTTCTAAGTTATTTTTGAGAAACAAGAGGCAATTGAAAGTCTTTTCAGGCAAAAATCAGACTCTGAGTAGGGTTTTAGGGTGACAAAAAAGGTTTATACTATGCAGAAGGCTTGAAAAAGAGTTTCTAAAGTTTTCAGATCAGTCTAACTCTTGGAAATTGCTTTGAAATGGATAAAATCTCTTTAAAATTGAAACCGTGGATTCTGGGAGAAATTTGACAGGGTTTCTCTTGTATTTTGAAGGTTTAAAGACTTCCCAGATGGATAATTTAGGTTTATTTCAGTATAGGCAGTCTAATTGTTTTATTTTTCCTTTGAATTTGAAGATTTTATAGGTCGGATTGATGAAAAATATCTTTGATAGGTATGATTGTGGTCGAGGAATGGTGGCAGGTCTGTGACAGTCTTCAATTGGGTTGCATTTTCTTGACCGAATACTTGGAGATTATCTAGGGATGAATTTCAGCACAAAAATGATTTACAGGTTCAGAAAAGGCTCAACAATGGTGTTTCCAGGCTTTGAAATGGGTATCAAAGGGTTCTCTATATGGTGAATGCGAAAAATATAATGAAAATAGTAAAAAACCTAAGGCAAAACCTTAAGTTTTATCAAAATTCAATTACATTTATTGCAGGAAGGATATTGATCATGGGAGTGGTTTTATTATGGAGTTGGTGATTTTCACGTAGCATTGGGGTGGTAAGCTGTATTTACCTTTTGGCACGCGATCGAATGAAAAGGGGACACGTAGACAACGGGCAGTATTAAGAAACATCTTTTATCGCACGATTTTTTTAAAACTTGGGTCAATTACTTTAGTTGCGCGATATGGGATCTGCATCATCGGATCTGAATCCGTGATGTGAATGGTCGGGATTTGATGCAAAGTTGGGGGGTAAGTGCAGTGGGGCCAGGGCTTATAATATTAGCCGTTGATCTGATAAGTGGAGATTTACGGTTGTAGATTAACTCGATGAGAATGGTGGGGATGGGGGAAATGTTTTATCAGGTTTATTTTAAACCATCAGATTAAATAGATTCAAAGATCGAACGGTTATTACTCATCATGGTGGTGAAAGGTGGGACATGAAGTCAATTGATCGCGTTACACACAGATCGTTGGATTGTAAATGGGACGGTGATTGGACGGTTGGGGTTCAACGCGATAGGGAGTGATGGGAGCCTGGGGATAGGATTATCGCATACATTTTAAACCGTTATATCTAAGAGCTATGGAATATCAGATGGTTGAAATTGATTCCGATGGAACTGCGGATATGGGAAGGTTTATATATAAAAAGGCTTTATATATTGAATAAAGTGGACGGGGAGGGGTTTAAAAATGGTTTAACCAAGGTAAAAAATGTTGTAAAGGAATATTTATCGGGAAAGTGGAAAATTTTAAGGTTTTAACCTTGGGGTTAAAAGTAATTGGGAAAGGGGATGTATTAAACAGGGGGATGGGTTTTGCGAAGTTTGGTTTAAATTAAACTTCGGGAATTTTTGTTTTTGTTTTAAACATATATGAAACATGTTTAATGATTTTTTGTGTATTTTTATTATATAATTAATTAAACCAAATGAGGTTAATAACCATAAGGGGGGGGGGGGATATTTGAATAATGATATTTTTAGCCAAAGGGGGTTTATTTTGGGTATTATTAAGATATATGGGGATAATAAAATTTGGCTAAAAGTTATAATAATGGGTTTTTGGGGCTATTTAATAAAAAGGGAGTTATATTAATATGAGAAGGTTATTTTCTAGGGAATTATTAAATAAGTAAGAGTTAATATGACCAGGGGAAAATGTATACTCAAAACACATTAATATAACTAAGAAAATTGAAGTTTAAAGACAAGTTTACATTATAATAACTTCATCACTTCAACTTAGGATAAAATGTTATTTTGAGGGTTTTATGCTTTCATGAAATGTGGAAAATTAATCAAATGGGGTTTAGAGCATCATTAAGTAAAAATGAGGTTTTTACTTATGATTTTTCATGGAAATGAATGCATGAATGGAAAATGATGTGATTTGTGGGATTAATATAGACATTTAACACTTTCAACTAATCAGCCATAGAGCCTTGGGTCCGGTCCCAATAGAAGTCAAGGAAATGCCTTGAGCCTTTCTGACTGATAGTTTATAATGATAAATTGCTATGGGGAAGGGAAGTTAGTTATTTGCAGCACTGGTGAATAATATTTACAATGATGTTTCTCACTTTCTTCTACCTACCCAATTTAACTGCTAACATTTTTTCCTCCATTTTGATTAGGTGCATTTGAGCTAGCAACCTTTACAACATTTATTCTTTCTGAAAGAAATAAAACTATCTAATTCTACACTTATTTCATCCAGGAATCCAGATTAAACTGTTGGATTCACTTATTCTCTACCTAACAACTGAGTTGTCATGATTAAACTGTATGACAATTCTTTATTTCTCTATCTACAACAAGTGAAATTGAAACATGACAAGTCAAGATTAAACTGTTTAACTCATCCCAGATTATGGCATTTATTAACACTCTGTCATAATCAACTGCAAAAGGTAAAAGTAGTGGCATTTAGACTTGCACACTTTCATGTTTTATTCATATTTTTTCTTTTTGGGGTCTATTATTTTTTCTAAGTCCTTTGATTGTTCTTTTAGGACTTTTTACCCTCTTTTTTATTTTTATTTTGATTTTTATTTTTTTTTACAAAATATGGGAATACAACGTGTATAAGGCAAAGTATGTACATATTTACAAGATTACGATTAGTCAAGTCAAAATTATGAATCCTATATTTATAGGTCACTATGATCATCATTCACACCTCCTTACTCTTTGAGTGTGGGAGGGGAATCGCCCATGAGTCATGTCACTAATGTAAAACAAGTATATGGAGGAACTTTCCTTTCTGAATATTATGATGTATTCCTATATGCTTATATTTTTCTAATACTCATTTGCAGGACATTTCTCCAAGAGGGGGCACTATTTATGATGGGTTTCATGGGCCAATCAAGGCCATGAACTATATTGTTGTAGGTCATCCCTTGGAGGCTCTTGGGAAGTAATTATATCCTTCACGGTGTGATTCTCTTACACCAATTATGACACACATTCTCCAAGCATTCAAGGAGGATGGGGAAGCAAAAAAGTGTTGGGGGAGGCACTTGTCATCTCCTATTCTATGGTAGTTAAGGGTAAAATTGCATTGGTTGCACATGAGGGAACATCTTCCTTCTCCTTTATCATACATGGCAGCTAGCATGTTTCTAATCATGATTCCATATGCTAGAAATGTTCTTTATCTTGGGGACATGGTTGGAGGGGTGGAAAATTGGTGGGATGTGTCCTTGGGGGAAGGAGTTCCCCACTCTTTTTGCACTACATGCTTCAATGGGAGCATGAGATGCTATATGGTAACTATGATAGAGCACTTTCTTCTTTGTAGGGTGAGCCATATGTTTGCTAGGGATATGCCTCTCATATATATTGGGGAGGAGTTTTTCTATGGATTTCCAAGCTGGGAGGTGATCCACTTCATTTGGGTGATAGCATGGAGATGGGAGTATTTCATGCATAATGAGATTCCTCACCACTTTTGTCTTGAGGAGGCCATGAATCAACAAGGAGGTTTTCATATAAACCTTCCATTTCTTCATGATGAGAGCCATTGGGTTTATTCACCAAAAACCAACTTGCACATTGGGGAGGGACCATTGGAAGATGGGACTATTGCAAAATATCTGGATCAATGGTGGAAACTATTGGATGAGGGGGCCACAAGAGAGGAAGGGGAGATTTTTCAGCACCCTTGCAGTTGCCTAAGGACAAGCAACATTTGGGAGGGGGAGACTGTAATATTCCTAAATTAGCTCACCTAATTGGAATATTAATTTTTCTTTTAAAATCTAGATGGATGAATAAATGGGCAAGGAGGCTCGTAAATTGCTCAAGTATGAATAAAAATCCCTCATAGTGTGAAAATGGATCATGAAATAACCAGATCAAGCATATACATGTGTGAACAATGTCTAAACTATGTGGACAAGGTGAAGTTTGACCAAGTCAACAACATTTTTTCTCAAAGAGTGGATCCTAAATAAAGACAGCTCAATGTGAATGAAAATCAAGCTAGCTAGTCAAAATGAAGACACCTTGAGTGTCAAAGAGGTTGATCACTTGACCAAGTCAACCATGACCATATCTACAACGCAGTCTAGATGCATTGAACCTCTTTGAGGAACAATGCAGTTCTATAAGGAGATTATACATGTGAAATAGGCTAAACTAATGAAGTGGTTTAGGGTTTTGACAAGACTCCAATATTATAAAAGGAAGAGGAGAGAAACATGAAGGGGTTGTTGAAGATTATTATTTTCTGAAGGTATTATCTCCTGAGACATCCCTCATTGGGGGTTTTCCTATTTAGGAATCCCACCTCCTTCCTTGAGCAGCTCTTGGAGGAGACTTGTTCCATATTGTCCACTATCAGGCTTGGGCCAAGCTTCACCTTACACCTACATCGCTGATCTTGTTGAGGGTTGGGTTGTCCTTGTGAGTTGCAGCAAGTGGAAGACACTAGATCTGCTCAGATCTAGATTTTACTAGTGCCTCTTCTCAGTGAGCGTGTCTTTTAACCTCATGGAAGAGTGCATTAGCTGAGTGAGATTTAGTTCCAGACCTTGGAATCAAGCCAAATCATTCTTAGAGCCTATAGCATAGTTTCTCTCCCTAGACTATGTTATTTGCAAAGGAGAAGTTGCAGGGTGTTTTTTCTGCATTTTGGAGGAGAGATCTCCAGTGTTAGGGTTCTTCCTCTCACTGTGGTGATCCATGGATTAGCCACCCAATTTATGTTTGTTTCAGATCTTATATTTTGTCCTATTGTATGATTCATAAATTTCTGAATAATTCTGCAGATCTGCAACTCTAGATCTCAGATCTACTATTTGTGCTTCATGTTTTTCACAAAACCCCAAGGGGAATGTATAGATGAGCTTTTATTATACATAGATATGAGTTAGACCTATATTTTTATGTACAAATATTATCTAGATCTGAGTGATAATATACTACTGCTTCAGCCCCAATAAAATAATGTTGTTGAGTTTATGCAGACTTTATCTATGGTTGTAGCAGCTCATTTCTGAGTATTTCTCCTGTATTGTCTTATTATTTCTCTTGTAAAAATGTATGGGCTGTAATATACATCTGATATTTGAACCTCCGTATCATCCTACTACTCTTCTTCAGTGGATATACGTTATTTCTGAAGTAGTCTTTGCATTTAGCTGCAGCCCCTCTCTTTGGGTGTTTTTCAGCTAGACTAGTTTGTGGGAGATCTATTTAACCCACCTAGTTTGATTTGTTTTTTCTCTCCTTTTGTATTTAGATCTTAGATGAGCTGACCTAATGGGTCCAATATCTGAAAACTCATTTCAGTGCACAAAATTCTCAGGAGTGCATTATTTCAGTAGGCTTGCTGGGTGATTCCCATTTTGGGATATTACAATTCCTATGGGCCAATTTTAGGGCTTCAGCATAGATATTGATGGAGCAAGCATGTTTTTTGAATTATAAGTTATTAATATCATTAAATATAAAAATACATATCTTGCATTGCTTGGATTTGATAGGGCTTACGACATGGACACTATAAAATTATGAAGAAGAGCTACATGGTATTTGAGAAGGAGGGTACCAGAGTTGTTATTCCATTTGATCCCTCTGAACGTGCGTGCTATATAGAGCATGTCCAACATGAATATGGGGATTCTAATATCGATCAGATCTATCATATTACTATGTAGGATGAAGACTATATTAATCCCACCGCTGATGGTAGAGTACGCTGAGAACGCGATATCTCATTTATGTCGGACTTTGACGAAGTATTGGAGCAATGGCAGAACCGCCTGCATGAAGTGTCTACTAGGCGATGCAACAAAGTTACCAAATCACTTCACTATGTAACGTCAAAAGTGCATGACTTTCCATTTTTTGATGGAACTGGGAATGTTGTCCTATTTCTAGAGTAATTTGAGCAGAAGATACCTCTGGAACAAAGATACAAAGCTTTGGACTTTTAATTTAGGTCCACTCTAGCTCGATGGTGGGGCGCACACAGAGAAAGCTTAGAAGGATGGAAGGAGTTTTTCAAACTGATAAGACTCAGATTTAGCCATCTAAACACTAAGATTGTGGATAAGTACAATGGTAGAGATGATCCTCATGATCATTTATCTCGTTGGATTGTCATTTGGGGTGAAGAACCTTAACCAGCATGGGTGCATGTCTTCTTTGATTCATTAGATACAATTCCTCGGAAATGGTATCTTGATATGGATTTTTGCCATGGTACTACATATTCATATGCAATGAATGAAAGTTTCTTATTGACCTATGGCTTTGTCGATGGTTGGGAGTGTATTAATGAGGTTCTTTAAGAACTCAAAGCAGGAGTATTCTGAATTACCGTTGAGCCAAGAAATCTAGTGCAACCTGATTGGGTTTCCCAATTGGAACAAGCCTAAGAATGTTACAATCAGTTTGGTTTAAATTACCTGGTCAATAAGTATGTGTTGGGGGAGGAGATCTTCAGGTGCCTACTTGAAACAGAGTGTAGGAATATAAACAATTATTCTGAAGGGTGGCTTAGGCATCGTATAAGTACTGCGCAGAATGGGGAAAGAGGGCACAGAAGGAGGAAACTACATCGAGGGAGGTATAATTGCGCTGAATGGATGATTATGGCGAAGTTATTCCAAAAACTGACCATTGGAATAGTTGTTATACCATTTTTTTGGTCATCTAACCTATTATTATTAGATGAACCCAAGTACACCATGTAAGACCAATTTTACCCCAAGTAAAATTGCTTTCACCACATAAAATAACTTATTTGGTCATTTTTAACCCAAAACAAAGCAATTAATTAAATAAATCTTTATTTATTTAATTATTTCCTAAGAAAAAGTTATTTAAATCATTATTTAAATAATATTCTTAGTTAAATTTGACTAAATCATACATAAATAATCAAATAAACCATTATTTATTCCCATCATTCCCCTAAAATGATAAATAAATCATTTATTTATTTATTATTTATAAATAAAGGAATTGAACCAAGTCAAGAACCCTTTTCCCTCCAACAAATATAATAAAGATGCAGGTTTTGGCCTGAAAAGTGCGACCCGACCATAAGGATGTAGTAGGGGCACTTACTGAGATTTAAAGCCCTAATCTACAACTTGAATCCATCAAAAACAAAGCTTAAGATTAGGCCTCTTACCTCCAACTGACGGATCACAATTCCAACGGTCGGTTTGTCCGCTACGATTGCCGCAAGATTTAGGGCCTTCTCTCCTCTCCACATTCACCACAGCTACACAAGCAAATGAATGATTTTGGAGGGAAAACACCCTATTAGAAGAAAACCCCTGTTTTTTCTTTCGCCCGCTGTGACCAAACCGTAGTCCCGTTTGACACACCGTCTGCACCGTTGGAAAGCTCTCACCGAGCCCTCAAATGGGTATCTGTTAGTTTTTTATGTTTTGATACTTCACCAGGACAAATTTTGTCCATGACGGGTCTATTCACCTCTTCTCAAAATCAAATTTATTCACTTACGACACTTGTACTTGGGGCACCAATTTTCCTCCTTACTTGTCTCCGTTCGTGTTGATTTTCATCATGAGTTACCCTATTGTACTCATGCTTTTACGGTTCCCCATTGGACCCATTTTATGAGGTAGCACCATCTAGTCGCCCTTGTTTATAGCATTCGAGTCGAGTCACCAGCACATTCATAGAGTCTATCCTGAGTCCCTTTGTACCCCGCCATAGTCCTCCATTATTTCCTGCTTGGTCCCTCCCTCATGACCTACATCATGGCCTACAATACCCCTGTCCACTCTCCCTCATGATATTGTGTCAGTCGCTGCCAAGCCCTTCATACACTTTATGCTCTAACAAGGGAAGTCGTCCAACCACTCCTCCATTTCGCTCATTCCATCATCATCATTAGTGTCTACTTGGTCGTCGCTCTACTATTTTTCCCATACCTTAGGTGGGGTTCCCTTATTTCCTCACCTATGGCAGACTTAATTCTATCGACATCATCTCATTTATTCCAGAAGCCAGGTCTTGGGGGCAGTGTCCCTTGGTTCGAGCTCCTATCAGCATGATCATGATCTATACACTTGATGGTGCAGTGTGTTGAAAATGGCAACAAGAAACAGTGAAGGAGGCCTCCTGAAACATCTTTCCTGATCTTATTTGGAAAGTGATCACCTAAACTAGGTGGGGACCACACATGTGATTTTTTGTCGCAAAGTCTATTTTTAGACTATGTCTATTTTTAGACATATGGATCATGGTCTATGAGTTTCAGGATGCTATTTATGGATGATTGGTCGAGTTGGTAAAAATATATGGACCTCTATTTTTAGACATTGGGCGGTTTCTATTTTTATACTGTCGAGCTAAAAATAGAACAGTCAAATATTATTAGCTCTTAATAATATTTGGACTATAAACATTATCTTATTCTCTTGGAGCACTTCAGTTTGAGCTACGGATATGGCCCATGCAGCTGAAAAAGGAATTACGCTATTCCTAGGGGTTTGGTTGAGCTATTGCATGGTTTACTTCAGTTAGACTCATGTGGCAGAGTTTTGGTGGAGTTGATTGAGGAGTTGATGGAGTTGTATTCGGTTTAACTTAGTTGAACTAGTTGTATTTAGTTTAACTGGCTAATGCACTAGAGATGAGTGGTGTGAATTAATTATTAATTAATTCACTAATTATTAACTCATTATTCAACTAAAGAACACATCATTTAACACCAGTGCATGGACAATTCAGTGGAGACCAGTGGAAGAGATGGGTGAAAGAGCCGGTTTGCTATTAGTTGTGACATTAGTTGTGCATGAGATTTGCACAAGCATTGGAGGAGATTTCCAATGAGGATTGCGCAGTTAAAGCCAAGGGGATTCGAACTTGGATCTCATTCTTTTCTCATCTTGGATTGCATAGTAGAGGCAGGCAAACAGTGGAGGAGTTTTGAACCCGTGACTTGTTCAAAACTGAGCTAGTTTGTGTGTAACTTTTGGAGATAGTACTGAGTACTTGTGAGGAGTATTTTGCTATGTATTGTTACATGTTCTCATCCATTATAATATACAAAATATCTGGGGGTTTTCAACTATAATCTTTCCCCATTACATACTATGTTGATATGTGTGCTTGATTATGTTTTAATGAGCGCATGCGACTTCTTTCTATTTCCGCATATTGATGATCAATTATAGAAGAGGTTATGTGTTATGCATGAATTCGAATTAGTGTGTGACCAGGATAATCTCGGTGGATAAATCTTCATTATTCAGCAAATTTCTACATGGTATCAGAGCGAGATTGATCATCGGATCTATTACAGTGATTACAATTATTTCGGTACACAAAGTATGTAACGGGCCAGGTAGCGTCTGGATCCATCCTTTCTCTGAAAGGTGATATATCCAGTAAACGCCCCTACAGTCGATCTTTGTGCTAGAAATAATTTTTTCTCACAGATCCAGAAGCAGTTGAGTTTTGAGCTTGGAATTCGAAATTGCAGCAGTATTTTCTTGGTGTCGAAGTCAAAATGTCTTATCAAGGATTGCGATTGGAGTATGCTCTTGAAGGCAGCTCGAATTATATTGCATGGAGAGATAGGATGGAGGTGGTGTTAGATGATAAGGGGCTGAAGGATTTCATAGATGCTGAAGTCCCAAAGCCTACTGATGCTGCTCAAGTTGAGGCTTGGCAAAATAAGATGGAAAGGTGTCGAAGGATTTTGTTGGAGGGCGTGAAGGATCACATAGTATCCAGCCTGCATGGAAAAGCTTCTCCATACTTGATGTGGAAAGCGTTGACAAAATTTTTCCAAAGAAAGAGCGACCAGAGGAAGTTGGCGCTCAAGGATAAACTCAAGAAAATCAAGATGGAGAAGAATGACACTATTCCGGTATACTTGACCAAGTTTGCCCACTACAAGGATGAGCTTGGGAGTGTAGGAGTTAGTGTGGATGATGAGGACTTGGTGAGCTTGGCTCTCCTTGGTCTTCCAAAGAGTTGGCATTCCTATGAGGATTCTGTCAATGGTCGGGAGAAATTTCCAGGATGGGAGCGACTTTGGTCGGATCTTGTGCAAGAGGAGATTTGGCGGAGTACCAGAGATGGATCTTCATCAAAGATATCTGATGAAGAATATTGCGCTTTAGCTGCCAAAGAAAGGAAGGGGAAGGGCGAGGAGAAGGCTTCTCAATTTGGTGCAGATGGTAAAAAGCGTGACATGTCCAAAGTGAAGTGTTTTCACTGTCACGATCATGGACATTACGCCACGAATTGTCCACAAAAGAAGAAGAACAAGCAGGCTGTTGGAGCTGCAGCTGGTGAGGCTCTTGCCTCGCAATTTGAGCTGGACTTCTCATTGATCGCATGCATGGTGTCTAGTGCATTGGGATCGGGGTGGTATATTGATAGTGGCGCTTCCTTTCACATGACGGGAGATGTGAATCTTTTCAGTGACTTGGTGGAGAAAAATCTCCAGATGCATGTTGAGTTGGGCGACAATGGACGATACAATGCGACCGAAATTGGTACCATAACCTTTCAGAGGGAGTCAGGTAAACTCATTCTTTTACAAGATGTATTTCATGTACCAGGTTTAACAAAGAATTTGATCTCAGTCGCAATGTTAGAGGATAAAGGGTATGAAGTTGTCTTTAGAGAAGGGAAAGTTTTCCTTTGGCACAAGGCAACGGGACAAGTCAAGAAGGTTGGGATTTGGCCAAAGAATCTCTACAGACTTGAAGTAGATGGGATGTCTACGGAGCTTCCTACTGTTGGGAAGCAGGAGAAAGACATGCAACTGATGCTTGAGAGGGAGAAAGTTTTGCATGCAGGTGAAAGTGAACCTCGGGGTGTGGAGCAGCCACAAGAGGATCATGGAGTGGTAGAAACCACTCATGAAGAGAAATTTTGTGCCAGATGGGCAGAGGGAGTGCATGCAGCTATACCACCAGGTGAGAGGTGGGGCGACATGCATGAGTAATCCCAGGTGGAGATTTCTGGGCAGGATTCATTGAAATGGTGTGGATCTCATGAATTGAACCTGGCTACGAGGTGCCCATAGAGCAGCAGTAGCAAGATCAGTTGGATTGATGCAGGTAGATCAAAGTGACAGTGTCGGATACTGGAGCACGGATCAGAGTTGACAGCAAGTGCAAGAGTGCATGGGTGCAAGAGTTCAACAGTGCAGTGGTTCCTGATGAAATGTGCAGTAGCTAAGTAGAGGTCGAAGACTTTGATGATAGATGCATCAGACTGATTGAGTTGTTTGGAGCCTTTTTGTTTCAGAGATGTTGCATGCAAAGGGTGCATGGCGCATGCATGGAGTTGCATGGTGCATGCATGAGTTTGCATGGCGCATGCAAAGGGTGCATGGCGCATGCATGGAGTTGCAGAGCAGATGCATGGAGTTGCATGGTGCTTGTAAGGTTGTAGGGCGAATGCATGGAGTTGCATGTCGCATGAAAAGACATTCCTTTCTTGTTGAGAGGGAGTGTTGAAAATGGCAACAAGAAACAGTGAAGGAGGCCTCCTGAAACATCTTTCCTGATCCTAGTTGGAAAGTGATCACCTAAACTAGGTGGGGACCACACATGTGATTTTTTGTCGTAAAGTCTATTTTTGGACATATGGATCATGGTCTATGAGTTGCAGGATGCTATTTATGGATGATTGGTCGAGTTGGTAAAAATAGATGGACCTCTATTTTTAGACAATGGGCGGTTTCTATTTTTAGACTGTCGAGCTAAAAATAGAACAGTCAAATATTATTAGCTCTTAATAATATTTGGATTATAAACATTATCTTATTCTCTTGGAGCACTTCAGTTTGAGCTACGGATGTGGCCCATGCAGCTGAAAAAGGAATTACGCTATTCCTAGGGGTTTGGTGGAGCTATTGCATGGTTTACTTCAGTTAGACTCATGTGGCAGATTTTTGGTGGAGTTGATTGAGGAGTTGATGGAGTTGTATTCGGTTTAACCTAGTTGAACTAGTTGTATTTAGTTTAACTGGCTAATGCACTAGAGATGAGTGGTCTGAATTAATTATTAATTAATTCACTAATTATTAACTCATTGTTCAACTAAATAACACATCAGTTAACACCAGTGCATGGACAGTTCAGTGGAGACCAGTGGAAGAGATAGGTGAAAGAGTTGGTTTGCTATTAGTTGTGACATTAGTTGTGCATGAGATTTGCACAAGCATTGGAGGATATTGCCAATGAGGATTGCGCAGTTAAAGCCAAGGGGATTCGAACTTGGATCTCATTCTTTTCTCTTCTTGGATTGCGCAGTAGAGGCAGGCAAACAGTGGAGGAGTTTTGAACCTGTGACTTGTTCAAAACTGAGCTAGTTTGTGTGTAACTTTTGGAGATAGTACTGAGTACTTGTGAGGAGTATTGTGCTATGTATTGTTACATGTTCTCATCCATTATAATATACAAAATAGCTGGGGGTTTTCAGCTATAAGCTTTCCCCATTACATATTGTGTTGATATGTGTGCTTGATTATGTTTTAATGAGCACATGCGACTTCTTTCTATTTCCACATATTGATGATCAATTGTTATCCATGAATTCGAATTAGTGTGTGACCAGGATAATCTCGGTGGATAAATCTTCATTATTCAGCAAATTTCTACACAATGATGCAGCAGCAGCTCTTGATGATTCCTGGGTATGTGTGAGATGTCTCAACCCTCATGAGGGGGTGGCCCTGCAGGTAACCCCCCACATGCCCGGATGACTTCCTTTCCGACCCAGATGCAGCTCCTCCCATTTGACGATATTAGCCTCCACCGCTTGCGGTACCTCTTCGATTTTCACATATCAGTTAGATGTTGCGAGCCCTTCCCCGTGTGTAGGGGGAATTTGGGTGTATTTGTATCTCATGTACTACCATATTGTTGCATAATTCCAGGCATCGCATGTATGTGATATTTATCATGTTATTTATCTGGCTCATGTTTAGGCTAGCACAGGCTTCATTATTGCATTCTGTGGTTTTCCGGGCACCTTATTCCTTGTACTTATTGCGTTCCGTGGTTTTCCAGGCCCCTTATTCTTTGTACTTTGTCTCGGCGGGCATAGGTATGCCTCCCCCACCGCCTTTGGCACAGGTACCACTTCATAGAGACTTGTTGCACCTGTAAGTCTCGTCTCCTCAGGGACTAGTCCTTTACCACATCAGACACATTACACTTCTCTCTCTCACTTCCCTTTTTCTATCTAGTGATTGAGTTCTTACAACGTACTTCGGTCATAATATTTGATCCTAACACTCGTACGTTGGGGGGCAATCTGTTATACCATTTTTTTGGTCATCTAACCTATTATTATTAGATGAACCCAAGTACACCATGTAAGACCAATTTTACCCCAAGTAAAATTGCTTTCACCACATAAAATAACTTATTTGGTCATTTTTAACCCAAAACAAAGCAATTAATTAAATAAATCTTTACTTATTTAATTATTTCCTAAGAACAAGTTATTTAAATCATTATTTAAATAACATTCTTAGTTAAATTTGACTAAATCATCCATAAATAATCAAATAAACCATTATTTATTCCCATCATTCCCCTAAAATGATAAATAAATCATTTATTTATTTATTATTTATAAATAAAGGAATTGACCCAAGTCAAGAACCCTTTTCCCTCCAACAAATATAATAAAATATTCCTAAAAGGTGCTTCTAGAATTCAATTAATAATATTTTATTCATGCACCGAGTTCTAGACCGCCCCAATATTTTGTTATAAATAGGGGGGTTTTCCCCATTCATTAACCACCTTCATTGCATTAGATCACTTTGGATCTTCTCTTGGTCACCATTTTCCATTTTTCTTTGTGAACTCCCATTGAGTTCTATGTTTGCTTTTCCACATCTATAAGAGAGAGAAATGCTAGATCTGAAACAATGAGGACTTCCAAGAACCCATCCCACTGAGGAGAACCAGAAAACACCTTTCTTGTTTTCCTCATAGGTGCCCCATTCTTTAATATAATACAAAATTCTTTCATATACATTCTTCTTGTCTTGTTCATTGGATCTATGGAGCTATGTTATTTCTTATCTGCTTAATATCTTTTGTGCTTAGATCTGAATTTGTGCAGCAATATTAAAGGTATTTTGCAGCCATAATTGATGTTAGGGATATTTGTTATGCGTAGCTAAAGTGATATTTTACGACGAAAGATTCATACTAACAATTGGCGACTCCACTGGGGAAATAACTTGTTCTTAGGAAATAATTAAATAAATAAAGATTTATTTAATTAATTGCATTGTTTTGGGTTAAAAATTACCAAATAAGTTATTTTATGTGGTGAAAGCAATTTTACTTGGGGTAAAATTGGTATTACATGGTGTACTTGGGTTCATCTAATAATAATAGGTTAGATGACCAAAAAAATGGTATAACAATAGTAACAGTTGATTGGACAATGACTTGGCTATTAAAAGGAGCTAGAGGGATGTATTTAATAGGCATATCTGGGTGGATATGTCACCAAATATGCATTTATGAGTATTTGAAGGAAATCATGGATTTTTAATTTTAATTTCATTATAGATCAGGCATCTAGCTCCACATTTGAACACTTTGTGTGCTAATATTTATAAGTGAGATTTGGTATTTGCAAGAGAACCAAGTGAGCCATTGCATGTCAGAATATAGCTTTGAGGTGTTGAATTATGAATTGCTCATAGTCCACCTAGGATACATAATCCGATTAGATATAGAATGAAAAATGATGGCTATGCCAAATGTGCATAGCACAAGGTCAAGTTTGCCCAGGAAGCAAACCATTGGGGGCACGACTTGATCCAAAAAGCTGAAGAAGTCGGCGTTGCGAATGTCATCCCAGAAGAAAATTCCTAAGGAACAGAGTAAGGGGGCCCAAGACTGGTAGAAGAAGGTTGTTACGCTCGAAGAAGAAGTCACCCCTAAGGAAATCAATATCAAGGAGGTAGAACCTATCTCTAGGTTGCCTCTGTATATCCTGCCATGGAAGCCGGATGCTAAGAAGCCAACAAAGGATTCAGACACAGTTAAGTACAATATCTCTACACCATTGATTCTGAATGAGGTGTTGATCAAAGGGGATTTATTAGGAAATGTTCCCTAGTTGTGTATGGAGGATTTGGACTTCAATGATAAAAGTAAATACCCAGAATTCGATCCCATCTAGTATTTGTTCCCAAAAACCTATGAAGGAAAAGTAACAAGATTGGAGCCAATGAAGTGGGTAGCTGGTATCCATGATGCAGGGATACTCAACATGTTATATGTGCAACACTTTGGTTGAATTATAATTAACACTATTTGTGTACGCCAACTATTGGTTTTAGTGCATGACCACTTCTTTTGGCTAGGGAAGAAGATCCATATTGACATGATGATAATACGGAAGATTACGACCCTTTCTTGTCTCAGCTTGGAACTCGTAGAAGCATTTGTGGGAAAATATCAGGACAAGCAGCTCACAGACCAGATGAAGAAATATTTCAGTTTGATGAAGGGAACCCAAGGTTATTCAATTAACTCCATCTCTAAAAAATTAGTGCACTTTTTCGCACACAATTTAGCTATGAAAGTTATGAGAAAGAGCCTTGCAGAGGAGGTTTATGCTCTAGTAATATCATAGGCTGCGAAGTGTGCCAAAGGCATAGTTTATAATTGGGTGAGGTATCTATGTAGTGAGTTCCTCACAAATTGCACATAACCTCAAGACGAGGGCGAGAAATTCCACTATGCATGGCTCTTTCTATTAATAGTATTTATGGATTGGAGGGAGCTCGCAGAATCAGAGTTCTCCATTGCGGAACTTGATCTGTGTGAGGCTTCCAGATATGCCCTGATATGGCATTCAAAGGGGCCAGCCAACGTCACATCAAATTTTTTTTTTAGGTTGGATTCAAAATGAGTATGCACACTGTGATTAGCCAAAATCCCCAATTATCACCAAATATTGTGAACCAATACCGACAGATCACAGAGTTTAAAGTAAATTTCCACCACTTTCATATTCAGGCAAAGAAGGACCTCATTGAGGTCTTGTACAAGCTATCGTACCTAGTTGATGAAGATGATGTTGAATCCATCATCATTAAATGACCAACAGACTAGTTAACTCTACTTACTGAAGGCACGAAATAGGCAGGGACAAGCGGTGTGAAGTCCCCTGTAAAGGTGGGAAAGAAGGACACCGAAAATATGCAAAAGAAAGTTACTTTTGTTCCTGGTATTGAGATAGCTATGGAAGTTCAAACATAGATGAATATTTGTGAGACAGGAGGGGGTGATGCTCAGGGTGTCGACACAATTATGGATCCATCCCCCCCCCTCCCCTTTTACTACAAAAATATGACAACCATAGAAGGGTGGCACAAGGAAGAAGGTGAAGTCTGATAGGCCCGCTGACCTAGAAGAAATGGTCCTCATTGAGGGGGACCTTGAAAAAATAGGATATATTGTCAAGAACGTTAGAGAGAACTTATGGGATAGTATTGAAGAATAATAAAAGAAGTTGTTGGAAGACATCCATAAGGGCCTAAAATAATTATAGGTTTAGCCAAGGGCAATTCAGGCAAGCGTGAGCCAAGCGAGCTGGCTGCAAGAAACGTAACTCAAGTGAGTGGGGAAAAAACATGTGCAAGCACAACAGTGCATGAACTGGTGCTAACCATTGATACCCGCATGTTTTTAATCCCTCTGGGCACATTTTGTTTTGATACTGCGGTTCAGATGAAGCAGGCAATGCACTATAAAAGCACACAACTTAACCTCATTCCGCTGCCACTACATACATTGTATGAGTTCCACAAAGGTGTCACTAGGGAATTACAAATCAGAGAGCCTCGTGCCTTAATAATTATTCAGGATGTCAAGAAGGAAATACATATCATGGTTGTTGAAAAGTGTATGGATGTACAATAGCGCGATGTTGAGGTTGAAAATAGACAAAAGCTGGAGGAAGTCATGTCCAAGGATTGCAGCGAGCTACCAGAGCACTAGATTTACCCTGTAGCTGTGCCAGAGGAAAAAATTTCCAAGCTAGTGCAATTAGTAAAGGAATCCAAAGCCAAGGTCGATGAAGTGCTCCTTGAAATGTAGATGAAAATAGTTTAGTTGCAGCTGCAATTGCAGCTGCCCACTCCACCAAAAGTCCGAGAGCAGTGCACAACAGAGCTCAAGTTTTCCACTGAAAAAATTCAACCCACTATCCAGGAGTGCATGCACGTATTCAGAGATTTCATGGATGTATGGGCCTCACTGCAGGAGGGCCCTCAGGTGCAGAAGATAGGAGTATAAGTTTGTGAGAAGCTTGAACATATGGACCAGATTAAGGTCACAACAAAGACCTTAGCATCGATGTAGCAGTATACCTGTATACAAGAGGGTAAATTATTGCAGGAGTAGATCAATGAGTTGCACATGAAGGAGTATCTCATTACAACCATAATGAAGCCATGGGAAGCTAAGGCCAGTCAAATTTCCAAAACTATAGAAAATAAGCTGAAAGAATTGTACCAAGTACAAAGCAGATTTGAGGAGAAGACAATCGGGCCAGTTACCGAGACGTTGCTCAGTGAGGTCTGATATTTTGAAAAGTAGTGCGTCGAACCAGTTCCACCACTGAAGGATTACTTGAGTGGAATTAAAGAAAATATCAATGTCGCGCGAACATTATAACTAGGGACAAGTCACATTTTTGTGTTGGGGGCTTGTTGGACAAGATACCCCTCGAGGAAGAAGGTTAGAGGAAGACTCTACAGATCAAGGAGCGAAACACACAATGCGAAGTACATTTTGAGTCTTAGGGGCTTTGGGGTGGGTAAAAGCCCATTATTTTGTAATGGAGTGGTAATATTTTTTGAACCTTGAACTCCACCCATGGTTTTTGGAACATGGTATTGTAATGTAAAATAATATATAAGGAGTCTAGGATAGAAGTCATAAGGAAGTCAATTGATGAGATGAACTTGGATGTAACATTATTTTGAGTCTCAATTTGTGGTTTTGGGTTAGAGTAAAGGCTCCTGCAACTGAGTGCGCAGAGACCTTAGGAAGTTTGAAGCAAAGTGTGCAGACCCCTGCAGCTGAGTACCCGGGATGGAATTGATTGTATGAGAAATATTTGAGCATTAATGAAGTACTTTTGAAGACAAATCAATGTTTTGAGTTGATGTGTTTGCCATAATTTTATTTTATGTTATCTTTTCTAAGTATGGGTTTTGATCTATAATTGCATAGAGAAGTTCTGTTTATTGTTGTTTACATTTGTTTCTACTTGAATAAGTAATATTGTGCAATCTGCAAGTGAGTTTAATAAATGTGTTGAACAATGACGGTATAATTGATATATATGTTCTGCGAAGCTCTACCAAGTATAGAAAGGAAGAAAAGCCCTAAAGCCACATTCCATTATCCCTCTAGATGGAGAAACCTTGTTCTATCATCCCCCTGTATTGCCTCAGGTGAGACTTCAGTATGTGCAAGCAGATCGTTGCTGAAAGGGATGGTACTATTGGGTGTATTTGGTTTGTGTAGCCATATTGAACTTGGGTCTATGCCCCATCAAGAAACAAGGCTATGTACATATATATGAAAATTTTGACTCTTATCTTAAAATTACACATTATTTATATTAAAAAGTTCATATCAGATTGCATTTATATTAATAATTTCATGATAACATGAATGCACAACCCAACTACACAAATGAGATTATGTGGTCATCTGAGGTTTGCAGTTGAATAGCCAGAGAAACCTCCTATAGTGTGTTTCCATGGCTCAGTCTCCTCCACCTCCACCCCCACCTCATAACACTCATGGACTAACGGTTGAGGTGAATTTTTATATTCCTAAACTATCAACATTTTTTCTTTTTTAATTTACATGTATGCATGCTAATTATCGTAGACTAATTATAATTTTTCTTTTACATTGTGTACATAGGCCTAGACATAGAGGGGTGTAGTTGTTTTATTTATGTGGACACATGAGTGGGATGTTGGATATGGAGGCATTGAGCTATGGGAAGGGGAGCATCAAACCTAGATTGATCAAACCCCCATCCCACCTGACTTCCATTTCACTCAGCTGAGCCGCAAGTAGGGGACTATATAAATCCATAGTTCAAAATCATTTATTTCTAGATTGTTTATTGTGTACAAATATTGGTGTAATTGATTTGAATTTGAATGTGTTATATTTCATTACTATATTATGCATGCTCACTCTGTGCAGCGAAACACATATAAGAGTTCTATAAGTGATACTTTCTAGAGTGGATCATAGATAGTTTGTATATTTTCATGCCCATTGTGTGCTCAACTTAGTGTTCCTAAATTGAGGTCATAAATTATCAACCAGGGTTAGTAAACTACTGAAGTGAGGTGCACTATATATGTTTAGGTATATGTTTCTCACTACGTTGTGTTTAGTGTTTTTTCTGATGTTTTTGGTTTTATGGTTTTATGTTAAAAAGGAAAAGAACTAAGAGAAGTTGTTGGACACACTAAAATAGAGAAAAACCTATTCTAAACTGTGTATGGAACTAAAGAACACAAAATGCAAAGCTTGATAATGACTCATAGCAAGCAAATAAATCACAACATGAACTCAATAACTCATAACATGAACTCATCCAATTCATTCATTAGAAATATGTTGGAATAGCTTGAGAAAAGGACAAGTTTAGTGCAAATGAGGTTCTCCTAAGTAAACAATCATCTTACAATATTACAAAGAATCTCATCCATGGCTAGAAGTTTACCGGAACACAATTGGAAAAGATTATTTGTAGCACAATAAGATTTCTACTCTGAATTAATTTGTAATGCTACGACTAATCCATTCTGCAGCTCAACTTGTCACTACTAAGCCTCATTCGAAAGTTAAATATTTTCTAGAATAGTTTTTGGGAAAAGGCTTATTTGTGAAATTGCATAAGATTGCAGAACAATTAAGGCCTTAAACTAATATCACTAATTCCTATCCATATGATGATGCATTAATAGAAAGTCAGAACAAGAGTAGTTTGTAAACAATGAAGGCCGTGAAGTCTAATTTTGACAGTTGATACAACTTAAAGAACAATGGATAACACTGAACTATAATGCAATTGATCAAACTTGAAACACAGTGACCACAACTAAACTAGAATTCCATTAACCCAACTTGAAATACAGTGAACAGAGCTGAACTAGAGTGCCATTATCAAACTTGAAATGTAGTGACATAATTAAACTAGAGTAACATCTACCTCCGGAGTACTACGACTAGACTAAGGATGCAACTAATCACTGAAATGTTTCAGCTCTGTCTCATTCGGAGTTAGTGGTATTTTGGAATAATTTATAGAACAGGACTAGCTGCAACATGTTATGTAAATGAGCATAAAAGCATAAAATTCAACAAAACACAACAAAGCTCTAAAACACCACAGCTATGTCTCACCCAGAGTTAGTGATATTTTGGAAGAGTTTAGAAGAACAAGACTAGCTGTAACAACTGATGTAATTGAGCACAAAATCATAAAGTTCGGAGAAATGAAACTAACTCCTAAAATACTATAGTTATATCTCATCCAATGTTAGTGGTATTTTGGAATAGTTTGTAAGGATAAGACTGACTGTGGCATCCATTGCAAATAAGTATACAAACACAAAGGTTCAGAAATTTGATTAAACTAGGAATGAAACAAGGCTAAGTTACTTATCTAAACCATATGAACAAATCTTCTCAGGTAGCAGGGGCCCTCTACCACTGGATTAACACGAAAATCTACTCAAGATTGACTCAGCTCTTGCAATAAAGTGATGCTTCTTTCATTAAAGGAGAAATTCTTCGAAAACAGAGTATTACGGTCTTCTGAGATCTAGCAACAAAACAAAATCTAACTAGCTGTTTCTCGGTCTCCCGAGCCATACTTATAAAAAAATTACATAACTGTATTTGAGATAAAATAGGAATAAATGTCTTTCCCAACTAAAATCAAACTAGAACTCTGGTGGTGGTCTCATACTATGATTAAGGACATCTGTACAGTCCTTGTCCTATTAGAAGTCTATCTCCTAGTTTTGGTTTCCCACGTGCATAACCACCTGTAGACTCAAGCTCAAACTTTGTGGAGAGAAATAAATGATGGGGGAGTGATGTGGAATATGACCATATGCATTTTTCCTTGAGGTGACACCTGGAACCTGCGTAAACATGAAGATAGCTGCGGAATAGGCAACTGGCTATAGAATGACTGCGTTCTGTAGCCGAGTCTAGTCAAAAATTGCTACAATAACAAAATCATGAAAACATGGCAAGTTAGTCATTATATACATTATTAAAGTAATCCTAATCAATAATATTGATCATTTAAGCCTATAATTGATGAGGGACAAAGGAAATGAAGTGAAATGTGGTGGAAAATAAGGACATCTTTAGGGCTCAACATACCCCCACTGCAAGGCTTTTGCATGTCCTCATGCAACTATTCCATGTACTATGAGACTTCTGCTAGGACATCCAACCCTCTTATTTTGCTTTTCCTAACAGTCAATGGCCTTCTGGGCTTCCTTATGACTAAATTGAATCTCAAATTTGTAAGTGCCCTACTTAACTTTTTGTTTTTCTTCTTCAATTTTTCACTGGCCTTGTACAACTTTTTCATTTGTAGAGACAGAGTTGTATTCATATCACATTTCAGCTTAATCTAGGTAATTCTGTTGCTTTTGCAATGAAAACCTTTATAATAGTGAATTTAATATCTCCTATCTCGACCTCTGCTCTAGTGAAGGACCGTGCAAATGTTTTAGTCACCTCTTTGTGAAAACCATTGAATTTTTCCAAAAATTGCAACCACCCAGCCTGTTGTAGCATTTCTTTGATTTGTGGATAACCCTCCAAGTACTTGGTTCCAACTGGTTCGATCCTCACTATGAGACCCATAGCTTCTCTTTCCAACCTTCAATTTACTGCTCTTCTATCCACTGTGAAAATGGCTGTTAAAGAGTTGTTTTTGCCCCACAGATGCTTCCTCTGTTTTACAGACCAGAATGGCTAAGAATTGGCTATGGAAAGAAATGATATGGAGTGGTTATAAAACGAGTATAATGCGGTGAGGGTGATTCATATGAGTTGAAAGCTATCACAGAAGAAAATACCGCAGAGATATTTCATGAGAAATTCAAAATCATCATTAAATACTTTGGCCTAGTGACGTGACTGATTAAATCACTTCAGTACTTAACCGTTAAGTTTTAAATGATGATCGGATATGGCAAGATGGAAGGGATTTTGTCCAAATTTTTTATGATATGGTTGATAGGCATGATCAACATGACTAATTAAAATAACCTTTTTGAATCATACATGACTTAACTATGCTAAAATTTTCATGATCTGTCACCATAATAATTTCATAAATTTTACCTTTGCCTTTCCTTTTATTTTTTTGTGGTTTTGATATGTCTTGTCCTCCTTTGAAAATCATTGATCTTCAGTCCTCATAATTCCTTTGATTTTTCTTGTTGTCTTGGATATGTAGGATCAATTTGATGCCAAATCAAGTGATTACTGGATAGTGCCTTCAGGATCTCTGGCTACAGAATGTCTGACTGGTTGTAGAATGTCTGACTGATTGCAGAATGTACCTGTAGAAGCCTTGAAACATGAAATGGAATGGTCTGAAGCATGAATGGAATGTTGTATGAAATGAGTTAAAAATGGATAATGAAATATGGCGTAATGGAGTATGAGTGAAGTGAATAATGGAATGAAATGAATCACAATTATGAAGTGGAGTGAAGTATGGAAAGTGACCTACAACTTATGATCTGTATTATTCAATTGCAGAAAGAAATCAATCTTAACACTCTGAGATGGAAATGAGGTGGACCATGGAATGAAATGAATGAAGTATGGATGAATGAAATGAAATGGAGTATGGATGAATGGAGTGAAATGGATCATAAGTGGAATGTGAATCACTTATGATTTTATGGTAGCTGCTTGCAGAAAAAGAATAAATTTGAAAAGCTAAAGTGTCAGAAAGATTTTGATTTTCACTCTATCTTTTCTGTATAAACATGCTAATCAGAGATTAGTTTTCATGTTTATACTTTATCTTTTCTTTTCCTTTTTCAAATATCTGACTTCAGAAAATTCAATTAAGTTGATGAAGAAGAAGAATTCTTCCTCATTAACTTCATATCACTGTTTTCCTGGAATCTCTTGACAAATTCTTCTCTTGAAAGTGGCTTGTGATACAGCTTCAATCTATGACCATTCACAAGAAAAGTGACCTTCTCTTCATCTATTGTCCTGATTTTTATTGCTCCATTGTCAAAAATTCTTATAATTTCATATGGCCCAAGCCAATGTGTTTGGAATTTACCTTGAAAATCCTTGAACTTTGAATCAAACAAGAGAGCCCAGTCACCTTCTTTGAACTTATTTTCCTTGATGTATTTGTGATTCCATCTAGTCCTTTGCTGTTGGACTATACTTGTTTTCTGAACTGCACCTTGTCTAATCTCATCCAATTCAATCAGCTCAGTTCCGTGCTTTTGTGCTCGTTAGATCAAGTCCTAACTGGACTGCCATTTTAAAAGTTTGAATCTGAAACTCTATGGGAAACAAGACTTTTTTCCATAAACAAGTTCATAAGGATTATGGCCTGTTGTGCTTCTCCATGTAGTCCTATAGGCCCACAAGGCTTCAGGAAGCCTATCTGCCCAATCTCTTCTTTGCAAATGAACAGTCTTCGTTAGGATCCCTTCAATGACCTTATTAGTAGATTCCACTTGACCATTTGCTTGTGGATGATAGGGAGTAGATTTTCTGTGTCTAATTTTGTACCTCTCCATCATTTTTTCCACTAGCCTTGATGTGAATTGAGCTCCTTGATCTGTAACAATTTCCATTGGGACACCAAAACGAGTAAAAATATCCTCAAAAATAAAATTAACTACAGATGCTTCAGTAGCAGAAAGTAATGGCTTGGCCTCTACCCATTTGGTAACATAACCAGTGCAAACTAATATATATTTCTTTTGTCTTGATGGAGGACTAATAGGTCCTACAAAATCTAAAGCCCATTTTTCAAAAGGTTCAATATGTACCTGAGGTTGGAATGGCATCTCACCTGAAGGAGAAGGTTTCCCTACCCTTTGGCAACTGTCACACCTTTTGACATACTCTTTAGCATCTTTAAAAAGGGATGGCCAATAGTATCCTAAATGAAGGATCTTATAGGCTGTTCTTTTATCAGCAAAGTGTCCACCACAAGGTTCATCATGACATGCCTTGAGAATCTCAGGCATCTCATCTTCCCGAACACATCTCCTAATGATAAAATCTGGACCTGTCTTGTACAACTCATTAGCAACCCATGAATATTTTGCACTATCATAAATGATTTTTCTTTTGTCTCTTGCATTCATTATTGAAGGAAATTTCCCTGAAACTAAATAATTAGCAATGTCAGCAAACCAAGGAGTTTGGGTAGAAATTGCAAAAAGATATTCATCGGGAAATTGATCTTCAACTGGAGTGTCATCTTTGATGTTTTGGAGTCTAGATAGGAAATCAGCTACTGTGTTTTGTTTTCCAGGCCTATCTAGAATGGTAATGTTGAATTCTTGTAAAAGTAATAACCATCTTATGACTCTACCATTAGTAATTGATTTTTTCATTAAGTATCTAATTGCAGAATGATCAGTGTGAACAAAAGTTTCATAGCCTGTTATATAGTGTCTGAATTTGTTTATGGCATGAACAACAGCTAAAAACTCTTTTTCAGTTACAGTATAGTTTAACTCTGCAGGAGTCAAATTTTTATTGGTATAGTAGATGGCATAAGGAATCAGGTCTTTTTGTCCCAATACTGCTCCTAGAGTTGTATCTGAGGCATCTGTTGAAATATGAAAAGGTAACTTCCAGTTAGGTCCCCTTAAAATAGGTGCTTTAGAGATTTTTGTTTTCAGGGTCTCAAAGGCTAACTGGCAATCAAGATTCCACTTGAATTCACAGTCTTTGGTAAGTAATTTGAAAAGTGGAGATGCTATCTTGGTGAAGTTTTCTATAAACCTTTGATAATATCATGTAAATCCTAGAAAACTCCTAACATATTTTTGACAACTTGGAATAGATAAGTTAGAGATGACTTCAAATTTTGACTCATCAACTCTAATCCCATCCTCTGAAATGTGATGTCCCAAAACAATTCCTTCAGTAAAAATCATAAAACACTTCTCATGACTTGGTGAAATATTTGCTTCTTTGCATCTCTTTAAGAATTTTTCCAAGTTTGCTAAGGCTTCTTCAAATGTGTTTCCATAAACTGTGAAATCATCCATATATACCTCTACACAATCATGTATTAGATCTGAAATAATACCTATTACTGCCCTTTGAAATGTTGCGGGTGCATTGCATAGTCTGAATGGAAATACTCGGTAAGCATAGGTACCCCAAGGACAGGTAAATGTGGTTTTGCCTTGATCTTCCAGTGCTACTTGGATTTGATTATAACCACTAAACCCATCTAAAAATGAGATGTACTTTTTTCCAGCTAATGTATCTAACACCTGATCTATGAAAGGTAAGGGAAAATGATCTTTAAGAGTATCTTTGTTTAATTCTCGGTAGTCAATACATACCCTCCATTTACCATTTTTATTTCGCACAATTACCAAAGGAGAAACCCACTGACTATCTGAAATGGGATAGATAAAGTTGACATTTAACAATTTTTGCAATTCTTCTTTAACAATCTCCCTAAGATTTGGATTCATCCGTCTTTGAGGTTGTCTGATTGGTTTGCAATTTTCCTCTATGTAGATGTGATGAGTGCAAGTCTTGGGGCTTATCCCTTTCATATCAGTGTACTCCCATGCATATGCAGAAGAATGTCTCTGTAATATCTTGACTAGCTCTTCTTGTTGAGATTTCTCTAGGTTCTTGTTTATGTTTAAAGTTTTTCCTGGAAATATTTCAATTGTAGAGCTGCCAAATTTATCCATAGAATAGAGAGACATCTGCCTTGATGATAAAAACTCAATGTTGGATTCTTCTTGAAATTGTTCATGTTTGTATTCCGAAGAGGATTCAAATTTTTCTAAGGTATTCAGAATCTGGCTATCTTCACTAATTTCTGAAATTGTGAAGAGAGGTTGTAAGTCTTCTTCATCCTCTATCCATTGAGTATCATCTAATTCTATAATTTTTCTTGCTGGAGGATACAAGGTAAATTTCTTGGTTGAACTACCATCAGAGATGTACATATCACCAGATCTACAAATAATGAAAGCATCAGTTGTAGCTAACCAAGGTATTCCTAATATAATAGGGTGTCCTCCTAGATTATTCTTAGGAGTTAGGATCATAAAATCCACAGGATACTCCCAAGAGTCTAGGGACACTGGAATGTCTTCTATTACCCCATCAGGTTTGATCACAGATCTGTCCGCTAATTGTAATAATGTGGGTGTAAAATGAAGATTAGGAAGTTTCAGTTTATCCATGATTTGTCTACTCATAATATTGATTGCTGCTCCTAAATCAATAAGTGTGTTTTGGATCTCAATTCCATTGATGTGAATTTTAACAATTGGATTTCTTGGGTCTAGATACTTTGGAATAGCAATCTTACCCATCATGATATCTACTATTTTTCCTGCCAGTTGAATTTTCTTTGTCTCTCTTATTCTTTTTCTTGTTTTCTTCATGCTCAACTCCTTTATTGTCTTTGCTAAGATTGGAATTTCCTTGATGGCTTGCAATAATGGGATCTTAATACAAACATTTCTTAGCTCATGTAGGAAATCATAATTAGGCACCATAATTTGTTTTTCTACACCCCTATCAATTTGTAATCTTTCTGGAAAGGGAGGTGTAAAGGTGGATGTTGATGGATGCTCTAATATAGGAGTTGAAATTATTGGTTATTTTTGTTTTAATTTTTCAATGTTTGGGTCTTGGAAAGTTGTGTTCTCTCCAAGACTTTTATTTACCTGTAGAGAATCTTCCTCAAAATTGTCTTGTTCTTGTATGATTACAGAAGGTTTCCTCTTTTCAAGTATTCTTCCAGACCTAAGTTGAACATCACTAAGGTCTAAAGGAGTGATAAAATAAGTTGGAAACTGTTGGTCTTCTATCATGTATGTGTTTTGAGGATTTTTATTATTGGGGTTTGGTATGGGTTGGGCAGGAAACTGATTTATTTTCTAAGGAAATGGTAATGGAAGTGGTTGATTTTGATGTTGTGGATTTTGAGAATTTTGTTGAGGAGGGAAATGTGGATATGGTGGATAGGATGGTGGATATTGGTAATACTGAGAGTATCTTCCATAGGGATTTTGTGCTCCTTGCGCCCAAGTTTGTGATTGATTTTGAAATTGGGGCCAAGGTTGCTGCCAAGAATTCCAATTTGGTTGGGGTTGGTTATACAACTGATCATGAAATCCTTGTGTTTGAGGTCCTTGCCAAGGCCTCCTGGAGACAAAATTGAGAGATTCTGTGGAACTTGTAAGAGTATCTTCTTGAAAGACAGCTTTAAGACCAGGAAGTGAAGGACAACTCTTGGTCTCATGTTTTTCTGAACAAATTACACAGGTCTCTACTACTTTTGCATCCAAAGGGCACTCTATCAAGGCATGCTTCTTTCTACATTTGGGACAAAAGATTGCTAAGGCATCAGATTCAGCTTTTTTCTTGTTTTGTAACTTAAGGGTGTCTATCTGTTCACTAAGCCTCCCCAAGATATCAGATTTGAACTCATCAAGCATATGTCCTATTTCTGCCCTACTTACTGTCCCAGAAGCAGAATTACTTGCCCTTGCAAGAGCAGGGTCTCTTGGTCCTTTTACAGTTTTATATTTCCCTCTTGAAAGGTTGATACATAATTCAACTATTTCAGGTAATGTAAGCTGAGATATATCCCCTTTTCCCATCATGTTAAGGATATCTAACCATTCATCCCTAATTGTCTTCAATAAGAGAGCTTTCAAGGTGTCTTGGTCTAAGTTTTCCATTTTTGCTCTTTTGATGTTGTAGTTAAATCTCTCCAACAAATATTCCAGATTTTCATCTTTTTTTTGTAGCATTTTAAACACTTCCTCCTTATGGTTGACTGGCATACAGTAATCCAAATACCTCTCTAGAAATGCTTGTTTCATGTCTTCCCATGTCCTAATAGAACTGTTGATCAAACTCATAAACCACTTCAATGCTACTCCTTTCAATGTTGAAGGAAATAGTTTAAGTTTTTGAGCATCTTGTAAGTAGTCATAGGTTCTACATAGGACTTCAAATTCAAATAGGAAGGTTTCAAGATCTTCATTTTTAAGTCCATAAAATTTTGGAAGGACAGAGGGTGAAATGTTTTTCATAGTTGTATTGGTTTCTTCATCTACTATAGGAAACCCAAAAGAGATTCCCATTTCTCTTCTACCTCTTCCTCTGCCTCCTTCTCCTTCTGCACCTCTACCTCCTTCTCCTCTACCTCTACCTCTACCCCATCCAATTAGTGTGTGTTCTCCATTAAATACTCCTCCTCCCCCTTCTTCTGCCATAGTTGATTCTTCTGTGGAAGTTGAAAGGTTTAAGTCCCTAGCAGGGGTTCCTGAATCTTCTTCTAAGACAGGTTCAGTGGGTAAAGTAGAAGGTCTTTCTGATGGAATATCTGATCTTAAGTCCTCTGGAAGTCTAGGATCAGTAAAGGATGGAATGTAGGTTTGAGTTGAAGGTGTGCTGGCTCTTGGTCTTGGTGAAACAAGTGGTGTTCTAGGAATCAAGCTTCTGCTTCTTATAAATCTACCCCTTGAGTCTCTTTCTCTATGCATGTCATTGTTTTTGGAAGGTAAGAAACAAGGCTACCTAGTTACACTTCCCCGGAAACGGCGCCAAAATGTGTGCTCAACTTAGTGTTCCTAAATTGAGGTCATAAATTATTAACCAGGGTTAGTAAACTGCTGAAGTGAGGTGCACTATATATGCCTAGGTATCTGTTTATCAATACGTTGTGTTTAGTGTTTTTTCTGATGTTTTTGGTTTTATGGTTTTATGTTAAAAAGGAAAAGAACTAAGAGAAGTTGTTGGACACACTAAAACAGAGCAAAACCTATTCTAAATTGTGTATGGAACTAAAGAACAGAAAATGAAAATCTTGATAATGACTCATAGCAAGGAAATAAATCACAACATGAACTCAATAACTCATAACATGAACTCATCCAATTCATTCATTAGAAATATGTTGGAATAGCTTGAGAAAAGGACAAGTTTAGTGCAAATGAGGTTCTCCTAAGTAAACAATCATATTACAATATTACAAAGAATCTCATCCATGGCTAGAAGTTTATTGGAACACAATTGGAAAAGATTATTTGTAGCACAATAAGATTTCTACTCTGAATTAATTTGTAATGCTAAGACTAATCCATTCTGCAGCTCAACTTGTCACTACTAAGCCTCATTCGAAAGTTAAAGATTTTATAGAATAGTTTTTGGGAAAAGTCTTATTTGTGAAATTGAAAAAGATTGCAAAAAAATCAAGGCCTTAAACTAATATCACTAATTCCTGTCCATATGATGATGCATTAATAGAAAGTCAGAACAAGAGTAGTTTGTAAAAAATGAAGGCCGTGAAGTCTAATTTTGACAGTTGAGACAACTTAAAGAACAATGGATAACACTGAACTAGAATGCAATTGATCAAACTTGAAACACAGTGACCACAACTAAACTAGAATGCCATTAACCTAACTTGAAATATAGTGAACAGAGTTGAACTAGAGTGTCATTATCAAACTTGAAATATAGTGACAGAATTAAACTAGAGTAACATCTACCTCCGGAGTACTACGACTAGACTAAGGATGCAACTAATCATTGAAATGTTTCAGCTCTGTCTCATTCGGAGTTAGTGGTATTTTGGAATAATTTATAGAACAGGACTAGCTGCAACATGTTATGTAAATGAGCATAAAAGCATAAAATTCAACAAAACAAAACAAAGCTCTAAAACACCACAGCTATGTCTCACCCAGAGTTAGTGATATTTTGGAAGAGTTTAGAAGAACAAGACTAGCTATAACAACTGATGTAATTGAGCACAAAATCATAAAGTTCGGAGAAATGCAACTAACTCCTAAAATACTACAGTTATATATCATCTAATGTTAGTGGTATTTTGGAATAGTTTGTAAGGATAAGACTGACTGTGGCATCCACTGCAAATAAGTATAAAAACACAAAGTTCAGAAATTTGATTAAACTAGGAATGAAACAAGGCTAAGTTACTTATCTAAACCATATGAGCAAAGCTTCTCAGGTAGCAGGGGCCCCCTACCACCGGATTAGCATGCAAATCTACTCAATATTGACTCAACTCTTGAAATAAAGTGATGCTTCTTTCATTAAAGGAGAAATTCTTCGAAAAACAGAGTATTACGGTCTTCTGAGATCTAGCAAAAAAAAAAAATCTAACTAGCTGTTTCTCGGTCTCCCGAGCCATACTTATAACAAAATTACATAACTGTCTTTGAGATAAAACAGGAATAAATGTCTTTCCCAACTAAAATCAAACTAGAACTTTGGTGGTGGTCTCATACTATGATTAAGGACATCTGTACAGTCCTTGTCCTATTAGAAGTATATCTCCTAGTTTTAGTTTCCCACGTGCATAACCACCTGTAGACTCGAGCTCAGATTTCATGGAGAGCAAGAAATGATGGGGGAGTGATGTGGAATACGACCATATGCGTTTTTCCTTGAGGTGACACCTAGAACCTGTGTAAACATGAAGATAGCTGCAGAATAGGCGACTGGCTACAGAATGACTGTGTTCTGTAGCCGAGTCTAGTAAAAAATTTCTACAATAACAAAATCATGAAAACATAGCAAGTTAGTCATTATATACATTCTTAAAGTAATCCTAGTCAATCCTATTGATCATTTAAGCCTGTAATTGATGAGGGAAAAAGGAAATGAAGTGAAATGTGGTGGAACAGAAGGACATCTTTGGGGCTCAACACCCATTTCATAGGGAAAATTCACATGTGATATACAGAATTTGTATATTTTCATACATCGATAGTTTATGGATGCTTATTATTTCAGTTGGTGGATTTGCATATGTTTAATGTAATTTTTATATATTTTCATATGGAAAGTTTATCATCATACGTAGCTAACAAGATAACAAGTCATTTTGATACGTAAAATGAAATAAAATATAGGTTCATGCTTCAATTAAAAAACACAAATAGGATTTCATTTTAAATTCAATTTTAAAATATGTCTTCAACTAGCAATGTTCAACTAATAATTTGTTTTATTAAATTTTATTTCTTTCAAGGAAATCTACAGGAGCTTAGTCATAACACATGATATAATTCATATTTTTTAGAATTTAATCTACCAAAAAATAATTAATGATATATTTTTAGATAATTTTGTATAATTTTATGAACTTTCCTAAATTTAGTTGGCTATCAAATATTTCAATCAATTCCTTAAATTAAGACATTCAATTAAGAACATTCAAGAAGTAAAATTTTACAAAATAACAATTTTGAATTCTAGTTTCATAGACTAAGGAAATAAGTACAATCTTACTATGATGCAAATCACTTTGATATTTAAAAAGAGCTAAAATATATCAAGTACTTCAATTTATATTGAATTTTTAGAAAATGTCTTTTAGTGCAATCAATGTATGTTAATTTAAACAATTAATGATATGTTTCTATAATTTTATACACTTTCCTAAATTTACTTTCATATCCAAGTATTTCAATCAATTACTTATCTTAATACCTTCAATTAAGAATATTCAAGAAGTAAAATTTTACAAAATAACAATTTAAGTTGTCATATTGGCTTGTAGAAAGTGCCTTTTAGTGCACAATCAATGTATGTTAAACTACAATGATTTTAATTTATATGTCAAGATGTAAACTGCAAATAAGTTTTTATTGGTTTTATTTCTTTTGAGGTTATATAAAAGAGCTTAATAGGCATTATATATATATATATATATATATATATATATATATATATATATATATATATATATATATATATATATATATATATATATATATATATATATATAATTTGTTGCACTTTTTATTTCCAATATCAAGCATGTGTACAACTCTTTCCATGTTTTATATCAAACTGGCACATGGCATATCTATTAATTACATAGAAATATTTCAATGTTGTTCATAACCTATATTGTTGAATTTCCATTTTAACTAAAATAATATATCAACTTGGTTGTTACATACTGAGATGGATTTTATAGAAACCAAATATGTATGGGATGTATATAGATCTATAAAATTTATTGCATGCTCAACATGAATACTATACACATGACATTTAAAAAATGTAAGATGAAAAAATTTAATTAAATCTAAATCTAAATCCCTATTGATTATAAATTTTAATTAAATTTTAGATCTGTGAGGTTCACATAAGGATCTTGTCCCTAAAAATAAAATCTCATTGAAATTTGGTGTACTTTATAAACATAACCACCTCAAGTAAACTAAATCTTATATAGCATATTTGTACACCATTATAAATCCATCCTAGATAAGAGGGAAACATTTCTGTATTAAAACTTACAAAATTACAAGAGTATTCAACTGTCACATTTATAAATTTAAAAAAAAAAACATTTGAGATCTCTTATACTAGATTATATTACACTTTATTGTTATATACTCAGCTTCAAGGCTTTTCATTTGCATCATCTACTCATCTAGTCAATGCCTCATAAGAATGCAAGTCTCCATAATACGTTCATGGTCTGATTTTTTATCTCCCATCTCCTTGGTTCACCTTTCTTTATTTTTATTTCTATGCGATTGGTCCAAGATGCTATGACTAGATGAATATATTGAAAAGATATATATTCATGCATAACATCTCTATAAATGATGTAATCAATCTATTTTTTAACCTTACAAAAAAAATGGCCCATCACAATCAATTCACCAATTTGGTATGTGAATTTTCCATCTTGATATGGTCTCACCAACCTACTTTTCTCGTGTGTTCATTGCATCAATGTATGCCACATTATCTTCATTTCCTGGGGGGGCAGTGACAATAAAAACTTCTCCTGCAACCAAAATACAAAATATGTACTATTTAAATATGTTCATGGTTTAAACTTAGAGATGAAATTGTTAATGATAGATGGACCACATACCTTCCTTTACAATATCGGAGACTCAATCATGATCAAGTGAAATAATATCCTCTTCATCATGCATCTCTTTCCACATAGGAATTAGATGAGGTCCCTTTGGATTAATATGGAGATATTTCCATTTTTTCACGTACCTATGTTTTTCACAGTTATCAAGTCTACATCCATAAAAACCAATGAAAAACTCACAAAAACATGTGATTTTTCTTGTCTCAATGGAAGATATTTCTCCCATGTCCTTGCTTAGCACTGAGTGTAATTCCCTAGTTCCTTATATAGTATTACAATACCGCGGAATAGATCTATTCATATCACCAAGTTCAATATTCCGTAAAAACCTACGCATGGGCCTTCTAGGTCCGTGAGATTCATGTCCTAAATGGGTTTTGCACTAGTTGACAACCTCTAGTGATGATTTGAGTAGATCTACATCATGACTCATTTGGTACCTTCGAAGTTTTGGCTCCACACAAGAACCTGCAGGATCATGCTCACCCTTTCCATGTCCTGTTTCAAAGTAGCTCCAAGTATGTTGAATTTTTCTTCTTCTTTTTTAGTCATATCCACCAATAAAATGTGTGCACTAACTTGAATTCCCCTTCACAACCATCTGACTATATCCAATGCTTCTTTAATGATATGCCATTTTTCTGAATGATTTATAAATTAGGTCAAAGAAATGTTACACGAACAATGTGTCATGCTCACGATCATCACTGATGTAAAATCAATACCCCTTAATCACATCACGTGACTCATCATTGTTATCCATACCATCAAGGTTCAATTGCACATGTTTGAAAAAAACATGTATGAATATGGACACTTAGTCTGAGTGATAGTACTCACTTTCTATCTCTGCCTGAGGAGAAAATGTGTAACTATCAATAAATTCCACCACTGATATGATTATGCTTGCCTGAAATACTTCGCTAGAATGCTTAAATTCGGGTGCTTTCCACCTAGACTTATGTGATTGTTTGATATATTTATAGATCTAGTTTTGAAACAACTTGTGAAATGAAAACCTAGGGGAAACTTAAGTGAAAAACAAGTTGACATTTGAAAAATAAGTAGCATAAGTTGACATGGATCAAGGGTTATAAGCTGAAACATGAAAAGAAAATGGTTTTGATCTCAGGGAAAGATGTGTCGAAGGAGAGATCACTAGTAAAGGTATTGGTCCTTATGTAAAAAAAAAAAGGGTGATTCAGAATATCATGAAAGGTAAAAACATTCCTCCTCACTAAAAAAAAATCAATTTGGAAACCATAGGGTTCTAGTCATAAACCCTAGGGAAAATTTAAATGAAAAATAATTTGCAATTTGGAAACTAGGTAACATAAGTTGATGTGGACCAAGGGTTATAAGTTGAAACATGTAAATAAAATGGTTTTGAGCTCAGGGAAATATGAGTCAAATATTGCACCAGTAAGGTATCAGTGCCTATGTATACAAAAAGGGTGATTTATAATATGATGAAAGGTAAAAGAATTCCTCCTCATTCATTAAAACTTTCAACTTGGAAACCCTAGCACTCTAGTCACAAACCCCGGGGAAAAGTTAAATGAAAAACAAGTTGATGCTTGGTAGCTAGGTATTAGAAGTTGACATGGAAAAAGGGTTCTAAGTTGAAACATGAAATTGAAATTTCTTTGAGCTCAGGGAAAGATGGCTCAAAGAAGAGTGCACTAGTAAAGGTATCAGTCCTTGTGTAAACAAAAATAATGATTCAGAATATGATGAAAGGTAAAATCATACATCCTCAATCAATAAAAAACAATTTGGAAACCCTAGGGTTCTTGTCACACGCACAAAGGGTTCTAAGTTTAAACATGAAAACAAAAGGGTTTTGATGTTAGTCAAATATGGGTTGAAGAAGATAACAGGTCAGTAACAGTATCGGTCCATGTGTCAACAAAGAGGGTAATTCATATTATTATGAAAGGTAAAATCATTCATCATGTACGAAAGATAAAATAATTTTCATGATAATGTGAATTACATATAGGAGGTTCGTGAAAATGATATAATCCCTATGAAACATGTAACTAATGACAAATATTCAATTTTTTGAAAGAAATCAATAGGAAAGAAAGGAAATAAATCAATAACACATGAGGTTGTTGCATTTGTAAGCACACTTGAACACATACATTTTATTTAGGAAAAAAAATGAATCACATACATAAGGCAAAGAGAAAAATAAATGGTTAAATTTCCCTTTAACTCTAATGTGTGAAAAAATGAACAAAAAAAAATTATTTGAGGTTTTTCGTATGAGAAAAAATCATAAAAATATCTAACATCCTTCTGCTCAAGTAGTAATTGAGCCTTGTGAATATTTTAGAATAGGGTACTGGGGCCATGTCATAAATTTCATTAATGATTCTTCCAACATCCAAAAAACCAGCCAAGGTATGGAGTGGGTTATAGTGTCCAAACATACTAGGGCTACATCCTAAAAGAGATAGAAATACTTCCAATACCCTGACCAAGATCACCTGAGGTATAAGTCCTCCCACTCCTCAAAATATAGGGAAATATGCAATACAATTTGGCCACTAAGTTACCTGCATCCAATTAGAATAGATGAATCTCATATTTTGGTTGTTAGTTATGGACCCATAACCCCTAACACATGTCGAGAGATAACATGAAGGTTAGTGATAATCTTCCCCCTATGCCTTACCCCCTTCATCAGTTTCTCTCCATGTATTGGATTTGTCACTAGATGATGCATCATTTTAAGCTCCCTAAAATACAACTTTCTATGTTTCAATATGAAAAAAAAAAACATGAGATATTATGTGTTTCCTATCGCCATGGTCCTAGCCTTAACTATAAATTATCTTTTGGACCCTATGGGGAATTTAGTGTGTTTAGGTTAAAATTTTTTTTAGAAAGGATTTTTTTTACTTAGGGTGTGCAACAAAATATAAGCTCGAATAAATTAGGTACAAAGATTCTGAAAAGATGATACCCTTTATACAAATTTTAAGTGAGCTTATTGTGTGGGGTGAATGTGTGTGAAAGTTAAATTGTGAGCATACAAATTGTGAATTGATGTGGATATGCAGTTATCATTTATAATTTCCTTAATTAAACTATGTGATGTTTTTTCCTTGCAAGAAATGAAATGATGTCTGTATGATGGGACAATTTCTTCTTTCCTAATTATACTATATGAGCATATTTTTGTGTGCAATTTTTCAAAGTAAAATATAAGCAATTTCTATACTTGTAATGGTTAGTAAAACAAATTGGTTAGTAGTGATGGTGTGTGCAAGGTTAATCTAGTGCACATACAAAGTGTTTGAATTATATGTGGATATGTGGTTCATGATCCTTTAATAAAATTCACCTAATTACACTATGTGATGTTTGTTACTTGCAAGAAAAGAAATCATGTGTGGATGACTTACCACTTACTTCTTTCCTAATTATACTATGTGAGCATACGTTTGAGTGCAAAATTTCAAAGTAAAATATAAGTCTCAATTACTCTACTTATAATGGTTACTAAAGAAAATTGGTTAGTAGTGATGGTGTCTGCAAGGTGAATCTAGTGTTAATACAAAGTGTTTAAATTGCAAGTATATGTGAAATATGTATTATATAGTTATAATATGGTTAAGTATATTTCTATAAACAATTAATAAAATAAAATATTGTCAATATTTTTAAAATAATTTGACAAATCATAGGGATATTGTCTCCGTTTACTAACTGAAACATTTGACCTTTTTCAAAATTAGTTCTTCTTAGCAACAATTTTTCGTTTCTTCAAGAGACTATATAAGTCCTAAACTAAAAGTGAGTTCTACAACAAAGTGAAACATTTCATGACCTTTTTCAAATTTACTTATTCATAGCAACAATTTTTTATTTCTTAAAGAGATTATATCAATTCCAAACTAAAAGTGGTTCCCACTGTGACAAGGAAATTATTATAATTTTTTTCATGTATATCATATACCAAACATTTCAATTATTTAAATCCAATGTCAATTTTTTAAATATACTCATTTGTATAATAATTTGCAAGGATTTTGAACAAAATACTAATAGAATTCTTGTATTAGAAACTTGTAAATACATATTTCATAGGAATTATTACATGAAGAACGTAATGATGTGCCAAATATTTTGAATTTGAGAGAGTGGGATATTATTGAAAAATCAAGCTAGTGATGACCAAATTGAAGGGCTAAATTTATTTCATGAGATAAAACAAAATCTTTATTTATAAATTCATACAAATTTAATCAAATATAAGATCAATTGTGACTGAAAAACCATACAATACATAAATACACACACCATGATACAATAAGAAACCTATTCAAATAATTTTTAAGTATTTTTACTAGCTTAAGGGGTCTTGACCCAGGTTCGGAGTAATTACGTGACCAACAAAACCCTCCAACTATTGACCCTTTCAGAAGTGATCTCCTCGCGCAGACCAAAGTCTCACCCGAAGAAGTATGGGGAGGGGGGGGTGCTGGAACCAAGTTTCAGCACCTTAGGGGAGCTTTTATTGTGGAAGATCTTAATCCTTCGTGACAGATCTAACACTTCGTAAAAGCCAAATCTACTCGTAGATAATCCCTTAAATAGTAAAGTAGTTTCACACAACCAAATAATAATAAACAGACTTAACCCTTGCACATTCACATATCATTACAGAATTAACCGTTAAATATAGACTTGCACAGAACATATCACTATAATTAATTTCGATCTAATAGTTAAAGCATAATATCACTTTCACATAGATGCAATCCAATTTGACTTATCATTTATTGAATTAAATAAGCATTCAACGACACAGATCAAAATCTAGAATTGTAGTAAGCAACATATAGCGCACATAAAAAATCTAAGAAAGTTAACCACACAAATCATATAAAATTTTGAGTTCGCCAAAATTTCCTTCTTTATTAAGAGATCTTCAATTCAGTACAATCTTTCCACCTACCCACACTAAAGCAGGGTCCTTTCACACAACTTAGGACTAAGGTATTCGTGCACACAACGAGCAAGAGCCTTTCTACCTAGACACAACCTAGATCAATAATTCACAGACACTCCACTCAAGATAAAAAATATGATCAAATATGGATGATATCTATCCTTCTCGACTCTTACATATTTATATCTTTCCAAACATGCACATAACATGGTCTCAAACCGTGGTTTGAGACTCATGGTTTTCCCTTTTGCTCGTTACAATAATTAAGGGAATTTGACCCACTCCAAAGCCCCTTGACATCTATGCGCAACATGTACAAATAAAAAATTAGCCAAAAATACTCAAAATTACTTTACCACAAAGGACCCTACTTCAATAGGCCCCCAACACAATCTAGTGACTCGTCCTAAGTCACGCTGGTCCAACTAAGCATGTGAAATATTGCAACGCAGAGACAATTGTGCACTTCATTTTTGAGAATATCTTAACAAGGTTTGGGTGCCCTAAAATCTTGATGAGTGACCAGGGTACACACTTTGTTAATGAGACTATCCAAGTATTCACAATGTAATTTAAGATGCACCATCAAAACAATACATTATATCATCCACAAGAAAATGGCACGGTAGAGGCCTTTACTAAGATTTTGGAGAATGAACTCACAAAGTTTTGTAATGCTAATCAGAATGATTGTTATGTGTGCATACCTACTGTTCTTGGGAATATCGGATTACATGCAATAAATTGACTGGGAAGACCCATTTAGGTTGGTATTTAGTCAGGAAGTTGTTATGCCAATGGAGTACATCGTCACTAGTCTACACATTCCAGTAGTAACTAACATCGATGATCAAGATAGTATGGAAGGGTGATTTTCGTAGCTAGTTGCGCTGGAGGAAGACAGATTCATTACTATTTTCCATAAGCATGTGAAAAGGACACATGAAAAATCTTGGCATGATAGGCACATCAGACAAAATATTTTCAAGGAGGATGATTTAGTTTTTCTATATGAAAACAAGTTTTCACGCCACCCAGGCAAGTTCAAAATGCATTGGCTCAGACTTTATGTTGTCAAGGATATTACAGAAGGAGGTGCAATACATCTGGTTACCTTAAGGGATGAAACCCTTCTTGGATATGTGAATGTAAGTCAGTTTAATCCATATAGGGATGAACCTATCCCTGTGCACGCTAAATGACTATCTAGATGGAGGAGTGTCTTAGTGCCCCAGAAAGTTGTGAGAGGGAGCAGGACCTGTTGTAACCAGCAATAACCCCCCTTTTATTTAATATTAGTAATAATACTAAATAAATGGGGACCCTTAGTTAAAAAATCCAAAAAATCAATTAGGATTTGTTTTCCTTTTCAAATAAAACTTTCTATCATAAACTTATAGAAATCCCTTAGAAAGAACATTAAGAAACACTTAAGTTTATGATAAATTACAATAAAATTTCTCTTTAAACAAAATAGCGCATCCATAGCAAAATGGTATATATCTTTTATAAAACTGAAAATGCGACTTTGCGCTTTTGCGATAATGCGATCCCAAAAGCCTATACAATAAACGTATTGGTCACAGATCACATAGCGCAGAAAACAAAAGTGATTAATGAATAACTTTTGCGCTATTTTCAATTTTGCGCTTTTGCGAGATTTGCGATATGCGCTTTTTCTCTATTGCGCAATTTCCGCTTTTGCGCTATTTTACATAACTGCGATGGCTTCATTTTGTGATATTGCGATATTGCGACATTGCGATATTGCGATATTGCGCAGCAAATCGCAGATCGCAATGTCGCAGATTCATGTAGGCGCGTTGTCCAAAGGCAATATTCTCATATATCAAATCTGTTATGCTCTTTAATGATTAAATTAAATGATTGGATTGACAATTAATGGTAAATGAGATTTTGTTTTGATTGAAAGTTGTTTCACGATTGAAATATCATATTTCATCCGCCTTCACATTTAAAACAGTCTCATCACCTTTCTTATGCCATTACTCTCATTTACTCGTAAAACGAAGGCACGAAGGAGCAAACGTCTATACAAAGCTTTCACTAAACACTATGGGTAAGAAGGAGAAGAGCTCGAATTCTGAAAACAGAGAAATGGCTTCACTGTATGCAGACACCGCTTGCAATAAGGATGCTGGTATATCCACTTGGGAAGGAATGTATAATTTATTAGAAGAAGAAAATCCTGTGGTGATGAAAGTTGTGGCTACAGCAGGTTCTAGTAATACATCTGAAGCAACCCTCAAAGAACTGGCTTGTTCATTTCTGCATAGGATAGCGGCAAGGCCAAGGATTCTCCCATATACGGACATGGTGAAATGGGTGCTGGACAACACCGATATTTCAGACAGACAATTCAGAACTCCAGCTCAAGAGCTAATCGGGTCATTCACCACGGAAGATTTGAGACTAATGTATAAGTTGCCGAAACCTCAGGCAACTTACAATAAACAATTCATGGAAGAATCATACAGAACCTCTCATAATCTGCTTTAGTTATCTCAAATGATGAGGCTTATGCTTAACAATTGACAGTATTTGAGATACAACTTTTTTTGAATGAAAAAGAAGAACAGATAAAAGTTCTACAACAGCAATTGCAACAGGTACAGGCCAATAATGAAGCACAGTTGAAACTTGAAGAGATACAACAACAACTTCAAGAAATGAAAATAGGACATCAAAAAAGCTTGGCTGATAAAGACAAACAAATACAGATTATCCAAGATCAACATAAAGATGATCCTAAGCTTCCAGAATTCATTTCAAAAACTATCTCTTTGAACAATCAACTACTGCAACAAGAGGAAGTTTTCTGCCAAAAAATCTTGCAATGGAATTCTTTGTGCCAAGAGAGCGATAAAATCACAAATCATATCGTAGATTTACGAAATGATTATGATTTGATTAATGAAAATATCAATGATTATCTGGCATGGAAAAAGACAAAAGAAGGCAGAAAATCTGGTGCACCCATTGTTAATGAAAACCATAAAGAAATAATGTTCAATAACTGGGATGCACAAATCAGAAGGGCAGAAAAGGCAGCAGAGGAGGCGGCTACAACGGCAAACACTCTTAATGATTGTGTAAATGACAATTTACACAAAGCTAATTTGATTCCAGAAATTGTTCCAGGATATCTCCCACAGGCACATCAACTGCAAACAGAATGGAGGCAAAAGGCAGAAGAAAGAGAAAAAACAATTCAAGGGCTGACAAGATTAAATTGGGACTCATACTGGATGTACTTGGTGAAGCCACACAGTCAGCATAGTGCGCTTAATTGTATCATCAATGCTACAGAGAAGATTGTGCCTACGCTTGCCGACTTTGTCTTTTCAGGACAGTTGAATTCTGAAGTCGGTCAATCGCATCTTCTCAAAACTATGCTAGATGCCTGCAAGTTTAAAGATCAAGTTCATAGATAGTTAGATTTAGTTTTAATTTTACTGTATTTTAGCCTAGAAAAAGGACGGTCATTGAACCGAATCCTTAATTTTTGTAATAGACTATTTTTAGATTTAGCTAGGTAGTATTTAAACCCTTCTCATGCATTTAGAGAAGGGTCCTGGATCTTAATATTTTTTGACTTGGAGATTGCATTTCTGTACTCCATTGTCTTATATATTTTTTAAAAGGATCACATCTGGTGATTTTTATGCGGAATTATCTTTGAAGTGTTGCATTTCTGTACCTTGGAATTTGATTTTGCATCAGAGTTACTGGATTAGAGTATCAGATTTCATTTGAAAGTCTTCAAGATGAATAAGGTATTTCTATCTGTTCACTATTGATTTCTTTTGTCTTATGATATTCGCTCTAAAAATTGCTATCATTTATATATATTTGTTTTCACAACGCTTCCTTTTATATATCATTTCTGAGTATAATTGAAACATTATATTTCATAAGTATATATAGATGGTATACAATGATGAATGCAATATGCTAATACAACTCTGTTTAATTTCTTAAACAGAGTTATCTTTATTTGTTTCTGCACATTTCAATTTAAATAATAATACATTTTCATGGTTATTGTTAAATTGGAACAATCTTAAGTTATATTCACATATAATTACCCGGGTTAGTGTTAGAATTTCTTTACCAGTATTTAGTTTAAATTAGATAGTTTTATTTCAGTTAATTTAGTCCCATTTCCACCCATCCAAACCAATCCATTTAGTTATAAGGAAACTGGTCCTTTAAATCCAGTCGGAGCCACCATACCAAACGGAAAAGGAGTTGTCTTAAGGTCTCGACCGGGTGGTTTTCCCCGATGTTTGAAGCAGAGATTTTCTAGGCTTCAACATTTTTGGCGCTAGAAGGAGGGCATGAGCTATGAATGGCAAGTAAATCTTTATTCACAAGCCATTCTGAGAGCAAAACACCCTCATTAACTTCTTCAATTTCTTCTGAAATTCAAAATCCTAGAGAAGAAATTGCAGAAAATATTCAAACACCCACTACCAAAATCTCAAAACATTCAGACAATCAACATCCTGAGTCTCCTGAAGTTCAAGATTTAATTCATAAATTGAAAGGATTCTCATTATCTCTAGAAGAGTCTGAAATATCTGAAGGTAGTGTAACTTCAAAATTTGTTTCTTCCAAACCTCTTACTAGGCTTCAAAGTGAAAAACTTGGTATTTCCTCGAAAGAATTCCCTTTACCTAGTAGAATCAAGACAAGAAAAACTCAATCGGAATCAGTAAGTGATATAAGTTCAACATCTAATATTCAAATACCTGTTTCCGAAATCCCATCTCAACGAAGTACAATTGTTTCCACATCATCTCCTCAATCATCATCTGCTCAATCCTCATCAATCTCAACATCATCTATTCCAACAACTTCTATTCAAACACCACCAGTTTCTACTACTCCTCCAATAGTTGTTCCAATAATGGCTAGACCATGGGCTACTCCAGGGGCAATCAACATGGCTGCACCTTTACATGATTTACCAGACAATCCTGGAAAATGGCTTCCAAAATTTAGCCCAGATCTTAACATTCAAGCTGAAGAACATATCAATAACTTTATGTTGGCTATTAATTTGAATGGAGTCACACATGAAGATGTTGTAGTTAGACTATTCCCTTATACTCTTCAAGGAGTAGCAGGATCATGGTACTTTTCATTACCATCAGGATCCATAACAAATTGGGCCATTTTTGCAGATCATTTTTTAACCAAATTTGGAGATGACCGATCAATAGCAACTTTACTCAATGACCTCTCAAATTTGAAGATAGAACCCAAGGAACCCATTAAAGAATTCAACGCTAGATTCAACAAACTCTTGAAAAAAATTCACACAGATTCACAGCCCATTGAACAAGTCAAAATTGAATGGTACATAACTGCCTTACCCTCAAACATAGCAATTTTCGTAGACAGAGCTGAAAAGCCTACGTTAGCTGAGAATATGAAAGAAGCTATTGCAGTAGAAAAATGAATTACTTCTTTGGAAAAGAAAAATGCTATCGAGGAAAGGAAATCAAAGAAAGTCAGCTTCAAAGATGATTCAAAGAAAAAGGCCAAAGATCCATACGACATGGAAGGTTTACAGAAAGTTCTTAAAACCATGTCAAATGAAATGGTTGAAATTAATAAACAAGTAGCTGAAACTTCTACCAAGAAAACATTCCGAAATTTTAGAAGAAACCAAGTTGAATCTAAACCTCCTAATGCAATCACTAATGCAGAATCGGAGGAAGAGGAAGAAGAAGAAGATACATCTCTAGTATCAGATGAAGAAAATGAGAATGAAGAAATAGCTGAATTGAATGGAATGTGGGATTTTATTCTCCCTAATTCTGATAGTGAAGAAGCTATGCCTGTAAATACTAGGAGTAAATCTATATCGGAACCAGTGCAAACAGTTCCTAAAAATAAAATTACAACTCCAAGTACCAAAGAAAAATCCCCTGTAAAGAAAACTTCTCCATTACCTACTCAAAATCATCCATCCTCTTCTAATCCTCCTACATCAACAGCAAAGACTTTAGTAGTGTCAGATCCTATGGAATACAACATTGTCGAGGACATGAAAAAGATCAAAGCTAACATTTCCTTACATGAAATCAGCAAACTAAAACACCAGCAAAAGTTGTTATTGAAAGAATTAAACGCTACACCAATTGCTCCTTTACCAAGCGGTGTAGTTGCAAAAGCAGCTAGGGGAGCTGGTAAGCCACCAGATAAGGTAGATGCTACTGATACTGTGCTCATTGGGGAAAAATCAAATTCTCAAACTCCTCCTTTTCTTCTGACTTATGAAATGTACAATAAAAATATGCACAATTGTTTGATTGATTCTGGAGCTTCCTCCAATATAATGCCTACTTTTGTCTGTGCTAAATTGAATATCGAACCACAGAAATCAGCAGTTCATATCGTTCAATTGGATCGCTCTAAAGTTCAAGTTGTGGGAGAAATCAATTCAGTTACTATCAGATTAGCTTCTGATCCTAGGATTGTCCAAAGAATTGATATTTTGATTGCTGATATTCCTGAATTCTATGGATTAATCTTAAGCAGGGACTGGTCTGCGAAACTTAATGGTTATATCTCAACTGATTATTCACATATGTGGCTTCCTTACAAAGGGAAACCAAATAAAATCAAAATTGAACGAGAAAAACATATGACGCACACTGTCATTGAATTAGAACAACCTAATGAGCCTGTGGCATTCAACAACAATATTCTTGGAGGATATTCTGCTGAATCATTTCTTGGAAACTTCGAAGCACCTCAATCACCTTTTTTTGTAAATACTTTTGTTTCTCAAATAGAAAATTTTTCACAATCTGATTCTTCCAGAATTGTAAATATTTCTGATGTAATTGTAGATAAGCCAATAGATAAATCTTTATTTTGGTCATTATATTTTGATGGATCAAAGTCTAGTGATGGAGCTGGATCTGGATGCATATTAATTGATCCAGATGGAGAAAAAACCATGCTGTCATGTAGGTTAGAATTTGAGTGTACTAACAATATCGCAGAATATGAAGCCTTGGTTCAAGGACTTTATAAAGCAATAGGGTTAGATGTTAAATACTTGAAAGTCTTTGGTGATTCCGAAATTGTCATAAAACAAGTTAGGAATACTATTCATTGCCTTTCAGGACATCTTAAACACTATCAAACCCTAGTACAAGATCTCACCACTCATTTTTTAGCATTCAATATTTCTCCTATTCCTAGGAATCATAATACATCAGCTGACTTGTTAGCTAATGTTGCATCTAAACTCTTACCTGCTGAAGATTGCAGTCCTGATAGGTTTTCTGTAGAATTGATTTTTCGTCCATCTGTCCCAGATAATGTTACAAATTGGAGAGTATTCTATCATGATCAAAATATTCTAAATTTCATGACTTCAGAGAAATCATATGATGAGCAAATTATTGACGAAGATGATCATGATTTACAAATTGCTTCAAAAGGTAATGAAAACCCCATTCCAAAATCTGTTGTTAAATTAGAGGATTTATATGACATTAAAGATAGATTCAAGAAATTCACTAATGCTAAACTTCAAAGTTCCACTTTGAAGTTTGAATTAGTAAATCTTGGTTCTGATTCTAAACCTCAAAACGTTAACTTAGGACTCAATTTAACACCAGAAGAAAGGAATGCATTCATTAAACTTCTGAACAAGTATAAAAACGTTTTTTCTTGGAATTATGATGATTTAAAAACGTATGATACTTCGGTTATTCAACACACAATTCCAATGCTTCCTGATATTAAACCTGTTCAACAGAAGTTGAGAAATATTCATCCAAATATCGAAAGTCAAATCAAATCAGAACTTAATAAACTTTTAAAAGCCAAAATCATTTTTCCGGTGAGGCACTCCAATTGGGTTTCCAATATGGTACCCGTAAGGAAGAAGAATGGTGATATAAGAATCTGTATTGATTTCAGAAATTTAAACAAGGCATGTTTAAAAGAAAATTTCCCATTGCCAACCATGGAACAGATACTTCAAAAGGTAGCTGGTTCTGAACTTATGTCCTTTCTCGATGGATTTTCAGGCTATAATCAAGTTTTAGTTCATCCAGATGACAGATTGAAAACAAATTTCAGAACAAAATGGGGAACTTATGCTTATCAGAAAATGCCTTTTGGTCTAATAAATGTAGGAGCAACTTTCCAAAGAGCCATGGACATAGCATTTAAAGGTCTGATCAATAAATCAGTTGTTGTTTATCTTGATGACATAACATTATTTTCAAAAAAGAGATCCAATCATCTACATGATTTAAAGCAAATATTTGAAAGATGTAGAAGGTTTGATATTTCCTTAAATCCAAAGAAATATTTCTTTGCTTTGGATGAAGGAAAACTCTTAGGATTTGTTGTGTCAAAAGATGGTATATATATTGATCCAGATAGAGTCAAAGAAATTTCTGATATTTCTTTACCTCATAACAAAAAATCCATGCAATCATTTCTTGGGCAGATCAATTTTGTTAAAAGATTCATTCCTGATTTTTCTTTAATTGTTTTACCTATGCAAAATATGATCAAGAAGAATTCAGTATTCAAATGGGGGCATAAAGAGAAAGAAGCTTTTGAGGCAATCAAACAAGCGATCATTAATGCACCAGCATTGAATACCCCGGATTTTTCTAAAGATTTTACTTTGTATACTCTGGCCACTGAAACATCCTATGCAGCCGTTTTAACACAACTCAATGATCAAGAAATCGAAGCACCAATTTCTTTCTTTAGTTCAAATCTACAAGGAGCTGAGCTAAATTATTCCGATGTTGAAAAACAAGCCTTTGCTGTATTTAAATCAATCAAACATTTTATACCTTTTCTCTTGAAAACACATACAAAAATCATTGTCCCATTTTCTGCAGTGAGGCAATTGTTAATTCAAAAAGAAGTAGGAGAAAAGAGAGCTAACTGGGTAACAACGTTGCAAGAATATGATATTGATATTAAACCAGCTAAGATTGTTAGAGGACAAGGTTTTTGCAGATTATTGGCAGGAGCTCATAACATACTAGAAAATCAAGATTCAAATCAAGATATTCAAGTAAGTCAGATAAGTGTTACAGATTCTGAATCCCAGTATGCTGACCTTATCTATTACTTGAAAAATGGGTATGCTCCTTCTAATCTCAGCTATAAGAGTAAACGCGCTTTAAGGTTAAAGGATATTAACTATGAGATCATTGATAATGTGTTATTTAGGAAAAATTATGATTCAATTTTATTAAGATGTCTTGAAAAGACTGAAGCTGAAAAGGTTTTGCAGGAGTTGCATGATGGACCAGCAAGAGGTCATTTTGGAGGTGATACCACAGCTCACAAAATAATTCGTGTTGTTTATTACTGGCCTACCCTTTTTAAAGATACGCATGATTACGTAAGGAAGTGCCGAATTTGTCAAACTGCGAGTGGAAGACAAAGGAAACCAGCTTTCCCTTTGCAACCAGTGACTATTGAGCAACCATTTGAACAATGGGGGCTTAACATTATTGGTGAGATAGTACCTCATTCTTCCAAACAGCACAAGTACATCCTTACTGCAACTGATTACTTTACAGAGTGGGTAGAGGCAATCCCGTTGAAGGTAGCCAATTCTGATGCAATTATTGATTTTATAGATCAATTCATCATAACCAGGTTTGGTGTACCTAACGCTCTAGTCTTTGATAACGCATCTTACCTCTCTGGAAATAGTTTAATAGAATTTGCAGTCAAAAGAGGTTTTAAATTAAAATATTCAGCAAATTATTATCCACAAGGTAATGGTTTGGCTGAATCCACTAACAAAAACCTTATCAAAATCATTAAAAGGACTATTGATCAAAACCAAAAGAATTGGCACAAGTCTTTAATTTTTGCATTATGGGCTGATCGTATCACTGAAAAAGCTTCAATAGGGACTTCACCTTTCAATTTGGTTTATGGAAAAGAAGCTGTGATACCATCAAATTTATCTCTTCCATCATTAGCCCTAGTGCAATTTATTGAAGAAAATCCTTCTTCATCCATTCAATTGAGATATGATCAAATCCTTAAACTAGAAGAAGATAGGGATAAAGAAAAAATTACTCATGAAAAACATCAACAGCTTGTAAAATCTTCTTTTGATGCAAGTTCTACCGGCTCAAAATTTTTGTCAATTGGTGATCTTGTTCTGAAATGGGATAAAACACACGAAGAAAAAGGTAAACATACCAAATTTCAAAAAATGTGGCTTGGACCATTTCAGATCGTTGAGAAGATAGGCTCAAATACATTCATACTCCAAGATCTAACAGGTAAGAGAGAATCTCTTCCTGTAAATGGGCTTATCTTGAAGAAATTCTTTTCATAAGGAGGTAACCCCTTCTTAATTGTACATATTCCTTTTTGCAGAATTTTGATTGTTTTGTTTTTGCAAATAAAGGTTGTTAATAAGTCTCTGATTGACTGTTTACTATTTAAGAAAATTTCTTCGGAAAAATATTATAAATATTTATTTTGTGTAAATAAGAATTTTTAAAAGTAATGATCACAGTTTTTGAATAGTTTAAAATAAGATGTTAAACCTTGAAAGATTATTCCAATCATTTGCATGATCTTTTGAAAACTTGAGAAGAATGTAAATCATCATAAGTTTATTAAGCAGAGAAAGGTTATCTATCAAAGTAAATATTTTTCAAAGTTTTGGAACTCAAAAAACTCTGAAAATTGTCATCCATTGATTCTTAAGGATAAAACTATTTCACCCCATCCATTTAAGTTGTGATTTTTTTTTAGAATGTAATTCTAAGAAATTATACGAAAATTTTAAGAGATAAGAGGTCTCATTACGAGCCGACTTACCATGTTCATAAGGAGTAATAAAACTGACATTACCAATACTGCATACCAAAACAGGGTAATGGCTTATAAATATAAGACAAGGAGTCTCATCACGAGCCAGCTTGTTCAGTTTAATTATAACTAGTGAATGACATTGTTATTAACTGGCTACCAAACCAGAACAATGGCTCTTAAAATAAAAAATAAATAAAAGAAAAAAACATGAGATAATAGGTCTTATGAATTTATCTTTTAAAAAGTCATAATTTTAGTTGGATGGGACAATGAATGGTTAATGGTTTAAAGGTAACCCTGTCGAGACTATGAACATTTGTTGGCAGCAGAGGCAATACCTATGGCAATAGAGTATATTATAAAACCAAAACTTGGAAAGATCCACTTACTTCATTATTAACACCAATCAAAGTTTGAAATAACCCAAAAAAAATTTATTCTTAAGGAATTAGAAAGAAATTATGAAATGATTTTTATTTCTTTTTCATAGTTACATTTTATTTGAATTATCCTAAGATAGTTTTTATTATCTTTAAAAATCTTTACTTACTAAAGATAGAATGTTCATTTTATTTTTTCAGAGATAACTGTTTCTTTCAGTGAATCGCCAATTGTTGTAACCAGCAACAACCCCCCTTTTATTTAATATTAGTAATAATACTAAATAAATGGGGACCCTTAGTTAAAAAATCCAAAAAAACAATTAGGATTTGTTTTCCTTTTCAAATAAAACTTTCTATCATAAACTTATAGAAATCCCTTAGAAAGAACATTAAGAGACACTTAAGTTTATGATAAATTACAATAAAATTGCTCTTTAAAAAAAATAGTGCATCCATAGCAAAATGGTATATATCTTTTATAAAACTAAAAATGCGACTTTGCGCTTTTGCGATAATGCGATCCCAAAAGCCTATACAATAAACGTATTGGTCCCAAATTTCATAGCACAGAAAACAGAAGTGATTAATGAATACCTTTTGTGCTATTTTCAATTTTGCGCTTTTGCGAGATTTGCGATATGCGCTTTTGCGCTATTGCGCAATTTCCGCTTTTGCGCTATTTTACATAACTGCGATGGCTTCATTTTGCGATATTGCGATATTGTGACATTGCGATATTGCGATATTGCGCAGCAAATCACAGATCGCAATGTTGCAGATTCATGTAGGCGCGTTGTCCAAAGGCAATCTTCCCATATATCAAATCTGTTATGCGCTTTAATGATTAAATTAAATGATTGGATTGACAATTAATGGTAAATGAGATTTTGTTTTGATTGAAAGTCGTTTCACGATTAAAATATCATATTTCATCCGCCTTCACATTTAAAACAGTCTCATCACCTTTCTTATGCCATTACTCTCATTTACTCGTAAAACGCAGGCACGAAGGAGCAAACGTCTATACAAAGCTTTCACTAAACACTATGGGTAAGAAGGAGAAGAGCTCGAATTCTGAAAACAGAGAAATGGCTTCGCTGTATGCAGACACCGCTTGTAATAAGGATGTCGGTATATCCACTTGGGAAGGAATGTATAATCTGTTAGAGGAAGAAATTCCTGTGGTGATGAAAGTTGTGGCTACAGCAGGTTCTAGTAATACATCTGAAGCAACCCTCAAAGAACTGGCTTGTTCATTTCTCCATAGGATAGCAGCAAGGCCAAGGATTCTCCCATATACGGACATGGTGAAATGGGTTCTGGACACCACCGATATTTCAGATAGACAATTCAGAACTCCATCTGAAGAGCTAATCGGGTCATTCACAACAGAAGATCTGAGATTAATGTATAAGTTGCCAGAACCTCAGGTGACTTACAACAAACAATTCATGGAAAGATCCTGCCACAGAACCTACTCATAATATCGCTAAGTTATCTCAAATGACAGGAGCTTATTCTTCTGCAACAATTGACAAAGCATTTGAGATACAACTTTTGTTGAATGAAAAAGAAGAACAGGTAAAAGTTCTACAACAGCAATTGCAACAGGTACAGGCCGATAAGGAGGCACAATTGAAACTTGAAGAGTTACAACAACAACTCCAAGAAATGCAAATAGGACATCAAAAAATCTTAGCTGATAAAGACAAACAAATAAAGATTATCCAAGATCAGCATAAAGATGATCCTAAGCTTCCAGAATTCATTTCAGAAACTATCTCTTTGAACAATCAACTACTGCAACAAGAGGAAGTTTTCTGCCAAAAAATCTTGCAATGGAATTCTTTGTGCCAAGAGAGTGATAAAATCACAAATCATATCGTAGATTTACGAAATGATTATGATTTGATTAATGAAAAGATCAATGATTATCTGGCATGGCAAAAGACAGAAGAAGGCAGAAAATATGGTGCACCCATTGTTAATGAAAACCATAAAGAAATATTGTTCAATAACTGGGATGCACAAATCAGAAGGGCAGAAAAGGCAGCAGAGGAGGCGGCTACAGCGGCAAACACTCTTACTGATTGTGTAAATGACAATTTACACAAATCTAATTTGATTCCAGAAACTGTTCCAGGATATCTCCCACAGGCACATCAACTGCAAACAGAATGGAGGCAAAAGGCAAAAGAAAGAGCAAAATCCATCCAAGGGCTGACAAGATTGAATTGGGACTCATACTGGATGTACTTGGTGAAGCCACACAGTCAGCACAGTGCGCTCAATTGTATCATCAATGCTACAGAGAAGATTGCTCCTACGCTTGCCGACTCTGTCTTTTCAGGACAGTTGAATTCTGAAGTTGGTCAACCGCATCTTCTCAAAACTATGCTAGATGCCTGCAAGCTTAAAGATCAAGTTAATAGATAGATAGATTTAGTTTTAATTTCATTGTATTTTAGCCTAGGAAAAGGACGGTCATTGAACCGAATCCTTAATTTTTGTAATAAACTATTTTTAGAGTTAGTTAAGTAGTATTTAAACCCCTCTCATGCATTTAGAGAGGGGTCCTGGATCTTAATATTTTTGGACTTGGAGATTGCATTTCTGTACTCCATTGTCTTATATATTTTTAAAAAAGGATCACATCTGGTGATTTTCATGCGGAATTATCTTTGAAGTGTTGCATTTCTGTACCTTGGAATTTGATTTTGCATCATAGTTACTGGATAGAGTATCAGATTGCATTTGAAAGTCCTCAAGATGAACAAGGTATTTCTATCTGTTCACCGTTGATTTCTTTTGTCTTATGATATTCGTTTTAAAATTGCTATCATTTATATGTATATTTGTTTTCACAACGCTTCCTTTTATATATCATTTCTGAGTATAATTGAAACGTTATTTTTCTATTGAAATGCTATCTTTCATAAGCATCCAGCATATAATAATAACGTATTTAATGCAACTGTTGGGATACAACCTCCTGCTAATTTCAAATATATCTCTATTTACTGCATTTTAATCATAGCTGGTACACATTTTCATGGTTATTGTTAAATTGAACAACCTAAGCTCTGATCAATATAATTACTCCTAAGTTAGTAAGAATTTCTTTTACCGCATTTAGTTTAAATTAGATAGTTTTATTTCAGCTAATAGAGTCCTATTTCCACCATCCAAACCAATCCATTTAGTTATAAGGAAACTGGTCCTTTAAATCCACTCGGAGCCACCATACCAAATGGAAAAGGAGCTGTCTTAAGGTCCCGACCGGGTGGTTTTCCCTGATGTTTGAAGCAGAGATTTTCTAGGCTTCAACAGGACCATAAAGAAGTATGTCAAACATTAGAAAAGTGGGTCTACGTGAAAAATATGGCAAAGCATAGATATCTACAATAGTCGTGCAAAGGTTGCGTTCAAAGGATGAAGCAGTCACAAAAGTGCCAAAAACTAGTTGTTGGAATAGTAAATATGGATAAGACATATTTATTACCATTTGCAAGCATGGTTAAACTACATTTAATGAGGATAATATGCCAAATTTGGAAATTTCTTAGCATTTATCAGGCTACATCAATGAGCATCGGATCGTTTAGGTCACACCATGACTATAAATATGATAGGAAGGGCTGCATTAGTTCCCTTTTCTTTCCAAGTGAGTTGTGAAAATTTCTATAATTACCTTTTCTGAAGCATATTTTTGGCATCAACCTTCTTTTTTATGAGACGTTGTGCCAATAGGGATTGGGCTATTTTATTCCTCCAAGTATTATTATTATCTAACTAACCCCATCTACGATGCACGTCGATGAAACCCCTACATAAGTTGTTGAAACCCCTTCGCCTACATCCCAGCTACTGAAATCTACGAAGGGATAGTCTTCGGGGACCTGAAAGTCTCCGTGAAAGAAGACCATGAAGCCTAGGTCAACCCATGAAGAGCACCAAAAGCGACCTATAGAAGAGACACTCGAAGTAAATATGGAGGAAGATGTCATCGAGGAGGTAGATCCACTCTCATGTCTACCCATGTAGGCAGTGTCGCGCAAAGCATCACAAAGGTCTTATATCAATTCTCCATTGCTTCTTGAAGAAGATTCTTTTGAGGGGGATATGTTTGCGGAAATCCCCCTACTAAAGATGGAAGAATGGGACCTGGCTGACCATAAGAAGTTCCCTTAGCTCACACCCTTGATGTACTTGGAGCCAATCATCTATGAAGAGGGGGTGATCAAGTTTGATCCAAAACCTTGAGCATTGGGATTGAAGAAATCGGGGCAGTTAAATTTGTTGAACATCCCAAAGTTTGGTCGCAATATAGTCAATGAAATATTTGTGAGCCAGCTGCTCGCCCTAGTGCACAATGGCTGTCTATGGCCATGAGGAGAGCCAATTCCAATTGATGTTAGTTTGATACACCGTATCTCCAACTTTCCCTATCAGGGGAGGATCCTGTAGAGGCATTTGGAGGAAAGGGCCGGGAGAGGAAGGTTACATACATAGTTAAGGAAAAATATAACGTATCATGCAACACTCGAGGGTTCACCGTCAGAAAAATCAATGAACCCACTGTACATTTTTCCATGATAATCCTCGCCTGCAAGATGATGAGGAAATGTTGGCTGAAGGAAGTTCTAGCCCATGTGATTTCTTTAGTCAGGCGAAGTGAGAAAAGGGTATCATATAATTTTGAAACGTACATGTTCACAGATTTTTTGGCAAATTTCTGTGAGGTACAAGAGGAGGGAAAGATTTTTTATTATGTTTGGTTGCTGCTACTAATTGTACTAATTGGTTAGAAGACGCTAGCTAAGGCCCAGTTCTTAGATATCGAGCTCGATCTTTGTGAAGCTGCATGATATGCGATGGTGTGGGACTCCAATATTCCTTCTATAATCATTGAAAACAAAATATGCTAGGTGTTATTTGATTCTGATTTGTTTCAAGAAGTGCAGTCCAAGCCGTGATTGTCACTGACATTGTATGAGCAGTACAAGCACATTGCAGACTTCAAATGCACCTTTCATAATATTCACATGCACACAAAGGGATATGTTGAAGGTGTTTGTTATGAGCTACCTTACATGGCCATCAAGGATGACCTTGCACCTTTTAGGAATGAATGACCATCCTTATGGTTAAAACCACACACCACTGGTGGGGACTCATCTTTAGTGACCTTGCAGACTCTTAAAAAGTCACGCACACCCACGGATACCCAACTAAGGATAAGGATGTAGAGAAAGAGAGGGAGCCAACCACGATGGGTGAAACCATTGACCTGGAGAAGGAAACCGAGGATAAAGAAGTTGATAGTGTTGGGGTACCCTCAACATAGACAAGTTCACCAAAAGGAACTAAGCGAGGATCTCAGGCCTCCTTAGGCCTGTGCAAAAAGAGGAAGGGATCAAATTAAACAGGGACAAAGGCCCTGACCCTTAAAGTAGAAAACCTTAACGAAATTGAAAACATAGTCAAAGTTGTGATCGAGGATCTCTGGACTAATGTGGAGTCTAAATATAAATCAGTCCTTGAGGATGTGTAGCGCGGTCTCCAAGAGCTCCCCGTGTAAATGAGCGTGGTCCAAGCGAGTGTGTAGCAAGAGAGTTTAGGAAAAGTGAGCGCGCAACCCCTCAACACTATTGTACCATTACCTACAGACAGATGGGTATTTCATGTTCCAAGAGCTGCAGTTACAATTGAGCACCTCTAGCTGCATGACAATGTGCATACCTACACTGAGGTAGGAATTGACTTGGCCATGTGTAATATCCCAAAATTGGGACTACTCAGCAATACCTGCTGGGATAACGCACCTTTCAAAAGTATGTGCACTGAAATGAGTTTGCAGCCCTTGGATCCATTAGATATGCAGATCTAGCATCTACATCCAAAAGGTGAGAAAAATCAAATCAAACTAGGTGAGTTAAACACATCTCCTACCACCTAGTATGGCTGGACAACACCCAAGGAATGGGGCTGTAGCTATATGCAACAAACTGCTTCAGCAGTAATGATTTTGAACTAAATGAGAGCAGGAGATCAATATGGAGGCTCAAATATTACATGTACATCATTAATTTATATTTAAAATACAACCCATACAATGTAAAAGAGACAATAGAAGTCTATACAGAAGAAACCCTCAGAGAGGGGGTGCTACAACCAGATGAAATGTATGAATAAGCTTGACAACGTTATTTTCATTGGCTGAAGTAGCAGTAGATTAAAACTCAGATCTAAATCATATCTGTATAAAAAAGGATAGATCTAATTCAGATCTATATTTAAGAAAGGCTCCTTAATACAATCCCCTTGGGGTTTTGGGTAAAACATGAATAACAATGAGTAGATCTGAGATCTAAGTTGCAGATTTGCAGTAATATTCAGAAAACTATGAAGCATATGAAGTAAAACAGATCAAATCTGAAACCAAACATGGATTATTTGGCTAATCCACATATCACCATAGTGAAATGAAGAATCCAATCACTAGATATCTCTCCTCCAAGATGATGCGAAAACTCCCTGCAACTCTGCTCTTGAAAATAACGCAGTACTGGAAGAGGGGTTGCATTGTAGACTCTGAGAATTCTTTGGCCTGATGCCAAGATATGGATCTGAAGCTACAAGGGTCTAGAACACTCTTTTCAAAGGGATAGAAGACTTTTCCTAGTGAAAAGGGGTGCTAGAGATGCATAGATCTGAAGAGATCTATCCTCCACTTGCTGCAACTCACAAGGACAATGTAATATTCCTTTTTTAGGAATTTCTACAATATGGTCCTCAAGGACGCTGTATAAGGAAGGCAGTGTAAAAATAAGCTGAAATGGGGCTTGGATCCCCTTGTTAACTCACTAAACACTTCTCTTCCAGAATTTCAGCCCAAAGAAATGACTCTAGTTGGGTTATTCAGATCTCCCCAAACTAGATCTCGTCAAGAATGCTCAATGAGAGAGCTTACAGCAATACATGAACATAATCATTAAACTCTACAAATATGAATGAAACATAAGATGAAATATATTACAGCCATCATGTACATTAATGTATCAACAACAATATACAGAAATATCATGAGGAATAAACCCCTCATGCAATGGGAATCAATCTCCAAAGATTAACACATGAAATACAAGAGATGAAGCAACAACATAAAATGCCGGGAAGCAGTGACAGCACTGTCTCTTGGAGTGTAGCTGATGCTATAGATGTGCATACATGATATATGACTGAAATATACAAGAAATTCCCAAGAATAGAAGAATGGGCTCCAATACAAGATTTATAGCCAATCTAGGAGAGATTGCTAGAAATGACGGAAAATGCACAATGTGACAAATAAGTTGTCACTGCAATTGAACCAAAATAAGAATGAGGCTATGGAAGATTTTAAATACTCATGCCCTCCTCTGATAATGTTCTCAAGCAAAGGGTTGATCCCTTTCACTCAAAAACACTCCTCTTGACAAGCTCCAATGGCTCTCCCAGCAACTACCTTCATAAATAACGCATTTTTTTCCCTAGACTGCACTGTGAGAGATGGTGAATGATTGGCCTAGTGCCAAAGATCTGAAATGATGCCCGGGAGTCTCCTCTGCTGCTCCTCTAAAGAATATGCAAGATCTCCACTGAAGAACAAGCCAAGGAATGGCTCTGTGAGCTCCTCTGTTGCTGCACCCAGCAACTCAACGTTTTCTGCCCAACAGAATAATGTTGTAGCTGAAGAGATAATCTTGGCCAAATTCCGGAATGCGGAAATGAAGCTCAATCCCTATCCTTCCTTGAGGATGAGGAAGGGATTCCCAACCGGGAACACCCTTGGGTTTAAGAACACTACAATGCTGCTAAACAGCCCGGGGATGCAAATCTTTGCAGACCCAAGGAAAATAATGAGCTAATGCATAATAAAAAATGGGCTGCCATCTCCTCCTTATAAAGCAAATGAAATCTTCTCACCATGGGTCCCATTCACACTTGCCTCTAGCTCATGCAAGTGGAGCCTCCACTAAAACAACGTTGTCCAAGAAGGTTCAATGTATCTAGAAAGTTTTAGTTGACTTGGTCAAAATGACTAGATCAAGCATGATCCAATCCTGTTCACACCATGTGGTGCTCAATTCAGCTGCTTTATTATTCATCCTTTCACACAAGGAGTGTTATTTCTCCATCTAAAGGGTTTAAGGTGTCTCCTTACCCATTTTATTCAACAAAATTAAAATATGCAAACTATAATGTTCCTTTTAGCTTGAGGCTAAAAATTGGGAACATTATAGTCCTCCCCTCCCACATGTTGCTTGTCCTCAAGCAACTACATAGAGAGACAAAATTCCTCCCCCTCTTCTTGTTGCCTCCTCATCAATATACCCCACCATAGCTCATTAAGGTATGCAATAAATCTGTCCTCCATGTATCCCTCCAAGTGTGTAAAACCAATGTATACATCATGAGATAATAGAAGGTGCAAGTGGAAATATCCTTGTGGTTCAATGGCCTCCTCAAGGTAGGAGTGATGAAAAACATGGGAATTCTTATTCCCAATGAGTGACTTCTTCACGCATGCAATAATCCAAATGAAATGATACATCCTACGTAGCTCAACAAAGCAGTCCTTAGCCCCGAATCTATGCAAAATGTTGGGGCTGAATGGAGAGTTTAGATTTTCCCATCAAAGTAGTTTCTCCCTCCATTTATGATAAGTGTGAGGGGGTTTCTAATATTGGGCTGAAGTGTCATGGCCTCTACAATTGGCCCAAGCCTCCCCACAAAATGAATCAACCATGAAGTGCCTCCTCTAATAACGCATTTTCTCCCAATAGCTCCTCCTACATGTAGAGAAAAGTAGTGACATGGAAATCATGGCATGCCCATTATTTCTCCTGAAACATACAACATGTGAAAAGGGGAGAATCATACTCCCAATGGGAATCTCCATCTCCAAGCCCAATCTCCAAACAAAACCTCCCATGACTATACAAACACCAGCAACATATGGAAGAAAAATATAATGAAAACAAGCTGCCACAAGGCAACCGGAGAGTGAATCATAGTTCGACATGAGGAACCAGCGTAGTGCACCCTTGGTCTGCATCAAAATAGAAATAAACAAGTGCTTTTCCAGCCACTTGTTTTCTGCCACAAACATCTCATAAGATGAAAATATGAAAGTACAAATTGGTGCCAATGGTGCACACCAAGAAGCATGTGGCTTGCCCCACAAACCATCATGAAAATAACCACTCCCATTGCTGCAATGAGCCACAAGTACATTATAATAAGGAGAATAAGGAGATGTGATCATCCTTAGCTCATCAAGATGCTCATATAATGTAAATAAAGGTAAACCAAAATGAAAACATATACCTTATTTACCATGTACTCCGGTCCTTGAGCTGAAATGGCTCATATGAATGCTCTCCCCGACCTCAAATGAGTAGGGAAATGGTTGTGCCAACCTCTCAAAAATCATCCAGGCTATGCATCTGTCCATGTGCTAATATAGATCATACTAAATTCCCTCCCAAATGAGCTCCTGTAGCAAATAAAAGTATGCATCCAAGGTCATAGCTAGGAAGTCCTCATGTGCTGCATGTAATAGTTCCTTCTTGAGACTAGAAGTCCTAGACAAGAAGAATCTATCATAATGATAGATGACCATATCATCCACCATGTACATTTCATCTCCATCAGGGTCATCCAAAATCATGCATGCACCTCGATCCTGGGAGTACTCTTCCAAAAATGGAGACCTCCAACACAGATCAATCCTCCTCATAGACAACATTGGTAATCTGTAATGTGATGCTCCCCTCACGGTACTGCCTGCTTCTTTGAAATCCCCCATGCCAAAGTCATCCTAAAAAATGTTTCCATGCCCATCATGCAGCTTCTCATGCTCAAATAATGATGGTGTCCTTTGGAAGTTGGCCTCCCATGAGAAGCTATCATCCAAAAGGAATATCCCAAGCTGGGTCAAAGTAAGCATGAGTGGCCTCCATCCACTCCTATGTATGAAAGAGTCCTCCTGCAAAGGAAGTATCCTCTTCCTCTCCAAATCTATGGAGCATTCAACCTGCATCATGAAGATGCAATCCTCCATCCGTGCAACAAACTCTGTCATCATAGTATAACTGATGAGAGTGGATGATACTGAAAATGAGAGAGTGTCGAGTCCCTCCTCCTTGGGTTTATCCCAAACTCTCTACACTGTGCTGGACTCCTCCAATTTCTTCACCTCTCCAGAATCCAAGAGTGGTGAACCAAATGACAAGATTCCCCTCATCAATGCTAGATCAGGTGGCCTTCCAGGTGGAATGCCTCCATGTAGTGAGACATCAAGATCAGAACTGGATTGTATGTATAAGAGGACCAATTTGTCCCTCTCTCCACTGCGCTGTACAATATCCTTCTTTTGTGCAAATATCCTCCAAAATAGATAAGGGTGTATCAACCCTTGATGTTGACCCTTCTCTTTTCCCTCCATCTCACAATCCCCAAAATTTGTCTCAAATGGCTCCGAAATTGTGCTTTGGTTCCCACATGTTGAATCTATTGGAATCCCTTGCATAGAAACAAGGACTTCTCCCATGGAAGTAATGGCTCCCTTCTCATTTCCATGTGGTGATGGATCTTCCTCCAATGATACAGCGTTGTGGGTTCTTCCATGCAATTTCTCTTCATCAATATGTGAATATGCCTCCCCTTCAATGAGAGACCATGGATTTCGGTCTTCTTATAAAAGAGGGATCTCCATGTTATCACAAATGGAAGAGTGCCCTTCATACAATGGGGGTATTTCCTCTATCAATTCATCATACATATTTACATCCCCTTTAGAAATATGGAATGGAGTTTGTTGCATGGTTCTCTCCAATGCATGCAACGTGTTTGATGTTTTGATACATAGAGATTCATAGTGGTTTTCATCAATTTTTCTCGCCAAAATATTAGTGAATCCACCATATGATTCTACATTTTCATGATAACATGAAATAGAATTTTCAAACCACCAACCATGAGCCATACCTTTGAGTTGCAGCGCTGCTCCTCCAATGGCCTCATCTCCTTCCTCCATCCTCTCGGCAGTGCAAGTGGGAAATGGACTGCGCTATGGATCTGCATGTGTGGCTGAATGCTCACACCCATCATAATAATAGCTAGGGCTTGCTTCATCCACAAACCCTCTCATAAAATATCTCCAGTTTTCCCTTTCTTTCCCCTCAAGGTCTTCAATGATTCCTTCCATGGTCTGGAAAATAGGAAGGGAAACCTCATCTTCCATCATTCCTCTTTCTTTATTTTTTGTACATATCCTCTTCTAAGTGAAGAGATTCTCCTTACACTGGCATATAATCTTGGGCTGCACAGGCTGAGCCAAGATTGATGCTCTAATACCACTGTAATATTCCTTTTCCGGGAATTTCTGCAATATGGTCCTCAAGGACGATGTATAAGGAAGGCAATGTAAAAATAAGGTGAAAGGGGGCTTGGATCCCCTTGTTAACTCACAAAAAACTTCTCTTCCATAATTTGTGCCCAAAAAAATGACTTTAGTTGGGTTATTCAAATCTCCCCAAACTAGATCCCGTCAAGAATGCTCAATGAGAGAGCTTACAACAATACATGAACATAATCATTAAACTCTGCAAATCTGAATGCAACATAAGATGAAATATATTATATCCATCATGTATATTAATGTATCAGCACAAATATATATATAAATATCATGAGGAATAAACCCCTCATGCAATGGGAATCAATCTCCAAAGATTAACACATGAAATACAAGAGATGCAACAACTGCATAAAATGCTGGGAAGCAGTGACAATGCTGTCTCTTGGAGTGTAGCTGCTGCTATAGATGTGCATACATGAGATATGACTGAAATATAAAAGAAATTCCAAAGAATAGAAGAATGGGCTCCAATACAATATTTCTAGACAATCTAGGAGAGATTACTAGAAATGCCAGAAAATGTACAATGTGACAAATAAGTTGTCACTGCAACTGAACCAAAATAAGAATGAGGCTATGGCAGATCTGAAATACTCATGCCCTATTCTAATAATGTTCTCAAGCAAAGGGCTGATCCCTTTCACTCAAAAACACTCCTCCTGACAAGCTCCAATGGCTCTCCCAGCAACTGCCTTCATAAATAACGCAGTTTTTTCCCTAGACTGCACTGTGAGAGATGGTGAATGATTGGCCTGGTGAAAAAGATCTGAAATAATTATCGGGAGTCTCCTTTGCTGCTCCTTCAAAGAATATGCAAGATCTCCACTTAAGAACAGGCCAAAGAATGGCTCTGTGAGTTCCTCTGTTGCTGCACCCAGCAACTCAACATTTTCTGCCCAACAGAATAACACTGTAGCTGAAGAGATAAGCTTGGCCAAATACCAGAATGAGGAAATGAAGCTCAAACCCTCTCCTTCCTTGAGGATGAGGAAGGGATTCCAGACTGGAAACACCCTTGGGTTCAAGAACACTACAACCTTGCTAAACAGCCTGAGGATGCAAGTCTTTGCAGACCCAACAAAAATAATGAGCTAATGCATAATAAAAAATGGGCTTCCATCTCCTCCTTATAAAGCAAATGAACTCTTCTCACCATGGGTCCCATTCACACTTGCCTCTAGCTCATGCAAGTGGAGCCTCCACTAAAACTGCATTGTCCAAGAAGGTTCAATGTATCTAGACAGTTTTAGTTGACTTTGTCAAAATGACTAGATCAAGCATGATCCAATCCTGTTCACACCATGTGGTGCTCAATTCAACTATTTTATCATTCCTCCTTTCACACAAGGAGCTTTATTTCTCCATCTAAAGAGGTTAAGGTGTCGCCTTACGCATTTTATTCAACAAAATGAAAATATGCAAACTATAATGTTCCTTTTAGCTTGAGGCTAAAAATTGGGAACATTACAGTCCTCCCCTCCCACATGTTACTTGTCCTCAAGCAACTGCATAGAGAGACAAAATTCCTCCCCCTCTTCTTGTGGCCTCCTCATCAATAGACCCCACCATAGCTCATCAAGGTATGCAATAAATCTGTCCTCCATGTATCCCTCCAAGTGTGTAAAACCAAAGTATACATCATGAGATAATAAAAGGTGCAAGTAGAAATATCCTTGTGGTTTAATGGATTCCTCAAGGTAGGAGTGATGAAAAACATGGGAAGTCTTATTCCCAATGATTGACTTCTTTACCCATGAAATCACCCAAATGAAATGAGCCATCCTAAGTGTTAGCTCCCTATAATTAGCAAGATTGGCAAATTCCAACTGCAGGGAGAAGCATCATTCCAACCACTTTGGGATTCTAGGATCTAGCCCTCCTGAATCCAGAGAGGGATCTCTCCAATAAGTGTAAAGATGGATTTATCTTTAAGGTTTTGGGTATTGATATTAGGCTAGTTAGGAAGTCAGAGGGTTTTTGTTTGTTTTGGATGGTTGAGCATGATTATTGTTTGAGTGGAAATTTCTAAATGAAAATATTTTCAAAGGTGTGAAGTTGCAAGTAAATAGAACAAGCTTTGGCCAAAAGATGGATGTTTTGTTGGTTTTAGTCCATTGGGCTATGGATTCATAATAGGGTTTTAATTGAAACAACCAGGTTCAAGAGTGATCTATGGGGCAAGTCATCTATGTCTAAGGATATCTTTAAAGTTGATTTATGGAATGAAAGGATACAACAAGAAGGGGAAATTAAACAGATGAAGAACAAAGAGAAGCCCAAGATCTGGTAAGTACTTTGAAACTAGCCAGCTTTTGACATACGCTTAAGAAAAACATAAAAGCAACCCAAGATCTGGTAAGTACTTCGAAACTAGCTAGATTTGGATATACTTTCAATATAAAACATTTAAACACAAAGGAAAACACAAATGATAACGAAAAATGGTTTAAGATCTGGTAAGTACTTTGAAACTAGCTAGATTTCAACACATTCTTAGGAAAAATTTCAGATAGTCTTTGGGGATAAAACTAGGACAGGGCTCACCATAACTTCCTTAGTTAATCTCTACTTAACATAAGCTGAAAATAACATTTAAGAACAATATTTAGCTAAGACAGTAGGACGAGGGAACGCCAGCATTCCTAACTGCTCAAACTGAATTAAATCATTCCTAAATAACACAAACTGGAAGAAAACATTTAGATAAAGCTTATCAGGCAGAGAAGGGTACTAATATATAGTAAATCCTAACTCTATGCTTGCTATTATTTATAAGAGAAGATGAACAAAGTGAAAATAGAAATAAAATAACGATTTACAATAAGAAAAACATCACTGTCGACATAGAACAGGATCCCATAAATCAGCTTGTATTAATGCTTCAAACCAGTTACAACTTTAAGTACAGTGTTTCAGGTTAGCAAACATATTCACTTCTCAGCCTAACTATTCTATCACAAGTAGGGCTTCAAGAGCCTTTGAACACTATTTACAATCAGAAGTTTCGAGCACAAGTATATTTCAAAGTTCTGCAACCAAAATTTTCTCATCTTCTACAGAAGTATTTATAGAAGAAATGAGGAGGTGGGATCTGATAAAATATCTCTTGGGTCAATTAATATAGAATTTAGTACTTCTCAGCCCTTGATGGGCTTGATGGAGAAGTTTACAGATGTTCTGTCCGTATTAATTGTTTTACATTTAAGATTAAAATCAGTGGGAGCTTTTGTTGAGTTTTAAGGCTCTTTGTCATCTCTGTAATAACTCAGCAGATATTTTTGCAGTTAGTTCTTCGGCTGAACCAAATCTTTAGTGGTTGTGAGGAAAATATCCTCTATTGGTCATTACTCGGCCTCTGTTTGAGTGCTTTGAAGCTACAGGTGGCACTGTGGTAGCTGAGAGGAATCAATTTTCCTCTGATGTGGTGGTGGAGGCCCTTCATGACTGATAAATCTTTTGATTTGTCTTTAATTCGGTTTTAATTTGGAGGATTAGGATTTTTTATTTTCGATCTTAGCCGTAGTCCCCAAAAACTGTGAAAATGGTCTTCAATCCTCTGTTTCTGCTGTGTTTAAGTCTTTGACACTGATACTCTTTCATTTTGATTTAATTCACTGTGTCTTGTTGATGTGCAGGTTCTGCAGAGGATCCATATGGCATCAATGCCCATGAAGCATTAACGAAACGTGAAATTGGACCCCGTGGATGGCTTCTCTTTTATAAATCAAAGGCACGGGAATCGTCATCCCCGGACTTTAGTTTTTCTTCAATATAATGGAAAAACCATTAAACACCTGCAAAATACAAAACTAATTAAGAAATCCTGCGTTATTGGGTTTAACTACTTCAGAGGCTATGGGAAGGAGCGTGGCCATTGGATGGTGGCATCCAATGGTGGAGTTTAGTTTGTGGGAGGTTAAAAAGGAAAGTGGAGGAAGAATTAAGTCAGAGCCATTGATTGCGCAGAGATAAACGGTCGGGATTGGTTGTGTTCTAACATTGTGAAGGAGTCACATTGTTTGGAAAATAGAAGAAATGAGAAGAAATGGGGTTAAAACCTTTGTTTTGGAGGAAATATGGTAAAAAATAGAGTTGGGGGTTTGGGATGATCATGGGCCATCGGATGAGATCGGCCCATGAGATCAATGGCGGAGATTTACGCGTTAAAAACCCTTTGGAAGAGGTTGAGGGCGATAGTGTAAGGCCAGATTAAATTTGGGCCGTTGATCTATAGAGATCAATGGTGGAAGTCGCACGCGATAAAACATAATAGAAATGAGGAAGATGGTTTCGGGAGGTAAAACCACTTTTTTCGCGTGAGAAAAAGGCGGGGAGGTGGTTTTGCCTTTTTTAACGCGATATGCGTTCCTCCTGACACGTGGGCTTTCAAAACCACCTATATCGCGCGGGCCTAAGGAAATTATCCTTCGTGCTGAAAGTTACATGATATGGAACGTGGACCGTCAGATCTGGGGCCTTAGATATAATAATGGGGAAGCGAACACAATATGGAAAAGATGCAAGGGCAGATAGCGGGGAGGGCGGTTTCAATCTGAGCCATTGGATGGACAGGATCAACAGTTAGGATTGAATCTGGAATTTTAAAAAAATAATACACATGCAGAGAAAGGGTTAATAGGGACCATTGATCTATAGAGATCAATGGCTGCGATTGGCCGAGAAACATTATGAGCGGGGCTGCATGTTTTTAACCAAAGTTCGGGAGATGCGATCTGGACACGTGGACGGCCCAGATGCAATCGGGGCTCGGCAATCGGTGGGGCGAAGAAATTGCATGGCGCCGATGTGATTGAGCGCTGACTGTCGATCTGGAGATCAGGTTGACGGTGGGAAATAAATTGGAGGGGTTCAAAGGTGGGAAATAAATCGGAGGGGTTCAAAGGCGAGGGAAAGGTTAATAATTGAAGCAAATATGGGTTGTTAGATCTGGGATATGGCGGATAGATCCAACAGCGGAAGATCCATCAGGGAATGCTAATCGGGGAGAGGAATAGAATGCGCCTGATAAAAAACTTGCGATACAATGTAGCGTGGGCCATTTGATCGGCTCAAGATCAACGGCGAAGATTATCGCAAGTATAGAACCAGTGGAAACCCTTTAAAACATATGAAAAACCCAAAATTTAATATAATACAAAGTTTTGACTTTTGGGGGCGGGATATATATATGATATGGCTTGGTACTTGTTTGTGGGGCCTTTGATTATATGGAATGCGAAAAGCCCATGGGTTATGCATGAAAAAGGGCCAATCGCATCGGAACTTTTGATTCAGGGCTTTTCAATCTACCCAATTTACATTAAAAAAAATTGTTTGGGCGTGTTTAGACCAAACTTAGGAAAAAGTGGGTTTATGAACTTTACAAAGGAAAATAAGCATCGGGGATGGATTTTTAAAATGTTTTAGTGCCCGATTGTGGGCACAAGGGTTATATGAAACAATAATATGATCGGGGGTTAAGTACAAAGGGCTTAATCACATTGGAACTTTTGAAAGGAAAAAAGGTTTGCACACTGTGTTTTCTCTGATGCGATAAGCGCCGAAAAGGCTTAGCACCTGGTTTTAAGGCATGGGCACATGTGGGGAAGTGGTTTGGACTTAGCCCAAAGGGGCTTAAACCCTTAATACAAAAAAGGTGTATTTTTATGAAAATTTTCCAAGTTTTCAATGGATTTGGGGGTTTCGACAGAGTTTAAAAAGGAGTTTTAAACTCTATAAGGTGGATTTTATGAAGGAAAAAGGGGAATGGATGAAAAATAGAGGAAAATGATGGGGGAAAAAGGGAATAAAATGAAGGTTAGTTTTGAGGTGGGGGAAGGGGGAAAATGGTGTTTGTAGCAGTCTTATTTTCATGGAAAACAACAGAATTTCTAGGTTGGAAAAGGAAATAGTAGTGAAGATTGAACCAAGGGCATGATGTCTTGATGAGTCTTCAAGAGATAACACTTTTTTGCAATAAAACTTGTTCCTTGAAGGCTCCAAAAATGTTTTAGCCACCATTTGATATGAAAAATTTTATTGGTGGCTAACAGTGGCTCCACTTGGGGATGGTGCCTTCTTGAAGGCATCAAGAACTTCAGACTTGCATTCTCTGGGAGGCTGATTAGTGCCTCATCCATTGGGCTACCTTTCTTTACTTGGATGATCTTCTTTGTTCTGAAAAATGTCAGCAGCCATGGAAAACAATGGAACTTCATCAATACAAGCTTTCTACCTACCCAATCTTACTGATCTAACATTTTTTCTTCTTTAGAGTGCACTTGGATTGGCAAACTCTTTTCACAACATTTTATTCTTTTGAAAGCATAAAACTAATCTAATTCTATTTCTCCATGAACTCAGATTAAATGGTTGAGTCCATATGATTCTCTACCTAATCTACCAATCTGTTAGGATTAAACAATCTAATAGATTTTTATTCTCTAAATTCTACAACATAAATTAAAAAGCATACAAGTCAGGATTGAACAGTCTAACTTGACGCTGATCTATGGCATGAAAAACAAGCTGCACATGGATATTATTTTGCATAAAATTAAAACAAAATGGAAGGCTTAGGATCTGAAAATTCAAAGCACTTCCTTCATCTTTTTACAGCTCTAACTTGACTCTTGTTTGAGTTGTCTTTCCTTTATCAATTGGTTCAGATTTTGAGCTTATTAGAACCAGTTTTACTTCTATTTCTTGACTCAAGAAATAAAAAGATTTGAGTCATTCTTGTTTGGAAACTTAGGTTCAGATTTTGAGCTTGTTTGAACCTTTAATTTCTATCCTAATCTACTTACTGATAAGCCAAGATTAAATAATTTGGCAAATCGAATTCACTATCCTATCAGCAGTAAATTGAAAACTAATTAGTCAAGTTTAGGCTGTTTGACTAACTAGAAGTGATTTTTTCAGGAGTGGCACTTAAGCTTGCACACTTTTAGATTTTTTTCTCTTTTTGTTGGTATGGGGCAGTACCTTTATTGTTTTTACAATCTGCCCTCTTTTCTTTCTTTCACTGTTTTTGTATTTTTTATTTTTCTAACTTTGAATGTAATGGTGAATGAAATATTTATAATGAGAAAAAAGATAAAAAGGCTTTCAGAACATGACATGGATTAAGAAAGGTAATGCTTGAAAATCCTGCCATTGACAAGACCCCCAAACAGCTCTGCTCTATTCAACTCCTGCAAGAAAAAGGCATTATTACCAGCAGCTGAATGAATGAGATAAGGGCCAAGCCATAAGTTGTCAAATTTTCTGTGCTTGCCCTTGTCTTCCCTCCTTGAGTCCCACTTTAAAATTTTGTCCCTAACATTGAAATTGTTGGCCTTTTTTCTTCTGTCAAAAATATTTTTAATGTTGTCCTGCTTCTGCAATGCTTTGTTATAAACCTCCTCTTTGTTTTGCTGAAGATGAATAGTCTGATTTATCCTTCTGATTATGTCATTGTCTTTAGACTAAACCTATTGAATCAACTTCATAATTGGCACACCAAGGCTGGTGGGAAAGATTGCATCAGTGCCATACACAAGCTGGTAGGGTGACATACCAAAAGATTTCTTCAAAGTCAATCTGTCAGCCCAAAGTGCATGCACAAGCTTTGTGTGCCAAGACTTTTTGTTGTCCTCCAACAAATTCTTGATTATGTTCACTAAACTCTTGTTTGAGGATTTTGCAAGTCCATTACCTTGAGGGTAATAGGCCATGGAATGCCCCAATGTTATCTGATACTTATGACAGAATTCAACCATCTTTTTTGATCCAAATGTTGCTGCATTATCAGTGATGATCTTGGTAGGACAACCAAATCTGGAGAGAATATTAGTCTCCATGAATTTTATAATGACAGAATCATTAGCTTGCCTACAAGGGGTGGCTTCTATCCATTTATTGAAGTAGTCTATGGCAGTGAGAATCCATCTATGTTGGGCAGAAGATGGTGGATGGATTTCAGCTGTGAAGTCAAGTCCCCACTGTTGAAAAGGGGCTTCAACAGTGATTGGATGCAGAGGTAAGGGTAGCAGCTTCCTTTTGCCTTCAAAAAGTTGACATTTATGACAGGAAATTATCATCTTGTGTACATCAAGAAAAAGAGTAGGCCAATAGTAACCAGCCCTCAAGATTTTTTTGGCTATTGTCTTCCAGTATAAGTGGCCTCCACACTCTCCTTCATGGAACTTGTGCTTAACCTTCTCTGCATCATACTCAGGAAAACATTTAAGCAATATAACACTTGCATTTTTCCAATAAATACATCTATCTATAATGCAATAGTTTACAGCTTTCAATTTCAAAAATCTTGCCTTTGTTTTTGTCAAACCAGGAGGTGTATTCAAATTAAGCAAAACATAAAGAATATCAGCATACCAAGAGGAATTCATAAAATGTTCTTCAACAATGGGAGTTGATATTTCCTCTTGTTCATCCAAAGCATCAATCATATTAATATCAAGAACTTCAAAATTGGATTCAGCCATCAATCTAGCTAGACCTTGACCTTTGATGAGTTTAGTGGGTTTTATCTCTAAATCATATTAAAAAATAACGACAATCCACTTACCTCTCTTACCATCTGGGTCCTGTGTTAGAATGTCTTTGAAAACTGAATTTGGGACAAAGGCAATGATGTGTGAGCGTAAGATGTATACTCTGAAGTATTTTAAATCCTTAACCAAAGCAAAAGCTTTCTTTTCCATAATGTTATACTTCAAAGGCGCATCCCTCAATGCCTTGCTAAAGAATGCAATAGGCTGCTCTTTTCCTTGTGGATTTTTCTGTAAAATAATAGTAGCTATTGTATGTTCTGATGAAAATGAAAAAATATAAAAATATTTTGAAAAATTAGGACTTATAAGAACTGGTGTTTTGGTTAAAGCTTGTTTCACTAGTTAAAAGGACTTCTTTGCTTCCAAGGTCCATTTTACCCCTTTCTCCTTCTTCAGCATGTTTGTAATATTTCCAAGGAGCTCAGCTAAGTTGGGGATGAACCTTCTCAAAAATTTAATATTTCCAATGAAAGATTGCAACTCCTTGATGTTTTGAGGATGAGAGATTTGCAATATGGCCTCAATCCTCTCTGGATCTATCTTAATACCCTCTTATGAAATAATGTGCCCAAGAAGCTTACCTTCTTGGAGACCGAATAGAGTTTTCTTAGGATTCAAAGATATCCCAAACTTTCTGCATCTCTCGAAGACTGTTCTTAAATTTTCTAAGTGCTCTTCATCTGTCTTTGAAAAGACAATAACATAATCAAGGTATATAATGATGAAGTAGCCCAGTTCTTCGGAGAATGCTATGTCCATGGCTCTTTGGAATGTTGCACCAGCATTCATGAGACTAAAGGGAATTTTCACATACATGAAAGTGCCCCAAGGTGTAGTAAATGCTATCTTTAATTGATCATCAGGGTGGACTAAGATCTTATTATACCCTGAGTAGCCATCCAGCAAAGAAATTATTTTTGACCCAACTACCCTTTGTAAAATATGATCCATCTTAGGTAAAGGGTAGTTGTCTTTAAATGAAGCTTTGTTTAAGTCTCTGAAGTCTATACAAAGCCTAATCTCTCATGTTTTCTTCCTAACTGACACCAGATTAGACATCCATTTAGAATATCTAATAGGGACAATAATACCAGCCTCATACATTTTCTTGATTTCCTTCTCAACCAAAGGAAACTGAACAGGGTTAATTATACGCAGCTTCTGTTTGAATGGTTTTTGGTTTTCTTTGAGAGGGATTTTGTGCTATATTATTTCAGTGTCATAGGATTTAAGATCTTCATAACTCCATGCAAAAACATCAGAAAATTCCTTAAACAACTCTATGTATTTAAGTTTAATATGAGCTGGTAAAGTCTTAGACAATTTAATCATCATTGGTTTAAGTTCACTGCCTATATTGCACTCTTCCACTTCAGTCTCTACAGGCTCCATTTTTGGCTTCTTGGCCACATCGTTAAAATCGAACAATTCTTCTAAGGGGGCTAGACCCTTAGGCAAATTCTAATCTTTGGACTGTAGGGTTTCTAACTCCTCTGTTTCTACCTCTGCAATCATCTATGTTTCGTTTTCAAGTTGGCTAGAGAAAAGATTAATATTGGAAAGTTCAGGAGACTCTTCTTCTTCACCAAGAAAATTTTCTTCACTGTTGCAGTCTGTTTCATAATCTGAATTCGAACTATGTAGTTCAAATTCATTTCTAAATTGCATGAAGTCTTCTATTTGTTTGTCCCCGTTGAACATTTGCCAATATTTTTTCATTATTAGGAATGGCTGGTCTGAATTTTATCTGAGTTGTGCAGTCTTTGGTTTCATATGGAATTAGGCATGTTCTAGCTGCAAAGGCTAAGCTGTGGGCTACGATATTTCTTTTTCTTGGGACAAAAATTATCTGGTACTCCTCAAAAAATTTTAAAAGATCCACGACATCGTTTCAATAGGCCCTAAGTCTTGGGTGATGTGCATTGTATTCCTCGTTGACTTGCCTAATGATTAACTCATAATCCCCATACGCTTTAATTCTCTTGGCTCCTAAATTTTTCAAAAAACGCAAGCCTAAAAGAAGGGATTCATATTCCGCTATGTTATTTGAACACTGGAATTTTAATCTACAGGAAATTATTTCTATGTGGTTGTTCTCAGTGTTGCATATCCAGACACCTGCACCAGCATTAGTTCTAGTGCATGACCCGTCAAAGTTCATACTCCACAGAGGACTAGACTTGGGTTCATCTTGGGTACTGTCCTCTTTGACTAACGTGCTTTCTGATTGTTCATGAGTATCAGCACTTAGTTGAATTCGTTTCAACTCCTCAAATTTTTCGTTGTGTTGAGGGTTTCTTTCTTGATTATCAAGGTTGAAAAGCAATGGATGCATGATTTGTAGTTCAAGACCTGTGCTTAGTTTTCTCTGGTTTAAAGGTTCAACAAACTGTTTTGACACTTCTATGTTGTGCTCTTCTTCCTCTCTATCGACCATCAGTTCTGTTAAAGTGCCCTGTTCAGTGAAAGATTCATCGTTAAACAGGATAAAATAATCAAGGCCTGTATTTACAGAATACAGAGGAGAGTTTTGTGGTCTATCTTGACTTGTAACCGTGTATTGCATATGGGACTCCCTGTAAAGTCCTCTTGTCTGATTGAAAACAAAGATGGTTGCATAGGTCATGTCCATCTGCATAGTCCCTTGTAGCTTAGCCCCCCAAGATCTTGATAATAGCATTCCATAATTTGGGGGCACATCAGCCACTAAAATATCCATGACTAAGCATTTGGCTGGAATCTGTGCTAAGTTAACGCAGAGATCTTTGATCAATCCTAGACATTTTACTCTGCTCGAGTCAAAGGAGTAAATGTCTTTATAAGGTATGGTGATTTCTAGACCCAGGCTCTCCATCACAACTTTAGGCATTAAATTATAAGAAGCCCCGAAATCATGCATAGCGTTGTGCAAAATCTTGTCATGAACATTTAAACTCACATAAAATGGAGGAAAAGGTCCCTCTTGATACTTACCTTCAATCTTTGGACCAAAAATAAGCTCTGTTTGGTCATCATTAAGATTGACTATGTCATTATTCTCTTCAATGTTTAAAGCCTTCAAAATTTGGGTCCTATATACATTCTGGGCAGCTAACTCAGTCAAGGGAGCAGAGATTTTAATTTTGGAAATTTCCTGCTCCAAGCTGAAAGGAATTTGATTCTTTGAAGTGCTTGTTTCAGCTTTATTAGCTGCCATTCTATCAGCAACATCTATTTGTTGATTTGTTCTATTTATATTTGACAAAATGGTTTTAACAGGAGTAATAGCTGAAGTGTTAGTACTACTAAGATCTGCACTCTGTTTTGTACCATTTTGAGTGAATTTCTCTTTACCTTTATCAGAACTTACAGCTATTGTTTTGTCCTTCTGTTTGACAACTTTAGGCTTGTTTACAGAGCTGTTTTGTGAATATTTGTCAGAGGTTTTGGTGTTGGGAGTTTGTTGACTGGTTTTACTTCTAAGGTCATATTCCCTTTGAGATTATATGATCACATTTTCCATGTCTTGATAATAACTTTAATCATCATCTCTTTTGTCATCATAGGGTGTGCAAAGACCTTGTTTTTTATCATAATGAATCTCAAAGTCATCATTATCTACTCCCAGCATGTTGATATCATCTTCCTCTGTTGGTTCATCTATTTCCTCAACCTCAATCACATAGTTTTGATGAAAGGGAGGAGTGATCTGTTGATCATCTTCCCTAGGTCTGTTTGGAGGTTGGTTCCTTCTAAAATTCTGATTCTGGTTCTGGTTTTTGTTTGGAGGAGTAGTTTGGTTTTGAATTGCTTGTGCTCTCTCAAGGATGCTCATTTTCTTCATCATCTCCTCCATCATTTTTTCCATATTTGAGCTGGAAGTGGAAGGGGTAGATTCCTCTCTGAAGGATACTCTATTCTCATTCTTCATTCTTGCTCTCTTCTCCATTAAGTTAACTTCCACAGCAAGAGCTCCTTTTTGCATATCTTCAAGAGTTGCAGGATCTCTCTCTCTCAGCTGATAGGCCATCTCAAGGTCAAACCCTTTAGGAAAATTGTTTAGATCTGAGCCTTGTGGAGGTTTTAGATCTGGGGAAAGTGCATTATACACACTGTTAAATCTAGTGCAGTAATCTTGAACACTTTCCCCAGTGTTTCTATGGAGGTTCTTGTAATCAGAAAGGACTTGGAGAGGATTCTTCTTCACTTCCCATTTGCTTAAGAATGTTTGATGGAAGGCTTGGAGATCATTAATACTATGGGGGGTTAAGCCTTTAAACCATTTTCTTACTTCTCCCCCCAGACTCTGCGCAAATAATCTAAGCTTGACAGAATCATCATCAATTTCATTTCTGTCAAAGTAGTCGTTCATCTTATCCACATGTTGTGATGCAGTAGTAGCATTACTAGCATCATATAATGGAATTTTGGACTGATAGTCCTGTGGAAGATTGACTAATGGTACAAGAAGGACTAAGGGAGCATACCATGCTGCCATGATATGTGGTGGAGGTGGATTTACAAGAGGTGGATTAACAAAAGGAAAAGTGGGTTGAAGTGGAGTGGTTTGGACAGTGGATGTATGATGAACAGATGTGGATGGATCAGGAATAGATAGTTGAGCTGAGCTTGGCTGAGAAACACCTAAATTGGAAATGAAATGTGAATCGGGTGGTGTTGTTTCTCTACTACCAGGATGTTCACTTTGTTCAGGTGATGAAAGTGAACACTCAGAATCTAGCTGATCTAAATCATCAAGAGACCTAGTTCTAAATGGATTTCTTAGATCTACTTGTGATTTTTGTAGAGCTGCAAGATTTTCAAGAACTGAATTAGCTCTCAAGGGTGATCTGAAAAAAGTTGAAAAATTTATCTTAGGAGACTTCCTAAGGATACTTTCTGGGTTATCAACTCTCTCAGGTGGGTCAGGGTCATGATAGGCTCTAGTATGAATATTTCTAGGAGCCACTATGTTGTGTTTTTAGACCCAACTAAACAAGAAAATTTCAACCAAATATGACAGTCTTTAAGAGGTCAACTAATCCGTTTAACACAAATTTTAATGCTACAGTCCTCTAACTGAGTTTGAATGATGTTATAATGATAAGGTTTCTTCCCAGTGGAGTCTTAAGGTCTATTTAGGATTATGGAGCCGCCAAGTGGAAGCTTTTAGCTCTTTTGGAGGTAAAAGGTTTTATGGCCCACCACCATGTTTATTGAATACCAATCTGAAATATTTTTGGGTTTTCTGAGCTATTTTTCAGTCGTGTGGTTTCTAAGAGTGTCCTAAATCTATTTCAAAACTTAGCTACGGTTGTGAGACAAAGACAGTATACTCTTCTGGATAAGCTAGCTGATTTTTCAAGGTTAGATAAACTCTTATGAGAATCTTAGGGTTTACCTAGCTTTTCACTAATTCAAACAAGTTTTATCATTATTACCATTGGTTGGTAGTGCTTGAAAAGGATGCTTTTTACTCACAAGGTTTTATGAAGTTTTTAAGGGAACCTAAGATGAAAATTCGACTCAGTCCCCAGCGGAGTCACCAGAAATGTTAGTTATGGTGGCTCGACTGGTTAATATACCAATTGTGCTCGAGGTAGGGATCTCTGTTTATCCAATGATTGTCTCAAAATGAAAACAACTCAGATTTTCCCTAGTGGAGTTGCCAGAAATGTTAGCTCCCTGTAATTAGAAATATTGGCAAAGTCCAACTGCAGGGAGAAACATCATTTCAACCACTTTGGGATTCTAGGATCTAGCCTTCCTGAATTCGGAGAGGGATCTCTCCAATAAGTGTAAAGATGGATTTATCTTTAAGGTTTTGGGTTTTGATATTAGGCTAGTTATGAAGTCTGGGAGTTTTTGTTTGTTTTGGATGGTTGAGCATGATTATTGTTTGAGTGGAAAGTTATAAATGAAAATAGTTTCAAAGGTGTGAAGTTGCAAGAAAATAGAACAAGCTTTGGCCAAAAGATGGATGTTTTGTTGGTTTTAGTCCATTGGGCTATGGAGTCATAATAGGGTTTTAATTGAAACAACCAAGTTCAAGAGTGATCTATGGGGCAAGTAATCTCTGTCTAAGGATCTCTTTAAAGTTGATTTATGGAATGAAATGATACAAAAAGAAGGGGAAATTAAACAGATGAAGAACAAAGAGCAGACCAAGATCTGGTAAGTACATTGAAATTAGTAAGCTTTTGACATACACTTAAGAAAAACATAAAATCAACCCAAGATCTGGTAAGTAGTTCGAAACTAGCTAGATTTTGATATAATTTCAATAGAAAACATTTAAACACAAAGGAAAACACAAATGATAACGAAAAATGGTTTAAGATCTGGTAAGTACTTTGAAACTAGCCAGCTTTCAACATATGCTTAGGGAAACTTTCAGAGAGTCTTTGGGGATAAAACTAGGACAGGGCTCAACATAACTTCCTTAGTTCATCTCTACTTAACATAAGCTAAAAATAACATTTAAGAACAATATTTAGCTAAGACAGTAGGATGAGGGAATGCCAGCATTCCTAACTGCTCAAACTGAATTAAATCATTCCTAAATAACACAAACTAGAAGAAAACATTTAGATAAAGCTTATCAGTCAGAGAAGGGTATTGATATACAATAAATCCTAACTGTACGCTTGCTTTTCTTTATAAGAGAAGATGAAAAAAGTGAAAACAGAAATAAAATAACGATTTACAATAAGAAAAACATCACCGTCGACATAGACCAGGATCTCATAAATCAGCTTGTATTGATGCTTCAAACCAGTTACAGCTTTAACTCCAGTGTTTCTGGTTAGCAAACATCTTCACTTCTCAGCCTAACTATTCTATCACAAGCAAGGCTTCAAGAGCCTTTGAACACTATTTACAATCAGAAGTTTCGAGCACAAGTATATTCAAAGTTCTACAACCAACATTTTCTCATCTTCTACAAAAGTATTTATAGAAGAAATGTGGAGGTGGGATCTGATAAAAGATCTCCTGGGTCAATTAATACAGACTTTAGTACTTCTCAGCCTTTGATGGGCTTGATGGAGAAGTTTACAGATTTTCTTTCTATATTAATTGTTTTACATTTAAGATTAAGCTCGGTGGGAGCTTTTGTTGACTTTTAAGTCTCTTTGTCATCTCTATAGTAACTCAGTAGATATTTTTGAAATTAGTTCTTCAGCTGAATTAACTCTTTAGTGGTTTTGAGGCATATATCCTCTATTGGTCATTACTCGGCCTATGTTTGAGTGCTTTGAAGATACAGGTGGCACTGTGGTAGCTGAGAGGAATCAATTTTCCTCTGATGTGGCAGTGGAGGCCCTTCATGACTGATAAATATTTTGATTTGTCTTTAATTCCATTTTAATTTGGAGGATTAGGCTTTTTTATTTTCGATCTTAGCCGTAATCCCCCAAAACTATGAAAATGGTCTTCAATCCTTTGTTTCTGTTGTGTTTAAGTCTTCAACACTAATACTCTTTCGTTTTGATTTAAGTCACTCTGTCTTGTTGATGTGCAGGTTTTGCAGAGGGTCCATATGGAATCAATTCCCATGAAGCATTGACAAAACGTGAAATTGGACCCTGTGGATGGGTTCTCTTTTATAAATCAAGGCCTCGGGAATCGTCATCCCCAGCCTTTAGCTTTTCTTCAATATAATGGAAAAACCATTAAACACCTGCAAAATGCAAAACTAATTAAGAAATCCTACATTATTGGGTTTAACTGCTTCGAAGGCTGTGGGGAGGAGCATGGCCGTTGGATGGTGACATCTAATGGTGGAGATTTGTTTGCAGGAGGTTAAAAAGGAAAGTGGAGGAAGAATTAAGTCAGAGCCATTGATTGCGCAGAGACCAACGGTCAGGATTGGTTGTGTTCTAACATTGTGAAGGAGTCACATTGTTTGGAAAATAGAAGAAATGCGAAGAAATGGGGTTAAAAACTTTGTTTTAGAGGAAATATGGTAAAAAATAGAGTTGGGGGTTCGGGATGATCGTGGGCCGTCAGATGAGATCGGCCCACGAGATCAACGGCGGAGATTTGCGCGTTAAAAACCCTTTGGAAGAGGTGGAGGGTGATAGTATAAGGCCAGATTAAATCTGGGCCGTTGATCTGCAAAGATCAACAGTGGAAGGCACACACGATAAAACATAATAGAAATGGGGAAGATGGTTTCGGGAGGTAAAACCACTATTTTCGTGTGAGAAGAAGGCGGGGAGGCGGTTTTGCCTTTTTGAACGTGATATGCATTCCCACCCGACACGTGGCTTTTCAAAGCCACCTAGATCGCGCGGGCCTTAGGAAATTATCCTTCGTGCTGAAAGCTACGTGATATGGAACGTGGACCATTAGATTTGGGGCCTCAGATCTAATGGTGGGGAAGCAAATGCGATATAGAAAAGATGAATGGGTAGATAGAGGGGAGGGTGGTTTCAATCTGAGCCGTTGGATGGATAGGATCAATGGTTAGGATTGAATCTGGAATTTAAACAAAATAATACACAGGCAGAGAAAGGGTTAATAGGGATCTTTGATCTACAGAGATCAACGGCTGCGATTGGCCGAGAAACATTATGAGCGGGGCTACATGTTTTTAACCAAAGTTCGGGAGATGCGATTTGGACCGTCCGATCTGGACATGTGGATGGCCCAGATGCAATCGGGGCACGGCGATCGGCGGGGCGAAGAAATTGCACAGCGCCAATGCGATTGAGCGCTGACCATCGATCTGCAGATTATATCGACGGTGGGAAATAAATCGGAGGGGTTCAAAGGCGGGGGAAAGGTTAATAATCGGAGAAAATATGGGCTGTTAGATTTGGGATATGGGGGATAGATCCAACAACGAAAGATCCATCAGGGAATGCCAATCGGGGAGAGGAATAGAATGCGCCTGATATAAAACTTGCGATGCGATGTAACGCGGGCTGTTTGATCGGCTCAAGATCAACGACGGATATTATCGCAAGTATAAAACTGGCGGAAACCCTTTAAAACATATGAAAAACCCAAAATTTAATATAATACAAAGTTTTAACTTCAGGGGCGGGATATATATATGATATGGCTTGGCGCCCGTTTGCGAGGCCTTTGATTATATGGAATGCGAAAGGCCCAGGGTTTATGCATGAAAAAGGGCCAATCGCATCAGAACTTTTGATGCAGGGCTTTTCAATCTACCCATTTTACATTAAAAAACATTTTTTGGGCGCTTTTAGACCAAACTTAGGAAAAAGTGGGTTTATGAACTTTACAAAGGAAAATAAGCATCGGGGATGGATTTTTACAATGTTTTAGCACCCGATTGCGGGCACAAGGGTTATATGAAACAATAATATGATCGGGGGTTAAGTACAAAGGGCTTAATCACATCGAAACTTTTGAAAGGAAAAAAGGTTTGTGTGTTGTGTTTTCTTCGATGCGATAAGCGTCGAAAAGGCTTAGCACCTGGTTTTAAGGCATGGGCACATGTGGGGAAGTGGTTTAGACTTAGCCCAAAGGGGCTTAAACCCTTAATAAAAAAAAGGTGTATTTTTATGAAATTTTTCCATGTTTTCAATGGATTTGGGGGTTTCGACAGAGTTAAAAAAGGAGTTTTAAACATTGTAAGGTGGATTTTATGAAGGAAAAAGGGGAATGGATGAAAAATAGAGGAAAATGAGGGGGGGGAAAGGGAATAAAATGAAGGTTAGTTTTGAGGTGTGGGAAGGGGAAAAACGGTGTTTGCAGTAGTCTTATTTTCATGGAAAACAACAAAATTTCTGAGTTGAAAAAGGAAACAGCAGTGAAGATTGAACCAAGGGCATGATGTCTTCATGACTCTTCAAGAGATAACACTTTTTTGCAATAAAAATTGTTCCTTAAAGGCTCTAAATTTTTTTTAGCCACCATTTGATATGACAAATTTTATTGGTGGCTAACACTAAGTAGCTCAACAAAGCAGTCCTCAGCCCCAGATCTATGCAAAATGTTGGGGCTGAATGGAGAGTTTATATTTTTCCATCCAAGTAGTTTCTCCCTCCATTTATGATAAGTGTGAGGGGGTTGCTGATATTGGGCTGAAGTGTCATGGCCTCTACAATTGGCCCAAGCCTGCCCACAAAATGAATCAACTATGAAGTGCCTCCTCCAATAATTCATTTTCTCCCAATAGCTCCTCCTACATGGAGAGAAAAGTAGTGACATGGCAATCATGGTGTGCCCATTGTTTCTCTTGAAACATACAACATGTGAAAAGGGGAGAATCATACTCCCAATGGTCATCTCCATCTCCAAGCCCAATCTCCAAACAAAGACTCCCATGAGTATACAAACATCAGCAACATATGGAAGCAAAATATAATTAAAACAAGCTGCCACATGGCAATCGTAGAGTGAATCATAGTTCCACATGAGGAACTAGCGCAGTGCACCCTTGGCCTGAATCAAAACAGAAATCAACAAGTGCTTTTCAAGCCACTTTTTTGCTGCCACAAACATCTCATAAGATGAAACTATGAAAGTACAAATTGGTGCCAATGGTGCACACCAAGAAGCATGTGGCTTCCCCCACAAACCATCATGAAAATAGCCACTCCAATTGCTGCAATGGGCCACAAGTACATCATAATAAGGAGCATAAGGAGATGTGATCATCCTTAGCTCATCAAGCTACTCATCTAATTTAAAGAAAGGTAAACCAAAATGAAAACATATACCTTCTTTATCATGTACTCCAGTCCTTGAGCTGAAATGGTTCATCTGAATGCTCTCCCTCACCTCCAATGAGTAGGGAAATGGTTGTACCAACCTCTCAAAAATAATCCGACCTATGCATCTATCCATGTGCTGATATAGATCATACTGAATTCCCTCCCAAATGAACTCCTCTAGCAAAGCAAAGTATGCATCCAAGTGCATAGCTAGGAAGTCCTCATGTTCTGCATGTAATAGTTCCTTCTTGAGACTAGAAGTCCTAGTCAAGAAGACTCTGTCATAATGATAGATGACAATATCATCCACCATGTACCTGTCATCTCCATCGAGGTCATCCAAAATCATGCATGCACCTTGATCTTGGGACCTCCAACACGGATCAATCCTCCTCATAGACAGTGTTGGTAATCTGCAATGTGATGTGTTGGGGTTCCTGTGATTTGGCAGATTTGGAAATACCAAATGACAAGACAACATCAAACCACTTTTGGATCTTAGGATCTAGCCCTCCTGGATCGAAAGAGGGATCTCTCTATAAAGAAAATAATAATATATCTTTGAAGTTCAATTTAAGGTATTAGGCTAGCTATAGGGCACAAGGGTTTATGTTTTGTTTGTTTGGTTGGGAAACATGAAAGAAGGGTTTAGTGTAAGGTAAAGAAATGAGTATTGAAGGATTTTCAGCAATGGGGAGATAATTCAAAGAGAACACAAGCCCATTTGGCAATGGGGTCATAAAAGGGTTTACTTGTAATTCAAATATCCAAGGCTTTCAAAGGGCTAGTCATCTAAAATAGAGGATCTCTAAAGATAATAGTATGGGATGAAACAATAAGGAAATGAATAGGAATGACAAGGAAAACTTTCCAAGGTGACCACTTCGGAGTAAGTCAAGGGACAAGGAATACCTTATACCTCTATGATCAATACTCTTGATGAGGCTAACTTTGAAGACAACATTCCAGCAGTCCTCCTGACTACTTTTAGACAGTAGAAAACACTTAAGCTCAAACACAGAGTGAAGTCCAAGACCAGAGAAAGACTTTTAACCTTCTCTTCTTTTGGAATTCAACTCAAAGGAATCTTAGAAAGGCTAACTGTTGGAAAGGGAACTTAGGGGATAGGGCTGATCACTAAATATGCCTATTCTCCTATTCTTTCAGATGAACCAAACAAAAACATCTAAGAAACAAACTATAAATTCATACATCAGTAAGTATGGGAAAACCAACTCTTTGACTAGTTAAATTATATTGAATTTGTTCTTAGATACACAAATAGAAGAACACATAAAGATAGGAATGTGCAGGAAGCATTAGGGTACTTGCAGCAGTATATCCTAAGCTAAAATTATTGTTTCTTATCAGAGAAAATGTAACATAATGTAACACAGAGGGAAAACAATAACGAAGAAGGGACACATCACCAATGACTTAGATTAGGATCTGATGAACATGCTTGTCATATTAGTAGAGAAAAACTAGTCACATACATTCTTGTCCAATAGCTTGATATCATCCAGGAATCATCTCCCAAACTATTTACAACTACTACTCACAAAACTCTAACTCTGTAAAACAACTTACAATCAGTGATTTCCAATAACCAACCAACATTTAGAATGTATTTCTCTTGGGTTCTTATAGGTGAAAGAGTGATAGTAGTGGTAGATATAACTTAAATGATTCATTAAAACAGAAGGAGAAGTGTCTATGAAGCCCATTGTGTTTAATATCTTTACATTAACTTTCAGTACCCTTTAGATGAATTAGGGGTCTTTGTCAGATTGACAATAACCTCGAGGGTACGTTCTTGGAGGTACTTTCCTGGCCGTAGTACTCTGTTTATTCTCTGAGACAAGAAATGTGAAGATTTGTCTTTTAGGTCTTCCATGCCTTATAAATAATGCACTGACATTTTTAAGGACTTTTGTCAGAGTAATAATTGTTCTGGTGCTTGATGAGGAATGGAGTAGGCCGTGTGAATTGGTCCCTTCTTAGGGAAAAGAACGTTATGCTGATATTACATCGTTGATGCTTTGAAACACTGATATGACTTGATTATTTTTATGGTCTGAGCTTTATTAAGCTCCTTCATTGTCCTTAGCTATAGATTAGATACTTAAATCTTCAATATCATGCACTAATCCTTCTAATCTTCTTATGATACTCTTTTAGACTTCTGCTGACCCGTTCATGTGAATATACAGGCTACAGAGGCACTGGAGGGTTTATGTCAAGGTTAATAACCTCGATCTTCAATAAAACATGTTATTAAATATCCTTAGTGGTGTCTTCCTCTGCGATATTTGGTTCTAGGATTGTATTTCTGTGCTACATGTCACCATGACTGTGACTGTGGAGACAATATAAATTCACAATGCTTTGAAACTTGCAAAAAATGAAAAGCACATTATAAAAACCAGCGGGAGTGGGGATGAATGCTTCATATGCTCATGAGGATGGAGGAAAATTGAGGAAAAAAGTGGATGCAGCGAAAAAATGGGATGAAAAACTTGGCAGAGCAGCTAACCAGGTGCAAATGGAGGTTTGGGCACGACCTTGAACAAGATCCATTGGATTAGGACTATCAACGGTGGAGATCTTTCGATGGAGTCATTTGGAGAATGGATTAATGGTAGACAAATGAAATCGCGATATAATGTGGGCTGTTTGATCTCATAGATCAATAGCTGTGATTAAAAGTGAACATGACATTGTAGAGGGAAGCGGTATGGTGGAAAACCGAGAATGGTTTTCACGCGGCGAAATGGGGGGGAGGCGGTATTGCCTTTTGGAACACGATTCCATACACTGATCGCCACGTGGATTTCTAAAACTACCCATTTCGAAAAATTTTGAAACTTCAAATCTTGGGCGCAAAAATTTTGCGAAACGGAGTTTAAGCCGTCAGATCTCTTGGTATTGATCGGACAGTGCAGATAACACACGATGGGAGGTAAGATGCACGGGGCGGAACAAATGGTGGGGCCCAGTAGTGACGTAAGGTGGCTTGTGATGGGGTGAACGACGGTTTAAGTGTGAATCGTTGGATCTTGTATGAATGAATGGCTGGATCTCGATCAGAGGGGCGATGGCGAGGGGTCATGGGCGGAGTGCGACGCAATCTCGACCGTTGGTTCTTGTGGATTCAATGGCCCAGATTCGTTTGAACCCGTGATGTCATGAATGGAAAAATAAATGAAAGGTAAGGTTTTAATGGGGGTTTCTTGGCCCTTTAGTGCCCAATTGCGGGGCTAGGGTTATATGAGATGGGGGTTAAAGGATATAATCCCTTGGGGGCTTAACACCTTATAGTGCAAAAGATTATTATTTAGGCCAAAACAAGGATGTTTAACGCCAGGTAGGGGTCTCGATAGGAAAAAGAAGGGATTTTTAAAACCAAATAAGGGGAAATATAAGGTTTTAAGATGGCTAGGATGATTTAGGGGTTAAATGAAGGATTATAGAGGATTTTTTTTAAGGGAATAAGGGTGAAAAATGGGGATTTTGTGGGGTGAACTGGAGAAAATGGAGGCCTTTTTTAGAACAGTTTCTTTCACAAACAACAAGGTTCGTTAATGGAAATAGCAGTGAAGATTTCTTTAAAGGATAGAAAACACATGAAGGCTTCAAGAATGATATATTTTCAATGGAATTTATCACTTGAAGGCTTGATGATAAATTTAGCCACCTGTTTGCTTTGACAAATTACTATAGGTGGCTAACAGTGGCTCCACATGGGGATGGTATCTTCTTGAAGGTGTCAAGAATCTCAGAAATAATATTTGGAAGTAGGCTAGAGCCTGGTACTTGACCATATTTTTCTTCTTTGATCAACTGCTACAAACATGATGGACATTATATCAGCAGAAAACATTTTCCCAAACAACTACCTACCCATCCTACTGTCCTAATTTTTTTTCTCCAAGGTGCATTTAGACTTGCAGGCCTTTCATATCATCATTTTTATTGAAAGAAAAACTAATCTAATTCTACCCTTATTCCTCCATGAGACCAGATTAAACAATTGGACTCATAGCTTCTCTACCTAAACTAATATATGCCAGGATTAAACTGTCTGGCATATTTTCATTCTCTATATTCTAAGACAGAAATTTAAATATAGACAAACCAGGATTAGACTGTCTGATTTTCTGTGGGTCTATGGCATAAAGACAAGCTGCACATGAACTGAAACTTTGCAGAAAATTGAAACAAAATTGTGAAGGCTTAAAATTCTGAAATTTATTACTGTTTTATATTACAATGGAAGTGAAAACTGAAACTGAAGTTTAGAAAAAATAATGCTTGAACATCCTGCCATTGACAGGACCCCCAAACATATCTGTACCATCCAATTCTTGTAGAAAAAATGCATTGGGACCAATGGCAGATTGAATGATGTAAGGGCCTTGCCATGAACTGTCCAACTTGCCATGCTTACCCTTATCCTCTCTCCTAGAGTCCCATTTGAGTACCTTGTCCCCAATTTTGAAATCACAGGCCTTAGTCCTTTTATCAAACAACTTTTTGATGTTCTCTTGCACTTTCTAAGCTCTATTGTAGACTTCTTCCCTTTTCTGTTGGAGATGTATGGTCTGATTGATCCTTCTCACCATGCTGTCTTCTTTCGACTCTATTTCTTGGACCAATTTTATCACCGGTACTCCTAAGCTGGTAGGAAACACTGCATCTACTCCATATAATAACTGATAGGGAGACATTCCAATGGATTTCTTTGTTGTCAATATGTCTGCCCATAAAGCATGAACCAACTTGATATTCCATGATTTTTTATTTTCGTCTAGAAGATTCTTGATGATGTTTACCAAAATCTTATTTGATGATTCTGCTAGCCGATTACCTTGAGGATAATAAGCAGTAGAATGACTAAGTGCAATCTGATACCTGTGGAAAAAATAAATCATTTTTTTGGAACCAAATGCAGCAGCATTGTCAGTGATAATTTTCCTAGGGCAGCCAAATCTAGATAGGATATGGTCTTCAAGGAATTTTATGATAACTGAGTCTGTGGCATTCCTAGAAGGGATGGCCTCTATCCATTTGGTGAAATAGTCATTGGCTGTGAGTATCCATCTATGTTGAGAAGATGAAGTAGGATGGATTTCCCCTATGAAGTCTAGGCCCCACTGTTGAAAAGGAGCTTCAACAGTGATTGGTTGTAAAGGTAGAGGAAGAGTTTTATTTTTCCCTCAAAGATTTGGCATTTGTGGCAAGCAACTATCATTTTGTGGACATCTTGGAATAGGGTGGGCTAGTAATAGCTAGATCTAAGGATTTTATTGGTAGTGGTTTTCTAGTAGAGATGGCCTCCACACTCTCCTTCATGAAACTCATGCTTGATCCTATCTGCATCAACTTCAGGAAAAAATTTAAGCAATAAACCATTGGCATTTTTCCAATATAAACCTTCATTTAAAATGCAATAATTTCTAGCTTTCAACTTCAAAAACCTTGCCATTTTCTTGGATAAATCAGGAGGGGCATTGAGATTGGTAAGCACATACAAGATATCAGCATACCAGGGTGAGTTTTGGAAATGATCTTCAAAAATTTGCACTGGTAACCCTTCCTGTTCATCTAATGCATCTACCATATTAATGTGAAGGGCTTTTAAGTTATATTCAGCTATTAATTTTGCTAAGCCTTGACCCTTGATGAGCTTAGTGGGTCTTATTTCCAAATCATATTCTAGTATCACATAAATCTACTTGCCTATATTACCATCTGGATCTTGTGATAAAATGTATTTTACCACTATGTTAGGCACAAAGGCAATAATACGAGAGTGTAAAATATAAACTCTGAAATATTTCAAAGCCTTTACCAAGGCATAGGCCTGTCTTTCCATGATATTATATTTCAGAGGTGCATGTCTTAATGCCTTGCTGAAAAATGCAATTGGCTACTCTTGTCCTTTTGGATTTTTCTGCAATAGGACAGCAGCCACATTATGTTCTGATGCAAATGAGATTATAAGGAAATATTTTGTAAAATCTAGACTGATAAGAACTGGTGCTTGGGTGAGTGCATGTTTTACCATTTCAAAAGATTTCTTGGCTTTTAGAGTCCACTTAACTCCTACTTCTTTCTTTAGCATGTTTGTCATGCTCCTAAGGAGTTCTGCTAGATTGGGTATAAACCTCCTCAGGAAATTAATCTTCCCAATAAAGGACTGCAACTCTTTGATGTTTGTAGGGTGACTGATTTGAAATATACCCTCAACCCTTTTTGGGTCTATTTTAATCCCCTTTTCAGATATGATATGACCAAGAAGTTTACATTCTTGGAGACCAAACACTGTCTTTTTGGGATTTAAAGATAGCCCATACCTTCTGCATTTCTCAAAGACATTTCTCAAATGTTTAAAGTGTTCTTCATCAGTTTTGGAATAAATTGTAATGTTATCAACGTAAATTATAATGAAGTGACCTATTTCTTCTAAGAATTCAATGTCCATGGCTCTTTTAAAGGTGGCACCAGCATTCATTAATCCCAAAGGCATTTTTACATACATGAAAGTGCCTCAAGGAGTGGTGAAGGTTGTTTTAAGTTGATTTTCTGGGAGTAATAAGACTTGGTTATACCCTGAAAAGCCATCTAATAGAGAAATCCTCTTAGAATCAACTACCTTTTGTAGGATGTGTTCCATCTTGGGTAAAGGGTAATTGTCTTTTAAGGAGGCCCTGTTTAAGTTTCTAAAATCAATGCACATCCTTATTTCTCTTGTCTTTTTCCTTACAGCCACAAGGTTAGATACCAAATCTGAAAACCTCACAGGGACTATGATTCCAGCCTCATACATTTTCTTAATTTCTTTTTCTACCAGGGGTAACTGTACAGGGTTTATTCTGCGCAAATTTTTCCTAAAAGGTTTCTGGTTTTCTTTCAATGGAATCTTATGTCGGATGATTTATGTGTCATAGGCTTTAAAATATTCATAACTCCAAGAGAAAACATCAACAAACTCTTTAAATAAATCAATGTATTTCTGTTTGATATGAGATGGTAATGTTTTAGATAATTTGATCATCTTAGGTTGGTCCTTGCTGTCTATATTGCAATCTTCAACATCAGATTCAGTGGTTTATATAGTGGGCTTCTTCGCCACATCATTAAAATCAAAGAGGTCCTCAAGGGGTGCTAGTCCTCTGGGTATGCTTTTGTCTTTGGACTGTAGTACCTCTATGTCTTCTTTATCTGTATTCATGTATTCCTCTGTTTTGTTTTCAAATTCTCTGGTCAGCATGTTTCTTTCTGCAATGGGGAATGGTTTTCCTTCATCAGGGGGTTCTTTATCCAGACAATTTTCATCGGGCTTAGAGTTTGAATTTGGCAATTCGAACTCATTCCTGGAAAGTAGGAAATCCTCTATATTTTTATCACCCTAAAAAACCTGCCAATATTTTTCATTATCTGGTACTACTAGTCTGTATTTTGTTTGAACAATGATATGTTTTTCATTAAGTGGTCTCTGATATGAACTAGCAGCACAATCCAATCCATTTGCAAGTATGTTTTGACTTCTAGGGACAAACACAAGATCATATTCTATAAATGTTTTCAATAGATCCATGGCATCATTCCTATATACCATTAACCTAGGATGTTTGGCAGTGTACTCTCCATTTATTTGTTTTATGACCATTTTTGAGTCTCCATGGACCACTATCCTCTTAGCTCCTAGTTTTTTCAATAGATGCAGTCCTAAGAGGAGAGCTTCATACTCTACTATGTTGTTTGTGCATTTAAAGTTTAGCTTGAAGGCATGACTCTTAGCATAATTGTTTTCAGTATTGTGCAACCATACCCCGGCTCCTGCATTCCTTTTAGTGCAAGACCCATCAAAGCTCATGCTCCATAAAGGATTGTTTGTAGATTTGTTATTATTTTCACCCTTAATTTCTTCTTGTTTCTTGAGTTTATCAGGTTGATGGGTAATCTTCTCTCTACAGTCTTGGCTCTGATTTCCTAATTCTTCAAACTGTTCAAATGTTTCTTCCCTTTTTCCCTCTGTATCCAGAGCTGCCATTATGTTTAGATTGGTGGCCTCTACTCTGTTGTTTAAATTTTTATTCTCTAACTCTCGCTCATCTATAAACTCATCATTGTAAAGGATAAAAGAGTCTAGGTCTGTATGGACAGAGTAAAGAGGGGAATTTTTTGGTTTCTCTGGGATGCTTACCACAAATTTCATGTGTGCTTCCCTATATAGTCTTCTAAGCTGGCTGAAAATAGGGATAGTGGCATATGTCATGTCCATTTGCATTGTACCCTGCAGCTTAGCACCCCATGATCTTGACAGCAACATGCCATACTTGGGAGGTACATCAACCACTACAACATCCATTACCATGCACTTGGCTGGGATTTGGGTCAAATTTACATAGAGATCCTTGATTAGGCCCAAACACTTCACTCTGCTAGAGTCAAAAGAATATAAATCCTTATATGGTCTAGTTATCTCTAGGCCTAATTTTTCCATGATCACTTTTGGCATGAGGTTGTGTGAAGTTCTTGAGTCATGCATAACATTGTGTAAGATTTTGTCATGGATATTTAGACTGACATAGAAAGGAGGCACTACTCCTTCCTGAAATTTTCCTTCAATTTTTGGGCCAAACAAGAGGGCTGGTTGATCATCATTCAAGTTAATAGAGTCATTTTTTTCTCCTAAGTTTAGAGCCTTCAAAATTTGATATTTATATACATCTTGGGTGACCAACTCAGTGAGAGGGACATAAATTTTGATTTTGGCAATTTCACTCTCTAGATTGAAAGGAGACTGACTCTTTGTAAGGTTCAATTTTGTTTTTTTGGTTAATGTTTTATTGGCAAAATCAACTTGTTGATTTTCACTATGTACATTGGTTGAAACTGTTTTTTTAGGAGCATTAGTTGTAATGCTAGTGCCACTAGTTCCTAGTCTTCATTTATCAATGGTTTGGATGTCTTTGTCCTTGTTTTTGCCAAAACTCTCACCTGCTATTTTGTTGCTCTCAGCAGTCCCTTTAGGAGTCTTTTCAGGTCTTTTCTTAATAGTGATTTCAGAGGTTTTTGGTTTGGGAGCTTCTGGGTTCTTTTTTCTTCTGAGATCATATTTTTCTCGGACCTGCATGATGGCATTCTCGAATCTTAACCTATAGTCTTCATATTCTAACCCTTCCTCATCCCAATGTGTGTATGAGGTTTGGTTGTCTTATGAGAAAAAGGTGTGATCTTGGTTATCCACTTCCACCATGTTTATAATAGTTTCCTCTGACTCTTCTATTATTCCCTCATCCTCATCCAATAAATTTTCTTGGAATGGAGGTATTATTTGTTGATCAGAATCCCTTTTTCTATTGGGAGGAATGTTTCTCCTAAAGTTTTGGTTTTGGTTTTGAGACTGATTTCTTTTCTGATTACTGGTTTGGACAACTAACCTTTCCATCATTTTTTCTATCCTATCCACATTTTTGGCTAGATTATCTAATTTTGAATTAGATTTAGAATCTGTGGTGTCTTCCCTATAAATTACCTTCTTTTCAGCCCTCATCCTAGCTCTTTTGGCAATTAAGTTTGCCTCCACACTCACTGCCCCTTTCTGCATATCCTCTAATGTGTTATAGTCTCTTTCCCTTAGTTGGTAAGCCATCTCAAGATCGAATCCATCAGGGAATTTCATTAGGGCTAACCCTTGAGGGGGTTTCATGTGGGCTGGTAAAGCATTGTAAATACTATTGTACCTAGCACAATATTCCTGGACCCATTCTCCCACATTTCTCTTAATGTTCTCATATTCATACATGGTTTGGAGAGGGTTCTTCCTGACTTCCCATTTATTCAGAAATGATTTATGAAAGGTAGGGAGGTTCTAGATGCTATGTGGAGCTATATTTTTAAACCATTTCCTAACTTTTCCCCCAATATTTTGAGCAAACAGCCTAAGTTTTATGGTCTCATCAGCTATCTCATTTCTATCACAATAGTCATTCATTTTTTCTATGTGTTGTGAGGCAGTGATTGAGCCTGTGGCTTTGCATAATAGAATAGAGGTCTGATATCCTTGGGGTAAGGCAGCTAATTGAGCAGGGAGGACCAGAGGGTCATACCACGTTTCCATGGTAGGATTCGGTGGAAGTAAAGGAGTAGATTGAGAAGCAGGTATATGGGTGGCATAACTGCTTGGACCAACCATAGACTGTTGAGCAGACTTACGGTGAGAGAGACCCAAGTTATGAATGAGGTGAATATCAGGAGGTGTCGATGTAGGGGTCTCTTTGTCACTAATATTTTGACCACTATGTGGTGGTGAACTTGGAGGATCAAATTTTGTCTGATCTATACCACTGAATGACTTAGTTCTTGGTAGATTACTTGGTAAATCAACTTGAGTATCTGATAGAGCTACAAGGTTTTCAGGTGCTGAGTTAGCTCTATGAATTGGTCTGATAATAGTTGGCTCCCTAGATGTGAGATACTTCCAAATAATTCTTTCTGGATTGTCAACTATTTCAGGAGGATTTGAATCAGGATAAGCTCTGGTATGGATTCTTCTTGAAGCCAGTATGTTAAGTTTCAGATCCAAAAAGGAAAAAGCTAGCCAGATATGACAATCTTCAAGAGGCAATCTAGTCTTAAACAAAGGAACTTAATCCTATGTGTTTCCTTTACTACGGATTATGTTGTGATGAAACTGGTCTCCCAGTGGAGTCTTGTGAAAACAAAGATAATCAGCAGGCCTATTGATCACTAGTGGAGTCTTTTGGTCATTAATGAACTGTGGAGTCGCCAAGTGGAGGGTTTAAATTTTTTTGAAGTAGGATGCTATCCACCATCAAAAATATATACCAAATCGAGGCTAATTAGTCTTCTTTGAGTTTTTAGAGATGTTTTAAGGAGTGTTTTACTCAAATTTCCCCAGTGGAGTCACCATTATGTTGGTGACTCAACTGGCTAACACACCAAATATTCTTGAATCAAGGGGTTTTCCAGAGATCCTAAGGACATCTTAAGATGAAATTCGCTCAGAAATTCCCTAGTGGAGTTGCCATTATGTTGGGGTTCCTGTCATTTGGCAGATTTGGCAATACCAAATGACAAGACAACATCAAACCACTTTTGGATCTTAGGATCTAGCCCTCCTGGATCCAGAGAGGGATCTCTCTATAAATAAAAGAATAATATATCTTTGAAGTTCAATTTAAGGTATTAGGCTAGCTATAGGGCACAAGGGTTATGTTTTGTTTGTTTGGTTGGGAAGCATGAAAGAAGGGTTCAGTGTAAGGTAAAGAAATGAGTATTGAAGGATTTTCAACAATGGGGAGATAATTCAAAGAGAACACAAGTCCATTGGGAAATGGGGTCAGAAAAGGGTTTACTTGCAATTCAAATATCCAAGGCTTTCAAAGGGCTAGTCATCTAAAACAGAGGATCTCTAAAGATGATAGTATGGGATGAAACAATAAGGAAATGAATAGGAATGACAAGGAAAACCTTCCAAGGTGACCACTTCAGAGTAAGTCAAGGGACAGGGCATACCTTATACATCTATGATCAATACTCCTGATGAGGCTAACTCCGAAGACAACAATCCAATAGCCCTCCTGACTACTTTCAGATAGTAGAAAACACTTAAGCTCAAACACAGAGTGAAGTCTAAGATCAGAGAAAGACTTTTAACCTTCTCTTCTTTTGGAATTCAACTCAAAGGGATCTTAGAAAGGCTAACTGTTGGAAAGGGAGCTTAGGGGACAGGGCTGATAACTAAATCTCCCTATTCTCCTATTCTTTCAGCTGAACCAAACAAGAACATCTAAGAAACAAACTCTAAATTCATACATTAGTAAGTATGGGCAAACCAACTCTTTGACTGTTTAAATTATATTGAATTTGTTCTTAGATACAAAAATAGTAGAAAACATAAATATAAGAATGTGCAGGAAGCATTAGGGTACTTTCAGCAGTATATCCTAAGCTAAAATTATTGTTTCTTATCAGAGAAAATGTAACATAATGTAACGCAGAGGGAAAACAATAACGGAGAAGGGACACATCACCAATGACTTAGATCAAGATCCGATGAACATCCTTGTCATATTAGTAGAGCAAAACCAGTCACATACATTCTTGTCCAATATCTTGATATCATCCAGGAATCATCTCCCAGCCTATTTACAACTACTACTCACAGAACTCAAACTCTGTAAAACAGCTTACAATCAGTGATTTCCAATAACCAACCAACATTTAAAATGTATTTCTCATGGGTTATTATAGGTGAAAGAGTGATAGTAGTGGTAGATAGAACTTAAATGATTCATTAAAACAGAGGGAGAAGTGTCTATGAAGCCCATTCTATTTAATATCCTTACATTAACTTTCAGTACCCTTTAGATGAATTAGGGGTCTTTGTCAGATTGAAAATCACCCCGAGGGTATGTTCTTCGAGGTACTTTCCTAGCCGTAGTACTCTGTTTATACTCTGAGACAATAAATGTGAAGATTTGTCTTTCAAGTCTTCCATGCCTTATAACTAATGCAATGACAGTTTTAAGGACTTCTATCAGAGTAATAACTGTTCTGGTGCTTGATGAGGAATGGAGTAGGCCATGTGAATTGGTCCTTCTTAGGGAAAAGAACATTCTGCTAATATCAGATCGTTGACGCTTTGAAACACTGATATGACTTGATTATTTTTATGGTCTGAGCTTTATTAAGCTCCTTCATTGTCCTTAGCTACGGATTAGATACTTAAATCTTCAATATCATGCACTAATACTTCTAATCTTCTTCTGATACTCTTTTAGATTTCTTTTGACCCGTTCGTGTGAATATACAGGCTACAAAGGCACTGGAGGGTTTATGTCAGGGTTAATAACCTCAATCTTCAATAAAACATGTTATTAAATCTGCTTAGTGGTGTCTTCCTCTGTGATCTTTGGCTCTGGGACTGTCTTTCTGTACTACATGTCACCATGACTGTGACTGTGGAGACAGTATAAATTCACAACCCTTTGAAACCTGTAAAAAACAAAAAACACATTATAAAAACCAGTGGGAGTGGGGATGACTGCTTTAGAGGCTCATGAGGATGGAGGAGCATTGAGGAAAAAAGTGGATGCAGTGAAAAAATGGGATGAAAAACCTGGCAGAGCAGCTAACCAGCTGTAAATGGAGGTTTGGGCATGGCGGCAAACAGGAGCCGTTGGATTAGGACTATCAACAATGGAGATCTTTCGATGGAGTCATGGGAGAATGGATGAATGGTAGACGAATGAAATCATGATATAATGTGGGCCATTTGATCTCAGAGATCAACAGCTATGATTAAAATTGAAAATGATGTTGTGGACGGCAGCGGTATGGAAAAAAACCAGGAATGGTTTTCGCGCGGCGAAATGCGGGGGAGGCGGTATTGCCATTTGGAACGCGATTCCATACACTGATCACCACGTGGATTTCTAAAACTGCCCATTTCGTGAAATTTCGAAACGTTAACTCTTGGGCGCAAAAAATTTGTGAAACGAAGTTTAAGCCATTGGATCTCTTGGTATTGATCGGATGGTGCGAATAGCACGAGATGGGAGGTAAGATGCACGGGGAAGAACAAATGGTGGGGCCCGGTAGTGACGTAAGGTGGCTTGTCGCGGGGTGAACGACAGTTTAAGTGTGAATCGTCAGATCTTGTATGAATGAAAAGCTAGATCTCAATCAGAGGGGCAATGGCGAGGGGTCATGGGCGAAGCGCGAAACAATATCGGCCGTTGGTTCTTGTGGATTCAACGACCCAGATTCATTTGAACCCGTGATGTCGTGAATGGAAAAATAAACGAAAGGTAAGGTTTTAATGGGGTTTTCTTGGCCCTTTAGTGCCCAATTGCACGGCTAGGGTTATATGAGACGGGGGGTAAAGGATATAATCCCTTGGGGTCTTAACACCTTATAGTGTAAAATATTGTTATTTAGGCCAAAATAAGGATTTTTAAGGCCAGGTAGGGGTCCTGATAGGCAAAAGAAGGGATTTTTAAAACTAAATAAGGGGAAATATAAGGTTTTAAGATGGCTAGGATGATTCAGGGGTTAAATGAAGGATTATAGAGGAGTTTTGTGAAGGGAATAAGGGTGAAAAATGGGGATTTTGTGGGGTGAAATGGAGAAAATGGAGGCCTTTTTTAGAACAGTTTCTATCACAAACAACATGGTTCATTAATGGAAACAACAGTGAATATTTCTTTAAAGGATAGAAGACACATGAAGGCTTCAAGAATGACATATTTTCAAGGGAATTTATCACTTGAAGACTTGATGACAAATTTAGCCACATGTTTGCTTTGACAAATTATTATAGGTGGCTAACATGATGCTCCCCTCATGCTGCTGCCTGCTAGTTTGACATCCCCCATGCCAAAGTCATCCTCCAAAATGTTTCCATTTCCATCATGCAGTTTCTCATGCTCAAATAATGATGGTGTCCTTTGGAAGTTGGCCTCCCATGAGAAGTTTTCATCTAAAAGGAATCTCCCAAGTTGGGTCAAAGTAAAAATGAGTGGCCTCCATCCACTCCTATGTATGAAAGATTCCTCCCCCAAAGGAAGTATCCTATTCCTCTCCAAATCTGTGGAGAAGTCAACCTGCATCATGAAGATGCAATCCTCCATCCCTGTAGCAAACTATGTCAGCGCAGTATAACTGATGAGAGTGGGTGATACTAAAAATGAGAGAGTGTCTCCCTCCTCATTGGGTTTATCCCAAACTCTCTGCGCTATGCTGGACTCCTCCAATTTCTTCACCTCTTTGGAATCTAAGAGTGGTGAATCAAATGACAAGATGCCCCTCATCAATGCTATATTAGGTGGCCTTCCAGGTCGAATGCCTCCATATAGTGAGACATCAAGATAAGAAGTGGACTGTATGTATAAGAGGACTGATTTTTCCCTCTCTCCACTGCACTGTACAGTCTCCTTATTTTGTTCAAAGACCCTCCGGAATAGATAAGGGTGTATCAACCCTTGATGTTGATCCTTCTATTTTCCCTCCATCTCACAATCCCCAAAAATTGCTGCAAATGGCTCCGAAATTGTGCTTTGGTTCCCACATGTTGAATCTATTGGAATCCCTTGCATAGAAACAGGGACTTCTCCCATGCAAGCAATGGCTCCCCTCTTATATCCATGTGGTGATGAATCTTCCTCCAATGATACAGCACTGTGGGTTCTTCCATGCACATTCTCTTCATCAATATGTGAATATGCCTCCCCTTCAATGAGAGACCATGGATTTCGGTCTTCTTCTAAAAGAGGGATCTCCATGTTATCACAAATGGAAGAGTTCCCTTCATACAATGGGGGTCTTGCCTCTAGCAAGTCATCATACATATTTACATCCCCTTTAGAAATATGGAATGGAGTTTGTTGCATGGTTATCTCCAATGCATGCAAAGTGTTTGATGTTTTGATACATGGAGAATCATAGTGGTTTTCATCAATTTTTCTCCCCAAAATATTAGTGAATCCACCATATGATTCTACATTTGCATGATAACATGAAATATAATTTTCAAACCACCAACCATGAGCCATACCTTTGAGTTGCAGTGCTGCTCCTCCAATGGCCTCATCTCCTTCCTCCATACTCTCAGCAGTGCAAGTGGGCAATGGACTGAGTTGTGGATCTGCATGTGTGGCTGAATGCTCACACCCATCATAATAATAGCTAGGGCTTGCTTCATCCACAAACCCTCTCAGAAAATCTCTCCAGTTTTCCCTTTCTTTCTCCTCAAGGTTTTCAATGATTCCTTCCATGGTCCATAAAAGAAGAAGGGAAACATCCTCTTCCATCATTCCTCTTTTTTTGTTTTCTCTGTACATCTCCTCTTCTAAGTGAAGAGCTTCTCCTTCTACTAGCATATAATCTTGGGCTTCACAGGCTTAGCCAATATTGATGCTCTGATACCACTGTAATATTCCTTTTTCGGGAATTTCTTCAATATGGTCCTCAAGGATGCTGTATAAGGAAGGAAGTGTAAAAATAAGCTAAAAGGGGGATTGGATCCCCTTTTTAACTCACTAAAAACTTCTCTTCCAAAATTTGAGCCCAAATAAATGACTCTAGTTGGGTTATTCAGATCTCCCCAAACTAGATCCAGTCAAGAATGCTCAATGAGAGAGCTTACAACAATACATGAACATAATCGTTAAACTATGCAAATATGAATGCAACATAAGATGAAATATATTATATCCATCATGTACATTAATGTGTCAACAAAAATATACATAAATATCATGAGGAATAAACCCCTCATGCAATGGGAATCAATCTCCAAAGATTAGCACATGAAATACAAGAGTTGCAGCAACTGCATAAAATGCCGGGAAGCAGTGACAGCGCTGTCTCTGGGAGTGTAATTTCTGCTATAGATGTGCATACATAAGATATTACTGAAATATACAATAAATTCCCAATAATAGAAGAATTGGATCCAATACAAGATTTCTAGCCAATCTAGGAGAGATTGCTAGAAATGCCGAAAAATGTACAATGTGACAAATAAGTTGTCACTACAACTGAACCAAAATAAGAATGAGGCTATGGCAGATCTGAAATACTCTTGCCCTTCTCTGATAATTTTCTCAAGGAAATGGCTGATCCCTTTCACTCAAAAACACTCCTCCTGACAAGATCCAATGGCTCTCCCAGCAACTGCCTTCATAAATAACGCAGTTTCTGCCCTAGGCTGCACTGTGAGAGATGGTGAATGATTGGCCTAGTTCCAAAGATCTGAAATGATGCCCGAGAGTCTCCTCTACTACTCCTCCAAAGAATATGCAAGATCTCCATTGAAGAACAAGCCAAAGAATGGCTCTGTGAGTTCCTCTGTTGCTGCACCCAACAACTCAACGTTTTCTACCCAAAAGAATAACGATGTAGCTGAAGAGATAAGATTGGCCAAATGATGAAATGAGGAAATGAAGCTCAAAACCTCTCCTTCCTTAAGGATGAGGAAGGGATTCCAGACCGGGAACACCCTTGGGTTCAAGAACACTACAACCCTGCTAAACAACCTGGGGATGCAAGTCTTTGCAGACCCAACGAAAATAATGAGCTAATGCATAATGAAAAATGGGTTGCCATCTCCTCCTTATAAAGAAAATGAAATCTTCTCACCATGGGTCCCATTCACACTTGCCTCTAGCTCATGCAAGTGGAGCCTCCACTAAAAATGCGTTGTCTAAGAAGGTTCAATGTATCTAGACAGTTTTAGTTGACTTGGTCAAAATGACTAGATCAAGCATGATCCAATCCTGTTCACACCATGTGGTGCTCAATTCATCTGCTTTATTATTCCTCCTTTCACACAAGGAGTTTTATTTCTCCATATAAAGGGGTTAAGGTGTCTCCTTACCCATTTTATTCAACAAAATGAAAATATGCAAACTATAATGTTCCTTTTAGCTTGAGGCTAAAAATTGGGAACATTACAGACAACCTAATCCTTAATAGGATCAGCGCTGTAGGTGCAAGATGAAGCTTGGCCAAATGCCAGATAGTGGAAAATATAAACAACACTCCTCCAAGAGATGCTCTAGGAAGGAGGTGGGATTCCCGCTCAGGAACACCCAATGCTAAGCAGCATTATTCTCAGCTAAACAACAGAGAATGATATATGTCTAAACAGACAATATATTCAGAAATATACATAATCAACAACCCCCTCATGCTGATCTCATCTTCCTTTTATAAGATAAAAGCCTTGTCGAACCCTAAACCACTTCAATGAGTTAGCTCCTTTCACATGTGGAGCCTCCATCTAAAACTGTGTTGTGTATCCATGAGGTACATTGCATCTAGACTACACTATATATTTGGTCATGGTTGACCCAGTCTCGTAGCTCAAACCCATTCACACATGCAAGTGTTTTGTTTAAATGGCCTAGATTTATCTTTGTTCACATGGGAATTGATTTATTCATTATTTTCAGGAGCTTTACATTTCCTCCTTTACATACTTATTCATGCAACAGAAAATGAAAAAAAATTGCATATTCCCCTTAGCTTGGGCTAAGTGGGAATATTACAGTCCTCCCCTCCAAAATGTTGCTTGTCCTCAAGCAATTGATAGGGTGAGTGCTGCCACACTTCTCCTTCTCCCTTGGTGACACCATCAAAGGCCAAGATCTCCTCACAAGCTAAGTGTTCACCAATCCAAACCTTCATGAATTTTTCCTCCAAGGTCATCATAAGATGTACATAATCCATCCCACAAGGAGTGAAAAACTCAACAAAAATAAACATGGTTGGAGCAATTCTCTCTCTAAAACATGTAGCATGAGGTACATGGAGGAGTTCCATTCCATGTGGAACATACAAACTGCCCATCCTCCCTCCATACAGTCCCATAAATAGCACAACTATATCATCCAAGTATGGAAGCATAATTACATATACACAAACATAAATTTGAGCATGAGGAGGTGGGTCAAAGTCCCACATATGGTGCCAGTGAAATGCATCTCCTACCTGCATTAGATCAAGGTATGGTAAGTGGTCTCCCCACCACTTACTTTCTGCACAAGTTATCATGGCTGAAGATGTGAGATATGTTTGGTGCTTTTGGGAAGCACCCATCATGAAAAATAATCTCCCTTTGCACAACAAGGGAGTGGCCAAATTTAGAAATTGCGGTGGCCAAATGTTTTCCATGAGATTTACATGATACCAAAATCCTCTTATAATTCATGGCCTGCAAAAACATGGTGAAAGAATGTGTCAAATCAGAGAATGAAGCTTGCATTACATGATCATATTTTTCACCATCAATGTTTCTTCTATACATGGAATTGTGCACAAATTTTTCTCCCTTTTCAAGAGAAGGAAGAAATAACTGAAATGACTCTTGCATAGAGTCCTTTGGCTACCCCAAATCCACATAGCTCTTGCATTCTTGAAAATTTTGATGTAGCTCCCCTCTAAATCCTTCCCATTCAAAGCATCTCATGATACTGTTATAGATCTACATAGAATAGGTAGGGCTGAAACAAAACTCCTTAAGGGCCCTTTGTAGCATCCTCTCCTTGAGCTTGGAGGCTCTAGGTAAGAATATCCTATCATGATGATAGATGACTCCCTCATGGACTAGATATCCCTCTTCATGCACCTAGTCATCAAGCATCGTACAAGTGTAGAGATCCTTGGAATAATCCACCAACAACTAGGATTTCCAATATAGATCTACACTCCCCAACAAAGACAACACTGATGATGCATCAACAGGAATGCCTGCCATGTTGCTAATCTCTAATTTGACATTAATTATGCCAAAGGTACAAGTAGGAAGGACATACTTCCCCTTTTCCTCCTCCAACAGCGCAAAATCAGGGATGAAGGATGGTGAGGATGATGAGAGAGGAAAATCTCCCTCCTTCTTGTGTTTGATCAAGCCTTCCAGCGCTGTAGTTGTGTCTCCTAATGCTCCCTTCCCTCCTGGATCTGATTTTGGAGCATAAAGTAGTGAGATATCTCCCAATAAAACTGAATCAGGTGGCCTCCCTGGTGGTTTTCCACTAGATGAGAGTGTCCCTTGTAATAATCTCATGAACATGAGAGAAGGGACAGTGAGGTCCTTTCTTCCACTGCACAAATCCATCTCTATTTTCTATGTAGAAGTGTTATGTGAGGGGTAATAATGCATGCCTCTGATCATTTGAGGTGCACCACTCTTCTTGTCCACCCATTCCATTTGCAAAGCCTCCCAATCAATGGTGACTTTCCCCAATGTAATCAGCCACTGAACACCCAAAATAACATTGGCGTCTGGTATGTCAACTACAAAGAAGTGATCCACCAAAGTGTAGGATCCCATGGTAACTGAAAGTGATGGGACATAATGCATGCATTGCATTTTTCTATCTCTTTGGACAAAAACAGAGAATCCCTCAAAAGTATCAGTGGGTATGGCCCTCCTTTGCACAATATGAGCATCAATAAAGTTGTGGGTGGCCCTAGTGTCAATAAGAATAGATACCCTCTGATTCATGATTTAACCATGAAATCTTAAGGTCATGTACTTAGGTATTCCCCTCAAATATGCAAGAGTTCCTCTAATAGGAGAAAAATCTCCACTCCCATCTCCTGATGGTGTTGGATCTCCCTCAACATTTTCAGCGCTGTGACCTTTCCTTGGTTCATCATCTTCTTCTTAGTCCTCAAAATCTAAGAAGACTTCTATGTAGTGTGCTTTTCCAGCAACACATCTATGTCCAGGTGCCCATGATTCTTGGTCAAGTGAAACATAGCCTCTTTTTCCTTAGCTCCCTCTGGACTTCAATATCAAGAGGCTTCTTGAATGAGCTCTCCTTGGAAGGAATAGCTTTCTCTTCCTTCCCTTTAGAAAGGTAAGAGGGCTTGTTCTCAAAGTTTTCCTTTGCTTTTGGCAAGGCATATTGCATGTATCTAGCCCTCTCAATGGCATCATGTAATGTAATGGGCTTGGTAGATTTAATTAACCTATGCAGAGGTTCATCCAACCCATCGATGAACATGTACACCCTCCTTACTGCAGACAGATCAGGAACCATAACAAATAATCTCAGAAACTTAGCGATATAAGATTTTGCATTACCTGACTGCTTCAACTTTGCAAGGCTCATGAAAGGTGCTTCTGGATCCCTTCTGTCAAACCTCTCCACCAGTCTTCTAGTAAATTTAAAATAGGCAGTCACATTGGCATGGCCCAATGTAGACAACCCATGGAACCACCAGTTGTGTGCTTCACCTTCAGAGTGCAGCACTGCAATCTTGATAGCTTCCATCTCAGGGACTTTGTTCAAATGAAAATAGATATCTAGATTTTCTACCCATGCTTTGGAAGAAATATTGGATGACCCATCAAACTTGGGTAAAAATAATATACCCATAGAGTGATGTCGATCATGATTCAGAGTGAATCCACCATCTCTATACTGATGCCTTGGTCTTCTTTTGTCATTGAGGTGAAAAAACTATTGAAAACTCAGGTGGTCCTTGAATATCTGATTCTAGGACTCATACTCTTCAAAATAGTCTTCAAGGGATTCTTGCTCATGAGGTCCTTCATTCTCCACAGCCAAGAAAGTAGGCATAGTAGAGCGTTGTGGAGCTTGTGGCAGGTTCACTGGTTGATCATTTAAGTGGTGATACATGCCAAATATTTCATTGGGATGAAACCTCCTAGGAGATTCCTTGAGCCTATCTAGTCTCATCTCTTTGATCTCTCTAGCAAGATCTTGCATGGCTACCAAAATATTTCTTGCAAACTCTTCTCCTTTATCACTTCCAGTTTCAGGGGCTTTACCCTTGTCTTGATCATCATTTGTGTAATCAAATTTATTCTATATTCTATTAAGATAACTCTTTTCTCTGTTAGTAAGAGGCTCATATTCATCTGAGGTCATATTGGCTTTGGCTCTTCAATGAAAGAACAAGGTGTGCCAAGAAAGAAGATCTGATACCACTGTAATATCCCCAAATTGGGACTACTCAGCAATAATTGTTGGGATAATGCACCTTTCAGAAGTATGTGCAATGAAATGATTTTGTAGCCCTTGGATCCCTTAGATTTTGAGATCTAGCATATACATCCAAAAGGGGAGAAAAAACAAATCAAACTAGGTGAGGTAAATAGACCTCCCACCACCTAGTATGGCTAGACAACACCCAAGGAATGGGGCTGCAGCTATATGCAACAAACTGCTTTAGCAGTAACGTTATTGAACTAAATGAGAATACGAGATCAATATGGAGGCTCAAATATTACATGTACATTAGTAATTTAGATTTACAATACAACCCATACAATGTACAAGAGAAAATAGAAGTCTATACATAAGAAACCCTCAGAGAGGAGGTGCTACAACCACATGAAATTTCTGAATAAGCTTGAAAATGTTATTTTCATTGGCTAAAGTGGTAGTATATTACAACTCATATCTAGAGTAGATCTATATAAAAAAAGGATAAATCTAATTCAGATCTATATACAAGAACGGCTCCTTAATACAATCCCCTTGGGGTTTTGCGTAAAACATGAATAACAATGAGTAGATCTAGAATCTAAGTTGCAGATCTGTAGTAATATTTAGAAAAATCTGAAGCATATGAAGTACAATAGATCAGATCTGAAACCAAACATGGATTAGTTGGCTAATCCATGGATCACCACAGTGAAAGGAAGAATCCAATCACCAGAGATCTCTCCTCCAAGATGATTCCAAAACTCCCTGTAACTCTGCTCTTGAAAATAGCGTAGTATTGGAAGAGGGACTGCACTGTATACTCTGAGAATTCTTTGGCCTGATGCTAAGATATGGATCTGAAGCTCCAAGGGTCTATAACACTCTTATCAAAGGGATATAAGACATTCCCAGTGAAAAGGGGTGCTAGAGATGCCTAGATCTGAAGAGATCAATCCTCCACTTGCTGCAAATCACAAGGACAACCTAATTTTTAACAAGATCAACATTGTAGGTGAAAGATGAAGCTTTTCCAAATGCCAGATAGTGGACAAGACAAACAAGGCTCCTCCCAGAGCTGCTCTAGGAAGGAGGTGGGATTCCCGATCAGGAACACCCAATGCTAAGTAGCATTATTCTCAAGTAAACAGTAGAGAATGATATATGTCTAAACAGACAATATATTCAGAAATATACATAATCAACAACCCCCTCATGCTGCTCTCCTCTTCCTTTTATAAGATAAAAGCCTTGTCAAACCCTAAACCACTTCAATGAGTTAGATCCTTTCACATGTGGAGCCTCCATCTAAAACCGCGTTGTGCATCCATGAGGTACATTGCATCTAGACTGCGTTGTAGATTTGGTCATGGTTGACCCAGTCTCATAGCTCAAACCCATTCGCACATGCAACTATTTTTTTTCACATGGCCCATATTTATCTTTTTTCACATGGGCATTTATTTATTCATTATTTTCAGGAGCTTTACATGTCCTCCTTTACATACTTATTCATGCAACAAAAAATGACACAAAATTGCATATTCCCCTTAGCTTGGGCCAAGTGGGAATATTACACCATGCTTCTTGACGAAAAAATACCTGCAATGCATACTATGATCATGGATAAGCTCCAGTACCAGGAGGTCCACGCCTCAAAGGTTGCTGCGAAGAATCAAGGGCACGTGATCATGATGCAGAAGGGACAATGGAATGCAGAAGAGGCTCATCAGCCTGCCGAATATTAGCGTGCTGAGTTGGACTCCATGATCAACTAGTTGTGCGTTGACCTCCATGAAGTCATAGTACGTGCCACCGTTGGGCCTAAAGTTAGATTATAAATATTAGTATCTACATTGAAGGCCTCACGTTCAGAGATAACAACAGTTTGCACTGAGATTGAACAAAATATCGCAAACCTCTGTAATATTCCCAAATTTTCACATGATATTTGGAATATTATATTTCTTTATTTTTTTAATTAATTAGGCAAATAAAAGGGTGGAAGGACCCACAAATTTCAAAGATGAATAAAATCCACTGTAATATCCCAAAATGGGAAAATGTAGTAATACATGTATAAATAACACATTATTTAGAAATATAAGCTATGGAAATCAAAATCAACCCATGGATCCATTATATCTACTATTATAATGCTTAGATCTAAGAGGAGATCAGAAACAAATGACTTTTGCCTATTTAAACAGGCCTCTTATGCTCAAAACAACCCAAAATCACTGAAAACCCAAGACTACTACAACACAGAAATACTGCATAAAGAGATAGCGTAGTTTATTGAGTTTTATACTCAGAAAATGGATAGAAAAAATAGATTTGTTATTATATTAATCAATGATGCATAACAACAAAGATCTAGTCTCTTTTACATAGATCCAAGATGACCCGGCAAGGGTTTCTTGACATAAATGATATACATGAAATATTTTCTGTAGATATATGTCTGAATCACACTGTATGGCTGAAGCACTACATAAATATGGTTTAACATGCAAATAAATGGCTGTAGCTCCTTTTTCTAGCTTTTCTGAGAAAAGGCTGATCCTCCTCCTGGGAAACTATCTCTCAAAACAAGGGATTAAACCCGTCCACTGCAATACCTTAAGAAATAATGTAGTTTCTAAAACGGAATGCACTGTTATTGAAGGTGACTTCTTAGCTTAACACCAGATAGTGGAAAATGCAGCACAAAATGCTCTTCTCAAATTTCTTAAACGAGATCTCCAAGCAAGAGTGGGGAATTCCCACATGAGAAAACCCTTGCACTAAACAGTGCAGCAAACTTAGCTAAATAGCCAAAGAATGAAAATAAGTCTAAACAAACAAAATACAAAATATAATCTTCAATCATGCCCCATATGGATGCCATTCCCTCCATTATATTGTTGATGAGCTTCCTCACCAAATGTCCCACCCAATTATGAGTTTGCTTCCATGCAAAGGCTCCTCCACCAAAATTACGCTGTCTCCATTAGTCCCACTCATCATTTTACAGTGTTGTTTGATTTATTAAGCCTTGACTTGATCTTCCTGCATTGTCTCCTTTCACACCCAAGTGTCTTCATTTAAACTAGCTAGATTGATCTTCATTCACACTAAGTTGTCTTTATTTATGATCCACTCCTCATATAATAATGTCGTTGACTTGGTCAAACTTGAATTTGTCCACACATTTTAGATCATGTTCACACATGAGGATGCTTTATCTAGTTATTAACATGATCCCTTTTCACATTATGAGGGATTTTATGCCTACTTAAGAAACTTATGAGTTTCCTTGCCCATTTATTCATCTAACTAGATTTTATAAGAAAAATTAATATTCCTATTAGCTGCATGATAATTTAGGAATATTTCAATCTTCCCCTCTCAAAGGTTTCTTGTCCTCAAGAAACTGCAAGGGTGCTGCAAAATCTCGCCTCCTCCTCTTGGGACCTCCACATCTAATAGTCTCCACCATTGCTTTGAATATTCTGCAACAATTCTGTCTCCCAATGGTTCCTCTTAAATGTGTAATTTGGCCTTTGGTGGATAAACCAAATGGATTTCATGAAATAATGGAAGGTCTATATGAAAACCTTCTTGCTGATCAATGGCCTCCTCAAGATAGAAGTGATGACAATCATGGGAAACTTCATTAACAATGAAGGACTTCCATCTCCATGATATCATCCAAATGAAGTGAATCACCTCCCAACTTGGTAATTCATAGAAAATCTCCTCCCAAATTCTCATGAGAGGCATATCCAAAGTTATTCGAATAATCATATGGCCCATCTCATAAAGAAACAAGTGATCTACTATAGTGGCCATATAATCTCCCATGCTCCCCTTGAAACATGTAGTGCAAAAAGTGTGGGAAATTTCTTCCCCCAAGGACACATCCAACCAATGTGTCTCTCCTCCAACTATGTTCCCAATAAAGATAAGCACATTTTCAGCATAATGAATCATAATTAAAGTCATGATGGCTGCCATATGTAATAAGGGAGAAGGAAAATGGTCCCTCATGTGCAATCAATGCAGTTTTACTCCCAACTGCCATAGAATAAGATATAACAAGTGTTTTTCCCACCACTTTTTTGTTGTCCCATCCTTCTTGTATGCTTGGAGAAGGTGTGTGATAGTTGGTGCTAATGAAGCGCACCATGAAGAATATAACATCTCTCCAAAATCTCTTAGGGAATGATCAACATCTCCATTTCTCATGGCTCCAAGTAGCCCATGAAGCCCATAAGAAAAAGTGCCCCCTCTTGGAGCAAAGCCCTATACATGAGTGTTAGGAAAATACAAGCATATAGTAGATACATCATGATGTTCAGAAATACAAGTCTTACCATACACTTGAATCAAATCAATGAGGTAACTCATGGATGAGCTTCTTCTCACACCCAATGAATAAGGAGGTGGTAATGATAACTCTTCCCAAGAGCTATGTTCCTCCTTAACCAACAAATGATCTACGCACTTCCTCATATGAGAGTGCATATCGTTTTTGAAGTTTACCCACATGAATCCATCTAAGATAGTATGATATATTCTAATGAAACAAGTGGGTTTAGAAAGAAAGATCTCATAGACTACATTATGTAGTTTTTCCTTGAGCTTGGAGTCTCTAATCAAATAAATCTGATCATGAGAGTAAATGACTCCTTCAACTACTTTTTACCTCCTATCCATCACTTTACCATCAAGAACCTTACATATAAAGAGGTCCTTGGAATATTCCATCAAGAGTTGGGACTCCCAATAAGGATCTAGGATCCCAAACAATGACAGTGTTGTAGAAATATGAAATGCAGCCTCTGTCATAATATGGCTCTCCTCTTTGACATGATTGATGCCAAAGTCACATGTTGGAGTACTATCAACTTTCTTTTACTGCCTCTCTTGCAGCTGATCTTGCTCAAGACAAGATTGAAACAGATGGAAGTCAACCTCTCCTTGAAAATTTTTTGCCTTCCAAAACTTCCTTTGGCACATGCATGCAAGAGTGTTGATATCCTTTTGTCATGTTCAAAAATATTATTTGTGTGTGAGAATATCATTGGTTGTCCCAAAGATCTAGAGTGGCCATTTGAAATCATATTCATGTCATCATAGATTCCTGAATCCTCCTTTTTCAGCGCATATAGTTGAGTGGGAGATAGCAGTGTCCATTTTAGAAACTTTCTTACCTCTCCTTTGATCCCATCAAAGATTCTCTGTGTTGTGCTAGCTTCTCCCAAGGCTCCATCCTTAGCCAAATATGTAAATTCTACCCATAGTTGAGAGAAAAATTCATTCTTCTTCCAATGAGGGGGTCTCTCTAGTGGAATGCCTCCATGCAAAGAGACATCAAGGCATAAAGCAAGATGTACATGTGTGTGGACAAATTTGTCCTTTCCTTCACTACACAAATCCTCTTGCCTCCTTTGTGTATCAATCTTCTGAAATAAATAAGGGTGTGTGCTCCTCATCATGTGATGCTTGTCCTCCCCTTTATCTCCTTCTATCATCAAGATCTCACCATTTTCTAATGATGGCACATGTTGCACATGGATTGTGCAATGATCTCTACATGTGAGATTCTTTGGAACTCCTTGCAAGAGTGCAAGGGTTTCTTTCCTTGGAGCAAGTGCTCCATATTCCTCTTCATGAGGTACTAGATGTGATCTTGATATGATTGCAATGTTACCTCCAACCTTCTCTTCCTCCTCATCAATAGTTGAAAATGCGTCATCATCAGTAAGAGACCTTAGATCTTGGTCTTCCCTTGAAAGATGAATTTCCATGTATTTCTCTTGAGAAGAAATCTCATCATGTAATGGGGACTTTTCCTTTAGCAAGGTATCATACAAGTTTTCATCCCCTTCAATGATTTTCTGAAATGGAGCTGAGTTTATGGATCCTCCCAACCCATGCAAAAGTTTTGTTTGTTTTGGTTTGATAGACTCCATAGAAGGTGTTTCATAAAAATTTTCATCAAACCTTTCCATTATTATTCTAATGAACTTTGCATAAGTAGATGTATTTGCATTCTTTAAGGAAAAATATTCAAGCAACCACCAAGAATAAGCCTTACCCTCAAGATTCAGCACTGCTACTTTTATGGCTTCATTTTCTGAAACTTGATGTTGTTGCACATAGGTGTCTAGCTCCTTCACCCAAACCCATACTGGATATTTAGGTGATCCATCAAAAGTAGATAGACAGAATCTACCCACACTATGCTGCTTTCTCCTTCTGCTTCTTTCCTCCTTGATATTGTAAAACCTTTGGAAGTTCAAGTGATCTTTGAACCCCTTAGATTGAGCTTCATGCTCTTGCAAATTTGATGGTGTGGCTGAATACTCACACCCATAATATTAGGAATTAAAGCTTTCCTCATGTATAGATCTTGTAGATCTTGTTGAGGGATGTCAATGTTTTCCCTCATTTCTTTGATGTCCTTTTTATGCCATGAAAAGTGTGTAGAAGAAGCTTTGAGAAATTCTTCCCTCCAAACAATAAGGGTTTTCCTTGATCCCTTCTACAGATCCTCTCCTTCTCATGAGAAGACTCCATAATGGTTGAAGAACACAGATTGAGCCGAGATTAGGGCTCTGATACCACTGTAATATTCCCAAATGGGAAAATGTAGTAATACATGTATAAATAATGCATTATGTAGAAATATAAGCTATGGAAATCAAAACCAACCCATGGATCCATTAGATCTACTATTATAATGCTTATATCTAAGAGGAGATCAGAAACAAATGACTTTTGCCTAGTGAAACAGGTCTCCCATGCTCAAAATAGCCCAAAAGCATTGAAAATCCAAGACTACTGCAACACAGAATACTGCATAAAGAGACAATGTAGTTTATTGAGGGTTATACTCAGAAAATGGAGAGAAAAATCAAATATATTATTATATTAATCAATGAGGCATAAAAATAGAGATCTAGTCTCTTTTACATAGATCCAAGATGACTCGATAAGGGTTTCTTGACAGAAATGATATCAATGAAATATTTGTTGCAGATCTATGGTTGAATTTTTGGGTTTGTGTTATATTCTTTTCACGACTAACAATGCATGGGGGGGTCATAGGGGGGGCAATAGCCTGCCCTGCACGTTGCATTGGGCTCAATGTTGGGGGGGTCATAGGGGGGGCAATAGCCTGACCTGCACGTTGCATTGGGCTCAATGTTGGGGGGGTCATAGGGGGGGCTACCGACCCCCCTGTCGGGGTCCAGGGCAGCACCCTGAAAATTTTTTTTGGTCCTTATTTTCCGGTGGGTGGATGTTACACTAAAAATTGTCATCCTGACATTATGCTATGAGTATGAGCTCATTATTACTCATACTTCCTCCTTTTTCAAGTCTATCATATCAGTTCCTCATGTCAAGCTTTGAAAATCAGAGAAAAGTTCCTAAAAATCCCCTAAACTTTGGTATCGCACTTTCTCTATTCATTGCCTGCGGTCCCGCACCTAAAGTTCAGCTCACCTATGGAACCATACCGCACGTTCTTTGTGTTATAGGTGCGGACCTCTGTAAAATTCAAAAAGGCGAGAAAGTAAAGTTAAAAAGTTGATTTCAGATCAATTCTAAAAGATTCTGGATGGGAATTTTCGGGAATGGATACGCTTTGATAAGGTTCATGTATCCCTTACCTTATGGAGCTAACCCCTTGATGTAAGGAGCTAATACCTTTGAAGGAGGATTCTATCCCTTCATATTTGGAATAGAAAAACCTCCTCTTTTCCATTATAAATAGAGGCATTGGGTAGCCTCAAAGGGAGTTGGAGCTTTAGAATATTTGAAGATAAATGCTATTGAGATTCAGACTCAGTTAAACAAGAATTTTGTGAGGAGAGATCACATACCTCTATTTGTCTTGATTGAAAGAGTGTAGAGCTTGTCAAAGTAGAGGAGACTCCTGCTTCAGACCCCGGGAAGGCCTGTGCAACATCAAGGCTCTGGTTGTAAGGTTTTCCTTTCTTTGAAATTAATACAAATATTCTCATTTTTCTCAATAAGTTGTTTGTTAATGGTTTATTTCATAGATTCCTTGATCACTATGATAAGCATGGTTTATGATAATTTCTATACATGTGCTATGTAATACTTTGCTTGTTTGTGACTGCATGTTTACAAACGAAACTCCTTCAAGCGCGTGAAGGACAACAACAACTTCAAACAAGCACTGGACATAAGGTAGGTCTTTTAACACCTATATAGAGCTTTTCATATATCATATATGCTTAGAGAAAGATTAGTCTATTTGGCTATTTGTTGCTAGATACTTTTAGTACTAGGGAGATCGGTTTTGTCTGCAATAACGATTTGTCCGTACAACAAATTGGCGACTCCGCTGGGGAAGAACTTTTAGTGTTTTTGGTTCTCTTTTACTGTGATTCGAGGAAACATTTTTATTAGTTTTTGATTGATAGACATCTGCCTCGGTAGTTTAGGTTTTCTCTGTTTTAGAAAATTTTCAGATCTTTAGTGTTTTTCTCTAATTTTTTCTGGGACCGCACTCTGTCTTCTTTTGACAGTGCGGGCTGTTTCGCATCTTCTTTTAGTAAATAGTGCGGTACTGCACCTAATACTTCTCGAAGCCTGCGGACCCTGTTTAAATTTTAGAAAAACTCTAGATTTCTTTCTTAGTTTATCTTTATTTTGATTTAGTATTTTTGATTTCTGCCCAGATTGATTACTCTTTCTGTCAAAAACTTTCTATGAATGAATTCCAACAGTGTTGATATTTTGATGATTTTCTAGAAGATTTTGCATTTTGGATTTTTTTTCACTTGGTCTTTGTAGCGATTTGAAGCATTTAACATTTTGAAATACCTCAGATTACATGGGTTTTCTTGTCTTTTTGCTGAATTTGACCTGCTTGTGAAATCATCCTTTATTGAGAAATAAAGATACTTGTTTCTTTGCAAATCTTCGAAAAAGAACTTTGTTATTGGTTTTTGAATTTCATATTTTTTTTTTTTAAACATAATTGAGTGTTTTTCATCTATTTGTTATTCTGGATGAAGAGATCCTTAGTTTGCTGAACAACTAAGTAAAACATTCTTCAAAAAATCTTAAAGCTTTTATTCATTTAGATTGTTTAAAAAAATTTAGATCTCAAGATTAGTTTTGTAGTTTTGAGTGCAAATTAGTTAGTCTCAAAATTAGTTTTGAAGTTTTGAGTGCTTTTTAGAAATTTGTAGATCTCTTTTGAACGAAAATTTTTTTTGTAGATACAAGTTTTGAAAGAGAAGAGATTTCATTGTGAGCTTAAATCATTTATTGGAAAAGACAAAAATATTTGCATTCAATCATTCTTTATGTTTAAAGGAAGAATTGTTTATTGAAAATATTGCATTCTCCAACTCTTTCTTTAGATAGAAGTTCATTGAAAGAAAAAGAATTGATTATCATTCTTAGGTGCATTTTTAGTGTTTTTGGAAGTCGAGTCTTCACACCACCAAAGTTTCATTTCCGCACCCATTGACTTAAGAAACAGCTCTTAAAAGTAACACTTAATTAAAATTCATTTACCAATCTTTTATTTTCTAAAGCTCTTATCACCAACATAGCTTAGGCTAGTATCTTGGAGTAGGAAGTAATTAACTCTCCAAGATAGTAAAAACAAACAAGTAGACAAATCTTGCGGTAGGAAGAAATTCCAATTGTTGCATCTATGCTCTGGGAAGCTCCTCCTAAAGGAGTTAAGCATGAGATCATATCTGAACCAGTGAGGTAATCAATCCTTCCTCATTGGGAATGATAGAAGATATACACGTATTAACAACAGTAAACCTCGAATAGACCATTGTCGAGGAGCCAGGGGTCACTTGTTGGCATATCTTGGATTATTTCAAAAAGCCTTCAAGGGGATTGAGCTTTGTTACTCTGCCCTTGCGTGTGTGTCGCATCGTAGACTGTTCCCCCAGGTATATTTGTTTCTATTGGTAACCTTAGAGGCTATAATATTTAGGATTCTTTCCTAAGGTGACAGTGGAGGGAAGATCCCACTATACCTGGAGCAGACGTCGGCTAGACTCACTTGGACTCTCTGGAGGGTTATCTTCAATCGAGATGGTATAGTGAAGAAACTTGCATCGGTCTGTTTCATTAAGAAGGTTGTCGGGGTAACTGTTCCAACCGTCCTTTTCGTATTAAATTTCTACTAAGTTGGATTTCATCACCAACTAGTGTTTTTAGTACGGAAAGTTATTGTTTGTGTGTGGTTTGAACTCTTAGATTTTTTAAAGCGTATGATTCAACTATTTGTTTCTTAGAGACTTTAGGTGTTTTCATTGAAATTTTTCGTTTGTTTGCGTGTGATTAATTAATTTTTAATCGTGGCAGACTTGCCAAGACAATCCCAGAGACTACAAGGGAAACCCCCTGAATATACACCAAGTCACCTTGAAGGGCTACGTGCTCTGGTACCATCTAGCAGCAGTAGGATTATATCAACATAAATTGGAACATCATCTATTGTAATTAATCCTGATTATCAAACACCTACAACAGAGTACATTCAAGAGCCGATTTCAGTTTCTGAAGTTACTAGTTATGTTTCTCCTACCAGTGAACTAGTTGATGAACCTGAAATCTCTGAAGTTGAAACTGAACTTTCTGTTTTAGAAACATCCTCGGGATTTATTTCACCAACTTCTAGCGATCTTGGTTCACCTAGGGTAATAAATATCGTCACTGACGATCTTCCAGCTGGTCTTATTTCTATTGAAGAACTTACTAATCCAGACGAAGATATATCTCTTCCCGACTCCCCTCAATCTTTAAATCTTAGGGAGCGTGAATCTATTTTCTACAGCCCTATTCGAACTAGTGCTTGGTATCTATCCTTAACAATTTTTTTAGAAAATCCGGGTCTTGCTTTTCATCCACCTCGAGTTCCATTTCATCCTACACCCAGAGGTTACTATCCGCCATCCATTATGGCAGGAGAGTCATCCATGTTTTCCCAGACTCCGGAATCATTTTTACACGGTGGTCCTTTTGTTCCTTCAGGATACCAGGCTCTATCTGGTACTTTCTCGGGAGCAACTCCTCAACCCATTGAAAACGTGTTATCATCTGGTCTTAATGGTCTTAAAATTGAAATGTCGAACGCAGAGAAAATTTTTATGATGTCTGGTAATGTTCCCAATCCTCAACCACAAGGCAGTCAGTTACCGCCTGGGGGGCAACCTCAAGGAAATCCGTTACTGCCTGGGGGCAACCTCAGGGTATTCAGTTACCACCTGGGGGGAAACCTTCAAGTAGTCAGTTACCACCTGGAGGGCAACCTCAAGGTAGTTAGTTACCACCCGGGGCACAACCTCAAGGTAGCTTTTTCCTAGGACAAACTGTGGAATCATATTATTTTGGGGGACAACCCCAAGGACAGTACCTACCTCAAGGGTATCAACCTTCAGGATAGTACATACCTCAAGGTAAACCCCAAACTCAATATGCTCCTCAGGGTCCTTATCAACCCCAGCCTCAGTACGCACCTCAGGGTTATCAACCTCAAGGTCAGTACCCAATTCAAGGTTACCAACAGCCTTCTGGTCAACCATCTATTCAAGGAGCCAAAAATTTACCTCTTAATTATCAACCCTATGTTCAACCAGGTTATGGTCCTTATGTTCAACCTTCTACGGGACAATACCCCGGAATGATGGTGTGGGATCCATCCCAATATAAACAGCCTATGCAGCCTAATGTGTAGTTGCCTTATCAACCTGGACAGCCTTTAATTTCTAGTCCAACCCAGTAACCTGTCCAGCCAACTATTCAAACTCCTGCACCTAGTTCTGTTCAGCAGGTTGGGCCTAGTTCACCTCAGACTCTGCCTCAAACTGCTGCAACCACTGCAACGACTGTCTAACCTGTAACACCTGTTTCTGGAGTATCTATAACCCCGAGTTCGGCTATCCCTGTATCTGTGAAAATCCCTCAAGTCTCTGTACCTCAGCCAGGATCTTCAGTTCAGACTTCGGTTCAGATACCTGCAGGACAAACCGGTACAAGTATAGTTGTCACAAGTCGACCACAATTCATGTATCAACCATACCAGGGACAGCCGCAATTCGGTCCCTATATAAAAAATCCAAACTATCAGTATCAACCGTACCCTGGCTATACTTATCAACAACCTCAACAACCCCAGTTTGGTACGATTAATCCTGGTTATCCGGGAGGTTACACAATTCCTAATGCAAATTCGATTCACAGTTATCCTGGGTATCGACCTCCTGGAACTGCTTTGGCCACTCAATTTTTTCGTGATCCTAACCGTCAATTACCATTTATAGCAACTTTAGATTTAACTGACGTGACGTGCCTTACGAATGATCCAATTTTTTATTATCAGAACTGGCCGCCAATGCCACATAAGTTGCCCAGTGATATACCAAAATTCGAAGGTAAGTCAGGAGAGGATCCATCAAATCACGTCATGACTTATCACCTCTGGTGTGCGTCTAATTCAATTATTGATGATTTGATTCGCTTACGTCTTTTCCAAAGAACTCTTATTGGTCTTGCAGCCAAATGGTACATTGAGTTACCACGAGGCTCGTTTCATAATTTCAGTCAGTTAGCAACTGCCTTCTTGACTCATTTTCAGTTTCCAGTCAGATACGACAATGGCACGGAATTATTAACTTCACTGAAACAATCCACGTCTACGTATATTTCTGATCATATCCATGAATGGCGACGTAGGAGACGTTTGGTGAAAGTTTATATTCCGGATCAAATTTTGGCGGAATGGTTTGTTAAATCATTGTTACCCAAGATTACTGAAGATGTAGCTAAAGCTGGTGTTGTTACTGAAGAGCAAGTAATTGCTCAAGCTCAGTACCTTGACCTAGTTTATACGCAGTCAGGTACTTTACATGAAAAAATCCCAGACCTTCCAAAACAAGGTCAAATAGCTGCTGCTCCTTCATAGTCTCATGCCGTTGACGGTATGATTGGTACAGTCAATTCTAAAAGTAAGAAGAAATATTCAAAGAATTATTCTCCTATTATAACTTTACCTGATTCCCCGAAAGGAGAATCTTCCCCCGAAGTTTCTGCCGATATTCACGTCGTAGAGACATCTACGACCAAATCTAAATCCGGTGGTAAAAAGAAAGGGAAGAATAAAAACAAAAAGAATTTGAAAGAGAAAGCTGATAAAGATGAATCCAATGACGAAAAACGTAAACCTCGCTATCCTTGTTTCATTTGTGAACAAGATCATTTCACGAAAGAATGTCCATATCAAGCCGAAGTTACGAAATTCGTTAAAGGATCGCAACAACCTGCTGTCTTAAAGGATCCTTTTCCAATTCAAGATAGTAAGATGGTTGGTTCTACCTTGACTACTTTTGAAGAACCTATTATGATGATGTCTCATGTAAGGATTGCGACGCGATCGCAAGATTACGGTAGTAAGAATGTTGTTGATGGTAAAGAAGCAGAATCTTCTAATGCAAACGCATCAACTACACCTCCTTCTGTTTCTGGTCCGCTACAGATCGAGAAACAAAATCCAGACTTAATAATCAAAATGCCTACTAAAGGTGTTCTTCGTAAATTAGCTTTCAATCCACATGCGAGAGCTGCTTAGAATTACAACATTGTTGAAGACTTAGCTATTTCTCCTTCAGCAATGTCGGCTTTGGAAGTGCTGCAATCATGCCCAGCACAACGTAAATTGCTTTTGTCTGCTATAGGAGCTGTTGATATTCAGGATTCCAATCTTATAATCTTCGATTTAGAAAATAGTACACCTCGTCTACCTCATCAAATTGCTTTCCAGATTCCAGTGTTAGTCAAAAACAGACCCATCTTTCGAACTGTGATTGATGAAGGAGCTTCAACGTGTATTATGTTGATTCAGTGTTGGAAATCACTTGGTTCTCCTACACTTAACCAATCTCCGACAATTCTAAAGGCTTTTGATGGTCGAGGTTTTCAACCTTTTGGTATTTTTCAGGATTTACCCATAGGGGTCGAAGGTAAAATAGTAAATCTAGATGTGGAAGTGGTTGATGCCCCTCTAGATTACAACCTTCTCCTAGGTCACAGTTGGTCTTATGCTATGACTGTTGTTGTTTCTTCGGTCTTTCGACTCATAAAATTTCCATATCAAGGAAAGATCGTTGCAATAAATCAGTTAACTTATTTCTCTTCCGACCCAGCCTCTACAGAAACAATCCAGCATGTTGGTAGAACGGCTATCCCTTATAAGGATGTTGGAGTAGGATTGATTAAAGATTCTGGTTTACTAGGAACTTTTTCCTTTCCTCCTCCTAATGTATCACCTGTTGTTGCAAATATTCACATGATTTCGTCAGACACTGTAATTTTTGATGATCCTTGGATCGTACCTTCCGAGTCCGAGTTAGATTCAATTGATGGCATGATGCCTTTGAGTCCATTTGAAATTGCATATCAGGCTGTACAGTCACTTTCCAACCCCTCTTCAACCAAAATTGATCCAATGAATGGGATCCATGAAGAATCACTTTCTATATCTAGTTCAGTTACAACAACATTTCCTGAAATTTTTCATACTGATGAACAAATTTGTGAGTTTTTGTCTGTTGACGATTTACCATGGGAAGATCTACATCACCGATCTTCATTTTTACCTGAGCTAGATCATTTGGAAAATTATTTTGCTTCAATTTTTACTGCTGAATATGTTAAAGAACCACAGAATCCTTTGCAAAATCCTGATTCTGAGTTAAATTTGGAAAATATATCTCGAACGGTTCCCATTGACATTTCAGTAAAACCAGGAATAATTGAAAACATTCATATAGGTGCTTGCTGTACGGAAGATGAAATTCAAATTTATAAAGCCCTATTTCAAGAATTCCGTGATGTGTTTGCCTGGTCTTATGAAGAAATGCTAGGAATTGATCTGTCAATCGTTGTACATGAAATTAAGACTTACCCGGATGCTAAACCTGTTCGTTAACGTTTATGTCAAATTCATCCTAGAAAAGCTTCTGCTATTAAAGCGAAAGTTGAAAAATTACTTCGTGCAGGATTCATATATCCAATGCCCTTAACGGATTGGGTATCAAATATTGTTCCTGTGACTAAAAAACAAGGAACAATAAGAGTATGTATCGATTATAGGGATATTAATCGAGCTTGTCCCAAGGACAATTATCCAACCCCCTATATCGATCAAATAATTGATGATTGTGCTGGCAGTGAAATTTTTTCTTTTATGGATGGCTTTTCAGGCTACAATCAAATAAACATACTCCCTGCTGATCAACTGAAAACAACTTTTATTTGTCCATGGGGGACGTTTTCTTATTTCAAACTAACTTTTGGATTAAAGAACGCTGGAGAAACTTTTCAACGGGCTATGTCTTATGCATTTCATGATATTAAACAGATTTTGTAGCCTTATCTCGATGATTTACCTTCTCATTCGTTGCATAGGGCCGACCATCTCACTCATTTATGAGCCATCTTTATAAGATGTCGGCATTATCGAATTAGGTTGAATCCACACAAATGTGTTTTCTGTGTAGAATCGAGTCGTTTACTGGGATTTTTTGTTTCAAAAGCAGGCATTCGCGTCGATCCGTCGAAAGTCAAAGCTATTGTTAAATTGCCTCCTCCTTCGACTTTACGCCAACTCCAAAGTTTGCAGGGGAAAGCAAACTTTTTACGTCGATTCATTCCTAACTATGCCGAGCTTACAAAGGGTTTTACTTGCTTGTTGAAACAGAACATTCCATTCTTTTGGGATGAGATTGCTGATCGATCTTTTGATGCACTTAAACACGCGTTGACCCATGCACCATTATTGCATCCTCCCAATTACAATCAGGATTACTTTTTGTACCTCGCCGCTTCTCATTCCACCATTGGGATGGTATTAGTGCAGGAAGATGAATCTCACAATGAACATGTGATTTATTATCTTATTCGAAATCTACATCCGACTGAGATCAAATACACACATGTGGAGAAATTGGCCTTGGCAGCTGTACAAGCTGTCCAAAGATTTAGACATTACATTTTGTTACGTAAAACCACAGTAATTTCTAATTGCAACCCTATGATGTATATTTTAACCAAACAATTTCTAGGGGGAAAATATTCCAAATGGATAATTATCCTGCAGGAATTTGACTTGGAATTTGAAAAATCCAAGGCAAAGAAATCTTTGGTTTTCGCGGAACTTATGTGTGATTTCCCCTCTATTGATACTAAAACAGTGGCAGAAGAGTCCATTGCAGATGAATCTTTGTTTCTTATCAGTACTCTTGATCCATGGTATGGAGATATTATTGTTTATCTCCAAACCCAATCTTTTCGGCCAGAAATCTCACGATCTCAGCGACGGAAAATACGTTTCCAATCCCAACAGTATAATATTATTGGTGATACATTTTATCGTCATGGAGCGGATTCTCTTTTTCGATGCTGTCTTACTCATGATGAAGCTGAAAAGGTTTTAAATGATTGCCATTCTGGAGCATGTGGCAGTGATATGTATGGGTATGCCACTGCCCAAAAGATATTGCGCACTGGTTATTTCTGGCCATCATTATTCAAAGATTGTATTTATGTGGTCCGGAAATGCCACAATTGTCAACTTTTTGATCGTAAAATGTGCGCGCCACCCGCTCCTCTTCACCCTATAATTGCTGTTGGTCCTTTCGCAAAATGGGGTATCGATTTTATTACATGTAACCCTCACTCAGCCGGGGGGCATGCGTATATTATCTTAGCAGTAGATTATTTTACTAAGTGGGCCGAGGCTATGCCTACATTTTCAGCTGATGGCAAAACTGCTGCAACTTTCGTATTTAATCACATAATTGCTAGGTTCGGTGTTCCTCAAGCTATTATTACGGATCATGGAAGTCATTTTCGGAATGTCATGATGACTAAACTAACATACCAACTTGGCCTGCGTCACGATAGTTCCACTCCATATTATCCACAAACCAATGGTCTGGTTGAAGCCATCAATAAAGTTTTAGTCACCATGATCAAATGCATTATTGGTATTCACAAGACGAATTGGCAGTCCATGTTATTTTCAGCACTTTGGGCATATCGAACCTCGGTAAAAACATCAACAGGTTTCACTCCTTTTCAACTCGTTTACGGTTTGGAAGCTGTGTTGCCGATTGAATGCGAAATTCTGTCACCTAAATTAGCCATAGAATTACTCCCAGCTACGTCTGAAGAGGAAAAACGTTTCTTGTACTTAGCCCAACTAGATGAGAATCGATGAAATGCTGCAATAGCAAACGAGGCTCATGTTAAAAGGATAAAAGCTCAGTATGATAGAAGTGTGACCCCTCAAAATTTTTCAGAAGGAGACCTAGTTTTACTTTATGATCAAGCTAACGACAAGCTAGGAGCTGGGAAATTCGTGCCTATGTGGCATGGTCCTTACATTGTTAAACGAAATTTAGCAAAAGGAGCCTATGAGTTAATAGATTTTAACGGTATCCCTTTGGATAAACCCAGAAATGGGCTTTATCTAAAGCGATATTATGCTTAAACGTGGTGTGGAGATTTTTTAGATTAGATTTCTTTACTGCTGGTGTGTCTTAGATTAGAAAAGTGTGCCTAGTTTAGAATGTGCCTAATTTAGAAGTGTGTTTTTATCACTATTCCTGCTTATCTGAGTTTTACTCTTGATATTGCAGATGTCGACGGCTCTTCAAACTTACATTGGTTTTGCTGATGGTGCTTTTCGTAGTACACGGAACATTTCTTTCGTAGCTTGGGTTATTTATTCACCCGCTGATGAGTTAATATCCATGCATGGGGTAAGCCTTGGTCAAACAACGAATAACATTGCCGAGTATAGTGCAGTGATTGAGTTATTGTCTGAATCCATATCATTTGGAATTCGGAGTTTGATTGTTAGGTTGGATTCTGAACTTGTTGTATTACAGCTTAACATGGTCTATACCATTAGGAATCCAGTTTTATTACGGTTATTTTTAAGAGTTCGTCTCTTGGAACGTGAATTTGATTATATCGAATATCAACATATTCCAAGACATTTAAATACATTAGCAGATGCAGTTGCTTCTAGTATGATAAATCAACATTTGCAATAATCAAAACAGTAAATCAAACAACATCCATAACATGCACACAGATAGCCGGTAAATAGTGATATATCATAATATAGAAGTGTTTTCAAAAATATACATTGTCTTCGATCATAGGTTGAAAAACACCTTATGATCGGTAAAATGATAACACAAAAAGTCAAAATATGAGTCTACAACACGATCATCCCATCACTGATGATGATCACGATAAGAGACCACTGCTCGGGCCACCCTACATAGGAACCTCCTGAAAGGTCCTGGAACACCAATCACGTATCTCTGCAACCTGAGTGGAATATCATCTATGCTCGTCTCTGGAATATCTAGAGTCAAACGCTCTAGATGATGCTCTAAATCAGTCAAAATATCCACTGATTGGCCTACTGGGGCTGGTGCGGCTGCAACTGGTTGTCTTCTCTCATAAGGTTGGAGATGGGATGGTCTTTGTGGACCCACATCTGTATTCAAAAAACTCTTGGTTATTAGTTTTCAAAGACGATAAAAAATAAAAAAAATAGAATTTAGCAAACATTGAAAAATGATTGTACCTGAGTCATCCCACTGTTCCCCTGCTAGGAGAGCCATCTCTCGGTCGCCACGGAAATCTATCCTGGCGTATGGAAAGTCCTCTATCACAAAAATTTGGCGATCCAGCCAACGAAAATATGAAGAAGGAAATCGAACAATCTCAGTACCCTCGATAGCATGACGAGCCATCAATGCGGACCAACGAACCATCCTAGGTTCTCGAAGTCGACCGGCATCAACAGCAATACTCTGTGGAGCTAACATGGGGATCCTCTCTAGAGCAAAAGAGACTACAATGGATCTGTATCCAAAGTTATTTAATTTTCCATTTTTTGCTCTGGTTAGTTGGCCTTTTACATTAGCCAACACAGCTTCACACCAGTTAAAGATGGTGCCGCGAAAACAGTCCACAGCAATACGCATTTGGGAATCGGTAGCTACATGTAGCGCAGCACTCCCACACAGTTTGGTAACAGTAAAAGCAATAACTTTCAATTCAGGATGGATGATGTGTTTTATAGCAATCCGTTTGTCCCTAGGGTTTGCTTGGTCATTGCAGAATTCTAGTTGGAGATTAGCGACAGACTGGCCACCTGGCCTAGTCCCAAACAAAGAAACTTGTTCGCTCCTCTTGGACAAACCAGTCAAAAAATATATATCCTCCAGCTCAATTTCGAGCCAGTGGCTGCCAATAAAGAAGCACTGGTCCTGTACATTCCATCTGCTCACTAACCATGTCAGGAGTTCTACTTGTGCCCTCATGCCTGAGATGGCCCAAAATTTGTATAAACCGCATGCTCTTAATGCTTGTTGTGTAGGAAAATGGAGTATTGCGGCTTCATCCACGTCCTCATGTTCAAGTTCTCTCCAAATCAGCATCTTGTTAATCCTACAATGCATAAAAAGGCAAGTTAGAACAATCTTATTTGAAAATTTTTGGGAAATAAATGAGAAATGAGGGTTTTAAATTCAACTGCGCGGGTACCGCACCTAAGCTTTGTAAACAGTGCATAGATACGCACGCTTACTATGTTTTGGGTGCAGACCTTTGAATTTTTTCCTTATAGAAAAAATTTGGGGTCCGCAGGTCATGTGTGTCTCACCTGCGAACCCCCGCGAGCGAACTTTTTAACCATATTTTTCCCTAAAAAAACAATCTAAAGCCTAAAAATGAATTTGAAACGGATGGAATACAAGATTAAGAGGTCGTGGATTACCTGGGACTGACGATTTTCAATTTCGCCGGATGGATTTTCCAGAATCTTCAGAGGAACTTTCTTACCCAAAAGCTTTTTACTTTTCACTCTGAACTTGAACGGTAAAAATGAAATTGAAAAATTCCTTTTTATAAGTTTTTTCGAATAGATGAATTTTAAATTTGTTTAGGGGTATTTTTGAGAGCATTTTTACTTATCTTAAACAGGTATGTGTAATGTTTCAAGTTTTTGTGCAGAAATTGGATTTTCCAGGAGAATTGATCATTTTTCAACAAAGAGTACATTTTTATCCCTTTTTCGAACTCGTTAAAATTTATAGAAAAAGTGAAACTACTGAGTATACTTTTATCACTTTTTCTGACTCTTGAAAATTACGAAAAAGCAAAACCTCCGAGTTTTCTTTTAAGCCCTTTTCAGACTCTTTAAATATGAAAAGATTGCCGAGTACTTGATTATTCGAACTCGTTAAAGTAAATGAATGATCGTCCCTTCAGTATAAGTTTACCCCTTTTCCGGACTGAAATGGACTATTTACAAAAAAGGTATACATTGACTAATTACGGTCAATAGAGTTCTTTCCCGCATTATTTTATCCTTTTTCGGGCTCGAGAGACTAAATTTACGAAAAAGAACACCCATGGAGTTTTCTTAAGTTTTTTCTTCTGACTCCCTAAAATTGAAAAACACCGAGTTTCTCCTATACTGGACTCGTTAAAACTTAACAGTAAAGGACCTGTTCAATTTTAAAAACAAGAACGAACCACTCCTTCTTAGGATTCGAATTTTAAACTAAGTTGGACTCATCCGAAGGATGAGCTTATAAGAAAGAAAATGTTATCCTTCTCAAGCTTGTTAAAAAATAAAGAGGTACTTGCCAGAAATGGTGGGAGAAAAGAGAGAAAAATGGGCGTGTTTGTTGTATTTTAAATTTTTCGAAAATCCAGTCAACCACTCTTGAACACGACACTTTCATTCACCTGGGTTGGGAAATCCTTTGCCTAATAGTTAATCAAACCACATTGAAAGTCTTCAGCCGGTTTCTGGGTATTAGCTTTGGGTCAATTGTCACCAAGCCATCTGCAGTGTCGTTATGTGTTCAAGAGAACAGTTCAAATAAACCATTCATCTGCAAAATATCTGTCATCCATTTTGACCATCCCTGAGTCAGTCCTTGCCAATATATTTTCAAAACTTGATCTATGATTTCGTGTTGTAGGCTTGCCTACGACGGATCACTTTCTATCGACGACAGCTCATTATCTAGGAAGTTGATCTAGAAATCGTCAGTACCTTGAAATCTGCATGCCTCAATGGCAGGTTTCTCGCCTTCGACGACAGGTTGCATCATTGACCTTCGATCGAAAGATTCCGTGACATGTTCGACTTCAGCTCATTCATTCACATTTCATGGATTGTACTGGGTACTTTGAGAGCCATTGACATTACTGGTGGTTACTCTCACACTTGTTAACAGTTTACATCAATGACTGGTAATCAAGTGGTTTCTACCATGTTCGACTTCAACACATTTATTCACATGGGTAGAATCGAACCAGTTCGAGATGCGGAAATCAAGACCCTGGATCTAGTTTCCACCATCCAGGATGCGAGGAATTTTGTTATCATCTATACAGTAGACTATTTATAAATAGATGGTTGCGTCCATACTGTGTCTACATATATATGTACTATGATGTATTCAAAATCATTCCTGTATCAGAACAATTTAAGTTAGTTCTAGTTAGTTTTGATCTGAGTATGGGAATGCCTACCTCAGTGATGATATGATCACATATATATATTTTGCATTGAATTTTTGTACAGGTTTCGACTGGGGTGTCCACAGGATGATCCTTGAAATGATAAAGTACTACACTCTTCATATATGACAGACCTCAGCTTCATCTATTCCAGACTTTTCACTTTAGGGGGCAATCTGTTACACTAAAAATTGTCATCCTGACATTCTGCTATGAGTATGAGCTCATTATTACTCATACTTCCTCCTTTTACAAGTCTATCATATCAGTTCCTCATGTCAAGCTTTGAAAATCAGAGAAAAGTTCCTAAAAATCCCCTAAACTTTGGTATCACACTTTCTCTATTCATTGCCTGCGGTCCCGCACCTAAATTTCAGCTCACCTGTGGAACCATACCGCACGTTCTTTGTGTTATAGGTGCGGACCTCTGTAAAATTCAAAAAGGCAAGAAATTAAAGTTAAAAATTTGATTTCAGATCAATTCTAGAAGATTCTGGATGGGAATTTTCGGGAATGGATACGCTTTGATAAGGTTCATGTATCCCTTACCTTATGGAGCTAAACCCTTGATGTAAGGAGCTAATCCCTTTGAAGGAGGATTCTATCCCTTCATATTTGGAACAGAAAAACCTCCCCTTTTCCATTATAAATAGAGGCATTGGGTAGCCTCAAAGGGAGTTGGAGCTTTAGAATATTTGAAGATAAATGCTGTTGAGATTCAGACTCAGTTAAATAAGACTTTTGTGAGGAGAGATCACATACCTCTATTTGTCTTGATTGAAAGAGTGTAGAGCTTGTCAAAGTAGAGGAGACTCCTGCTTCGGACCTCGGGAAGGCCTGTGCAACATCAAGGCTTAGGTTGTAAGGTTTTCCTTTCTTTGAAATTAACACAAATATTCTCATTTTTCTCAATAAGCTGTTTGTTAATGGTTTATTTCATAGATTCCTTGATCACTATGATAAGCATGGTTTATGATAATGTCTATACAGGTGCTATGTAATACTTTTCTTGTTTGTGACTGCAGGTTTACAAACGAAACTCCTTCAAGCGCGCGAAGGACAACAACAACTTCAAACAAGCACTGGACATAAGGTAGGTCTTTTAACACCTATATAGAGCTTTTCATATATCATATATGCTTAGAGAAATATTAGTCTATTTGGCTGTTTGTTGCTAGATACTTTTAGTACTAGGGAGATCGGTTTTGTCTGCAATAATGATTTATCCATACAACAGTGGATCCGCCCACGTTTTTGTGCATGGGTTTGCACACAATTTTTGGGTACAATGGTTTTCATCCCCTGGTATTTTGTAGATCTGGTCAAGGGAACTATGGTTATGTTCTAATCCAAGGTTAATGGATTGGGTTTTATGTATTGTTGAGGAGGTAAATCCCCTCTGCGGATAGAGGCAATCCCACTAGCCTAGATCGGGTCTAGCAACAATCAAGTCACATACTGACATTGGTTCCTAGTTACAAAAATACAAAGATCACGATGAGTAGCCTACCTCAAATCCCACGTAGTTGTCATTGGAGAAAAGATGATGTTTCCCATCCCTCACTTGACAGATCACAATCCTTCCGTTCGACACATCTGAACACCTGTACACATGCAAGGAAACGATGACACACAACGTAACATCTAAAGCATGTAACTATATATCATTCAGAGAGAATATAATCCATTGCATTACTTAAAGAAATGAACACATGAATAGAACCAAAATCAGAGTTGATTATATTATAAATAACAAAAGGGAGATTACAACCAAATGCTCGGATGCTATGATCTTCCTTTGGCAGGGCTTGCAGCGGAGCGTGTCTCAACAAAGCCTATTGGGAATCTGGACGAAGCTCTCTCTCTTACGAGATTCTCTTTGGCTTAGCTCTCAATAGTTTCCCAGCTATAGTTTCCTTCCTACAAGTTCAGCTATAGTTTCCTTCCCAAATGTTCAGCTAGCTTGCTAATGGAGAGGGAAAGATTTTATAGATGGAGGAAAGGAATTTGTGATCCCTATAATCATGGGATAGGCCCTATCTCTTAGGAAGGTTCCATGATAGGTGGAAAACCACTTCCTATACATGGAGATCTAGAGCCAAACCACTCAACTCCTTTTGATGATTCATTCAGGAGTTTGTTAAAATCAAAATTCCGCCATTTATTTTTAAAAAACATGTTGAATATTGCAACAAGAAATAGTGAAGGAGGCATCCTGAAACATCATTCTTGATCCTAGTTGGAAAGTGATCACCTAAACTAGGTGGGGCCCACACAAGTGATTTTTGTCGCAAAGTCTATTTTTAGACTATTTCTATTTTTAGACATGTCGATCATATTCTATGAGTTGCAGGATGATATTTGTGGATGATTGGTCAAGTTGGAAAAAATAGATGGAATTCTATTTTTAGACATATTGGGCGGAATCTATTTTTAGATTTCCAGTCTAAAAATAGATATGTCGAATATTATTAGCTCTTAATAATATTTAGACTATAAACATTATCTTATCCTTTTGGAGCACTTCAGTTTGATGCTTGGATGTGGCACATGCAGCTGACAGAAGGAAATACACTTTTCCTAAGGGTTAGTTGAGCTATTGCATGGTTGACTTCAGTTAGAACTCATGTGTAAGGTAGCTTGGGTTCTTTCAGGAGACACCGTGGAATTGTATTATCATTAACTTAGTTGAACTAGTTGTGTATTTAGTCTAACCGAAAAATACACTATTGAGGAGTGTGAATTAATTATTAATTAATTCACTAATTATTAACTCATAAATCAACTAATTAATACATCATTAATCGTAATGCATGGATGGCTTCCATGGGAGACCGTGTTGTTAGAGGTGGGTGAAAGGGTGAGTCTACTATCAACAGACTATACTTGTGCATGAGGTTTGCACACAAATTGATTGAGATTTCCAATGAGGATTGCGTAAGACAGGCTGGACCAATTTTCTAACTTGGATCTATTCATTATTCATCTTGATTGCACAAGAGAGGCAGCAGACGGTGGGAGGAGATTTGAACTTGTGACTTGTTCACATTCCGAGCTAGTTTGTGTGTAGCATGTGATATAGTGCCGAGAGTCGAGGAGCTTTGTGCTATGTATTGTTACATGTTCTTTATCATTATAATATAAAGATATTTGGGGGTTTTCCGTTGTAAGATTTCCCCATTACATACTGTGTTGATATGTGTGATTGATTAATGTTTTAATGTGCGTATGCGACTTCTTCTATTTCCGCATATTGATGATCAATTGTAGAAGAGGTTATGTATTATGCTTGAAGCTTAAATAGTGTGTAATCAGGATAATCTCGGTGAATAATTTAGCTATTATTCAAATTTATACATGGTATCAGAGGGAGAATTGATCATCGGATCTATTACAGTGATTACAATTTATTTCGGTAGACAGAGTCTGTAAGCGGGCCAAGTAGCCTCTGGATCCATCCTTTATTTGAAAGGTGATATATCCAGTAAATGCCCCTACAGTCAATCTCTGTGCTAGAAATACTTTGTTCTTGCAGATCCAGAAGCGGTTGATTTTTGAGCTGGTGGAATTCGAATTTGCAGCAGTGTTTTCTTGGTGTCGGAGTTGAAATGTCTTTCAACGGATTGCGATTGAGCACGCCCCTTCGAAGGTGCCTTGAATTATATTTCACGAAAGGATAGGATGGAGGCGGTGCGATGAAATGGGGTCAAGGAGTTCATAGATGCTGAAGTTCCAAAGCCTACTGATGCTGCTCAAGTTGAGGCTTGGAAAAAGAAGATAGCAAGGTGTCGAAGGATTCTGTTGGAGGGCGTGAAGGATCACATAGTATCCAGCCTGCATGGAAAAGATTCTCCATACTTGATGTGGAAAGAATTGACAGAATTGTTCCAAAGCAAGAGCGACCAGAGGAAGTTGGCGCTCAAGGATAAAATCAGGAAAATAAAGATGGAGAAGAATGACACTATTCTGGTATACTTGACAAAGTTTGTCCACTGCAGGGATGAGCTTGGGAGTGTAGGAGTTAGTGTCACTGATGAAGACTTGGTGGACTTGGCTCTCCTTGGTCTTCTGAAGAGTTTGGGCACTCTAGTGGTGGTGTCAATGGTCGAGAAAAATTGCCAGGATGGGAGCGACTTTGGTCGGATCTTGTGCAAGAGGAGATAAGGTGGAGTACCAGGGATGGATCTTCATCAAAGGAATTTGATGAAGAAGATTGCGCTTTGGCTGCCAAATCAAGGAAGGGGAAGGGCAAGAAGAATGCTTCTCAATTTGGTGCGTATGGTAAAGAGCGTGACATGTCCAAAGTGAAGTGTTTTCACTATCATGAGCATGGGCATTACGCCACGAATTGTCCACAGAAGAAGAAGAACAAGCAGGCTACTGGAGCTGCAGATGGTGAGGCTCTTGCCTCGCAATTTGAGCTGGACTTCTCATTGATCGCATGCATGGTGTCTAGTGCATTGGGATCGGGGTGGTATTTTGATAGTGGCGCTTCCTTTCACATGACGGGAGATGTGAATCTTTTCAGTGACTTGGTGGAGAAAGATTTCCAGTTGCATGTTGATACATACGGACTATAAATGCGATTTTAATCGTGTACCAGTAACCTTTTCGTAGGAGTCAAAACTCATTCTTTTACAAGATGTAGTGCATGTTCCAGGTTTAAAGAAGAATTTGATCTCAGTTGAAATGTTAGAGGATAAAGGGTATGAAGTTGTCTTCAGTGAAGGAAAAGTTTTCCTTCGGCACAAGGAAATAGGACAAGTCAAGAAGGTTGGGATTCGTGTAAAGAATCTCTACAGACTTGAAGTAGATGGGATGTCTACGGAGCTTCCTACTGTTGGGGAGTGTAAGAAAGAAATGCAATTGATGCTTGAGAGGGAGCAAGTTTTGCATGCAGGTAATAGTGAACCTCGGGATGTGGAGCAGCCACAAGATGAGGATCATGGAGTGGGAGCAACCACTCATGCAAAGCAATTTCGTGCCAGATGGGCAGAGGGAGTGCATGCAGCTATACCACCAGGTGAGAGGTGGGGCGACATGCATGATTAATCCCAAGAGGATATTTCTGGGCAGGATTCATGAGATGGTGTGGATCTCATGAATTGAACCTAGCTACGAGGTGCCCACAACGCAGAAGTAGCATGATCAGTTGGATTGATGAAGGCAGATCAAAGTGACAGTGTCGGATACTGAAGCGTGGATCATAGTTGACAGCAAGTGCAGAGTGCATGGGTGCAAGAGTTCAACAATGCAGTTGTTCCTGATGACATGTGTAGTTGGCAGTAGTAGAAGTCAAAGACTTTGATGATAGATGCATCAGACTGATTGAGTTGTTTGGAGCCTATTCAGTTTCAGAGGAGTTGCAGAGCAGATGCATGGAGTTGCATGGTGCTTGAAAAAAGTTTGCAGGGTGAATGCATGGAGTTCCATGTGGCATGCAATGACAGTCCTTTCTTGTTGAGAGGGAGTGTTGAAGATTGAAACAAGAAACAGTGAAGGAGGCATCCTGAAACATCATTCCTGATCCTAGTTGGAAAGTGATCACTTAAACTAGGTGGGGCCCACACAAGTGATTTTTGTCGCAAATTCTATTTTTAGACATGTCGATCATATTCTATGAGTTGCAGGATGATATTTTTGGATGGTCGGTAAAGTTGGAAAAAATAGATGGACTTCTATTTTTAGACATATTGGGCGGAATCTATTTTTAGATTTCCATTCTAAAAATAGATATGTCGAATATTATTAGCTCTTAATAATATTTAGACTATAAACATTATCTTATCCTCTTGGAGCAATTCAGTTTGATGCTTCGATGTGGCACATGCAGCTGACATAAGGAAATACGCTTTTCGTAAGGGTTAGTTGAGCTATTGCATGGTTGACTTCAGTTAGAACTCATGTGGCAGAGTTTGGTGGAGTTGATGAGACAGTTGGTGGGATTGTGTTCGGTTTAACTTAGTTGAACTAGTTGTATTTAGTCTAACTGAAAAATACACTAGTGATGAGTGGTGTGAATTAATTATTAATTAATTCACTAATTATTAACTCATAAATCAACTAAAGAACACATCAGTTAACTGTAATGCATGGAAAGTTCAGTGGAGACCAGTGTTAGAGGTGGGTGAAAGGGTGAGTCTACTATCAGTTGTGACTATAGCTGTGCATGAGATTTGCACACACATTGATTGAGATTGCCAATGAGGATTGCGCAGTACAATCCAGTGGGATTCGAACTTGGATCTCATCATTATTCATCTTGGATTGCGTAGTAGAGGCAGGCAGACAGGTGGAAGAGATTTGAACTTGTGACTTGTTCATATCTGAGCTAGTTTGTGTGTAGCATGTGAGATAGTGCTGAGAGCTGTGAGGAGCTTTGTGCTATGTATTGTTACATGTTCTCTATCATTATAATATGCAGATAGTTGGGGGTTTTCAGCTGTAAGCTTTCCCCATTACATACTGTGTTATATGTGTGCTTGATTATGTTTTAATGTGCGCATGCGACTGCTTCTATTTCCGCAAATTGATGATCAATTGTAGAAGAGGTTATGTATTATGCATGAAGCTCAAATAGTGTGTAATCAGGATAATCTCGGTGAATAATTCATCTATTATTCAAATTTATACATGGTATCGGAGCGAAATTGATCATCGGATCTATTACAGTGATTACATTTTATTTCGGTAGACAGAGTCTGTACGAGGGCCAGGTAGCCTCTGGATCCATCCTTTCTTTGAAAGGTGATATATCTAGTAAATTCCCCTACAGTCAATCTCTGTGCTAGAAATACTTTTTTCTCAAAAGATCAGAAGCGGTTGAGTTTTGAGCTGGTGGAATTCGAATTTATAGCAGTGTTTTCTTGGTGTCAAAGTTGAGATGTCTTTCAACGGATTGCGATTGGAGTATGCCCTTGAAGGCAGCTCGAATTATATTGCATGGAAGGATAGGATGGAGGTGGTGTTAGATGACAATGGGCTGAAGGAGTTCATGGATGCTGAAGTCCCAAAGCCTACTGATGCTGCTCAAGTTGAGGCTTGGCAAAAGAAGACATCAAAATGTCGAAGGATTCTGTTGGAGGGCGTGAAGGATCACATTGTATCCAGCCTGCATGGAAAAGCTTCTCCATACTTGATGTGGAAAGCATTGATAGATTTATTCCAAAGCAAGAGCGACCAGAGGAAGTTGGCGCTCAAGGATAAACTCAGGAAAATAAAGATGGAGAAGAATGACATTATTCCGGTATACTTGAAAAAGTTTTTCCACTGCAGGGATGAGCTTGGGAGTGTAGGAATTAGTGTGGATGATGAGGACTTGGTGGACTTGGTTCTCCTTGGTCTTCCGAAGATTTGGCACTCCTATCAGGACTCTGTCAATGGTCGGGAGAAATTGCTAGGATGGGAGCGACTTTGGTCGGATATTGTGCAAGAGGAGATAAGGCGGAGTACCAGGGATGGATATTCATCAAAGGCATCTGATGAAGAGGATTGCGCTTTGGCTACCAAAGCAAGGAAGGGTAAGGGAAATAAGAATGCTTCTCAATCTGGTGCGGATGGTAAAGAGCGTGACATGTCCAAAGTGAAGTGTTTTCATTGTCATGAGCATGGGCATTACGCCACGAATTGTCCACAGAAGAAGAAGAACAAGCAGGCTGCTGGAGCTACAGCTGGTGAGGCTCTTGCCTCACAATGTGAGCTGGACTTCTCATTGATCGCATGCATGGTGTCTAGTGCATTGGGATCGGGGTGGTATTTTGATAGTGGTGCTTCCTTTCACATGTCAACGGGAGATGTGAATCTTTTCAGTGACTTGGTGGAGAAAGATCTCCAGTTGCATGTTGAGTTGGGCGACAATGGACGATACAATGCGACCGGCATTGGTACCATAACCTTTCAGAGGGATTCAGGTAAACTCATTCTTTTACAAGATGTAGTGCATGTTCCAGGTTTAAAGAAGAATTTGATCTCAGTTGTAATGTTAGAGGATAAAGGGTATGAAGTTGTCTTCAGTGAAGGAAATTTTTTCCTTCGGCACAAGGCAACAGGACAAGTCAAGAAGGTTGGGATTCGTGTAAATAATATCTACAGACTTGAAGTAGATGGGATGTCTACGGAGCTTCCTACTGTTGGGGAGTGTAAGAAAGACATGCAATTGATGCTTGAGAGGGAGCAAGTTTTGCATGCAGGTAATAGTGAACCTCGGGATGTGGAGCAGCCACAAGATGAGGATCATGGAGTGGGAGCAACCACTCATGCAAATAAATTTCGTGCCATATGGGCAGAGGGAGTGCATGCAGCTATACCACCAGGTGAGAGGTGGGGCGACATGCATGATTAATCCCAAGAGGAAATTTCTGGGCAGGATTCATGAGATGGTGTGGATCTCATGAATTGAACACAGCTTCTGAGTTCCCACGGTCTGCCACAGCAGTAGCATGATCGGTTGGATTGATGCGGGCGGATCAAGTGATAGTGTCGGATCTTTTGGAGCGTGGATCATAGTTGACGGCAAGTGAGAGTCATGGGTGCAAGAGTTCAACGGTGCAGTTGTTTCGAGTGACATGTGCAGTTGGTACCAGCAGAAGTCGAAGACTTTGATGATAGATGTATCAGACTGATTGAGTTGTTTGGAGCCTATTCAGTTTCAGAGGAGTTGCAAAGCAGATGCATGGAGTTGCATGGCGCTTGTAAAGGTTGCAGGGCAAATGCATGGAGTTGCATGCCGCATGCAAAGAAAGTCCTTTCTTGTTGAGAGAGAGTGTTGAATATTGCAACAAGAAATAGTGAAGGAGGTATCCTGAAACATCGTTCCTGATCCTAGTTGGAAAGTGATCACCTCAACTAGGTGGGGCCCACACAGGTGATTTTTGGCGCAAAGTCTATTTTTAGACATATGGATCATGGTCTATGAGTTGCAGGATGCTATTTGTGGATGATTGGTCAAGTTGGGAAAAATAGATGGACCTCTATTTTTAGACATATTGGGTGGAATCTATTTTTAGATTGCCAGTCTAAAAATAGATCAGTCGAATATTATTAGCTCCTAATTATATTTGGACTATAAACATTATCTTATCCTCTTGCAGCACTTCGGTTTGAGCTACGGATGTGGCACATGCAGCTGACAGAAGGAATTACGCTATTCCTAGGGTTTAGTTGAGCTATTGCATGGTTGACTTCAGTTAGAACTCATGTGACAGAGTTTGGTGGAGTTATTGAGGTAGTTGGTGGAATTGTGTTCAGTTTAACTCAGTTAGACACAGTTGAGCTAGTTGTATCTAGTCTAACTGATTGATACACTAGTGAGAGTGGTGTGAATTAATTATTAATTAATTCACTAATTATTAACTCATTAATCAACTAAATAATACATCGGTTAACTACAGTGCATGGACAGTTTCAGTGGAGACCAGTGAAGAGGTAGCTGAAAGAGTAGTGTGACTATCAATTGTGACTATACTGTTGCATGATTTGCAACAACCAGTGATTGGAGATGCCAATGAGGATTGCGTAGTACAAGCTTGTGGGATTTGAACTTGGATCTATTCATTATTCATCTTGGATTTGCGCGATGAGAAACGAGCGAGACTTGTGGAGGAGATTTGAACTTGTGACTTGTTCATATACGAGCTAGTTTGTGTGTAGCATGTGATATAGTCTTTGAGGAGAATTTGTGAGGAGCTTTGTGCTATGTATTGTTACATGTTCTCTATCATTATAATATACAGATAGTTGGGGGTTTTCAGCTGTATGCTTTCCCCATTACATACTGTGTTATATGTGTGCTTGATTATGTTTTAATGTGCGCATGCGACTGCTACTATTTCTGCATATTGATGATCAATTGGAGAAGAGGTTATGTATTATGCATGAAGCTTAAATAGTGTGTAATCAGGATAATATCGGTGAATAATTCAGCTATTATTCAAATTTCTACAAAACATCCCTTAATAAGCTTGGCGCGAGTGAAAAATAGGGACAGAGCGCTAGTTGGCGCACCCTCTAGTGTGGATTTCCCCCATTGGCGTGAGGGATGAACTGGTTAGTCACACCAAGGCTAAAACATCTATTTTTAGGGTTTTTCAGAGGAAATTTTCTTTAGGAGAATGTTTTTCCTTATGCAAGAGGATGCCATGAAGGTGGTTTCAGGACATTTTACTGTTCACAGGTCATGGGAATAGTCCTCCAATGTACGGGATGAGGGATTTCAGGGATGGTGAAAAAATGTTGTGTAACAGAAGCCCCCTAAAGCATGAGGTCCGAGAGAGAGGGAGGGGTGAAATGCTTTATGGAACGCGCCCAAATAAAAACAATGCCATCGACAGACCTGAAAATACAAATACATCTGATATCTCTGATACATTGTATGTGGTATGGGTGCAGTCATCCATAATAGAGTGTAAAAAAACCGAGATCCAAGGTATGGACGCAGCCATCCAGTAAATAAGGATCAAGAAGTAGACTCAGGTATGATCACATCCATCTAATCAAATGAGTCATGTAATACATGATAATAATCCACAAATAATCTGCAGCCTGGATTTCATCAGACAAGATCCAGGGTCTTGCACTCCATCTCGATCCGAACAAAGTACAAGTTCAAGCATGCGAATATGTGAGCTGAAGTCGAACATGCAAGAACATCGTCTGATTACCAGCAAATAATGAAAGCTGTTAACAGACACGAGATGAACCACCAATAATGAGGATGGCCCTCAAGGTACTATAGTTACAATCCACGAAATGTGAATAGTGAGCTGGCGTCGAACACCAGCAGAATCATTCGATCGAAGGCCAATAATGAAAACCTTGCATCGAATGCAAAGAACCTGCCATTGAGGCATGTAGGCTCCAAGGTACCTAAAGGGAGTCTCTAGATCAGCTTCCTGGATAATGAACTAAAGTTGAAAGGAAGTGACGTTGATCGAAGGTAGGCCATAGTGTTTCCCACATCATCGACACAAGACAGAGGAAAATGATGTTTGCGAATCAAGATCAGTAGAGAATCAGAGGGAGGTTGAAAACTGCAGAGGCAAACTTCTCTTGAACATATCGGTGGCATGACACTGGATTTGGAATTATTTGAAATCAAAGGATCTGAGGTCATGATGGTGTGGAAAAGAGCAGATGAGCGGTCAAAAGAGATTACCCAAACCCATGGATGCAAGCAAATAATGAGATGAGATGTCCCCACCTGACACGAATGAAAACAAGTGCCATGTTCAAGAGCGACATACTACTGACACGACAGTGATACTGGTTCCATTTCCCCCCACCATTTCTGGCTAGTAACCCAATTATTTTTGGAAACAATCTTGAAGGGAATAGCATATGCTTGCGATATAAGTTTGTCCTTTGGACAAATCTGACCTAGTACATTTAACGAGCCCTAGGAAGGAGGAACTCGAGTAATGTCATTACGACAGAGTCTAATGTCATCAGTTTTTAACGAGTCTAAAAGAGTAAGAACTTGGCATCTTTTCATGTTTAGAGAGTTTGAAAAGAAGCGGAAAAGAGAACTCTAGCAATCCTTTTTGTAGATAGTCTCACAGATCCGAAAAGGTAGAAAACTATGTCTGAGAGAACCTCCTAGTCGTGATAGGCTAGGGTATTCCTTTTTTGTAAATAATCTTTCCCAGCCTGAAAAAGGGGTAAACGTATACTGGGTAGATATCGTTTCGCAGCCAATTTAACGAGTTCAAAACGACAAGCGACTCGGTAATATTTTCAATTTTTAAGAGTCAGAAAAGAGTTGAAAGTTGACTCTTCCTGGAGGAACGAGTGGTATAAAGGGTAGCAACTGGTTTTGGTAATGGTGGAACTACTCAGAACAAGTAAAGGTTAAGAGGTTGGCTCACAAGACCACTCATCACAACAGTTCCTCAAGATTGGGTAAAACAACCAAGTGAAGGCATATGATCAGCCAAGCAGATAGTGACGATGGGGTGAGAAAACCAAGGTTCATCTGGAAAAAATAGGCTGATAAAATGGCAATCACAAGAGGTAAAATGGGAATGGTTTCATTTTTAGACAAGCTTGAAATCAAGAAAACCTTCTTGAAGTTGGTTTCATTTTTACACAAGCTTGAAACAAAGATAAACTATGCTTGAAACCGGTTTCATTTTTACACAAGCTTGAAACGGAAATAAACTATGCTTGAAAACAGGCATGCACCCTAGCATGGTGACTCAATTCGAGGTGCATGCCCCCCAAGCTTCAGTCCATATGAACGGAATATGGAGTGAAGGTTCAAAAAATCAGACCAAAAGAAAGACTCGACTAGGATTTTACAAGATCTTATCAAAGACTCGAATTGAACGAGAACGTGTTTCATTTTTTTAAAGAGGTTGACACACTTAAAAGAACTATCCTCATGACATCTTGTTTCATTAATTAGGGAGCTTGACACAAGGAAACGAACTCTTATCCGATGAGATTGTTTCATTTTTTAAGGAGCTTGACACAAGAAAACGAACTATGCTCTGACCAGCTTGTTTCATTATTTAAGGAGCTTGACACAAGAAAACGAACTGTGCTTCGATGACCTTGTTTCATGGTTTAAGGAGCTTGACACAAGCAGATGAACCATGCTCCGATGACCTTGTTTCATGGTTTAAGGAGCTTGACACAAGCAGATGAACCATTCTCCGACAGACCTCATCATAATGAATAAGAAGTCATAGCTTCCAAGGGTTGCCCGTCTGATGGAAGGAAAACATCTTGGAATTCTGGACCCAATGGCCCCAGCACACAATGTACAATGGTACTATCACTGAATGTAGGCATCAGATAGGTAGCCACATAATTGACATGCAGTGGGGATGACAAAACTGGCGGATAAATATCCGGTAGGGATGATGGTGGACTATCTGCCATATTAGGACCAAAGAACACAAGCTGATCGATGGTTACGGTTGACCTTGGTGCGGAAAACACATCACACGAAAGAAGGAAGAGACAAGCACTCCCATGGCATAAGTATAATTGTGGCCCAAGAGTAAATTAAAGTCCAAGGGGCCAGGAACAACCATCATGTCCATATGGACAGTTTTCCCTCCCAAAGTAATAGGCAACTTCGGAAAGATCCCTAATGGTTGACTAGTTCCTCTGTTAAATGCCAACAAATTCTGCGTAACAGGCACAAATGGTGGTGAACCAAAATATTTCCAAGTATTTGAGGATAAAATACTAACAGACACGCCTTCATCTATAATGGTGTTGGGTACGACTAGATGGGAGGCCTGTATCGTGATCTCAAAGGGAACATAAGAAGGAAAACGATAACCTATGAATCGACCCCAATCGAAGGAAGTGACCAAACTACTTGGAGGGGCTACCATCGAACTGAGATGGTCTTCCCCTGGTGTTATGGGAGAAGAAGGAGCATCCTTCATGACCTCCATCATGGAGTCGGGAGGGGTATCCTTCGGGACCTCCATCACAGGAGGCGGAGGAACAGCTTCTTGAGGTATAAGGACAAGAGAATCTTTCTCCAAGTTCGAGGAATATGAAGAAACAAGAAGAACACGAGGGGTGAGATTCACTCTCAATGGAAAAGACTTGGTGCACCGCAGATGGGACCAGCTCAACTGATCCCACAACCAATGGTTGGTCAGGTATGGATTCATGATAGTGAATTTCTGGGGGAGCGACATCAAGCAAGGATGACTCTTGACTGATCGATGGATCAACTGGCGAAGGAGTCAAAGAAAGTTGTTTGTAACTAGCTAGAAGGCACGGCGTAGAAACAGTCGAGTTGTCAAAAACTCTCTTGGCTTAATCCATATATAGACAAAGGTGAATGGCATGGTGCCCTTCACAAAACTTACAGGGATTGGCAAGCTTACCCTGCTTCTTAGGAGCTTTACCAGAACTAGCTAAAGACGTGCCCCCAACCTAACTCCCGGAAGACAAAGGCAACAGCGGATGACCGTTGGACCATACTTGGAGCACCTTGGGAATACCAGGGAAATCTCAAAGAAGATGGTTTCCCTAGCACAACATGTAAGGGAACTTAAATTTCCATGGAGGGTTGGAAGTTTTATCATGAGCAGATGTTTTAGAAGCAACAACTGCAGAATTAGCCTCTCACTTATCTGACTTCTTCTTCTTCTTAGCCACCTGGGTACTAGAATCCAAAATTTCACCAGGTGAAGTAGAAGATGAGGAAAAAGAAATAGGCGAAGAAGGGGAGAGTTCCACCTTCGAATCAACATGGTGTTTCTCAGGTGGAGGAGTGGATGGTATAGTAGCCGGAACACTTGAGACTAGAGAGGTTGAAAACAACCAAACAGGAAACCCAACAGTTAACCCAGGGAGGGACAACGTTGCCATATAAGGAGCACCAACATTCCCAAAAGGAGGAAAAGGACCAGGATTCCCATTAGAGGGGATTCCTTGGTTGGTGAACTCCAGAAAAGTTTCCATTGGAAACAAATTTAGAACAATACCCTAAGGAAACTAAATTTAACCAGGAATATTTCGTGGCCAGTTAATTTTTAAAACATTGAAACAATACTCTCTTGTTTCATATTTTAAGAGTCGATAAACAAGAAAAAGGTGACTCTATCTCTTTTAGGTTGGACAAGAGCTTGAAAGTACAAGAGCTCGATGATCTTTTCAGTTAAAAGAGTCAGTAAAGATCAAAGTGACTACTCTGGTAATCTAGGTAAATGGGTGTACCAGATATCTTTGAACTTCCATATACACCTTGGTAAAAATGAAAGAGAAATCAACCAAGGACTTAACGTACGTGCAGGTAATCTCCCCAAATGCTGTGTCCGGTGTATCACGGGTAAAAGGAAGCAAAATTGGCTTCCTAAAGATAAAGGATTGTAACTTAATGGGGTCTCCGTTTATATACTCGACGATACGGGGAGCACAAGTCCGTACTAGCATTGTCTGTAGCCAGATGGCGAACGACGACTACTAGGTTTAACGACGCTGGAACATGTCACTAGCCTAGACCACTAAAAATGTTTTGTTAGATTTCAATGCTTCCTTAGGTTAATTAAATAAATTTTATGGTTGATCTTCAATTATGTCTTAGTTTCAAGGCCCTACCTCATGTCATATGACAATCTCCTATATGCAGCTATATGAGAAAAGAAATCTTTCAATTCGATGAATGCTATCTAGTTAAGGGAAGAGCTTCAAACAAGGATGCAACAAACATCAATACTAAAAACGAAAATTTTTCCAAACTAGATGACTTTCACTATCCAAAAGTAATCTCAAACATTCAACGATGCAAATAATGCAATGTAATCTATGCAAAATCCTCTTTTTGAAAACTATGCAATTGTAATCTATGCACAATTTCCTTTTTATTTTCAAATGATAAGAATGCACTCAATGCATTTTTCGATGAAATGAGAATCTACTTAATGCATGATTTTAATGAAAGAGAATGCACTTGACGTGATTTTTAGCTTTCAATCATTAAACAATGTGATCTAAGTTCAATGATAAATCTCAAAAATACTTTTCAATGCAATGTGATCTAATGCATTTTAACAAAAAGAAAACTTTGAGAAAAAAAATAAATGAATGCAAATATTCTTAATGATGGATGAAGGCAAAAGGGGTGCAAAAAAACACTAAGAATGCAATTTTTGTTTCAAAAACTTTGTAACAAAATTCCTCAAAAGGCTACAAGACACATGAAGTCAAGTACAAAAAGGACTTCCAAAGCATGAGTTCAAAACAAGGCATTCATTCCCTTTTACATCAGGAAATCATAAAAATGTCACCAGGACCAAAACTCAATCTCAAGGAGGCCAAAAGCAAGCAAACACTAACACCAAACAGAGATGGTGTGCCTATTTGGCTATAATCTACACCAAAAAAGCATTGGTGCGAGGGCCTAACCAGCAACAAGCACCAGTCGGCGCGACTGTTAAGAGCTAAACTGCGCCAATCGAGTTTACTATGGGAAAAAGATGAAAAAGGACAAACAGAGACTAGATTAGGTCTTCTGGGGGCTGAACATGGGTTTGACACCAAGGGAGGTGAACCAAAAGAGCAAATAAATCAATCAAAAGCCAAAAACAACCAAAAGAGGAAATACTAACTCCAACTAATTCCCCAGTGGAGTCACCAATTTGTTGAGGAGGTAAATCCCCTCTGCGGATAGAGGCGATCCCACTAGCCCAGATCAGGTCTAGCAACAATCAATTCTTGCAATGACGTTGGTTCCTAGTTACAAAAATACAAATATTGTGATGAGTAGCCTACCTCAAATCCCACGCAGTTGTCGTTGGAGAAAGGATGATGTTTCCCTTCCCTATCTTGACAGATCACAATCCTTCCGTTTGACACGTCCGAACACCTGTACACATGTAAGGAAATGACGACACACAACGTAACATCTAAAGAATGTAACTATATATCAATCAGAGAGGATATAATTCATTTCATTACGTAAAGAAATGAACACATGAATAGAACCAAAATCAGAGTCGCTTATATTACAAATGACAAAAGGGAGATTACAACCAAATGCTTTGACGCTATGATCTTCCTTCAGCGGGGCTTGCAGCGGAGTGTGTCTCAAAAAATCCTGTCGGGAATCTGGATGAAGCTCTCTCTCTTACGGGATTCTCTTTGGCTTAGCTCTCAATAGTTGCCCAGCTATAGTTTCCTTCCCAAATGTTCAGCTAGCTTGCTAATGGAGAGGGCAAGATTTTATAGATGGAGGAAAGGAAGCTGGGATCCCTATAATCATGGGATAGGCCCTATCTCTTAGGAAGGTTCCATGATAGGTGGAAAACCACTTCCTTTACATGGAGATCCGGAGCGAAACCACTCAAATCCTTTTGATGATTCATTCAGGAGTTTGTTAGAATCAAACTTCTGCCATTTATTTTTATAAAACATCCCTTAATAAGCATGGCACAAGTGAAACATAGGGACAGAGCACCAGTTGGCATGCCCTCTAGTGTGGATTTCCCCCATTGTCGCGAGGGATAAACTGGCTAGTCGCGCCAAGGCTAAAACATTTGTTTTTAGGGTTTTTCAGAGCAAATGTTCTTCAGGAGAATTTTTGTCCTTATGCAAGAGGATGCCATGAAGGTGGTTTCAGGACATTTTACTGTCCATAGGTCACGGGAATAGTCCTCCAATGTGCGGGATGAGGGATTGCTGGGACGGTGACAAAATGTTGTGTAACATGTATGCTTCGGCATGTATATATATGTGTTGTAACACTTAAAGGAATAGAATGAAAAATCAAGCTGGTCATCTCGATTTGGGATCCAGCAGAAAATCTCTGTGTTTATCCATTTTATATTTTATGCTATCTCTATTGTTTATTTTATGTTTTAAAGATTTGTTTGTAGATAATTTCTGTACAAGGTTAAAACCTACATTTGGTATCAAAGCAGTTTCGGCTTCAAGGGGATGCCTTTGCTACTGAGGGGTTTTTTTCTCGGGCCTGAGGTAGACCCTGTTCAATGGGAGATCTGCGGGATCGATTCTTGCAGTGAAAGAAGATGGCGAGCGGCTGGAAGATAGAGATCGAGAAATTTAATGGTCAGATTTTTGAGTTGTGGAAGCTCAAGATGGAGGATCTACTGGTGGATAAGGACCAGTGGATTGCGGTAGATCCAAGTACTAAACCAATGGCAATGTCAGATGAAGATTGGAAGAAACTGGATTGGAAGGCGAAGAGCACAATATGGTTGTGTGTCTCAAATTCAGTATTGTTGAATGTATCTAGGGAAGCTACGACGAAGACCTTGTGGGACAAACTTGGGACTTTGTACCAATCTAAGTCTCTAGTGAATAAATTGTTCCTACGGAAAAGATGTTTTATAACCTGAGGATGAAGGATGGAGACTCGGTGACAGAGCATTTGAACGCCTTCAATACTGTGGTAAGTCAGTTGTCATCCATTGATATTAAAATCTCAGATGAAGATAAGTGCATCAGTTTGTTGTGTTCTCTACCGGACTTGTGGGACATTCTGGTTATTGCAATAGGTAGCAATACAACTACCTTGAATTTTGATGATATTGTCTCAGCCTTGCTGTCGGAGGAAATGAGACGGAGAAATATGGAGGGCCAGAATGGAGATACCTTATCTGTACAAGGAAGGTCCCAAAACAGAAACAAGAATAATGTTTCGAGTGGGAGATATAAATCTAGAGGGAGATCTAAATATCCTGGAAAGTTTGTAAAGGTGTGCTAGAAATTCCGAAAGGAAGGGCACTACAAAAAGGACTACAAATCTAAAGCTCCTGAGAAAAGAAAGGGATCTGATGATGCTCCTTCTGCAGAGGAAAAAACCACCTCGAATGAAGGTGGGGATGTGTATTTAGCTTCTTCTTCAAATACACATGTAGATCATGAGTCATGGTTGATTGACTCAGGTGCATCCTTTCACTTCACTCCCCACAGGGAGTGGTTCTGCGAGTATGAGAAATATAATGGTGGTGATGTCTTCTTAGGTGATGATAGGAAGACCAGAATCATCGGACATGGAAAATTCAAGCTGAAGCTGCAAGGTGGAAGGATTAGAACACTTCCTGGTGTTCTACACATTCCTGCATTGGCTAGAAATATGATTTTTGTAAGAAAGATGGATGATGCAGGTGTAAAAATAATGTTCGAGAAATATACCTCTAAGATGGTTCGGGGAGCACTGGTATTAATGCTGGGAGTTTGCATTGGAACTCTGTACAAGCTTCAAGGTAGCACTGTTATTGATGGGTGAAACAGTTCTATGGTTCCGGAAAGTGGAGCAAAAAGCCTAGCGGTCTCTGGAGAAAATACCATGCTATGGCATCAAAGGCTTGGACATATTGGAGAGAAGGGCCTTCAGATACTGCATGGAAATGGTATGGTAGAAGGTATGTCCAATAGCTCTTTGGATTTCGATTTTTGTGAACATTACGTGTATGGGAAGAAGAATTGAGTGAGTTTTCCTTCTGGTGCTAAGGTGGCGAACAAGATATTAGAGCTTGTGCATAGTGATGTGCTTGGACCTGTGTCAGTTCCATCACTGGGTAAGTCTGTGTACTATGTTTAATTCATAGATGACTTCTCAAGGAATACATGGATATATTTCTTGAGGAATAAATCTGAAGCCTTTGACAGATTTAAAGAATTTAAGGCTCTGGTGGAAAAATAGACAGAGAAGAAGATAAAGGTGCTAAGGATAGATAATGGTGGGGAGTTCTACAAGAAGGAATTTGAAGAGTTCTGTAAGAAGTGTGGTATAGCACGGCAGAAGACTAATCCATACACACCTCAACAAAACAGAGTTGTAAAAAGAATGAAAAGAACGTTGATGTAAAAGGAAAGAAGCATGCTCAGTGGTACCAGGTTAGGACAAGAATTCTGGGTAGAGGCAGTGGAGACTACATGTTACTTGGTTAATAGATCATCTTCATCAGTGTTGGAGGATAAGACTCCACATGAGGTATGGACTGGTAAGAAACCATCTCTTTCACATCTAAGGGTATTTGGATGTGATGATTATTTACATGTTCCAAAGGAGAAAATGACCAAGTTGGATAATAAATCTGAAAGGTGCATGTTTATTGGGTATAAGGATGGTTTAAAGGGTTACAAGCTTTGGAACCTAGAAACAAGGAAGGTTGTGTACAACTGAGATGTGGTGATTAGAGAGGTGAAATATGTTGTTAAACATGAAGTCCTACCAAAGGAACCTGAGAAGATAGAGTTTGAGCTAAAGGAGGATGAATCAGACTCTGCAACAAAAGAAGACTCAAAAGAGGAAGAGCCACAAACTCTAGCTGTGAGAAGCTAGCCCAGGAAAGAAGACAACCAGAAAGGTATAGTCCATCTGCTTTATGTTCAAATTTTTCTTTAACTATAACTAATGATGATCCCAGAACTATCAGGGAGGAAGTAGATTCAGAGGATGGAAAACTCTGGAAGGAGTCCATGGTTGATGACATGGCAACCTTGCATAAAAATGAGGCATGGGATCTAGTGGAGTTGCCGGCTGGAAGGAAGCCCATCAGGAGAAAATGGGTGTTTAAGAAGAAGATGAATGTAGAAGGCAAGGTGGAGAAATACAAAGCTCAGTTCATAGCAAAAGGTTATTCCCAGGTGCCAGGAATTGATTTTGGTGATATTTTTTCTCCTGTTTCCAAAGTTACTTCTATTAGATTACTTTTATCTGTTGTTGTTGCATTTGATTTTGAGGTAGAACAGATGGATGTGAAGACATCATTTCTTCAGGGGGATCTAGAAGAGGATATCTACATGAAACAACCTGAAGGCTTTATGGTGAAGGGGAATAAATAACTAGTATGCAGGTTAAATAAGTCTCTGTATGGGTTAAAATAGTCACGAAGGATGTGGCATCAAAAATTTGATACCTACATACGGGGACTTGGCTTCACCAGAAGCAAGGAGGATCATTGTGTTTATTTTAAATTAATTGGTGATCATGTTATTTATTTGGTCTTGTATGTGGATGATATGTTGTTGATTGGAAATGACAAAGAAATTATCCAAGATTTGAAGACCCAACTATTCTCCAAATTCGACATGAAGGATCTTGGTGCTACAAACTATATTTTGGGCATGGAAATTAAAAGCGATCGGGAAAAGAGGAAGCTCTGGTTAAACCAGAGGAAGTATGTTGAGACTATATTGTAGAGGTTCAATATGCAGGATAGTAAACTGGTGAATGTTCCAATTCCTGTAGGCACAAAACTATCTGCTAAACAGTGTCCCAAGGCACAAGAAGAAGAGGAGGATATGTCCCGTGTTCCATATGCAAGTGTAGTGCGTAGCCTGATGTATGAAATGGTTTGTACTAGAGCAGAAATTGCACATGCAATGGGAGTATTGAGCAGGTTTATGTCAAACCTAGGGAAGGAGCATTAGACAGCAGTGAAGCGAGTTTTCAGATATTTACATGGCACTAGTGATTATGGCTTGTGCCACCAGGGAAGACCAGGATTGGAAAGAGTGTTGGACATTCGTGGTTTTGTTGATGCAGACTGGGCTAGAGATCTAGAGCAAAGAAGATCTACAAGTGGGTATGTGTTTAGCCTATTTGGAGGTGCAATCAGTTGGATGAGTAAAAGACAGTCTTTAGTGGCTCTTTCAACTACAAAGGCTGAATACATAGCAGCCAATCGTGCAAGCAAGGAAGCATTTTGGTTGCAGAGATTGTGTTCAAGTATGGGGTTGGTGCAACAAGCTATAAGGATAGATTGTGATAGCCAAAGTGCAATTTTCTTGGCTAAGAACCCTGCTTATCATTCAAGGACAAAGCACATTGATGTTCAATATCACTTTGTGAGAGATATGGTTGAGGCTAAAAGGGTGTTGTTGGTAAAGGTGGACACTTTGAAGAATGTTGCAGATGCATTGACAAAGTCTGTGAGAACTTAGAGGTTCTCTTGGTGTAGAGAAAAAATGGGTGTTGCAAAGCTAGGCTAATGACTTAGCTCTCCTATGGCCCCTTGCGGAAAGAAAACAAAAAGTGGGAGAATGTTGGGTTTGTGTTATATTATTTTCATGACTAATCACGCGCGAGGTGGTCACAGGGGGGGTGATAGCCCCCCCTGTATGTTGTGTTTGGCACAACGTCGGGGGGGGGGGGGGGGGGGGGCGGTAGCCCCCCCTGTTGGGGCCCGAGGCAGTGCCCTGGAAATTTTTTTTGGTCCTTATTTTCCAGTGTGTAGATCCGCCCATGGTTTTGTGCAAGGGTTTGCACATGGTTTTTGGCCCCTAGTATTTTGTAGATCCGGTCAAGGGAACTATGATTATGTTCTAATCCAGGGTTTATGGATTGGGGTTTATGTATGCTTCGACATGTATATATATGTGTTGTAACACTAAAAGGAATAGAATTAAAAATAAATTTGGTCGTCCCGATTTGGGATCCAAGGGAAAATCTCTGTGTTTATCTATTTTATGTTCTATGCTCTTGTTATTGTTTATTTTATGTTTTAAAGATTCATTCATAGATAATTTATGTAGAGGGTTAAAACCTACATGAATCATGTTGTATGGTTGAAGAACTACATAAATATGGTTGAACATGAAAAGAAATGGTTTTAGCTCCTTTTTCTATCTTTTCTGGGAAAAGGCTGATCCTCCTCCTGGGAAACTAGCTCTCAAAACAAGGGATTAAACCCCTGCACTACAATACCTTAAGAAATAATGAAGTTTCTGAAAGGGACTACACTTTTGTTGAAGGTGAATTCTTGGCCTAACACCAAATAGTGGAAAATGCAGCACAAAATGCTCTCCTCATATTTCTTAAACAATATCTCCAAGCAAGAGTGGGGAATTCCCGCATGAGAAAACCCTTTCACTAAAAAATGCATCAAACCTAGCTAAGCAACCCAAGAATGCAAAGAATTATAAACAAACCACATACAAAATATAATCTTCAATCATGCCCCATATGGCTGCCATTCCCTCCATTATATAGTTGATGAGCTTCCTCACTAAGGGTCCCACCCAATTATGAGGTTACTTCCATGCAAAGGCTCCTCCACCAAAATTACGCTGTCTCCATTAGTCCCACTCATATTTTTACAGCGTTGTTTGATTTAGTCAACCTTGAATTGATCTTCCTGTATTGTCTCCTTTCACACCCAAGGTGTCTTCATTTAGACTAGCTAGATTGATCTTCATTCACACTGAGCTGTCTTTATTTATGATCCACTCCTCATATAATAATGTTGTTGAGTTGGTCAAACTTGACTTTTTCCACACGTTTTATATCATTTTCACACACGAGGATGCTTGATATAGTTATTAACATGATCCCTTTCTACATTATGAGGGATTTTAGGCCTACTTAAGAAACTTATGAGCCTCCTTGCCCATTTATTCATCTAACTAGATTTTAAAAGAAAAATTAATATTCCTATTAGCTGCATGCTAATTTAGGAATATTACATCCACTTCTAATGTGTGTATGTGGATATTCTAGATCTAGGTCTAAAATCATGGAGTAGTGGAGTAGCTCCATTAATGGAGATCATGTCTCATTTATGAGATAGATTATGGAGGATGAAACAGTCAAATGAGATCATAGGGCATTCAAAGAAGATCATAAAGAACTTATGATAAGATAGTGGAGGAAGTGATGCATTTAATGCACACATGATGGAGAGGGTGATCACCCCATGTGAACATGATGGAGGACATGGATAAACAAAGCAATGAACCTTTGAGACTTATTTCCACATGTACAACACAGTTTGGAGTAGCCTTAGGCTATGGAAGACTAATATATATATAATGAAGGTGAAGGCACATTGGAAGGCATGATTTGGATTATTCATTTCTTGATCTGTTTAGATCTAGATTTGTCTTAGGACATTTCTATGCATTCTTGAGTTGTTTAGCTAAGATTGCAGTGTTGTTTAGCACAGGGTGTTCCCGAGTGGGAATCCCTCCCCTTTCATTGAGTAGCTATTGAAAGTGGGTTGAACTTCATTCCTTATCAGGCCTTGGTGCCATCTTCAAGAGGTTGTTTCTAACATTCAACTAGGAAACTGGTGGAGGATTTATCCTACCACTTTGTTCTTCACATTCAGTCTTCCAAGAGTAGCAGATCTATATTTGGAATTCAGGCCATTTGGTTTTACCTTGTTGAGATTCAACAATATGACGAGCTTATTGAAAAGGGTCGCCTTCACTAAGTGGGTCCACGGGCTATTTTTGGCGCAAGTCTATTTTTAGACTATGTCTATTTTTAGGCATGGTGATCATATTTCAGAAGTTGCAGGATGCTATTTGTGGATGGTTGGTCAAGTTGGAAAATAGATGAAATTCTATTTTTAGAATATTGGGGGTAGTCTATTTATAGATCGTCGATCTAAAAATAGATGTGTCGACTATTATTAGCTCTTAATAATAATCTGACAATAAACAACAACTTATTCTCTTGGAGCACTTAGTTTTAGTACATATATTTGGAAAATTAGTGGGATGAAGGAATTACACAATTCCTAGGGTTTACTAGTGGTTCATGCATGGAGGACTCAGTTAGAACTGAAGTGGAAAAGTTATGACAGAGTTGGAAGAGTACGTCATGGAGTTATTATTCAGTTTAACTCAATTATTGGAGTTAAACTCAGTCGAACTAGTTGTATCTAGTCTAACTGAATGGTACACTAATGAGACTAGATTGAATTAATTAGTTTATTAATTCACAAATAATAACTCATTAATCAACTGAACAATACAATAGTTAACTATAGTGCATGTCAGTTCCAATGGAGACCCAATGGAGAGATAGGTGAAAGGGAAATATGGACTATCTATTGTGACTATAGTGATGCATTGATTGCACCACACACACATTGGAGTTGCCAATGAGGATTTCACAGTCAAGGCAAGGGTAATTCAAATTCATTTAGAGCTATTCTTCAGTAGGGATTGTGCAATGGAGGTAGGCTATCAAGTGACAAGAAATCAGTGCATGGATTTGCAAATTTCTTCTGATTAGTGTGTGACGATTGATTGTACTGAGAGCTTGATGTACTAAGCTTTGTATGAGATTGTTACATGATCTCCATGATACATAATATATGATAGTTGGGGTTTTTAGGTTCAGGCTTTCCCGTTAAACAATTGTGTTATGTGCTATTGTTTTTATTGCTTCATGTGTTTGCAATTGAATGTTTAATTTCTACAAAAGATTAACAGTGGAAGGATTCTGTATTTAGCAAGAAGATAAATATTGTTAGATTAGGAGAATCTGGATATATGCATGCATCTTGTATATAATTTCTACATGGTATCAGAGCAGTGTTAATTCTTGAAGATTGCAATTGTGAAGAATTGTTGAGTTTGTGCTGGTGGACAATTCAAATTTGCTGCAAACAATTCTTGGCACGATAGTTGATTATACATTGAAATGTCTCTCAATGGGTTTTGATTTGAGTATGCCCTTGAGGGAGCTCAAATTACATAGCTTGGAAGGATAGGATGGAGGCAGTGCTGGAGGATAATGGACTGAAGGAGTTCATCGATAGCGATGTTCCTAAGCCGGGATCTAGCGATGATGCATTACTTGACACATGGAAAAAGAAGATAGTAAAGACAAGAAGAATTATGTTGGAAGGTGTGAAGGACCATATTGTGTCTAGCCTTCATGGGAAAGCCACTCCATTCTTAATGTGGAAGGCTTTGATATATTTTTTCCAGAGCAGCAGTGACCAGAAGAAGTTGGCGCTGAAAGACAAGCTCATAAAAATAAAAATGGAGAAGGGAGAAAGTATTCCAAAATATCTCACGAAGTTTGTCCACTATAGGGATAAACTGGGAAGTGTGGGGATTACTGTTGATGATGAAGACTTGGTGAGCTTGGCTTTCCTTGGTCTTCCAAATATTTGGCATAGCTACGAAGACTCTGTCAATGGACGAGAGAAATTATCGGGATGGGAGTGACTTTGGTCAGATCTTTTGTAGGAGGAGATAAGGCAGGGTACCAGGGATGGTTCTTCATCGAAGAATGAATATGAATAGAATTTCACTTTGGCGGCCAAATAAAGGAAAGGGAAGGGGAGAAATTTCCTTCAAAATCTGATGCTAAAGGCAAGAAGCAGGATTTGTCCAAAGTGAAGTGTTTTCACTGTCACGAACATGGGCATTTTGCCACTAAATGCCTATAGAAGAAGAAGAAAAAGAAGGTTGATGGAGCTGTAGCTGGAGATTCCTTAGCCTCACAAATTGAACTTGATTTCTCTTTGATCTCATGCTTTGTTTCAAGCTATATGGGATCAGTGTGGTATCTTGATATTGGTGCGTCTTTCCATATGACAGGAGACAAGGATTTGTTTAGTGACTTGGAGGAGAAGGAACTCCAGATGCATATAGAGATGGGCGAAGATGGTCGATATAGTGTGACCAGCATTGGGACTATTACCTTTGAGACAGAGTCCAGTAATCCATTCTTGTTGAAGGATATTATGCATGTTCCAGGTTTGAAGAAGAACTTGGTCTCGGTCGCAATGTTGGAAGACAAAGGTTATGATGTTGTTTTCAGTGAGGGAAAAGCCTTCCTTCGACATAAAACAACGGGTCAAACCAAGAAGATATGGATTTGAGTTAATAATCTCTACACGCTGGAGGTAGATGGCTACGCTACAATGGTGGGCAAAGCAGAAGAAGTGGTGAGCTGGGATGAGGGAAAATTATTGCACAGGAGATTGGGCCATCTTCACCATGGTGCTTCCAAGATTTTGCAGCAGATTTCTACTGGAATTCCCAAGGGTACTCTTGCACAGTCAGATCAGTGCAAGGGATGTACTATGGGTAAGTTTGTGAAGACCACCTTTCAAGAGAAGGAGAACTGTGCTTCGGTGATCCTGGAGAGAATTCATATAGACGTGTGTGGACCTTTCTTGGTTGCTTCAATAGAAAAACATAGGTATTATGTTATATTTTTTGATGACTATTCTCGTAGATGCTGGATCTTCTTCATGTAGAAGAAGAGTGAAACATTCTCAAAGTTCTGTGAGTTTAAAGCATTGGTGGAGAAGGAGTCGAGGAAGCAAGTTAAAGCTCTACAGAGCGATAATGGTGGTGAATACATCTCAGGCGAATTCAAAGACTTCTGTAGCAAAGAAGGAATTCGAAGAGAATTCATAGCACCTTATAACCCATAGCAGAATGGGGTCGCAGAGAGAAAGAACAAAACGATCTTGGGTGCTGCACGAGTGATGCTGCATGACCAGGGCGTACTGATGCACTTGTGGGCGGAAGCATGCAACACTACAGTTTATGTGCAAAATAATTGTCCTCATAGAGTACTTGGCATGAGTACACCTGAAGAAGCTTTTAATGGTAATAATTCTGATATTTCTCATTTGAATATTTTTGGCTCATCTATTTACATTCATGTGACAAAGGATGCCAGGAAGAAGATGGAGCCGACTGCAGAAGTTGGGATATTTGTGGGGTACACAGAAATACCCCATAATTATCGTGTGTATTTTCCAGACAGTCAGATGAGTGTGGTGTGATGGGATATAAAATTCAATGAGGTGAAAGCCATGAAGTTGTTGCTTGAGAGGGGGCTACACTTGCATGTAGAGGAGGAACTTCTTGTTCCCAAAGATGAGCCTTTATATGTGGATCATCCACAGGAGGATATTCATGGGGTGGAGGAGTCCATTCATGCAGAACCAAACATCAGACAAGTCATAAAGCGTACCATAGAAGCTGAGAGACTGAAGCTTGATGCGGCATAGAATGTAGGATTCCATACATCACAGCACAGAAAGAGACAGTCACCTAACCGATTTACTAGATACATGGCTCTTATGAGCAAGTGTATCATGATAGAGCCATCTTCTTTTGAATAAGCAGTGCAGGAGCCCACATGGGTAGATGCCATGGTGGAGGAGTATGAATCCATTGTCAGAAACAATGCTTGGGAGATTGTTCCAAGGCCGGTGGGAAAATCAGTTGTAGGATCAAGATGGATCTACAAGGTAAAGTAAGTTGTTGATGGGAGCGTCGAGAAGTATAAGGCACGATTTTTTTCCTGGGGCTTCTCACAAATCGAGGGGATTGATTATGGAGAAACCTTTGCACCTGTCGCATGGTATTCTTCCATAAGGACCATCCTTTCTCTCTCAACGCAGATGGGTTGGCACATTCATCAGATGGATGTGAAGACTGTTTTCCTCAATGGGATCAATCCCATTGAGGAAGAGGTGTACATTGAGAAACCTAAAGGATTTAGGATCTTCAGTAGTGATTTGCATGTGTGCAGGCTCAAAAGAGCATTGTATGGGCTGAAGCAAGCACCTCGTGCTTGGTACACATGGATCGAAAATTATTTCACTAGACTTGGCTTCACCAACAGTGAGGCAGATGCAAACCTGTACCAAATTGTGGTGGAGGGTAAGCTTTTAATCATTGTTCTTTATGTTGATGATTTAATACTAATGGGTGATGAGAATTTGATACACTCATGCAAGGAAGATCTTGCAAAGGAGTTTGAGATGAATGGTTTGGGCCTCCTTCATTATTTCCTTGGATTGGAAATATGGCAACAAGAAGGTGAATTGTTTGTGTCTCCAGGAAAATATGCCCGAGAGATACTGGAGAAGTTTCACATGCAAGGCTGCAAGCCTATCAACACTCCTCTTCCAGGAAATTGGAGGAAAGAGGATGCTACATTAGAAGAGGTAGTGGATGCCATTGTTTATCGATAGTTGGTGGGTTCTCTCATGTATTTAGTTAATACAAGACCGAACATATGCTATGCGGTGAACCAGCTTTCGCAAGTGATGGTTAAGCCTACCAAGCTCTTTTGGAAGGCAGGAAAGCATGTCCTAAGGTATCTCAGGGGCACAAATGAGTATGGATTATGGTACAGACAGACGGATGAGTTGAATTTTCATGGCTTCACGGATGTAGATTGGGCAGACAGCCCAACAGACAGAAAGAGCACATCAGGAGGGATTTTCAGTATCGGATATACAACAGTTTCTTGGTACAGCAGGAAACAAAGATCTGTGGCACTTAGTTCAGCGCAAGCAAAATACATGGCAGCAATTCAAGTTGTGTGCGAGGCTATCTAGATGAGGAAGATCCTGGTTGGTTTGTTCGGTTCACATTTAGATCCTAAAGTGATACATTGTGATAATCAGAGTTGCATTAAACTCTCGATTAATCTTGTGTTTCATGATATATCTAAACATATTGATATCCGGTATCATCATATCAGAGATTGTGTGTAGCGAAATATCATGTTGCTTCAGTACATTCCTACGGAGGATCAAGATGTAGACATTCTAACGAAGGTGCTCACTCGGAGCAGATTCGAATACCATAGAGGCAAGATCGGGGTGAAGGATAATCCCTATATTGTTGAGAGGGAGTGTTGAGATTCAACAAGATGATGAGCTTAGTGAAAGGGCTTGCGGGCTATTTTAAGCACAAGTCTATTTTTAGACATGGTGATCATATTTCAGAAGTTGCAGGATGCTATTTGTGGATGGTTGGTCAAGTTGGAAAAATAGATGAAATTATATTTTTAGAATATTGGGCGAAGTATATTTATAGATCATCCATCTAAAAATAGAAGTGTCGATTATTATTAACTCTTAATAATAATCTGACAATAAACATCAACTTATTCTCTTGGAGCACTTAGTTTTTGTGCACAGATTTGGAAAATCAGCGGGCTGAAGGAATTACGTAATTCCTAGGGTTTACTGGTGGTTCATGCATGGAAGACTCAGTTAGAACTGAAGTGGCAAAGTTATGACAGAGTTGGAAGAGTATTTCATGGAGTTGTTATTCAGTTTAACTCAATTATTGGAGTTAAACTCAGTTGAGCTAGTTGTATCTAGTCTAACTGAATGATACACTAGTGAGAGTGGAGTGAACTAATTAGTTAATTAATTCACAAATAATAACTCATTAATCAATTGAACAATACAGCAGTTAACTACAGTGCATGTCAGTTCCAATGGAGACCCAGTGGAGAGATAGGTGAAAGGGAAATATAGACTATCTATTGTGACTATAGTGATGCATTGATTGCACCATACACACATTGGAGTTTTCAATGACGATTGCGCAGTCAATGCAAGGGTAATTCGAATTCATTCAAAGCTATTCTTCAGCAGGTATTGCACAATGAAGGTAGGTTATCAGGTGGCAAGAAATCGGTGCATGGATTTTCATATTTCTTCTGATTAGTGTGTGACAATTGATTGTACTAAGAGCTTGATGTATTAAACTTTGTATGAGATTGTTACATGATCTCCATGATACATAATATTTGATAGTTGGGGTTTTCAGCTTCAGGCTTTCCCGTTAAACAACTGTGTTATGTGCGACTGTTTTTATTGCTTCATGTGTTTGCAATTGAATGTTTAATTTCCGCAAAAGATTAACAGTGGAAGGATTCTATATTTAGCAAGAAGATAAATATTGTTAGATCAAGAGAATCTGGATATATGCATGCATATTGTATATAATTTCTACATACCTCCATGCAACAGTAGTCCCTTTAAGGATTGTGTAGTCCAGTCTTGTAGATCTATTGGAGGAAGGAATTTTCCATTATTTTAGCTGGAAATCTCGTGAGGGATCATCTCCTCACATTGGATCTATTGTTTCCATCACTCAAACGCTGATTTGACACATCTAGTAGTATTCTATTGAGCCTCCCTCTCTTAGAGCGCAATTTTCTGAAGCTATTATTCATCCAGCAGCTATTTTTTAGTGGAGGATATTGGAGGAGCTAGATCTTGAGCTTTTAGCCCAAGGATCTAGAGAAGGGATCAACCCTTCTAGCATAGATCTGATTTTGCATCATTGCAGCCATCATATCATCAGATCTAGCTTCATATTTGCATACCCAGCAGTATATATGTGAAGCCCTAAGAGGGTGGTTTTCTTAGATTGAGAGATTTGAGAAACCCTTTCTGGGTTATCTTGGGTATCCATCATAGAGCCTGGATCTTTATTTTTAGCATCATCAGAGCTCCCATTCTGCCTAGATTTGAATTTATATCTTTCAAGCAGTTGTAGTCCCAACAGTTGCAGCAAGGACATCGTAGTTTACCTTCCAGTAATTTAGAAGTTACACAATCCCTTTTGTGGGATCATTGCAGGGTCATTCTAGGCCATCCCTTTGGCTTGAGTGTCTCATATTTTGAGCACTGTTGTACTTGCTTTTTCACCTCCTATATAATAAAATGGCTCAGCTATTTCTGTGCATTCTTTTGTGTATTTAGATTTATTGTTTACTTTGCTTCATTTCTTATATTGTGTTTCAGTATTACTGCATTCTCTCTTTTGGGATATTATAGTGGTATCAGAGCATGATCTTTGGCTCAGCTTGTGGACACTTCATCTTTTTCATCAAAAGAAGAAGTAGATAGATGAGATCTATCATGAAGGAGGATTGTATTTTTACCACTCCTCTCTTTAGATGCATGAAAGATATCTCCAAGGAGGTCAATCAAATGAAGAGAGAAAGGCCAAAGGAGGATCCAAGAAGAAGATTTGATGAGGAAGGTCCAAGCACTTCCTATCAGAAAAAAAGAGGACTGGAGAATCATAGATCTCCTCATAGATCTACTATTCCCACTTTCTTTGAAGAAGGTGAAAGGTATAGAAATGAAGGAAGAAGAGAATCTGAGACTCGTGAGACTCTCAGTCTATATCTTGAAGAGCACAAAGCATAGTCTAGAGCATTCAAGGAGAAGCTAACTCTCAAACAATTATTAAAAATCAAAGAAGAAAGAGGATCCTATAGAAGCAATAGAAGAAAGAGGCACAATAGATTTTATTTGCCTACATTGGATGGATATCCCTCAAGCACTGTTAAGGCTTGGAGGAAAGAGTTAGATACATTTTTTATGCTACGTCCTGTGGCTAAAAAAGAGGCTGCCCAGATTGCAACACTTCATCTTTATGGTGAAGCCAATGATTGGTGGTTTGGTCACATGGAGCATGAAAAGGTGACTAAATATTCAGATTTCTTTCATAAGTTGAGGAAGAAATTTGATGTGAGAAAACCAAAGATGTGTCACAAAGAGACATTTCCTAAGGAAACAAAGGGGGATGTCAATCTTGTCACTCTGGAAAAGGAGTCACTACATTCACCACCAGCTGCAGAAGTACTTACATCCGGAGAAGAGACACTTGCAACTTTGCAAGACAGTCTTGAGATATTGACATATAGAGTCCCATGCATGAATCAGGAGATGCATGAGGAAGAGGAGGAAGATTCCAGTGTTGGTACACTTATAGAAGAGCAGCCATCACTCTTACTAGCAGTTGGAGACACCATTGTCTCGGTTGGAGGAACTCTTGTGTCCTTACAAGAGGTCCCCACACATTCGTTGATCCAAGGTATGCATGCACTCTCATCACATATTGTTTCATTAGATCTTGTTGAAACTTATGGGGACATGCCATCAGGGCCAATTCATAGCTGAGGGTTAGAACAAAATGTTGATTTGAAGCAACAACATATCACAGCACAAAGGACCCTTGATCTAATCAAGGAGGAAATGAAAATTTGTCCCAATTTGTCATTGATGGACCACATTAAACCATTTGAGTTGAAGTGTAGAGTTTCAAAAAATTGGCTGAGCATGATCCTATGTACAATGACTGGTTATGATATTAGCTTTGTGCCTTGCTTTGAGACAACATATGTATTACCATGCATATCTACAACGTTGTCACTTAGTAGCAGTGATAATGAAGAGGCCCCATCATTCTTGGAGCTTTCTAAAGGTAGCTTCACTCATGAAGCAATGGAGGTTAAGATGATAAATGGTAGAAATATTGAGATGAGAAATCTTTTCTCCTTTCTAGAAGAAACTTTCTCAATGAGCATCTCATAGCTCAAGGAGAAACCTCTACCTACAGTAGATCCATAACTTCACTGGTTTTGGAGGGACATTGATAAGAAGAAGGTCTCATTAAGAGATCTCATTGGAGGTTCACTTCAACATTTCATGGAGTGAAAATTTCTTCATCAGTTTGGGAAGGATGGTATTCTACAAAGGGAGGATACCATGTTTATGTAGTACATCATTCATCATCCACATTGGGATGAGTGGGTGATAATGATAAGCAAGGGGTTGCATGACCACTTATAGATATATGAAATGGGCCAACAAGCTTGGTTATGTTGGTTTCTCTTGGGAGAGTTTTGTTAATACCCAAAGGCTCGTTATTCTTTTATCGATGCCTTGAAAAACACTCATGAAATGAAGAAGGAGGCATGGTTGCATTGGCTGCTCTTGGGTGAGTATGGTTACCACTCAATAGCTCATATTTTTCTAATTCATGCCTTGTGTATCAATGATAGAATGCAGAAAAAGAAGGCATGTTCATTTTGGTTTCTCTTGAGAGAATTTGGCCATCACATGACATATCCTACGTTATGTGTTTTGTATTGAGTAGAACTTGGCATGATGCTCTCATGATGTGTGTTGATGGCGTTTGCTTGTATTGGGCTGATGTGACATTCCATGTGTCTATCAGTATGTCTTTACTCCATTATGCACATGAGGAGGAGAGAAAGAAGCAAATCTCTTATTGCTTTGGTTGCTTTTGAGGGGGTTTGGCTTGTCCATATTATATGGAGGAGATGGAGGATGGCAGCAAGAGGCCCTACTCTGGTGGCTACTATTGGTCGCTTTAATTGTTTTAACAATTCAAGCTCCACATAAATTGTCAACCCGAGGAAGTCTGTTTATTCCAAAGGCAACCACGCACTGGATATGCTCAATTCCAAAAGAAAAAATAATGTTGTAGTAAAAATTCACACAATTATTAATCATACAAATCTAATTATTCACACCCTGTTCAATCAAAGCTGAAGTTACTTATGTTATAGTAGAAGCAATTCCTCTATTGCAGTTAAGCATCCAAATAAAGGGAAATCAATCTGCAGGAAAGGAAACCAATCAACCATAACAGGGAACATGACCCTATTCCTTTAAATAGGAACTTCAACACCTGCTGCCTAACACTAATCACTCTGTAGAGAAGATAAACTCAAGAGAACAGGACCCTATTCCCATGAACAGGAACCTTCAGCACCTGTCTCCTATTTCTAATCACACTGCAGGAAAAGAAAGGCAATCAATGGGAACAGGACCCTATTCCTTTGTACAGGAATCTTCAGCACCTGCTTCCCAGCATCAATCATACATTCAAACAATTAACATAAATAGATCTCTTAACTTCTTAAGAATGAATGTACTAAACACATGCAGCGTTAAAGGAAACAGAATGCTCAATAAACTACAGAACTGTGTAACTGGTGTTTCAGCAAACAGAATTAAAGTAAAGTGTGAATATCATAAAGAAATCTAACAAACTACAGGAACAGTCGGGTGAATCTTGTGAGGAAGGTGGGCCCTTTCCTTCTCACAAGATTCCCCAGGGAAGGAATTAAATTGAAGCGCTCAAAAGGAACTTTTATTCATCTGTCAAAACAAACGATACATTACAAATGGAGTCTAGCTCCTGCCTTCTCAAACACAATGTTCTCCTGTAGTTTTCGAACTCCCTTCTAATGATGATGTCTCCTCTTTTTAAAGAGGAGACATCTCTTACAATTACATTGGAGCAAATCTATGTTTATCCCAAATCTGTTCTTCTTTCTTAAAACAGGGCTATTCTATTCTTCCATAAAAAGATATTGTTACAACAGATACAAAAAGAGTACTATCTTTAGAATAATCCGTGTAACCACGTCTTCATGTTGTTTCCATTGTTCCAAGAAATACTCTTCCAGAATCACAAATTATGAATAGTGACGGAATTTGCGTGCCTGCTGACTGTTTCAGCAACGGATTCGACTGTTTCAGCAACGGAGTCGGCTGTTTCAGCAACGGAGTTTGACTGTTTCAGCAACGGCCGATTGTTCCAGCACAGCACATAAATTATCTGCGATATTTTAGACTTATGTTAGCAAAAATCTACCTTCGATTAAATAGATTAAATATATAGTAAAGAAGAGGATTTTATATACCTTTGGATAAAGTGAATGAAAATGATGATGGAATCCTTTTTAAACATGGTTGTAAAGGTAAGGTGGTGTCAAAATATATAGTAAAAATGATACATAGTGAGGTCCTAACATCCCCCCCAGCTGAAAGGGTTGCATGTCCTCAGTCAAGTCCTACTCTGAGTCAGAGTCTGAGTACTGACTCTGTGCATGCAAGTTGCTCAAGCAGTAGCTGGAGAAGGTGGCTTCTGTCGGAGCTCGGAATCCTCGATTGTTCTGCAATTGCTGCCATGCTATAGCCTCATCTCTGTGAGCCAATTGATAGTGACACTGGTATTTTTCTGCAGGCATCCATAGAATTGGAAAATGAAAATGGTAACCAATCCAGTTTTCTCCACAGTGCCGAATGCATCTGATGTAGTTAGGTACCCTGGAGAGTGCAGCTTAAAGATTATCAGGGCTGAAAGGGTGATACTCTTGTCTTTCCTTGCATGACTGTTGCCAAAACATAGTGTTGGAATTCAATGCAACAGTCTTCTTTACTCTGATTAGCTGTAGACACTTCAAAAGTGTTGAAGCCTGTAGTTGTTGTATGTACCTGTGCATTCCTGGCTTCTGCAAGAATTGGTGATATTGTGCTACAAACATGGCCGGACTTAAAGGTTCCGGTCTAATCCAAAGGATCATATTCTCCTCATTATGCCTACTTGCAATAAACGCAGTTTTCCAGGTGATCTGATTGGCCAGGAATGAAACGAATGCCCTAATTTGTACATCACCTACAATTGGAGTGAGATTGAATCTTGTATTTTCAGGCATGGCCTCGTTATGGAGATAAAGTTCACACAAAAAATGTTGGTCACTTTCAGGGGCCTCAGCAAAAGTTTTAACAAATTTTTCTGCAGTAAACAATTCATGAGGTCTGCCATCCTTTATTGCCTTCAATTGAAAATAAACCAGACGTTCAGAGAGGAAGAGGGAACAATTCAAGGAAGGTTTTCGGGTAGCCATCAATTTTTGTACTAATGAAAACATCAAAACCAACTTTTCCTTTGATTCCTTGACTTCTTTCTTGGAATCCCTGAGCTGCTGCAATTTCTGTTCCCAAATATCCCAGTTGGCATACATGTGATTCTGCCAGGCCAATTTATGCTGCTGCAATATTTTGTCTTGATCCACAGCATATTGTTTCTTCCAGTTATTCATAAGTTCTAATTGTTTCCATGGAAGGGTCTGCGTCCCGGCATTAGAAGTACTGGGTTGGGGCATTTTCTGAGTGGCTGAGCTGACTAGTACAGGGCAGGATATCTGTGGTTGGGGCATTGTCTGAGTGGCTGAGCTGACCAACACAGGGCGGGATATCTGTGGTTTAGTTTCTTTTTCCAGACTTTTTGAGGGCCCTACTGGTTCTTGTGTGGCAGTAGGGCGTTCTTCTTTAATTGCAGCTGATGTAGATGCCTCAGATACATGAATTTTGACCACTTTGTATCCTGCCTGTTGGTAAATGTTACCACACTCATGGCACATGTATTCTCTGCATGGATCCTTGTTTTGTGCTGATGCTGTGTGTGCTAGCATGTAAAGATTCAATTCTCTATCAAAGGCTTCTCGTGCCATGATTAATTCTTTCTTATGGGCCTCTAGTTCTGATTTCAAAAACTCATTTTCCTCCAACAAAGATGCCATAGTGTGTGAACCCTGTGTGCTGGTTGATTCTGCTGGAGTTGTCTGCTGATCTACAGCTATAGCTGGTTCTTGTGGAGCAGCTACAGCTGGTTTCCCTGTATTATCATGCTTGGTGTATGATTCTTGTACAACAGTGGCTGGTTCTTGTGTTTCATCCTCTGGGTAAGTGACTGGTTCTTGTGTGGCAGTCACTGTTTGAGCAATAAACGATGTCATGTTACCCCGGGCCACTGGTTCTTGTGTGACAGCGCCACAGGACGAGACGGGTTGGGGAATTTGGAATGGTGGTGAGGATTGAAGTTTTAACAGGATAGTGGCGGGGTCAGGGGAAATGGGAGTAACTCCTGTTTCAACAGTCACTTTCATTTTCCTTTTTGGTAGGAAAGTAGAGAAGTCAGTTTCTTTCCTTTTCTTTGTAGGAGAAGGTTCTTTTCTAGGGGAAGGGCTTTCGGAAGAAGTAAAAATTTGGGATGTGGCCCTTGTTTGTCGTTTTGAGAGAGAGACTGTTGGGGTTCGTCTCTTTCTTTTATGAGTAGGTGGGGATGGGGGTATTGAAGAGTCATCGCTAGGGATAGGAATAGTGGGAAGGGGTGACTCTACTAAGTGGGACGAACTTGGGGGTAGGTCAACTGGTTCTGAGGATGGAATTATTGGGGAGTCTGGGATATCGTCCAGTTTCCTTTCATAAGAACTCTTAGGAGTTTCTTGGGAACTTCCGGCTTGTCGGGGAATTTTGGCTGCTGGGGAATTTCGGCTTGCTGGGGAATGAGGAGTGGATTATTCAGAGGGGGGTTTTGCTGAGAAAAACCCCTCTGAATTAATAATTGGCATAAACGATGATGATTAAGGGATAACAATGGGAATTTAAGCCGTCTGCAATAATATGACATGTTTTTGATACAACCAAGCAGATAATAGGGAATATTGACTAATCGACCATGCCTCAAATGATTCATTAAAACGAAGTCGTGTTGATAGACTACCTGGTAACGCCCTTCGCATGTCAAATAGTGCTTGATGAATTCAGCTACTGTCGGCCATGGTCGAGGTAATGAATGCAGACTTATACCGCGGCATTTAAGTTCAACCGGTTCATCTGGAAGAAGAAAATCTTGTTGTGCATTTAAAATAACCTGTTTCCTACTGAACCAGCGAGCCCCTATAACCGGAAAACCTGAAACTTGTGCTACATATTCCTCTGTGACTGAAATTCGGACCCCTTGAACCACAGAATAATTCCCCTGAAGATTCTGTGCGAACTCTAAAACTTGCTGCTGATCAAATTCTCCTAACCTTTCGAAGTATGTTTTCCATCTTGCTTGTTGAAAAATTTGGTAGGCCTCCGGGAACAATTCGAGAAGAGTTATTGAACCAGGCTCATGTCTGATAGCCGACCCTCCCATAGCTACTAGCTTGAGTCACATGCAGAGGCGCAGAGAACAAAAACATAGGCTTTGGTCAAGCTAATTGTTGCAACAGAAGCTATGGAGTCTCAATGACGGCGGAGATAATTGATATGAAAAGTAACGGAGGATTGGATGGTTTGGAATGATGCTTCAGTTTTCGAAATTCCCCCCCCTACGTATGGTGCAATAATGTTTAAGTTTGCGGATATTGCAATCATTATGAGCGAGATCCTCTCTTTAAAATATTATTTAACTGCATTACATAAAAACCACATACCTTATATTTTTACCTTTGTCTTTAAAATTCGAAGTATAGAGTGCTTCATAATGGCTTGATATTAATGGAAGAATCTGTAGATTTCTCTGAAATGTAGAACAGGAGCATGTCAGGATCTGCTCAATACTGAATAATATTCACCCAAAGGATCTGAAGAGTAAAAGTGGAGAACTGAAAAGCTTGTATAGCAGAGGAAAGAAATGATGTTTTAATGATGAAAAGATAAATGACAGGTTGCTGAAACTGGTGTTTCAGCAAAGGGAAAAATCAGGAAAATGGGATATAATGACTTGGATTTAAGACAAGTGGGGGAAATATTTGCTAAGGGATAATTTCAGCAGTAAGGAACGGGAAATACTAGCTGAAGGATGATATTTCAGGAATGGTAGGAGTGGGAAAAATGGAAAAGGGAAATAATGTAGAAATGGGGTAAAAGGGATATTGCTAGGAAATGGGTTGAAATGAGGGGAACAAGCTTCTGTGATTGAAGCTTCAGATCTTCTTATGATGAATCTGTCCTCCTTAATAAGCTTTTCCAAAATCTGCAAAATTCAATTGTAATATGCCAACCCTTGACAGGGATTATTAGTTTTAAATCTAATCTAATACTAAAAAAAATACAGTGCAGAAAATTAAATGCTGTGAGGAGCAGAAGACTCCCCTAAAAAAAGATAATGTGTATCAGTCATGCAAGAAGTCTTGAAATCCTCTTTAGAAACAGGGCGCTGGTACAAACGAAGCCTATGACCATTGACTAGTAGAGGAGTTTTAGAATCATCAATTGTTAGAAGTCTTACTGTTCCATTAGGAAAAACAGCATCTACTTCATATGGTCCAAGACAACGTGTACGTAGCTTACCCTGAAAATTTTCAAACCGAGAGTCATACAATAAGGCCCAATTACCTTTTTGGAACTGCTTGTGTTTGATAATTTTATCATGCCACTTCATTCTTTGTTGTTGAATCATGGTTGTTTGGTGAATGGCATATAATCTCTTTTCATCCAATTCAATAAGCTGCTGCAACCTAGCTGTCTGCACATCAGTCAAATCAAGATTAACAGCTAAAGCAGTTCTTAGAGTTTTAATTTCAAATTCCACAGGAAAAACAACATTTTTACCATAAACCAATTCATAGGGAGAAAAACCTGTAGTGTTTCTCCAAGTAGTTCCGTAAGCCCATAGTGCTTCAAGGAGCCTTTGAGACGAATCCTTCCAGTTGTCCTTCACTGTTTTAGTTAGAATGGCTTATAATACTTTATTTGTGCTTTCCACCTGCCCATTGGCCTGGGGGTGGTATGGTGTAGTCATTCTATGATGAATATGATATTTCTGAAGGGTAGACTTAAAACCATGAGAATTTAATGGAGGTCCTCCATCTGTAACTAGCTCTCTAGGAATTCCAAATCTAGTGAATATTTCTTCAATTAAGAAAGCTAGGATAGCCTCTTCATTGGCTCTAATTAGTGCTTTGGCCTCCACCCATTTAGTCATATAGTCTGTAGAGAGTAATATATAAGTTCTTTGATTGGATGGAGGATTAATGGGTCCTATAAAATCCAAGGCCCCATCTTTCAAACGGTTCAGAAACTACCTGGGGATTTAATGGCATTTTATCTCTATGATTGGGTTGACCCATTCTCTGGTAGCTGTCACAAGCCCTCACATATTTCTTTGCATCCTTAAATAATGAGGGCCAATAGTAACCCATCCTCAAAATTTTGTGTGCTGTTCTTTTATCAGCAAAATGCCCTCCACAAGGGCCATCATGACAAGCTCTCAGTATGTCATACACTTCATCTTCCCTAATGCACCTTCGGATTTCCTGATCAAGCCCTATGTAGAAAAGACACCCACTTATCCAGCTATACCTGGCACTTTTTTGAACAATTCTTCTCTTTTCTCTGTATGACAGGTGTGATGGTAATTTTCCTGCAACCAAATAATTGGCAATATCTGCATACCATGGAGAGTGAGCAGAAAATGCAAACAAATACTCATCAGGAAAAGAATCATCTACTGGAATATTATTATCAGTTTTTAACCGTGAAAGGAAATCAGCCACCACATTTTCTTTACCAGGCCGATCTACAATTGTGATATCAAATTCCTGCAGTAATAATAGCCATCTAGTAACTCTAGCATTTGTAACAGATTTTTTTCATTAAATACTTAATAGCCGAGTGATCAGTGTGGAAAAAAGTAGAATAACCAGTGATATAATGTCGAAATTTATTAATGGCATAGATTACTGCAAGAAACTCCTTTTCGGTAACCGTATAATTAAGATCAGTAGGGGTCATGTTCTTACTAATAAAGTAGATAGCATAAGGAAGATGATTCTCCTCTTGTCCCAAGACAGCTCCAATTGCAGTGTCTGAAGCATCAAAAGATATATGAAAAGGGAGGGCCCAATCAGGTCCCCTCAAAATAGGAGCAGTAGATAACTGATGCTTGAGTTCTTCAAAGGCTTTTTGACAAGGATTAGTCCACTTAAATTCAACATTTTTCATAAGCAACACAAATAATGGAGAAGCTATCTTAGAAAAATATTTAATAAATCTTCTGTAATATCCAGCATGTCCAAGAAAACTTCTCACATCAGTTTGTGTTTTAGGAACAGGAAGATTCTGAATGACCAATATTTTAGATGGATCTACCTGAATACCTTGAGATGAAATAAAATGTCCAAGCACTACTCCTTCACTCATCATCATATGACATTTTTTAGTACTTAGGGAGAGGTGAGCTTGTATACATCGTTTAAGTACCTTCTCAAGATTTTGTAATGCATCTTCAAAAGACACACCATAAGGAGTAAAATCATCCATAAATATTTCCATAGAGTCATTCAGCATATCAGAAAATATTCCTATAATAGCCCTCTGAAAAGTTGGTGGTGCATTACATAGCCCAAATGGAAGAACTCTATAAGCAAAAGTTCCCCAAGGGCTAGTGAAAGTGGTCTTGTCATGGTCTTGGGGTGCAATTCTAATCTGATTATACCCACTGAATCCATCTAGAAAAGAAAAGAATTTCTTCCCTGCCAGACTATCCAACACCTGATCAATGAAAGGTAAAGGAAAGTGATCTTTTTGAGTAGCTTTGTTCAAGGCTCTGTAATCAACACATACTCTCCATTTCCCGTTTTTCTTAGGGACAATTACCAATGGGGAAACCCATTCACTGTCAGATATTGGGTATATAAATCCTGCATTAAGCAATTTCTGAAGTTCTTCTTTAACAATTTCTCGTAAATTAGGGTTCATTCGTCTTTGGGGTTGACAGACTGGTCGGCATCCCTCTTTAATGTAAATTCGGTGAGTACATAGTTCAGAAGAGATTCCTTTCATATCCGTGTAATCCCATGCAAATGCTTCCTTATTTTCATGTAATAACTTCATTAACTGCTGTGTTTCAGCAACTGTTAGATCAAGATTTATGTTTAATGTCTTGCCAGGTTCAATTTCAACTGTTATGCTTTTAGATGAGATGGTGGTTAATGTCTGAGATAAGTCTTCAGATTCAATCTTTTCTTGGGTATCTGTTTCAAAAATTGCAGTCAATTGATTGTGTGTTTCAGCAATTATAGAGGAAGGTTCACAAATAAAATTAATAATTATTTCATCCTCTGTATTGTCTTTAAGAGTTAAGGCTTGTCCAATAGTTAGAATAGGCTGAACAACATTATCATCATAATCCATCCACATAGAATCTTCATTATTAATTATGGGTGTAGTATGAGGATAAAGAGTAAGCTGCTTGGTTTCATAACCATTAGAAATTGTCATTGAACCAGATCTGCAACTGATAAAGGCATCAGTTGTGGCCAGCCATGGCCTCCCCAGAATTAAAGGATGTCCCCCCAGCTTTGTTTTAGTCTGCAATACAACAAAATCAGCTGGGTACTTCCAGGATTCAACTGAGATAAGTAGATCTTCAACAACTCCTTCAGGTTTAATTGTAGAACGGTCAGCCAACTCTAGAATGGTAGGTGTATCTCTGATTGTGTTATTCAGCTGTAACAATTGTGAAGTTTCAAGAGTCATTATGTTTATTGCAGCACCTAAATCTACCAGAACTTTAGGAATCATTGTTTTACCAATTTGAACTGTCACGGTAGGATGGCCGAGGTCACCATATTTCACAGGAGGGGTTTTTCCGGACATTAATGCAGATAAATCACCCATCACATGTACTGTAAGGGGATCTTTAGTTTTCCTACCAGGTTTCTTAACACAAGTATCCCTTATTGTTCTGGCATAAATTTGTACATCTCTTAGTGCTTGTAAAAGTGGAATTTTAACCTACAAGTTTTGCAATTCCCCTAAAAGATTAAAAGCAGGTGTTTCAGGCATTCTAGTTAAAACCAAACGCTCGAGGAATGGTGGTTCTGTTATTTCAATACCCTTGTTAGAGGGTGGTTGTGCTTTCTTATGTTTCTTAGTTTCCTCTTTATCAGAATCAGAAGAAGTTATATCATCAATAATAGGCTCGACTATTTTCCTAGATCTTAAATGAATATCATTACATTGCATAGTAGGAAATATAAACTGATTTTGAACATCAATGACTTGCACAACTTTATTATTGGGGTTAGGATTTGGTTGCACAGGTAGCTAGGGTCTAATTTGGTTATTTGGCAGAGCATTTGATGGCAGAGGAAGTGGTTGTTGAAATTGAGAAAATTGATTTGGATACGGGGTTTGTTGGCTTCTCCAATTTGAATTCCAAGGGTTAAAAGAAGATGGCTACTGTGGAGGCCAAGGAGTCCACATTGTAGGATCAACAAAGGGAGGGTTTGATTGTTGCATGGGTGGGAAATTCATTTGATTAAAGGGTGGGTATTGCATTTGATTGAAGGGAGGGTAATTTGTTTGACCGAAAGCAGAATAATTATTCCAACGATTAAATGGCATACTAGAATTCATACCTTGTCCTTTTGGTTGCCATTGTCTTATTTGAGTTAGCAAGTAAACTGCTTCAGCTTCTTCTTCCGTTGGCTGCAATGCTGCTTTTATTCCTAGTAGAGATGGACATTGTTTTGTTTCATGATCTTTCTCACAAAGGGTGCAGATTGGTATTTTGTCCAATGGGCACTCCCTTAGTGGATGTTTGTCTCTGCACTTTGGGCAAAAGACAGCCAGAGTTGCTTCTGCTTCAGCCTGCTTCTTCTTAACTTGCAAAGTGTCAATTTGTGAAGCAAAAGAACTTAACATCTCAGTTTTAAATTCTTCAAGTAAATTACCTATTTCAGCTCTTGTTGCTCCCCCACTGGCTGATTTCTGCACTCTTGAATAGGTGGGATCTCTATTACTTACTCTGTTCCTTGCAGCTCCCCTTGAACACCTCTTATAAAGTTCAACAATCTCATCATATGATTCCTTAGATATATCTCCCTTTCCAAGCATGTTTAACATGTCTAAACAATCATCCCTTAATCCTCTAAGTAATATTGTTTTACGAATTTCCTTACTTATATTTGTATGATCAGATCTCTGTATATTATACTGCAGCCTTTCTACGTAGTCCTCCAGATTCTCGTCTAGCTTTTGTGCCATTTTGAATAGTTCATCCTTCTTTTCTCTCGTCTGACAGTAGTCTTGATATTTAAGAAGAAATTTCTGTTTCATCTGTTCCCATGTTGTGATTACCTGACTCCCAAGACTCATGAACCATCTTAAAGCATTTCCTTTTAATGTTGCTGGAAACAGTTTGAACTTTTGAGCATTAGTAACATAATCATAAATTTTTCATAATATATCAAATTCAAAAAGAAATTCATCTGGATCTTTATAGGATAGACCATGGAAGTTAGGTAAAGCTGACAATGGAATGTTCTTCATAGGAGTTGTTCCTCTAGGGAGATCACTGATAGGAAATCCCAAGGTAGAGAGAGAATTTTCATCCTTCCCTTCTCCCTCAGGATCTACACATCCTTCACCAAAGAAGCCTTCGTTGTTTCCTTCCATTAGCTATTCTCCTACTGCACTTGCTTGATCGTCAAGGTATTCTACTGGCTCTTCAATGTTTCCCACTGGTCGTCCAACACTTTCTATTATTTCCTCAATGTGCTCTGCTGATTTACTAGCACTTTCTTCTGACTCTCCAGCACTGACTGTTGGTTCTTTAATCACCAGCTCCTCTATGTTTTCAGGGCCCACAACTTCCTCTGTTTTGTAATCTGATTGAGGGGAGTGCTGAAGTTTTGGTCTTCGAGAACTTAATCTTTGTGATGATTCAGCCTTTGACACAATCTCGTCAATAAAAGTCTTTCTTCCTTCCTTTCCTTTGCCCTTGCCACGTGAGGGGTTAGTTTTCTTCTGGGTTCCGCGTCCTCTCATACAATCTGCACATCTAGAAAGAAAATATTAATGCTTTTGAAATCTATAATTGCCTTCCCCGGCAACGGCGCCAAAATGTTGGTCACTTTAATTGTTTTAACAATTCAAGCTCCACATAAATTGTCAACCCGAGGAAGTCTGTTTATTCCAAAGGCAACCACGCACTGGATATGCTCAATTCCAAAAGAAAAAATAATGTTGTATTAAAAAGTCACACAATTATTAATCATACAAATCTAATTATTCACACCCTGTTCAATCAAAGCTGAAGTTACTTATGTTATAGTAGAAGCAATTCCTCTATTGCAGTTAAGAATCCAAATAAAGGGAAATCAATTTGCAGGAAAGGAAACCAATCAACCATAACAGGGAACAGGACCCTATTCCTTTAAATAGGAACTTCAACACCTGCTGCCTGACACTAATCACTCTGTATAAAGATAAACTCAATAGAACAGGACCCTATTCCCATGAACAGGAACCTTCAGCACCTGTCTCCTATTTCTAATCACACTGCAGGGAAAAGAAAGGCAATCAATGGGGACATGACCCTATTCCTTTGTACAGGAATATTCAGCACCTGCTTCCCAGCATCAATCATACATTCAAACAAATAACAGAAATAGATCTCTTAACTTCTTAAGAATGAATGTACTAAACACATGCAACGTTATAGGAAACAAAATGCTCAATAAACTACAGAACTGTGTAACTGGTGTTTCAGCAAACATAATTAAATTAAAGTGAAAATATCATAAAAAAATCTAACAAACTATAGGAACAGTCGGGTGAATCTTGTGAGGAAGGCGGGCCCTTTCCTTCTCACAAGATTCCCCAGGGAAGGAATTAAATTGAAGCGCTCAAAAGGAACTTTTATTCATCTGTCAAAAGAAACGATACATTACAAATGGAGTCTAGCTCCTGCCTTCTCAAACACAATGTTCTCCTATAGTTTTTGAACTCCCTTCTAATGATGACGTCTCCTCTTTTTAAAGAGGAGACATCTCTTACAATTACATTGGAGCAAATCTATGTTTATCCCAAATCTGTTCTTCTTTCTTAAAACAGGGCTATTCTATTCTTCCATAAAAAGATATTGTTACAACAGATACAAAAAGAGTGCTATCTTCAGAATAATCCATGTAACCACATCTTCATGTTGTTGCCATTGTTCCAAGAAATACTCTTCCAGAATCGCAAATTACGAATAGTGACAGAATTTGCGTGCCTGCTGACTGTTTCAGCAATGGAGTCGACTGTTTCAGCAACGGAGTCGGCTGTTTCAGCAATGGAGTTTGACTGTTTCAGCAACGGCCGATTGTTCCAGCACAACACATAAATTATCTGCGATCTTTTAGACTTATGTTAGCAACAATCTACCTTCAATTAATGATGAAATATAAGAGTAATATGGAATTATATGTAAACAGATTAAATATATAGTAAATAAGAGGATTTTATATACCTTTGGATAAAGTGAATGAAAATGATGATGGAATCCTTTTTAAACATGGTTGTAAAGGTAAGGTGGTGTCAAAATATATAGTAAAAATGATACATAGTGAGGTCCTAACAACTACTATTGGGAGAATATGGTTTGAAATCTTTGTCTACCCATATATCTCTATTTCTTCTTTTGCATGATGGTGGAGTGATGCTTGAATCCAACAAGGCCAACAGGGCTAAAGATGAGGGCATGCCAATGCTCAAATTACTTCATGAAACATGGGATGAAGAAAGGCTTTGTGAGATGGGACTTTTCCTTTATGGAAAGAACCACTTTATTCTATATATCTCATGTATTGATGATGATGTTGGACATAATATGGTTTTCATTTGGTACTTCATGGTGGAAGGAGGGCATCTAACCATACATTTGAAGGCATTTCTATGTATTCTTGAGATACAACTTTGGAACCAAACATGCATAACACATTGCAACAAATGGAAGATGCCTTCCTTATGTGGATGCCATTTGGAGGGGAATAGATGGCTTTGCATCTACTTTTGGAATTTCTTGAGGACAAGCAACATTTTGCCGGGGAGGACTGTAATATTCCCAAATTTTCACATGATATTTGGAATATTAGAGTTCTTTATTTTCTTAATTAATTAAGTAAATGAAAGGGTGGAGGGACCCACAAACCTCAAATATGAATAAAATCCACTTTTAATGTGTGTATGTAGATATTCTAGATCTAAGTCTAAAATCATGGAGTATTGGAGAAACTCCATTAATGGAGATCATGTCTCATTTATAAGATAGATTATGGAGGATGAAACAGTCAAATAAGATCATGGATCTTAAATGAAAATTAATGAGGATCTTTGATAAGCTCAACTGAGATCATAGCGAATTCAAAGAAGAACATAAAGCACTTATGATAAGGTAGTGGAGGAAGTGATGCATTTAATGCACACATGATGGAGAGGGTGATCACCCCATGTGAACATGATGGAGGACATGGATAAATAGCACAGTCAACCATGGAGAATTATGTCCACATGTACAACGTAGTTTGGAGTATGCCTAGGCTATGGAAGGATCATATCTATATAATGAAGGTGAAGGCACATTGGAAGTTATGATTTGGATTTTTCATTTCTTGATCTGTTTAGATCTAGATTTGTCTTAGGACATTTCTATGCATTCTTGAGCTGTTTAGCTAAGATTGCAGTGATGTTTAGCATAGGTTGTTCCTGAGCAGGAATCCCTCCCCTTTCATTGAGTAGCTCTTGAAATTAGGTTGTACTTCATTCCTTATCAGGAATTGGTGCCATCTTCAGGAGGTTATTTCTAGCATTCAGCTAGGAAACCGGTGGAGGATTTATCCTACCACTTTTTTCTTCACATTCAGTCTTCCGGGAGCAGCAGATATATATCCAACATTCATGCCATTAGGTTTTACCTCCATGCAACAACAGTCTCCTTCAAGGATTATGCAGTCTAGTCTTCTAGATATATTCGAGGAAGGAATTTTCCAGTATTTCAGCTGGAAATCCTATGAGGGATCATCTTCTCACATTGGATCTATTGTTTCCATCACTCAGGAGCTGATTTGACACATATAGCAGTAGGCTATTGAGCCTCCCTCTCTTACAGTGCATTTTTTTGAAGTTGTTGTTCATCCAGTAGCTATTTTCAGTGGAGGAGATTGGAGGAGCTATATCTTGACCTTTTATCCCAAGAATCTAGAGAAGGGATCAGCCCTTCTAGCATAGATATGATTGTGCATCATTGTAGCCATCATATCATCATATCTAGCTTTAGATCTGCATACCCAACAATATATATGTGAAGCCCTAAGAGGGTGATTTTCTTAGATTGAAATATCTGAGAAACCATTTCTAGTTTATCTTGGGTATCCATCATAGAGCCCGGACCTCTATTTTCAACATCATCGGAGCTCCCATTCTGCCTAGATCTGAATTTCTATCTTTTAGGCGGTTGCAGTCCCAACAGCTGCAGCAGGGACATCACATTTTATCTTCCAGCAGTTCAGCAGTTACGCAATCCCTCTTGTGGGATCATTGCAGGGTCATTCCAAGCCATCCCTTTAGCTTGAGTGTCTCATATTTTTAGCACTATTGTACTTGATTTTCACCTCTGATATAATAAAATGGATCAGCTATTTCTATGCATTCTAATGTGTATTTAGATTTATTTTTTACTTTGTTGCAGTTATTATATTGTGTTTTAGTATTACTGCATTCTCCATTTTGGGATATTACAACCTCCAGGTGAAGTTGCAGCCAAAGATGCCTCTAGAGGTGCACGCACAGCGCGTCGCAGTCGTATAGGAATCAAGTGTCAGCATCATCGTTGTCGTGGATGCTTGAAGTAAGCTATTTGAAGAAGCCATGGAAATTTGGACCTCCATCCAAGATGACCCTATCATCTAGAAGTTAAAAGAAGATTTGAGGGCCAAAGAGAAGCAGTTCGATGAAATTTGGGTCATTGCGCCGACCTTTGTGCCAACCTAGAGACTTGCTAGATTGTAAGAGATTTGTGCCATTCAAAGGGAAATCGACATCCTGCACCGAAAAGAGCACTTGTTGGATGAAAAAATGAAGCCATGGACGGATGAGGCCTTGCATCTCTTGCAAACCATTGATGGAGCGTTCAAAAATCTGCAGCAGGCCCAGGGAAGGATCAGCTTGGTCGCTGAAGGACCAACAACAGAAAAATTGGTGGAAGAAGCACAGAGTGCTACAAATCAAAGTACTGAATTCCTCTTTCCATTTCAAATTTCCATGCAAGCGCTCGAAGACAAAATGAAGCCAACTGGACCAGAGTGACTTGGGACAAGTCACTAGATTGAGTTGGGGGCCTGTTGAAGTAGGGTCCCCTAAGGTAGAGAAATTTTGGTTATTTTTGGTTAAGTTTTATTTGTACGTGTTGCGAGCATATGTCAAGGGGATTTGGGGTGGGTCAAAGTCCATTAAGTATTGTAACGAGAAAAAAGGAAAATAATGAATCTCAAACCATGGTTTGAGACCATGGTATGCACATGTTTGGAAAGTTATAAATATGTAAGAGTCAAGAAGGATAGATATCATCCATATTTTATCATCCTTTTTATCTGGAATACAGTGTGCGTGAATTATTGATTTGGGTTTTGTCTGGTAGAAAGGCTCCTGCTGGCTATGTGCTCGGAGACCTTTGTTAGTATGAATCTTAATTCCAAGCGTACGAAAAAATACCACTTTAGCTACGCATAACAAACACCCCTAACAGCAGAAATGACTGCTAATATCTTCAGATCTGCAGTTAGGTGATCAAGATAAATGCTACAAAAATCTATGTCTATGCATTAGAAGACATTAAACAGTAGAAAAAACAAGATTTACTCCATGCATCCAATAGAAAAGACAAGAATATATCAAATGAATTTTTGTATTAATGGCACCTGGGAGGAAAACACAAGAGGGTGTTTCCTGTTCTCCTCAATGGGATGGGTTCTTGTAAGTCCTCAACACTTTAGATATAGAATTCGTCTCTCTTGATGGTGTATAAAAACCAGAAAAAAATAGTAGCAAAATATGACTATGATGGTGGGTCAATAGTCAGACCAAAAGTTTAGATCCAGAGTGATCTTTTGGCAACAAAAGGTGACAAATGAATGGAAAAACCCTTCTATTTATAACACAATATTGAATTAGTCTAGATATTGGTGCATAGTTAAAATATTATTAACCAAATCAAGATCCAACTTTTATGGAATATTTTCTTATATTTGTTGGAGGGAAAAGGAATTTGCCTTGGGTTAAATCCCTTTATTTGTAAATAATAAATAAATAAATAAATGATTTATTTATCATTTTAAGGATGTGGTTGAGTAATAATCAAATAAATAATTATTTATTTCATTATTTAAGGGTGAATTAGTCATATTTAAGAAAGAATATTATTTAAATAGGGTTTAAACAATTATTCTTAGAAAATAATAAGTTAAATAATGATTTATCTAATTAATTTCTTTGTTTTGGGTTAAATATAACTAGGAATATTAATTAAACTATTGTTTAACTAATTATTCCTTGAGGAAAATTAAAAAAATGTATATTTGTTTAATATTTCCTCATGGGGTTTCCTGTTTAGACCATAAACAGCTTAATAAAGGTGGTTTACTAAGTTATTTTCATAGTGAAAGCAATTTTACTTGGGGTAAAATTGGTCTTACATGGTGTACCTGGGTCCATCTAATGATAATAGGTTAGATGACCAAAAAATGGTGTAACATATTTCCCCCCAGCATGCGAGAATTAGGAGCTAATCGTATGACCGAAGTACGTTGTAAGAACTCAATCACTAGACATCGAAGGCGAAGTTAGAGAAAGAGAAGTATAAGGTAGACCAAAGTGTTGAAAAAGAACTAGACCCTGAGGAGGTGAGACTTACAGGTGCGACAAGTCTCTTTGATGAGTAAGTACCTATGCTATAGGTGGCGGGGGAAGGCATAACTATGCCCGCTGAGGAAAAGTACAAACAATAAGGTGTCCGGAAAACCATGAAACTAGCCAATATAGAACATGCTGGCATAAAAATGAGCTAGATAAACAACACAATAATGAATCTCATATACATATTGTGCATGGGATAATAGTAAGGACTTGTACAATAATATCTGAGTACATGAGGTATAAATGTGACCTAGATGCCCCTGAAAATAGGAAAGGGCTCTAAAAATCTGATTGATATATGCAAACAATGAGCGCTGCAAGCGGCTAAGGTTGACATCATCAAATGTATGGAGTTACATCAAAAGGCCATGATGAAGAGGTCATCTGGGTATGTGGGGGGCTACCTATAGGGCCACCCCCTCATGAGGGCTGAGACATCTCACACACACTTGGGAATCACCGATATCAGCTACTACATCATTGAACCATCGAGTATACGGATCTCGATCATGCTGAAAGGAGCTAGAGCTGAGAAAAAATCAAGTCAAAGGGAAATAAGGAGTCCCTTTGCCTAATCCGAGGCACCAAAAAGAGTGGAAGCTAGAACCAAGGTACACCACCCTCTAGACCTGCCTTCTAGAATGAATGAGCTAATGTCGACAGAAGAAGGTCCACCATACGTGAGGCAATAAGGGATCCTCGACTAAGGCATGAGAGAAAATAGTAGAGAGATAGACAAACTGACACCAATGATGATGATGAAATGGGGGGTATTGAGTAGCGAACGTACAACTTCCCTTGTTAGAGCATAAAGGGCATGGATGACGTGGCAGCGACTGACACAATATCATGAGGGATAGGGGACAGTGGGACTGAAGGCCATAATGTGCAACACGAGAGAGGTACCAAGCAATGAAGGATGGATGACTATAATGGGATTTAAAGGGACTCGAGATAGACTCCATGAATGTAATGATGACTCAACTCAGATTCTCTAAATAAGGGTGACTCGATGGTGCTACCACACAGAAAAGGTCCAATGGGGACCATAAAACATGAGTACAAGATGGTAACTCACGACGAAAGTCGACACGAGCGTGGACAAGTATGGAGGCAAAGTGGTGACCCCAATACGAGTGTTGCAAGTGAAAAAAAATGATTTTGAGGAGGGGTGAAGTGACGCTTCTTGGAAAAAATGTGTCCTGGTGAAGCATCAAATCACTAAAAACTAACAGATACCCATTTTAGGGCTCGGTGAGAGCTTTCCAACGGTACAGACGGTTTAGTGAATGGAGCTACATTTTGGTCACAGCGGGCGAAAGAAAAAATGGGGGTTTCTCTTTTAATAAGGCATTTTCCCTCCAAATTCACTCATTTGCATGTGGAGCTGTGGCGAATGTAGAGAGGAGAGAAGGCCCTAAATCTTGTGGTGATCGTAGCAGACAAACCGACCGTTGGAATCGAGATCCATCAGTTGCAAGTAAGAGGCCTAATCTTACTCTTTCTTTTTAGTGGATTAAAAGTTCAGATTAGGTCCCCAGGGCTCAAGAACAGACCCCTTCTCCTCCTCACGGATGGGTCACACTTTTTGGGGCAAAAAGTACGACCTGGGTAGCAGTTTTTGGGAAAAACACTGTGACCTGTCCCAAGTTTGGGCCTGAAAAGTGTGACCTGTCAAGGAGGGGTTTTCCGGTGTTGTCTTTTGGTTGAGTATTGGGTTTTTATGATGAGTTACAGTATTTCCTATCTATATTCTGACAAATATGATGTTTTTTTTCAGATATGGTAGAATTACGGATCAACTAGAGAGAAAGAGACTTGGGTGCATTACGCTCAGAGATCTGGGAGGATCAGGGTGTCCGTGGTGCTTTGGCCGGGTTTGGGGTTCTAAAGTTTATGGATAACCCTTTGATGAGAACTGGGGAGCCCTTATTGGCCCATATTGTCAGCTATTGGGACCCAGACCATGAGGTATTTATAGTGCAGGGGCACCGGATCGAGTTCACAGTCCAGGATATATATTTCTTGACTGGTCTCCCTCCACTTGGGATGGTAGGGAATACTCAGCTGGTATTACTGCATGGGAAGAATATCATAGAGTTTGTAGAGTGCCATTTTCAACCAGGTCTCCAAGTCAAGGGGACTCGGATACCCATCAAGGATTTGGAGAGGTTAGAGACCCGTGTTGTGGCCGCAACGGTGCTGCGTATCCTGGGAAACCAAGCACTCCATCACATCACTGGGGGGAAAATGATGCTTATGGAGAGTGTTTTGAGTGGGACATACTATGGGTGGGCCCAGATGATGCTGTCGTCATTGAAACGACAATTTTTTCTATGTAAGCGGTAAGTGAACCATGACTATGCATATGGTACATTTTTGTGCTCGTTCTTCTTGGAGAAGATCCCGACACTTCGACCTTGCATACAACTCCAATATGGGGGCCCGAGAGAGCCTAGGATGCACCGGTGGGGGCTACTACTATGCAGAGGAGGAGGTGGAGCAGTTGGACGGGTGTTCTGTCCTGATTTATTTTTTCATTGGGATCAGATGTCACTGTATATAGACGACTATCCCTATAGTGGGATGAGTTATTGTGGGGACCCGGATCTGCCACTACCGCCTAGTCGAATATGGGGACCTGATGGTAAGTGAAAAATTGCTAATATTTTATGTGCATGTAAAGGTCTAGAATATTGTATGTGGTATTGATTCTTTCTCTTTTGGTATGCATATACAGCACTGGTAAAACCGGCCGGATATTTGGGACGACCTACAGCATCGGGGACCGCAGGAGCTAGTGGAGCAAGGGTGCAACAAAATGAGGATGCAGCAGCCCTCCTGGAGGACATCCGTCATAGATTTGAGAGGCTTCTGACTGGTGTTTTAGAGTGTGGTTCACAGGACTTGGATGACCAGTACATAGAGCCATGTATTGGTCTACCCTCTGAATGGTGAGGGGTCATGCAGTGCATGGCGATGGCCGGACAGGGTATGTGTGATCTACGAGCTGTGGGAGCAGAGCCATTAGCTCGGGATCCTCTAGATAGTGATTAGTATGTAGGGGCAGGTGGTGCCCCCAGTTTTGAGTTTTTGTAACATGCTATGGGCATGTCATATGTATCTGAGTAGATGAACTCGAAAACATTTTATATGACACATATTATGGATATGTATTGTTGTGATATTTTAATGTTATTGTCTTGTGTTAAATGCGTGTGCTAAATTCCAATCTAAAATATTATTTGCAATTCTATCTACATAGTGATTTTGTGCTCTGGGTACATGACTGAAAGTAATTATTTCAAATTCACGCATCAAAAGCTTCACTCGTAAATATCTTCTGAAAAGGATAGGATTATGCAAACGATAGACACCATTAAATTGCATGACAAGAAGCAGGGAATATAGACGAACATGAAGGTGGAGGATGCGATGTGAAAGGGCTTCGACTAATAAACCTCGTACTGCATCATATTTGTCCTGGTTATTGGTAGCAATACCAATGCATGCCCCATTCGAGAGAACAAGGGAGTGCAAGGGGGTAAAAATGGCCCAACCTGCTGAGGCTAGATTCTTGGAGTAGCGACTTGCACCATCAGCAAAACTGATATAAGGTGTGGATGGTAGGTCCATATGAAAGGTGCCAGAAGAAAATAAATGGAAATATGATGAACAATGCTGGCAACCTGAGTACAAAGTAGAGATCGAACGCACTCCACAAGAGGGAGTGATCTGGGTAAGATGTCTACTACTCACACGCTAATGGTAAGGTGGAATGTGGGAGCTACCAGAGGTGTAACTTATGCTGAGATTATGAAATTCACCATGGAAATGCATGGTGCTATCCTGTTGATGGGTGGGAAAGATGAAGTCAGGGGTGGACGTGGCTTCCATGAAGTCATCATCGCAATAGAAAAAGGAGTGACTGGAGGAAGGGAGGCCATATGACATGGTGAAGCTACCTGACTCATCATCATGAGAAGAAAGGTTCACATGTGCATCGTCATAGGGGGATGACGGAAGAAAAAGCAGATAAGGGATCTACGGATGTTGAGCCCAGGGTGATCATTGAATGGAGTTCAAGAAAAACAACAGGGGAAGAGTCGAAGGGAGCTTCCACCCAAAGTCTCATGGAAGATGAAAGGTAGAGGATGTCGGCTGTAGTCTCCTTCACGTCGACATCAGGGGGAAGAATTTCAATAGGAGCGGGTAAATCCTTAGTCTGGCTTGCAGCATACTGCACAAGTATGGGAGAGGCGGATTGGTTTTGTTCAATCTCGTACTCCCAAACTACCTCTACTGAGGTGCGATAATGCGTAATTTGGGGACAATGGTGAGAATAATGGCCATGGAGATCACACAACGCACAAGGTTGGTTAGTGTGAATAGCTTTAGGATTCTTGGTTGTGGTTGAGGAAGAAGCAGGGGCTTCAGGGACTGTAGACTCAGGGAACGCAACTTTAACCATGGGCTTGATACGGGGCAGTTCAGGATAGTTATGGGTGGCATGGCCGAAGACATCACACAAAGCATAGGGCTTTGTGGGCGGGGGATGTGCAAGGTCCGTCGGGGCAGCCTTGTCCTTGGAGGCCCTCTTGCGAGCTTTGCCCTTCCTACCCATAGCGATCGCAATAGGAGAGGGTTCTTGTTGAGGTGGGTGAGGCACCGTTGCAGCGGGAGAATTCATGGGGACCGGTTGAACTGAGGTCAAAGAAAGGTAAGGTTTGGGTTGACCTAGTAGGGTAGCGGCTGGAGGATCAAGGTACCAGACGGGAATCCCAAGGGTCAAGTTAGGGAGAGAGAGGGTGGCCATAACAGGTGTCGTATAGGTTCCTAGTGGGGGAGCTAGGAACGGTATCTAACTGGAGGGGTAATGGCTAGGTGGAACGGCTCATAAATGGTTAAGGCCTGGAGGAACCATTCCAGGAGGGTAAAGAGGCTCATGAATACCAGCTGAAAGGCCAAGAGGATGAGGTCCAGAAGGCTGAATCGAAGGGCCAGGAGAAGGCTGCGGAGGACGAGGAGACTGCTAACTAGCTTAGGCGGGTCGCTTGAGGGAAGTCCGAGATGATTGCATCATGCAAACATTCGATGAGCTGGGATTAGAGACAGGAGGAGGAAGACCAAGGAATGTACCAAGTAGTGAGGAATATTTGTAGACTTTGGGTGAAACACTGGTCAAAGAATTGACGGTTTTCTTGTTAGCCACTGAATAAATAGTGGACTCAGGGGAGGTCTGAGACTTTGGTTCGTAATATGTCAACTATTCAATGGTAACTATATTCATTATGAGGGAAGGACATCATGCAGTGGACTGCGGAAGGGACAGTAGACAGCGCATAAGTGTAGCTATGACCCAATAGAATGTTGTAATCTAAGGGGGCATCTATGACTTCAACGTCAACGCAAACAGTCTTGCCCGCAAGAGTAATAGGAAAATTGCAGAATAAGCCAATGGGATTTGAAGTGTGGCCATCTCATGCTCAGAGAGTGATCATGGAAGAAGCCAACTCAGGGGATCCAATTTGCTTCCAAACCAAAGCGTACATCACACAGGTGGATGCCCCTCATCAATAATGCATCGGGAAATGTTAGCATTCCTGATCTTGACTTGGATTTGGAAGGCAACAGAAACAGGGAGAGGAGGATGTTCTAGCTGGTCAACATCAAAGACAATAAATCAATCATCGGAAGGATCTACAACACCCACGGCAGATAGTAGAGCTTTTCATTGGGAAGGGCATGACTGGAGGAGTTCCAACGTTAAAATGGCAATAGGGGATTGTGCCAAATCATCGACTATGCTATACGAATGGGCGGCTTTGCCAGAAGAAGAATTTCAATGCAGTGGTCCCTTAGGGATCTTGGTATGAACCTCTGCCCTAGGCTGAGGGATCTGCAAGGGACCATTAGGTGTCGAAAGAGGCTCTGTAGAGACCGAAGGAGGCGGCTCGGGGACTAACGTAGCGGGAGGCTTGATATACTGACGGGACCGAGTCTGAAGATTGATGTCTACGGTTGAAGGTTTATCCAAGTTCATCATGAGAATCTGGTAGTCGAGGGTACCACATGGAAGAGGTTGGGTAACAGTGTGGTAAATAGGAGGTTGGGCAAAAGGAGGAGGCATTCCGTATCCTGGATACGTGCTACCGGGAGGGGAAAAAATGCAGGAGGTGATGCCCCCCCCTGAGGAAAACCAGAGCCCATGGGAGGTTGAGCAATGATGATAAACATGGCACAAATGAAAAAGAGACCGACAAGGGCAGGGAGGTGCAGGATCAACTTATTACAATCTTGAAACAAGGGCAAGGAAGTGTAGGATCAATTGATTTCAATGTTTTTAGAGTCTTTGCTTGGCGGTGTTAACCAAGCCCTTTTTCACTTATGGTGTGTGTGTGTAAAAATGTCTAAATTTTAATTTTTAAACCCAGATGTTTGTAGAGAAAAAGAAAAAGTGCTCTGTATAGCTATAAATAAACCTACAAATGACAGTATATAGGCCTGCAAAAATAGAAAATAAAAAGCTAATAATGCAATAATCTAAACCCAAGGAGGCAGGTCTCTCAACAACTATTCTATATATGAGTAGAAAAATAATCAAAAAACACTAAAAAAGCTAATATATCTAAGGTCAAGAGGGACAGGGATCTAAAAGACAAAAACTACTGGAAAGTGGTGCAGAAAACAACAACAAATCAGAGGAAAAATTGTTGTAAAAACGGTGGTGAAAGGCTATCTCCTGAAGGGAAACAGAGTGAACCCTAGAGAAAAACCAAAAAAAATGTAGATGAGGTGATTTGGATGGATAACAAGCTGATTTGAAGTGGATCTGAAGGTGAGGTATCAGATTTGAAAAAAATGGCTGAAGACTCTGAAATTTTAGACAACCTGTAACAACAGAAACTCTTCCACAAAAAGTGGAGGGTACTGAAGCCCTAGGGGGCTAGGTTCCCACTTAGCTGAGAAAAATAGAACAAGTGCAGGTCCAAAACAGGCAGAGATAGAGGTCAGACAACCCTGAACAGAGGCTTAAACAAACCTAGAAAAATTTTAGAAAAATCCTTGCAAAAAGTCCAGGTCACAATTTCTGACCTATTTTCAATAGAGGTCATAGTTTTTGGGCAGAAAAGTGCACCCTAAAGGTCCAGGTCACAGGTTCTGGGCCAAAAAATGTGACCTACGCTTTCGGCACTCTCGGCGGCAGGTTTCAAAAAAATTTTCGTCTCATCTGTGGCTGGTATCTGTCATCTACGCAATAGGTCCGAAAACACACAGAAGTCAGAATTTTTATCGTTTTAGGGTTTTATAGGTTAAAAACAACATCAAGAAAAGCAAAAACAAGGGGCTGAAGAGAAATCCTAGGGTTTGAAGCAGCTAGATATGCAAGGATCAGAAAAACAACAGCGGTCGTAATCGTAAACCTATGTGGAGTCGCCAGTTGTTAGTACGAATCTTAATTCCAAGCGTACGAAAAAAGACCAGTTTAGTTGTGCATAACAAACAACCCTAACAGCAGAAATTACTGCTAATATCTTAAGATTTGCAGTTAGGCGATCAAGATAAATGCTGCAAAAATCTAGATCTATGCATTAGAAGACATTAAATAGTATAAAAACAAGATTTACTCCATGCATCCAATAGACAAGACAAGAATATATCAAATGAATTTTTTGTATTAATGGCACTTGGGAGGAAAACACAAGAGGGTGTTCCCTGTTCTCCTCAATGGGATGGGTTATTATAAGTCCTTAGCACTTCAAATCTAGAATTCCTCTCTCTTGATGGTGTAGAAAACCCAGACAAAAATAGTAGCAAAATATGACTATGATGGTGGATCAATAGTCAGACCAAAAGTTTAGATCCAAAGTGATCTTTTGGCAACAAAAGGTGACAAATGAATGGAAAAACTTTTCTATTTATAACAAAATATCGAGTTAGTCTAGATATTGGTGCATAGTTAAAATATTATTAACCAAATCAAGATCCAACTTTTATGGGAATATTTTATTATATTTGTTGGAGGGAAAAGGAATTTGTCTTGAGTTAAATCCCTTTATTTGTAAATAATAAATAAATAAATGATTTATTTATCATTTTAAGGATGTGGTTGAGTAATAATCAAATAAATAATGATTTATCTAATTATTTAAGGGTGAATTAGTCATATTTAACAAAGAATATTATTTAAATAGGGTTTAAACAATTATTCTTATAAAATAATAAGATAAATAATGATTTATCTAATTAATTTCCTTGTTTTGGGTTAAATATAACCAGGAATATTAATTAAACTGTTGTTTAACTAATTATTCCTTGAGGAAAATCAAACAAATGTATATTTATTTAATATTTCCTCATGGGGTTTCCTGTTTAGACCATAAATAGCTTAATAAAGGTGGTTTACTAAGTTATTTTCATAGTGAAAGCAATTTTACATGGGGTAAAATTGGTCTTACATGGTGTACCTGGGTCCATCTAATGATACTAGGTTAGATGACCAAAAAATGGTGTAGCAACCTTAGTCTTGATTTGTGTGCAAGGAAGCTGCTACTGTGTGCGCAGGTGGGAATATTGTATTGAATTGAAGATATCTTAATAAAGAAGGTAATTTTGAATAAATCGGACTTTTATAGGATTTCTATGGTTAGCTGTCTTAGATTTTTTATCTACGCTATTTGTTTCTTACTACAATTCTAGATCTGGATCTACGCTGTTGAATGTGTATTTAATTTAGTAAATGATAAGTCTAATTGGATTGCATCTGTGCGCAAGTATTATTCTGCTTTAATTGTTAGATCTGAATTAAGTATAATGATATTTTTGTGCAAGTTTATATTGAAGTAAGGGTTAATTATGTAATTATCTATGAATGCACAAGGGTTAAGTCTATTTATTATTATCTCGTCACACGAAAATGATTTAATATTTAAGGTTTTATCTGCAAGTAGATCTGGTTTCTGCAAAGTGTTAGATATGTCACAAAGGATTAAGATCTTCCACATCAAAAGCTCCCTCAGGGTGCGGAAACTTGGTTCCAGTAGCCCCCCATACTACTTCTAGTGATACTTTGGTCTGCGTGAGAAGATCACTACCGAATGGGCCAGTAGTTGGAGTGTTTTTTTGGCTGCGCAATTAATCTGAACCTGGGTCATTACCCCTTAAGCCAAACGAGTGCATGCCATGATCTCAAACCATGGTTTGAGACTCATGGTTTTACCGTTACAATAATTAAGGGACTTTGACCTGCCCCAAATCCCATTGACATCTGCGCGGAGCGCGTATAAAAAAAAACTTAACCAAAAATACTGAAAATTGATTTACCCCAGGGGACCCTACTCCAACAATGTTAATATTTGAAAGCCTGCTATACAAAATCAAATTAGTTGGAAAAAAAATTCTTCATTATAAGCGCCATATCATTTAACGTTTTAAAACGTGTAACTAAAATTACCATAAAACAATAGTAAGCATAGCTTTCTTAAAGGAAGAAATTATCATAACTATAGATAATTTCATAATTCCAAATAAAAAATGGAAGAAATGTAGAATGAGAAGGACAATGAAATTTTTGATAAGGAAACAAAAATAAATCAACAGATAGAGGTTTTAGTTTATTTAGAGAACAAGGAATATGCTTCAAGGTCTTATCAACAATGAATGTGTTATCACTCAGATTTTCCTTGAATTTGTTAGAAAAGGAAAGTTGTCCAAGGTAACCACAAACCAACCTTCAGATACAGAATCTAGCCAATCTGTATCCAGAGACGGCTCTCTCTTTAAAATTTATCTTTGTTCTTAGAAAATATTAGGCTAGTTATAAGTCCAGGGGTTTTGTTTGAGTTTGATGGTGAAATCCGCCAACTGAGGGAAAGATTGAGTATTTCAGGCCATTGGGCTATGGATTCGAAAGGATGGCTTTACTGGATTAAGTTTCTACACACAAGATGGCTTTGCAGGGAAAGATAGCCAAACATAGAACAATTTTAGATATTAAAGTGAATGGAATGGATTTTTAAATAGATGAAAGGAAATTAAGAATCTTTCAACATGTTTAAATGAGGGAAAGTGAGTGATTACCAATAAAGATCAATTAAGAATTCTTTACTAAGTAATCAAATGCTTAAACCAGAGAAACAAGAGAAATCAAGAATTCATTGTTTATGACCAGTTTAGAAGAAAACATTTAGAATAATAACAACTGAAATCAGAGTACACTTAAGCAATTTCTGATTTAATCCTTTTTGTTAATTATTCAGAAATGAAACACAGTGATATAGTAGACATATATAACACTTAAAACACAGGATAGAAATAACTTATTGAACTGTAATCCGACACATGAATCCTGCAAAAAGTCTTGAGCTTCAAATCATCATCCAGCAAGCCACGAAGAAATTTCTCCAAAAAAGCACTTTATTCCGAAAGTCAATGTTACAGCAAAGTAGTAGAATCCACCCTCAATAAATCAAGCGAGGGCTTATTTATACCAAAAATTATACAAAATATATCTTAACAAAATGAGATATAATCTAAAATGAATCACCAATAAGTTGCAATAAAAATAGAGATAGATGGTCTCATGGATAAGATAAGAAGTAATCGATGTTGTGTTGTTTCCTCTTTTCGAGGATGTGCTGGAGGCAGGTGCTATATTTTGTTTCATCGTTGTCCTCTTCAGTAATTTTGTTTTAACTGCCTTGCTTCACTGATACTCTTTGTTTTTACTGATACACTTTCAACTGAACTGATACTCTTTAACCTCCTTGTTGAGCCTCAAATTTGTGCTTTCCTTCACCTCATTTTACCTCATTTTCTCTTGTCCATTTCTATCTTAAGCCCAATTGATCAATAAATACAGTTAAAATTACTTCTAGAATGGTTTACATGACTGACTTGTTGAATTTTGTGATTGTTGCCATTGTTAATCATTTTGACCGGAACTAGCTGCAGAATGCAGACATTCCGTAGCTAACCGGCGATTCTGAAGCTACCTTCATGTTTGAGTATGTTCTAGGTGGCCTCTTGAGGAAAACCGCATATGGGCATGATCCACGTCGTTTCTACATGGTTTGTTGCTCATCATGGAAGAGGAAATGAATTCTGGGTACGGTTATGCACGTGGGAACACATTTGTGAAGGAAGACTCCTACTAGGACTGTCTCAGTCCAGATGTCTTTTCTCCTTCACGTAGCCACCTTGAAGACTCCTAATATGATTCGGATAAGGAAAGACATTATTCCTAAATTGTTGTAATTATTGTTACTTGCATTTTCTTTATAAACTCTTGAGTAGACCGAGAGCTTAGTTAGAGATTTTGTATTAGATTTGCTGCTGGATTTTGTTTAAAAACTCTGTGTTACGTCCTTGAAGACACAGAGTGTTATGTTCAAACTATTGCATCGTTAATGGAGCAGACAAAGTTATTTTGAAGGTGTGATTTAATTTGAAGTTGAATGCCGTCAAGTGGTAGAGGGCCCCTGCCTCTTGCACGGATTTCTTTTGCGTAAATTAGATAAGTTTTTCCCTAGCTGCTTTTACGTTTTTCATTTGAATTGGTAGTTGTTTTGTTTTATCTACTGTAGTCGTATTCATTCTAGCTCTTCCACAAGAAGACACTCTTCCAACAGACTAAAATGATGAATGATTAATGACTATGGTATTGTAGGATAGGAGTTAAATTTGTATTTGTTTTAATCAGCTACCGTAGTCATATTCGTTCCAAATTTTCCACAAGAAGGGTATCTTCCAATGTGTACTCAAAAATGATGAATGTTGAATGACTATGGTATCAGGAGTTGAATTTGTATTTGTTTTTAACTAGATACTGTAGTTATATTCATTCCAGTTCTTCCACAAGAAGACATTCTTCCAACAGATCATAACAATGAATGAAGAATAGCTATGGTAATGTAGGATTTAGTTGTAGTTTTTGCTATTCACTATCACAGTTACACTTGTTCTCATCACTCTTCCACAAGAAGAAATTCTTCCAATACATCCTTAAGAAGTTCAAGACATGACCGTGATAATGAAAGATTTAGTTGTTTGTTTGTACTAAGTATCATCTCTGTTCTTACTCTTAAACGCTTGCCCAAGACATCATAATGACGAGTAGGATATGGATGTGGTAACTTAGTTTTTCATTTGCTTTCTGTTCATTTGCTTTCAATTGCATATAATTACACAGTTAGAATTGTTCTATCCCTTCCAAAAGAAGGAACTCTTCCAAAATATCACTAATGATGGACAAACAGATTGTGTAACCTCATAGAATAATGCATGTTAGTTAGAATGCTTCGGAGTTTCATTTGCATTTAATTCATGTTCAGTTACTTCATTTCAAGTTTGATGATGACTTATAGTTTAACATTGTTCTATTTTAGAAGCATCTTAGGTTCATGCTTAAATTAACTCATTGCACTTGCATCTCATAGTCACACTGTCATCCTTTGCACAATAGATTACTTTAGTTGTTAGGATTCACAAGACAGCCTTCATTATTTACAAACATCTTTTTGTTCTGAAAACTACAAAGTGATCCATAACCATAGGAACAGAAGATAACATCACTATAAGGTCTGAAATATCTCTGCAATCTCCTCATCATTTTATAAACAGAGCTCTTCCTCAAAAGAACTACTTTGAAAAAGAAACCAATAACTCTTTGAGTAAAGGTTCTGTGATATTCAATTAAATTGCAGAATAGAACTAGGAATTAGTCATAGAATAGATGAGCTTAGAACAAAATGTTGCATCATGATAAGATTAGTGTTTAACTGTCTAGTTAGAGAACTTGCATATTTAGTGATCATTTCTCAAGTTTAGTTTGTGTCATTTGCCTAAGAAGTCATTATCAAGCTTTTGTTTCTATTTAGTCATAGTTCAGATTCTGCTTCAGTATTTCCAATTGCATCTGTCATTCCATACATTAGGCTCAACTCTGTTTTTGACCACCAACTTCTTTCCATTAGTTTTCTAGGCATTTTTCATTAAACATCAAAAGACCAAAAACATCATAAATCAACATAAAAGACCAAAAACATCACAAAACACTACACACAACGCATTAGGAAACAAGCACCTAGGTACATATGGTACACTTCACTTCAGCGGTTTACAAATCCTGGTTGACAATTAAATGAGCTCAGTTTAGGAGACTAGATTGAGACCAAACATTTTGGCGCCGTTGCCGGGGAAGTGAAAACTAGGTAACCTTTATTTCTTAGCATCCAAAAACAATTTTATGCGTAGGGAGAGAGATTCAAGGGGAAGATTTATAAGCAGCAGAGGCAGAAGTTTGACATCTAGAACACCACTTGTTTCATCTAGATCCAGAGCTAGTACACCTTCAACTCAAACCCATCTTCCATCCTTTACTGATCCTGGACTTCTAAAAGATCTAAGGTCACCTATTCCATTAGAGAAACCTTCCACTTCATCCACTAAACCTGCCATAGAAGAGGATCCAAAAAATTTTGTTGAGGATACAAACTTTTCTACTTCCACAGGAGAGTCAACCATGGCAGAAGAAGGAGGAGGAGGAGTTGTTAATGGAGAACACACATTAGTTGGAGGAGGTAGAGGTAGAGGTAGAGGAGAAGGAGGAAGAGGAGGTAGAGGTGCAGATGGAGGAAGAGGTAGAATAGGAAGCTCTTTTGGGTTCCCTATACTTGATGGAGAAACCAATACAACCATGAAAAACATTTCACCTTATGTCCTTCCGAACTTCTATGGACTTAAAACTGAGGATCCTGAAACTTTCTTATTCGAATTTGAAGTGCTGTGTAGGACTTATGACTATCTTCAAGATGCTCAAAAATTGAAATTGTTTCCTTCGACTCTAAAAGGAGCAGCATTGAAGTGGTTTATGAGTTTAAACAGTAGTTCCATTAGAACATGGGAAGACATGAAACAAGAATTTCTAGAGAGATACTTGGATTATTGTATGCCGGTTAATCATAAGGAAGAAGTGTTCAAGATGTTACAAAAATAAGATGAAAACTTAGAAGATTTGTTGGAAAGATTTAATTACAACATCAAAAGGGAAAAAATGGAAAACCTAGATCAAGACACCTTAAAAGCTCTTTTGTTGAAAACAGTTAGGGATGAATGGTTGGATATCCTTAACATGATGGGAAAAGGGGATATATCACAACTCACATTACCTGAAATATCTGAGTTATGTATCAACCTTTCAAGAGGGAAATCTAAAACTATCAAAGGTCCAAGAGATCCTACTCTTGCAAGGGCAAGTAAGTCTGCTTCTGGGACAGTAAGTAGATCAGAAATAGGTCACATGCTTGATGATTTTAAATCTGACATCTTAGGGAGTCTTAGTGAACAAATAGACACCCTCAAGATACAAAACAAGCAAAAGGCTGAATCTGATGCCTTGGCAATCTTTTGTCCCAAATGTAGGAAGAAACATGCCTTGAGGGAGTGTCCTCTAGATGTAAAAGTTGTAGAAACCTGTGTTATTTGTTCTGAGAAACATGAGACCAAGAATTGTCCTTCTCTTCCTGGTCTCAAGGCTGTTTTTCAGGAAGAAACTCCTACAAACTCCACAGAATCTCTTAACTTTGTATCTAGAAGACCTTGGCAGGGATCTCAGACACAAGGATTCCATGATCAAATGTATAATCAACCTCCACCTTGGAATTCTTGGCGGCAACCTTGGCCCCAATTTCAAAATCAATCTCAAGCTTGGGCACAAGGATCACAAGGTCCCTATGGAAGATACTCTCCATATTATCAGTATCCACCATCCTATCCACCATATCCACATTTTTATCCTCAAAATCCTCAACAAAATTTTCAAAAAAATCCTCAACAACATCATCCGAACCAATCTCATCAAAATCAACCACTTCCATTACCATTCCCTCAAAAATCCAATCAATTGCCAGCTCAGCCCATACCAAACCCTAATAATAAGAACCCTCAGAATACATATATGATAGAAGGACAACAATTTCCAACTTATTTAATTACTCCTCTAGACCTTAGTGATGTTCAACTTAGGTCTGGAAGGATACTTGAGAAGAGAAAACCTTCTGTGATCATACAAGAACAAGATAATTCTGAGGAAGACTCCCTACGGGTTAATAAAAGTCTTGAGGAAGAAACATCCTTTCAAGGCCAAAACATTGAAAAGCTGAAACAAAAAGATCCAATAAGCCCAACTCCAGTATTAGAGCAACCATCCACATCTACTTCTATACCTCCCTTTCCGGAAAGATTACAAATTGACAAAGGTGTAGAAAAACAAATAATGGTGCCTAATTATGATTTCTTGGATGAATTGAGAAATATTTGCATTAAAATTCCATTATTGCAAGCCATCAAGGAAATCCCAATTTTAGCCAAAACAATAAAGGAGTTGAGTATGAAGACAACAAGAAAAAGAATAAGAGAAACCAAGAAAATTCAACTGGTAGGACAAATAGCAGACATTATGATGGGTAAGATTACTATTCCAAAGTACCTTGACCCAGAAAATCCAGTTGTCAAAATCCACATCAATGGAATTGAAATTCAAAACACACTCATTGACTTAGGAGCAGCAATAAATATCATGAGTAGACAAATCATGGACAAACTGAAACTTCCTAATCTTCTCTTTACACCCACACTATTAAAATTAGCAGATAGATCTGTGATCAGACGAGATGGGGTAATAGAAGACATTCCAGTGTCCCTAGACTCTTGGGAGTACCCTGTGGATTTCATGATCCTAACACCCAAGAATAATCTAGGAGGCCATCCTGTTATACTAGGAAGACCTTGGTTGGCTACAGTTGATGCTTTTATTAGTTGTAGGTCCGGTGATATGTATATTTCTGATGGTAGTTCAACAAAGAAATTTACTTTATATCCTCCAGCTAGGAAAATTACAGAACTAGATGACACTCAATGGATAGAGGATGAAGAATATTTACAACCACTCTTCACAATTTCAGAAATTAGTGAAGATAATCAAATTCTGAATACTCTAGAAAACTTTGAATCTTCTCCAGAACACAAACAAGAATCATTTCAAGAGGGATCCAATATTGAGTTCTTGTCATCTAGGGAGATGTCTCTTCATTCTATGGACAAATTTGGCAGCTCCACAAGTGAAATTTTTCCAGGCAAAACCTTGAACATAAACAAAAACCTAGAAAAATCTCAACAAGAAGAGTTAGTCAAAGTATTACAGAGACATTCTTCCGCATATGCATGGGAATACACTGACATGAAAGGGATAAGTCCCAAGACTTGTACTCATCACATCTATATAGAGGAAAATTGCAAACCAATCAGACAGCCTCAAAGACGGATGAATCCAAATCTTAGGGAAATTGTCAAGGAAGAATTACAAAAATTGCTAAATGTTAATTTTATCTATCCTATTTCAGATAGTCAGTGGGTTTCTCCTTTATTGATTTTGCCTAAGAAAAATGGAAAATGGAGGGTGTGTGTTGACTACCGAGAACTGAATAAAGCTACTCTTAAACACCATTTTCCCTTACCTTTCATAGATCAAGTATTAGATACATTAGCAGGTAAAAAGTACTTTTCATTCCTAGATGGGTTTAGTGGTTACAATCAAATCCAAGTAGCACTTGAAGACCAAGATAAAACCACATTTACTTTTCCTTGGGGTACCTATGCCTACCGAGTATTGCCATTTGGGTTGTGCAATGCACCTGCAACATTCCAAAGGGCAGTATTAGGAATTTTTTCTGATCTGATACATGACTGTGTAGAGGTGTACATGGATGATTTTACAGTTTATGGGGATACATTTGAAGAGGCTTTAGAAAACTTGGAAAAAATCTTAAAAAGATGTCAAGAAGCAAACCTTTCTCTTAGTCATGAAAAATGTTTTATGATGTTCACTGAAGGTATTGTTTTAGGGCACCATATTTCAGGGGATGGGATTAGAGTTGATGAAGCGAAAGTTGAAGTTATTTCTAACCTATCCATTCCAAGTTGTCAAAGAGATGTAAGAAGTTTTCTAGGATTTACGGGGTACTATCGGAGATTTATAGAAAACTTCACCAAAATAGCATCTCCTCTTTTCAAATTACTCACCAAAGATTTTGAATTTAAGTGGACTTCTGATTTCCAGTTAGCTTTTGAAACCCTGAAAACCAAAATTTCTAAAGCACCTATATTAAGGGGACCTAACTGGAAGTTACCTTTTCATATCTCGACAGATGCTTCCGATACAGCTCTAGGAGCAGTATTAGGACAAAAAGATTTAATTCCCTATGCCATCTATTATATCAGTAAAAATTTGACTCCTGCAGAGTTAAACTATACTGTAACTGAAAAAGAGTTTTTAGTTGTTGTTCATGCCATTAACAAATTTAGACACTATATAACAGGCTATGAAACTTTTATTCACACTGATCATTCTGCCATTAGATATTTAATGAATAAATCAATCACTAATGATAGAGTTATAAGATGGTTGTTATTATTGCAAGAATTCAACATTACTATTCTAGATAGGCCTGGAAAACAAAACACTGTGGCTGACTTCCTGTCTAGAATTCAAAATATCAAAGATGACACTTCGGTTGAAGATCAATTTCCTGATGAATATCTTTTTGCAGTTTCTACTCAAACTCCATGGTTTGCTGATATTGCTAATTATTTAGTTTCAGGAAAATTTCCTTCAATTATGAATACAAGGGATAAAAGAAAAATCATTAATGATAGTGCAAGATATTCATGGGTCGCTAATGAGTTGTACAAGACAGGTCCAGATTTGATCATTAGAAGGTGTGTTTGTGAAGATGAGATGCCTGAGATTCTCAAGGCATGTCATGATGAACCTTGTGGCGGACACTTTGCAGATAAGAGGACAGCCTATAAGATCCTTAACTTAGGATATTATTGGCCATCCTTGTTTAAAGATGCTAAGGAGTATGTCAAAAGGTGTGACAGTTGCCAAAGGGTAGGGAAACCTTCTCCTTCGGGTGAGATGCCATTACAACCTCAGGTACATATTGAACCTTTTGAAAAATGGGCTTTGGATTTTGTAGGACCTATTAGTCCTCCATCAAGACAAAAGAAATATATATTAGTTTGCACTGATTATGTTACTAAGTGGGTAGAAGCTAAACCATTACTTATTGCTAATGAATCATCTGTAGTTAATTTTATTTTTGAGGATATTTTTACTCGTTTTGGTGTCCCAAGGGAAATTGTTACAGATCAAGGAGCTCAATTTACATCAAGGCTAGTGGAGCAAATGATGGAGAAGTACAAAATCAGACATAGAACATCCACTCCTTATCATCCACAAGCAAATGGTCAAGTGGAATCTACTAATAAAGTCATTGAAGGAATCCTAACAAAGACTGTTCATCTACATAGAAGAGATTGGGTAGATAGGCTTCCTGAAGCCTTGTGGGCCTATAGAACTACATGGAGAAATACAACAAGCCATACTCCTTATGAGCTTGTTTATGGAAAGCAAGTTTTGTTTCCTATAGAGTTCCAAATTCAAACATTCAAGATGGCAGTTCAGCTAGGACTTGATCTAACAGAGGCACAAAAGCATAGACTGGAGAAAATTAATGAATTGGATGAGATCAGACAAGATGCAGTTCAGAAAACAAGTCTAGTCCAACAGCAAAGGGCTAGATGGCATGACAAGTACATCAAGGAGAAGAAATTCAAAGAGGGTGACTAGGCTCTCTTGTTTGATTCAAAATTCAAGGATTTTCAAGGGAAATTTCAGACACATTGGCTTGGGCCATATGAAATTGTTCGAATTTTTGATAATGGGGCGGTAAAAATCAGAACTATAGATGAAGAGGAGGTCACTTTTCTTGTGAATGGTCATATACTGAAGCTATACCACAAGCCACTCTCAAGAGAAGAGTTTGTCAAGAAGTTCCAAGAAGACAATGATGTGAAGTTAATGAAGAAGAGTCTCTCTTCTTCATCAACTTGATTAAATTTTCTGAAGCATTTCTATTCTTAAAAATAAAAAATAAAAAAATAAAAAATAAAAAATAAAAAATAAAGGTATAAACATGAAAACCAATCATTGATTGGCATGTTTATACAGAAAAGATAGGGTGAAAATCAGAGTCTCTCTGACACTCTAACTTTTCCCATTTTTTTGTTTTTATAAGCAGCTGTTATAAAAATCATAAGTACAGTTCCATAGTGCTTATGATTCATTTCATCTCACTCCATTCACTTATTCATTCATACTCCATCTCATCCATCATTCATATTTCATTCCATTCCACATTTCATTCATCTCATTCCATCTTCCATCCATCTCATTTTCATGTCAAAACATAGAATTTGATATCTTGCTGTAAGTGAATAAAATATGTCATGAATTGCAGCACAACCCTTATGTTCCTTCATTCCATTTCATGAACTGAATCCATTTTCATTCCATTATCCACTTCATACATATCATAATCCATCATCCATTTTCATAACATTTCACCCATACTCCAAAAACATTTCATTTTCATGATTAAAGTGTTCTACAGGACCATTCTGCAGCTCAGTGGACATTCTGCAGCTGATCAGCCTTTCTGCAGCCCGACAGTCTTTCCGCAGCTATAAACCCTGAAGGCATCAACCAGCAGACATCAGAATTACAACAAAGTGATCCAGTGAATTCATGAATCAAAAACATCAAGAAAATTGTGAAAGATTCCTCCAAAGATGAGCAGAGAAGACAAAGGCTACAAAAACATCAAATAAAGAGCAGAGGTAACAAATTTAAATTACGATGGCATTTCATAAAAGTTTAGCATAGTTTAGTTGTGGATTATTAGAAAGGTTGTTTTAATTGTTTTATTGATCAAACACCAAAAAACCCTCTACAGACCTTGTATTAAAATCTTCCATTTCAAATTTCATATCCGATAGCATTTAAGTGGTGAAATGGCCAAAGCATTTGAATTTTCCACGTCTCTTAACCAAATCATTTAATGATGATGATTCCCTCTGCCGTCGTAAAATCCTTCGCCGTCTCCTCAATCATTAATACAATCCCTCCACCTCACTCCACTACTCTATTCCGTGACCATTTGCCATAACTTCATTCCGTAGCCGGTATTCCATTCCGAAGACAGAGATATTATTATCACTAGGAGCAGAGCTAAAGGATATCAGTTTGAACAGCATTGAGCATTGTAAACGCAGAGCAGAGCAGAAGAGGTAAATTTGGAAGTATAACAGTGTGAGGACTCAAAGCCACTTAATACCGTGGGCAGATAGCATATCACTGTGAACGGAATTTGAAGCATTTTCACTATAAACTCAAAATTGTAGCAGTGTGAGTTTGAAGTTTGTTGTTATCAAAAGACAGAGGTGTTAAAATTGAAGTATTTTGCTACTAGAGACAGAGGTGTTATAGTGATTGAGTTTGAAGATTTGTGTTACCAGAGACAGAGATGTTGCAGCATTGAATTTGAAGTCTTTTGCTACTAAGAGCCAGAGGTATTGCACGAAAAGAAATTTGAAGCCATCTGCCATTTGCAATCAAAGACATTTCAGCTCGAAATTTGAAACTGCTCTCATTTTCAAACAAAGGCATAGCACTCCGACATTCAATTGTCAACAGAAGCATATCAGTTCGAGGTTTTAAAGGCATTTTTTATTATCAATCAGAGGTATGTCATTCCAAAATTGAAGCCATTTTCATTTAGAGCTTGAAGCTATTTCAGTTCGAAAGTGAAAGTCATTGTTTTGTGGGTAGAAGAGTGTTAATTTGATATTGAAAAATCATGGGTTTAATTGTAAGGACTGAACCTGTGGGTTCAAAATATTTAGAAGGTTACCCACAATGCAAGGAAATGTTACAACAAATAGGATGGCTTCAACTTTTGGAAAAATTTAATGGCTTCCATAAGGAAGTCACTAAAACATTTGCCAGATCCTTTCAAGGAACCGAAGTTGAAATAGGGGATGTCAAGTTTACTGTCACTGAAGTTTTTATAGCAGAGGCTACAGGATTGTCCAGAACTGGGGAGAGATGGTTTAAAAATAGGGAATTCCACAATGAATCCTGGAAACAAATTTTAAAATCACCAAATATGGATGTTAGTGTATTCAAGAAAGGAATTCCCAGTAATGCATTGAAAAGCAAATGGAGAAACATACTACTTCTTTTACAAAAAATTGTTACATGTGAAGGTAGATATGGGACATTTTATGTCTACCACATTAGACTAATGATGCATTTTCTGGGAGAAGATTTAAATCTACCATATTTCTTGCATCAAAGTCTGAAGAAAATGGCTTCTTGTGTTCAGAGAAGAGTTCAATTTTTGGAGACAACCCTGTATCATCATGGTTTGGTCAAAATCTTGAATGAACATCATCTAGCTAAAAAAAATGATACATGGGATGATTTCTTAATAAGAAATCATTTTGAAGAAACAAAAGAACCATCACCTGAACCACAGCCCACAAAGAGAAGGAGGAAATGGAGGACTTCAAAAGTTGAAATTGACAAACCAGCCCAAGAGAGCAGTGAGGAAATCATTTTGGAGAAGTTGACTCGAATCAAGAGGCAACTTAAGGAAGAAAATATAATCAAGGAATCTGTCACAGAGAAAGGAGAGGGATCCTCTCAGCCTAGGAGAAGCCACAGATTAAAGGGAAAACTGAAGAAAACACCAATCAAACAAACAGGGGTAATCAATATAGAAGATGAAGAAACACCCATTAAAGAGGATGATGAAGAAGATTTTTATGAAGGAACCCCTGAAATTGATCCTGCTCAACAGGAAATTTATGACTATGTGGAAACCTTAGAGAGGACAGCTTCAGAAAGCAGAGAAAGAACCCCCAGTCCTCCACTGTCTGAAATTGATATATTAAGGAGGGATAGGTATGAGTTGGAATTGTTGAATAGACACATCAAAAATGAGAATGAAATTCTCAAAGATCAAATCAAGCTCAAGACTGACATGAACTCAACCTTATCCCCGCATATAGACAAAGTGGAGAGGACCAATGAGAAGATGAAGACAAGGAACAAAAAGTTGATCAGGGCACTCACAAACCTCAGGTTCAAACTTGTGATCAGGAAACCCAGAAGGCCTCTAGCTTTCAAACAAAGGAGAAGAAGGGGATTAGATTTCCTTGCAGAAGCCTCAGAATTCATAGGATAATTTGCATGAGGACATGCAAAGAGACAGCAGTGGGGGTATGTTGAGCCTCAAATTTGTGCTTTCCTTCACCTCATTTTACCTCATTTTCCCTTGTCCATTTCTATCTTAAGCCCAATTGATCAATAAATATAGTTAAAATTACTTCTAGAATGTTTTACATGACTGACTTGTTGAATTTTGTGATTTTTGCCATTGTTAAGCATTTTGACCGGAACTAGCTGCAGAATGCAGACATTCCGTAGCTAACCGGCGATTCTGCAGCTGCCTTCATGTTTGAGTATGTTCTAGGTGGCCTCTTGAGAAAAACCACATATGGGCATGATCCACGTCGTGTCTACATGGTTCGTTGCTCATCATGGAGGAAGAAATGGATTCTGGGTACGGTTATGCACGTGGGAACACATTTATGAAGGGAGACTCCTACTAGGACTGTCTCAGTCCAGATGTCTTTTCTTCTTCACGTAGCCACTTCAAAGAGTCCTAACATGATTCGGATAAGGAAAGACATTATTCCTAAATTATTGTAATTATTGTTACTTGCATTTGCTTTATAAACTCTTGAGTAGACCGAGAGCTTAGTTAGAGATTTTGTATTAGATTTGCTGCTGGATTTTGTTTAAAAACTCTGTGTTACGTCCTTGAAGACACAGAGTGTTATGTTCAAACTATTGCATCGTTAATGGAGCAGACAAAGTTATTTTGAAGGCGTGATTTAATTTGAAGTTGAATGCCGTCAAGTGGTAGAGGGCCCCTGCCTCTTGCACGGATTTCTTTTGCGTAAATTAGATAAGTTTTTCCCTAGCTGCTTTTACGTTTTGCATTTGAATTGGTAGTTGTTTTGTTTTATCTACTGTAGTCGTATTCATTCTAGCTCTTCCACAAGAAGACACTCTTCCAACAGACTAAAATGATGAATGTGTAATGACTATGGTATTGTAGGATAGGAGTTAAATTTGTATTTGTTTTAACTAGCTACTGTAGTCATATTCGTTCCAGCTCTTCCACAAGAAGACACTCTTCCAACAGACCAAAATGATGAATGTTGAATGACTATGGTATTGTAGAATTAGGAGTTGAATTTATAGTTGTTTTTAACTAGCTACTGTAGTTATATTCATTCCAGTTCTTCCACAAGAAGGCACTCTTCCAACAGATTATAATGATGGATGAAGAATAGCTATGGTAATGTAGGATTTAGTTGTAGTTTTTGCTATTCACTATCACAGTTACACTTGTTCTCATCACTCTTCCACAAGAAGAAATTCTTCCAATACATCCTTAAGAAGTTCAAGACATGACCGTGATAATGAAAGATTTAGTTGTTTGTTTGTACTAAGTATCATCTCTGTTCTTACTCTTAAACGCTTGCCCAAGACATCATAATGACGAGTAGGATATGGATGTGGTAACTTAGTTTTTCATTTGCTTTTAGTCCATTTGCTTTCAATTGCATACAAGTCCACAGTCATAATTGTTCTACCTCTTCCACAAGAAGGAACTCTTCCAAAATATCACCAATGATGAACAAACAGATTGTGTAACTTCATAGATTAATGCATGTTAGTATAGTTAGAACAACTCCGGAGTTTCATTTGCATTTAATTCATGTTCAGTTACTTTGTTTCAATTTTGATGATGACTTATAGTTCAACATTGTTCTAGTTTAGAAGCATCTTAGATCCATTCTTAAGTTAACTCATTGCACTTACATCTCATAGTCACACTGTCATCCTTTGCACAATAGATTATTTTAGTTGTTAGGATTCACAAGACAGCCTTCATTATTCACAAACATATTTTTGTTCTGAAAACTACAAATGATCCATAACCATAGGAACAGAGGATAACATCACTACAAGGTCTGAAGTATCTCTGCAAATTTCTCATCATTTTAAAAACAGAGCTCTTCCTCAAAAGAACTACTTTGAAAAGAAACCAATAACTCTTTGAGTATAGGTTCTGAGACATCCAATTAAATTGCAGAATAGAACTAGGAATTAGTCATGAAATAGATGAGCTTAGAACAGAATGTTGCACCATGATAAAATTAGTGTTTAACTGTCTAGTTAGAGAACTTGCATATTTAGTGATCATTTCTCAAGTTTAGTTTGTGTCATTTGCCTAAGAAGTCATTATCAAGCTTTTGTTTCTATTTAGTCATAGTTCAGATTTTGTATCCAACTGCATTTGCCAATCCATACATTAGGCTCAACTGTGTTTTTGACCAACAATTTCTCTCCATTAGTTTTCTAGGCACTTTCATTGTAAACATAAAACACCAAAAGACCAAAAACATCACAAAACCACATACAACGCATTAGGAAACAAGCACCTAGGTACATATGGTACACTTCACTTCAGCAGTTTACAAATCCTGGTTGAAAATTAAATGAAGCTCAGTTTAGGAGACTAGATTGAGACCCAACACTCCTTTTGTTCCTTTATCCTTTATACTGTAGTAAATAGGCAAAAATTTCATATCAGGATAAATTTTACAAAAGTTCCAACAAATATTCCCACCATTTATCTTCTGCTATTCTTGTCCGTTGAAGCTTCCTTAATGTTTCATCAGCCTCAGTATATTTGAAGAAATTAGGCGGGCTAGGAAACAAATGCCTTACTTCATGTTCCAGAAAAAACAAATTCTCTAATCTGTCATGAAGATTGCTTCCTGTAGGTAATGTTGCTTGTGATGAACTGGCTGAGGAATTGGTTAGATTATGAGCATGTATGTCCAATTTACTAACATAAGTTTGTAAGTCCATTATTTTATCATCTTGAATCATAGGGCTAGGCAACCCTTTATTCAACAAAACATTGAATCTTTCTCTGAAAGAAATTATTTCTGCCTGCATGTCAAAGCACCTTCGTTCCAAATTCTGCATAAGAGTTCTTTTAGTAAAAACTCTTTTTATTTCTAAGATTGTTGAAGTTCTATCCTGAATACCCATTTCTTCAAGCTGCTGTCTGGTTTGGGTGTTTAGAAACTGTATAAGCTGATTTTCTTCCTCAGGCCTATTTCCCAATTCTGCTCGCGTGTTTTCAACTTCATCCAGAGCTGTTTTGACCAAATCATTCTGCTCGTATATTATCTGGATTGAAGGCCAGATATATTTTATTGACTGAATAATATTACCCCAAAGAATTTCATTTATCTCTCTCAAAGGCTTCTCCAATGTGAGATCCTTTTCTAATGCTTTAACCAGTTTTTCCAATCTCTTGATTTCTTTTGATTTGTCAGCAACACTCATTTTTGAAAGATCATATCTCTTTTCTAAATTGTCAAGTTGTAACTTCGTGTGTTTAAGTTCAGTTACTTGAAGTTTCAAGTCATCCATTTGTTTTACTAATTGTTCTGAACTTAAATTTGAAGTGTCTACCTGTGATGCCTCTGCTGGCTGACCTGTTGGCTGCGTACCTGTAATTGCCTCTATCGTAGATGTTGGAAAAGCAGATTGTTTGTCTTTTAATGCTTGCTCCAACTCTTTTTCTGTTTCAACCAATTGCTCATTCATTTTTAATAGCAACTCCATCATTTCTTCTTCATAATTTTTCTTTATTATTTCTTCAGTTTGAGGATGTCTAGAGTCTGGCAATTTCAACTGCTTTCTCAAAGCAGCAATTTCATCATATTTCTTTTTTATTAATGTTTCTATGCCTTTGACATCCTTTAGATTGTGTACCAAACCAATTATTATTTCCTCCAATGTTTTTATCCTGTTATCTTTGGCTTGAGAAGAAGCCTTTTCAATCTGCAATTGTGTACTGGTGTTCTCCAAAGAATCCTGTAACTTGTGAGCTACCATGGCTTTATCAGTCAAAGTGGAATAGATCATTTCCCCAGTCTGCTTATGTAATTCAATCTGTTCTAAAGGATGGATATCCTTTGCTAGGACTTCAAAGTTTGTCCTAATATAATCAGCGACTGTTTGGGGTTGTTGCACCTTGGGTTTGAAATGGCTCATTAACATTTTTCCCTGTTGAATGTCAAAAGCTGACATTAGTCTTTCTTGATTATTACGAGCCATTTTCAAATATTGATTATATACTTTCATTTTCAGTGGATCATTCCTGGCCTTGATATTGATAAATGTCTTCTTTATATCTCCTGAATCTTTGATTGGTGTTTTGAAAGAAGATATTTCCATACTTTGTTGCTTCTGTAGATTTTCCCTTTGAGAGGTAGTAGATGCCCCACTAACTATATCTGTTTGTTGACTGCCTGATTGTCCTTGTCCTTGACTGTTAGAAATTTCTTGAAATGATTCAATTTCTGGAAGAGGATTCAATCTCTGCCTTTTAGTATCTTGCTGCTCTGTAGATCTATCACCAGGGGTGGATGTTTCAGCTTCTCTCTTTTTCCCTTTTTCCATATTAAGAGGAGTTTGAAGATTAGCAATTTTTGTCTCATTGATATGAACTGGAGTGATTTGTACTTGAATTTGTTCTTTAAATGTTTCTGGTAACTCTTTCATTGTGAATTTTTCAACTATTTGTATGTCCGGTTCTTTTTCTTTTCCTTTTGATTCTACTGCAATGTTTTCTTGTAACTCCTGCTGAATAATCCCAGTTGAGGAAGGGCCAACTTCTGATCTAGGTACCTGTACAAAAGAGTCTAGGTCAAGCATCTTCTCAAGATCTTTCATAACATTTCTTATATTGACCTGCTCAATATCATGCTCTATCAATGTGCCTTCTATCCATTCATCTATATTAGCATATTTTTCAATCTTTGGAATTCTCTAATGGATGTATGGTGCTGATTTATTTTTCATTCTTTTATCACAAATGAAGTTGAATGGATCATAAGGTGCCCAATAGAAACTCTTTTGTAATTTGAAACGGTCTTGTAATATCTTTTCAGCTTCCTCCCCTCCATCCCTAGAGTTACAGATAAACGGACCTAATTGACTTTTGATCTGGAGTTGAGCCTTCTTCTTTGCATTGAAAAAATGAATTATATCAGAGTTTTTCATTTTCCTGAAGTACTCTAATGCAAAGAGTCTCATGGGGACATATTTTGGCAATTTAAATGGACATAATTCACATCCATATATCCTGACTTCTGTGTGATTTTGTTACAAATACCAATCACCAATCTTGTATTGTTTTGATAGCTGTAGAGTTTTCTTGATTTCATTACTGATTCTGGGAGGAGAAATTCCAGTTAACAAAGTGGTTTTTGGTTGTAAAAACAGATCAATAAACTCTTTATAGGAATAGGGAGAATCTTGAGAACTATGGGTGATGGCTGACCAAAAGATAACAGATCTAGGATTCCCCTAGGCATCAAGCTTTTTGGTATAGAAAGGGAATTTTTCAGACTGATAATATAGCATGAGGTGATATATGACAGAGGAATATTTGAAGACTTTCTCATTATCTAATCTCATGAATTGATCATGGATTTTTTCTGCTATGTAAGATGCAAAGTCATACCTAACAGCAGGAGGCTGTCCAGGGGTAAAAATAGACAATAATACTAGAACTAAATGGTCAAAAAATTCACTGGTATTAAAGCCCATTATAAAAGATATCATATCCAAAACAAGTCTACCCTCCTCAGTGAAAAAAGCATGTACATAAGGGGGAGGGACTTTAGGCTGATGATCAGGCAACATAAAGGTATGATAGATGTGGCTTAGTTCTTCATGGGATAGCTTTGTATATTTCTCAAGAAGGTCTCCTAGGGACAGGGGAGTGAGGGCTTGATCAGGTTGAAAATGAAGCATCTCATTGATTGACTGAGCCGTAATTGGGAAAAGGACGTCTTGGTTTGGGGATAAGACTGCTCTCTGGTTAGGATCATAATTGGCATGGAAAAGATGGATTATTTCGGGGAAAATATGAACAGAGGGAAAGAGGTATCGGGGAAGATTAGATTCCCATAACCCAATTGTATCCAAGCCATTCAAATAATTGTCTCTGCAGTGACAAAAAATTGGAAGAGGGCTTTCAGTAAAACTCAGGTCTTTGATTTGGAAATCCCTGTCGACTAATGATAAATAATCCAGGTCTCTGTGAGGGGCGTTCAATGGGGCGACATTTAAAGCCATAGGAACTTCCATTCTTGGTTCTTGTGGATTCAAAAAATGGAAATTCGGCTTATGGTGAAAATTGAGCAAATTTACGGGTTTCGATGGGAAAAACAGGTACTGTTGCAGGCTGGGAAATCAATTACAGTTCTTCGAGATTAAGGAATGAACTAGCAATCAAATTTTTAACTATGTTTCAGTAAAATAAAGAGGAAAACCGAGTTTCTTCTAGAGTTCAGTGTGTTTTTAGGGTAAATACCTATTTTTGGAGAAAAAAGCATTTCGAATAGACGCGGGTGAGTGCGAATAATCTTCTGAGAGGCTCGACTGTAATTTGCTTTGACAGGATACAGGTTCACGGACTTCAGAAATTTAAAATTCAAATTTTATGCATGGGGGGTGTATTCTTTCAATTCGTGCAGAATAATGAAAAAGACACGAAATTTTTGTTTTATTGGCAAAGTCAAACGGGGGGGGGGGGGAATTTTTATTATTTTAATGACTGACGTCATTCTGTATGGAAGGCGAGTCACGGGGAGGAAAAGTGGTAAGCGGTTTTTTCCGCACCACTTATGGGCGAAGGCAGTTTCGGGCATATGGGCAGCGAAGCGATACAGAGATTGACACGTAGCATACACTATTTGAAAACCACTTTTCATTTCGCACGTTAACTTTCGGATGGGGGATGGCCAGCGGAATCGATGCGAGCCGTTGATCTTGGGCGGATCGATCCAATGGTTGACGAGATATGGAGTTGAAGGGTATTTAATGGGCGGAACTGACATGATTTAATATGAACTAATCATTTCGGGAGGCATTTGATTGGAGGGTTCGGTTATTAATTAATCTTAAGGATCAATTAATCCCATATGGAAAAATGGTCGGGAAATGTTAAATGCGCAGGGATGATTTTTTTCAAAGTTTAGTTTTAATTAAACTTTGGGTTTATTTTTCTGTTTTAAACATATATACATATGTTTAAATCTTTTTTGTATATTTTTTAATATATGGTAACTAAACCAATGTGATTTTCTTACCATAGGGGGCGGGAATAGAATTAATGTTATATTTTAGCCAAAAGGGGGTATATTGTGGGTTTTTGACTTGAATAAGTGCGAATAAAATACTTGTGGCTAAAATAGTTATAATACATGGGTTTTGGGGATATTATATGAAAAGGAATTATATACATAGGAAAAGGTGATTTTCATAGGGAGTTAATAGATAAATTAGAGTTAATATGACAAGGGACAATGTAAACTCAAAATACTTAAATATAACCAAGAAAGTGAGAATTCAAAAGTAAATATCATTGTTATACTTTCATCACTTAGACTTAGAATAAAAAGTGATTTTGAGGGCTTTTCATGAAATATTAGAGGATTTTCCTAAGTAAAATGGGATTTTACTTAGGAAAATATTTTGAGAGGTGAATGAATGTGATAATGGATGATTTCAAGTACTTAGGTTTTTTCAATTATTGGGTCGAGGGTCCAGTCCCTCCAAAAGTCAAGGAAATGCCTTGAGCCCCTTTAATCTTCAAATACCTTAGCACTTAGGGGGAATTAGTGAAATCTTTAGGGAAAAATGAAGGGGAAGTTAATAATCTTGACTTTGCTTTGCTGTGAACTTTTTCCAATGTAGTATCTGCCTTTGCACTTTGTGATGAAAGTAAAATTGAACACATTTAGAACCATCATTCATCACATGTAATTCAGCAACAACATCTACCTACCCTACTTACTTACTCTACCATTTTTTCTTCTTTATTAGGGTGCACTTAGACTGGCAAACCCTTATCACACTTTTCTTTTACAAATGGAAACCTATCTAATTCTACACTTATTACATCCAAGGGCTCAGATTAAACTATTGAGCACCCTTTTTTATCTCTACCTACCTACTTATCTGCCAAGATTAAACTGTTTGGTCAGATATTTATTCTCTATTCTACAACATGAAATTTAAAAATGAATGAGTCAAGTTTAAACAGTTTGACTCTTCATAAATTGTGGCAAAAGTTTGACAAGCTGCACACAATTTTGTTTATTACAAAAAATAAAATAGTAGTGGCATTTAGACTTGCACACTTTCCTGGTCTATTTTTGTTTGGGGTTCATTTCTTTCACTTTTTTGACCATTTTATTCTTTTTACCCTTTGATTTTTCTTTTAGGGTATACCCTCTTTACATTTTTTAATTTTTTTGATTTTTTAAGAATATGGAACACCTTTGCGCAAGAAAAAGGTTTGAACATATTGCATAGTTCAATAAGTCAATCATGAAAAATGATACCTATTGGTATAGGAGTCTAACAGAATGTACATTGTTATAATGTTTGGTGAAGAGGGGAACAAATGATTTGAGTGTTTTATTGGGAGAATTTACATGGAAATTCTAGCACAACAATCTATTAGGGCATAATGATTAGGTGCTCAATTTTTTTTTATCAAAAATTAAAATTTTTAGATTGGTGTGGAACCTGAAATACCGCGTAGATCACGTTGTTATAAATCTAGCGCAACTTGTTTCGTGGAAAATCGACACCGCATGCTCCCAGAAATGAGTTATGTCCACTTTATCAAACAAGAAATTTTTTGAAAAACAATTGGTAGGGACAGCCGAGTCAACATTCTATACTGCTGATTGGGCATACACAGTGGCAGGTTGATTTTGTCAATGGATATCATCTGACGTATGATATTTTTCCAAGTGTTATGTTTTTAATGGGTCGAAATGGGAGTTTTTAATTGTTTGTTTGGATGGCCAACCATAGGATGCCATGTGGCCTAGCCAAGGACCACAACATGGCAGCCCAAGGGCAACCAAAATTGGTTCAAGTACCGAACGGAGCAGGCAAGGGTCGAACCCACGACCTCCAAGTACTGATCACAAGCCATTACCAATATATTATGCCTTTTTTTCTTCGCATATAGTGGTTTCCACATATTTTTGTTGTCATATTGTTTGCATTGTAGGGGATGGGTTCGGGGTCTAGCCCCAGCCCTGATCACTGTCGGGGGCGACAGGCTAGTCCCACGCCCCCCCCAACAGTCCATAACTGTAAAACTTAATGTCATACCATGTGACACCATGAAACCACTGGGACCACAGGTCTACTAGCTTCCCCACTAACCATAACATAAAATTTTGACCGCTATATGTTACCACCATGTTGATGGTTAGCCAAACCATGCGGGGTTTTTCTTTAAAAAAAAATCGAACTTTAGGCCTTATTGGAAAAAGTAAAGCGCTGATAATTTCACCTGGCTTTTGGAGGAATTGGCGCTTTGTTAGCATTTTTGGGGGCGAAATTTTAGGATGGTGCCAGATTTGGTGGAAAATGTGGAGCGGTTAGTGCCAAAACTTGGGAAAGTCATAACCTATTTTTTGACCAAATGCGAGGCATAAAGAGGTTACACAGGAATTTTTGGGCATTTTGGAGTTGATGGAATAAGTTTCAGATTTGTTTGAGCACTGTAAACGTGTAATCACACATTTGAGCATAATAGAAGAGGTTCAAGTCATTGGAAGATAGACCAAGGAGATGTAGCCCAGGCGGGTTGAAATCCTTCATCATGTGATGTTTTTTTACTATTTATGGTTATGTTTATGTCTGTTAGATGTTGTTGCTCAATGTTTTTTTAATGTTAATTTTCTCAAGAAATTCACATAAAAACTCATGGCTAACTTGCAATTTACCTCATAATCCTCAAGCACTTTGTTTATATTCTGAGTTGGAATTTAGCGCAACAAACACTAATTTTCCTCATTCATATCAAGTTGATATCAAAGCACTAGGTTTACGTGTGGAAGGGGGATTTAATTTTTTTTCAAGTGTTTAATTGCTTACAAGGTTGAATATCAAAAGAGAAGAAGGAAATCTTGTGGTTGCAGGTTCTCTAGTTGGAACAACGAGAAGGAGGGAACAGTTGCCACAATCTCCACCAAAAGATTTACCTCTAGTTTTAGTAGAAGCTTTAGTAAGCATGTGTCATGAAGGAGGAAATGATAACATGTCAGAGGATGAGAAGGCTTTTAGGAAGGATTTCTTTGACATGAAGAATATGGTGAAGGTCCTCTATGAAGAGAGGAATACAAGGTTGCAGGGTGAAAGCTCCAGGCCTCCAAGAGGAGAGATTTCTCTAGGAGGAGGAGGTAATGGAAATTATGATAAGACACCATCTACTCCACCATCGTCCTCACCACCATCTTCACCTTCATATTCATCCTCTTCCACTACAATAACCCTTACTTAGACTCATCAACATCCCTCAAAAGGAATTGGTAAACAACCCTTGTTAAAAATTCATCTTAACTTTGAGTTGCCTATGTATAAAGGTTGAGTGAATGCATGGAATATTGACAATTGGGTTTGTTAGTTGTAGGTCTACTCCATAACTTAAAACCTTCAAGATGATGATACAAAGATTCAACTAGCTTCCTTGAGACTGGAGGGTGCATCACTAGTATGGTGGGAAGCCAAGACACAAGATGAGATTAAAGACATGGTAATATCTCACTCTCTTGTTCTAATTTCATTGCTTCAATTAAAACACAATTTTACCCTTTATCATATATGCATAAATCCATTGTGAATTGGCAGAACTTTACACAACTTAAAGGTCAAAATGTGCAAGATTACACCCAAGAATTTAGAAGAAGAGCTCTTATGTTAGGTTTTGATTTGCATTCACAAGACACGTTGTTGAATTATATAGGGGGTTTACATAGCTACCTAAGGTATACTATCCTTATGTTCAATCCCACTAGTCTAGATGAGGTTTGTGTGCAAGCCACTCACCTTGAGGCAAGAGGGAAAAATATTCCAGAAGAGGATAAAAAGAGTCCATTTAAGGGTGGAGCAAAACGAAAGGGTTACAAAGGAAAAGGAAAGAAAAATGCATCCATTAAAAATGAAGGAGAGAAAATGACATGCAAACATTGTTCCAAAGAGGGTCACGATGAATACCATTGTTGGAAGCTTCATCGAGAGATGAGGCCCAACAAATTCAACAACAAGGGGAAACAAAAAACAGTTGCAACCACTCAACAAGATTTGAAATCTAACTTGAGTGATGGAACTAAATTTAAAGCCATGGGTATGAAGGGAAAAGAACCCATTGCTAGCACTAGTTCATTAAAGTTTCACACTAGTACTCCAAATGAAGAAACAAGGATTGAATTATTTCATGCGAGGGTTATTTCAAAACATACAACAATTGAAACACTATTTGATAGTGGGTCTCAAGCCAATTTCATATCTAAATACTTGGTCAAGAAACTTAATCTTGAAACCATTCTACATCACAAACCATATCCATTTGATTGGATATGCAAGAAAAAAAATTTACAGGTTACAAGAAAGTGTATTCTTCGGTTTGTGATCACAACAAACTTCATTGACGAAGTTGAATTAGATGTTGTACTGCTTAAAATTTTAGGAATTGTTTTGGGTATCCCTTACCTCTATTATAGAAAAGTCATATTATATCGCCATGAAAAAAATTACCTCTTGTTCAAATATTTTGTGGAGTATATTGTGAGAGCTCATCGCAAGAAACTAAATATCTCATTAGTTAATGCGGGGAAAATGAAAATACTAGTGAATTCAAGCAAGAATATTTTTCTTCTTATGATAAAACCAAATAATTATATTGATTATGAATCATTTCAAGGCTATGATCCAAATTTTAAATCTGATTTGATTGAAGTGGTTAATAAAAATAATAATATGTTTTAGGAACCAAAGGGATTACCTCCCAAGAGGGGAATCCAGCGTGAAATATAGTTGCAGCAAGATTTTCCTCTTCCTAGCATTGGCATGTATAGGATTTCGGTGATGAAGAAAGCTGAAATCAAAAAGAAATGATTCACGAGTTGTTGGACAAAAGGATCATCTAACCAAGTACTTCACCATGCGGGTCACCTATTGTTTTGGTGCCAAAGAAGGATGGAACATGGCGCATGTGTGTGGATTCCGTGCATTAAATTTTTTTATGGTAAATAAACGTTATCCACTTCCTAGAATAAATGATTTACTTGATTAATTGAAATATTCAAAGTATTTTACTAAGTTGGACTTAAGGAGTGGTTGCCATCAAATTAGAATTATTGAAAGTGACATATGGAAGACAACATTCAAGACAAAGCAAGGTTTGTTTGAATGGCTTGTTATGCCTTTTAGTTTATGTAATTCTCATGCTACTTTCATGTGAGTGATGAATGATGTGTTGAGGCCATTTCTTGATGATTTTTTCATAGTCTAATTATATGATATCTTGATTTTCAGTAAATCACTTGATGAACATGTCATGCATGTAAGAAAAGTACTTGATGTCTTAAGGAAATAAAAATTGTTTTTGAATATATATCAAAATTTCATTTTGGTAAAACTAATTTGGTGTACTTGGGGCATATTTTTGGAGGAGGTTAGTTGAAGATAGATCCCTCTAAGGTTGACATCATTGTGAATTGGCCAATGCCCAAGACAGTCACTGAGGTAATAATTTTTTTGGGAGAAACCCAATATTGGAGGAAGTTTATTACTAAATTCTCTTCTATCGCGGCTCCATTGCATGCATTTAATAGAGTGAAAAAGGTCTTACAGTGGGGAGGCAAGTATAAAAAGGAATTTGATGCTTTGAAAGAGAAGATCAGTTCAACCCCAGTACTTGCACTACCAAAATTGAGACAATCCTTTGAGATTCAAACTGATGCAAGCGACTATGACATGGGTGTAGTCCTTATGCAATACGGTAAGCCCATTTCATTTCATTCAAAAACTTTCAATGGTGCGGTGATTATCTATCCTACTTATCACAAGGAGCCTTATGTGTTGGTTCAACGTGTGAAAAAGTGGAAACACTACTTGATGGGAAAGGAAACCATCATACGCACTGACCACGAACCATTGCAACAAACTAAGTTGTAGCAATCAAGGAACTTTCTATGGATGGTTTTCCTACAGTAATTCCACTTGGTCATCAGGTATAAGAAAGCTATATATAACAAGGTTTCTGATATTCTTTCTAGGCCTATTGTTAGTGCAACTACTTTACTCAAGAATAATTTTGTTTTGCATGAAATTTATGTTGAGCAATATGCATTTGATAGTGACATTCAAGATTTTTATGAAAACTTGAGTCAAGGAAACCAAGTAAAGGACTTGGATTACCATGTACATAATAACTTGTATCATTTGAAAAAGATTTGTATTCCACGAGGGGAGAGAGTTTATTTCATACGGGAAGCACACACTTCTCTTATTGCTAGAAATTTCTGTGTAAGAAAAATAGTGGCACATCTTCAAACATATTTTTATTGGCCTCATATGCTTGAAAATGTGTCACATTTCATTAAAAATTTTTCATTTTGTGCAATCAGTAAGCCTAGGAATAGGAAGTTAGGATTGTCCACACCACTTCCTGTACATTCACGTCCATGGGAGAGTGTTTCTATGGATTTTGTAGGAGGCCTTCCATTGTCAAAAAGAGGTCATGATTATTTGTATGTAGTTGTGGATAGGTTTAGAAATATGTGTATATTAAGTCCATGTAAAAAGAAAATCACAACTGAAAAAAAAATCTCACATATTATTTCAGTGTGTTTGGGTTCATTTTGGATTGCCCACATCCATTGTTAGTGATCGATATTCTCGATTTGTTGAGAATTTTTGTTCAAATTTGTGGGACTTGATGGATACGAATTGAAAAAGAGTATAACCTTTCATCCACAAACATATGGTAAAATCGAGGTGGTAGATCGAATAGTCATACATCTTCTTCAAGGATACTGTAGCAAGAATACTAAGTTGTGGGATGAAAACTTGCACTACATTCAACATGCTTACAACCGTGCAAAACACTCCTCTACACAAGCATCACCATTTGAGGCATGCATTGGATAGTTTCCTAGAATGCCATTGGATTTAATTTTTGGGCAGGATGTTTCTATTGATGGCCATAGCGACATAGACAAAGCCAAGAATTTCATAGAACAAATCCAATTGATACATCAACAAATTCAACATCATCTTGAAAAGAGCCAAGGCAATTAAAAAGCAAGGGACGAAAAGTGTCATGTAGATCACAAGTTCCAAGTTGGTGACAAAGTTTGGCTTCACATTAGAAAATAAAGGCTTAAAGGGGAAGGTAAAAAACCGAAACCAATCTGTTATGGTCCTTTCAGAATTTCGGAAAAGGTTGGTGATAACGTCTTCAAGTTAGATTTTCCTTTATATATGAAAAATTACTCTATTGTTAATGTTGAGAACTTCAGGTTGTATTAGCCTCCTTTGATTGAAGATCAAGGAGAATAGGTTTATATTCTTTCCATTGAGTATTTTTCTCTATAATACCTTGATGAGCTTCAAGAAGATACCATTCTTGATAGAAGAACAAGGACATCAAAATAGGGGAGTGTAGACTACCTTCATGTGGGGATCAAAGGCACAAATCCAAGCAAGGAAAAATGGATCGACATTGGAAAGGTGAAGGAACTGTACCCTCATCTGTTGAACAACTGAAAATTATCTTTGGTGGTCCAAAAGCTTCCAGTGGGAAGGAGTGATCAGGTGCTCAAAATTTTTCTCAAAAATTAAAGTTGTCAGATTAGTGTGGAATCTAAATGACCATGTAGATATCGTTGCTCAGAACCTGTTGGCACTCATTTCATTGAAAACTGACACCACATGCTCCCAAAAATGTGTTCTGTCCACTTTGTCAAACATGCAAATTTTTGGAAAAAAAAAATGTAGGGGCAGCCCAGTCAGCAGTCCATATTACTGACTAGGCATGCACAGTGGTAGGTTGACTTAGTCAATGAATCTCCTCCAACGTATGATATTGTGCCAAGTGGCACACTTTTAATTGGTCGAAATGGAAATTTTTAATTGGTTGTTTGGGTGGCCAATCATAGGCTGCCACATCGCAGCCCGAGTGCCACCAAAATTTTCTCAAGGATTGATCAGAGTGGGCAGGGGTTGAACTCGTTACCTCCAATACTAATCACAAGCCATTACCAATACACTATGCATTTGTTTCTTACCATATATTCGTTTTTGCATAGTTTTTATGTCATATTGTTTGGGTCAAAGGGGAGGGGGTTGGGGTCTATCTCCATCCCTAGTCACCATTGCGGGTGGGACCATGGGCAAGAGGCTATTCCTGCACCCCCCCCCAACGATACATAATCGTAACACTTAATGTCACACCATGTGACACCACGAGACCGTCGAAACTACCGGTTTGCTAGCCACCCCACTAACCATAACATAAAATGATGACCACTATATGTGACCACCATGTCAATGGTTAGCCAAAATATGTGGGGTTTTATTTAAAAATAATAATTGGACTTTGTGTCTTATTGGAAAAATTAAGGCACCAAGAAATTCTCCCAGTTTTTGGTAAAATTGGCACTCCTCAGCTCTTTTAGGGGCAATATTGTAGGATGGTGCCAGATTTGGTGGAAAACGTGGAGTGGTTAGTGCGAAAACTTGGGGAAGTCATATCTTACTAAGTTTTTGAGAAAATTTGAGGCAGCAAGGAGCTACACAGGAATTTTTGGGCATTCTAGAGTTTATTGAATAGGTTTTAGAGATGTTTGAGTATTTTAAACATATGTACTCACAATTTTGAGAATAATAGAAGAGAGACAAGCCATTGAAAGCTGGACCAAGGAGATGTATCACAAGCGTGGTGAAATCCTTCATCATGTGTTGTTATATTTGTTGAGGAGGTAAATCCCCTCTGCGGATAGAGGCGATCCCTACTAGCCCAGCAGGGGTCTAGCAACAATCATCAAATGCTACAGCGCAAGTTCCTAATTGCGAATAAATAAGCCAACAATGGAGGCCTACCTGGAGTCCAGTGCTATGATTCGTAGAAGAGACAGCGTTCCCGTTCCTCAGCCTTGGCAGATCACGATCCCCACGATCTCCGTGAATAGACACCTGCACATGCTAGAAACAACACGAATACAAGCATAAAATCCAGAATACGTAACTATATATCATTCAGAAAGGATATAACTCATCATTATCATAAGCAAAAAACAGAGTGGAACCATAAGCAATAGTCATTCATTAATAAGCAATCGAAAGAGAGTACAACCAATGTTCTGATGCTGAGGTCTCCTTCGGAAGGGTCTCTAGTCGTTCACGTCTCGCAAAGCCTGCCAGGGATAGGACAAGCCTCTCTAAGAGTCTCTCGACGATAGTCTCCTTGCTTGAGTCGGCCTTAAGGGAAAAATGAGGGCTCTTGCAGCATGAAGGCTCTTGGGAATTTGGAGATTCAAAGCTTAGGCACTTCAAGACTAGCTTGCAATGGCAATGGGCAAGCTTTTATAGAAGGAGGAAGAGGAGTTGGGATCCCTATAATTGTGGGATTGGCCCTATCATCAAGGAAGCTTCCATGAGAGGTGGCAAACCACTTCCTCTCTATGGAAATCCGTAGCCAAACTTCCCAACTCAAGATAGATACTAGTTTCTGAGTTTGTTGAAACGAAACTTCCGCCTTTCTTATTTAAAAAACACTCCTTAAATTGGCTGGCATGACTGCGACTCTGGGACACAGCGCCAGTTGGCGCGGCCTCTTTGTAGGATTTACCTCATTGGCGCGAGTGATGAACTGGCTACCCGTGCCAATGCAAAAAGGGATGTTTTTATGGTTTTTTGCAAGGAGATGTCTTCAGGGAAATTGAAGCTCATGTTTAGAGGAATGCAATGATGATGGTTTCAAGGCATGAAATTGCTCACAGGTCACATAATGGGCCCTCCAATGTGCGGGACGGGGAATGGTAGGGACGGTGACAAATTACTGTGTAACAGATGCCCCCTAAAGCATGAGGCCCGAGAGAGAGAGAGGGGTGAAATGCTTTACGAGAACGTGTCCAAATGAAGCTCCGCCATCGGAAAACCTGCGTGGAGAAATACAATTGATATCTCAAGTACATGATGTATATCTGGTATGGGCGCAGCCATCCGAAACAGAGTATACAATAATCCAGATCCAAGGCATGGTCGCAGCCATCCAGTGAGGATCGATAAATAGACTCAGGTATGGTCGCAGCCATCCAGTGAATAAGTCATGTAAATAATAATAATCCACAATATCGTAGCCTGGATTACAACAGACACAATCCAGGGTCTTGCGCTCCATCTCGACCTGAACAAAGTACAAGTTCAAGCATGCTAATATGTGAGCTGAAGTCAAACATGCAAGAACATCGTCTGATTACCAGCCAATGATGAGAGCTGTTAACAGACGCGAGAGGAACCACCAATAATGACGATGGCCCTCAAGGTACTACAGGTACAATCTACGGCATGTGAATCAATGAGCTGGCGTCGAACACCCGTAGAATCACTCGATCGGAGGCCAATGATGAGAACCTCACGTCGAATGCGACGAACCTGCCATTGAGGCATGCAGGCTCCAAGGTACCATAAAGGAAGTCTCTAGATCAGCTTCCTGGATAATGAGCTGAAGTCGACAGGAATTGACCTTGATCGAAGGTGGGCCATAATGTTTCCCACATCATCGACATGAGATAGAAGAACATGATGTTTTTGTGAATTAGGATCATACGAGAATCAGAGGGAGGTTGATATGTGCAAAGGTCAACTTCTCTTGAACATATTGGCGGCACGACAGTGGATTTGGCAGTATTTGACATCAAAAGATCAGAGGTCATAGTGACGAGGCAAAGAGTAGATGAGAGGTCAAAAGGGATCACCCAAACCCATGGAGGCAAGTGAAAAATGAGATGAGATGTCCCCAACCCGACACGAATGCAGACAAGTGCCATGTTCAAGAGCGACATACTGCCGACACGAAAATGATAATGGTTCCATTTTCCCCGCCATTTTGGCGAGTACCTCTTTATTTTTACACAAGCTTGAAGAGGATACCATATTCTTGTCATATAAATCCGTCCTTCGGACGAATCCATCCTAGTACATTTAACGAGCCCTAGGAAGGAGGAACTCGGAGAACGTCATTTCGACTGAGTCTGATGTCATCAAGGTTTAACGAGTCTGAAAAAGGAAGAACTCGGCGTCTTTTCATGTTTAGAGAGTTTGAAAAGACAGCAGAAAAGTAAACTCCAAAGGTCCCTTTTCGTAAATAGTTCCTCAGATCTGAAAAGGTAGAAAACAATATCTGAGAAAACCTCCTAGTCGCAATAGGCTGGGGTATTCCTTTTTCGTAAATAATCCATCCCAGCCCGAAAAAGGGGTAAACGTATACTGGGTAGATGTAGATTCACAGCCACTTTAACGAGATCGAAACGACAAGGGCCTCGGCAATCTTTTCATGTTTAGAGATTCAGAAAAGAGTTGAAAGATGACTCCTCCTGGAGGAACGAGTGGTATAAAGGGTAGCAACTTGTTCCGGTAATGGTTGAACTGCTCATAACAAATAAAGGTCAAGAGGCTGGCTAATAAGACCACTCATCGCAGCGGTTCCTTAGGAACCGGTAAAACAACCAAGTGAAGGCATATGATCGGCCAAGCAGATAGTGACGATGGAGTGAGAAAACCAAGGCTCATCTGGCAAAAACAGGCTGATAAAATGGCAATCACAAGAGGTAAAATGGGAAAGGTTTCATTTTTACACAAGCTTGAAATTAGAAAACTCTGCTTGAAGTTGGTTTCATTTTTACACAAGCTTGAAACAAAGATAAACTATGCTTGAAACCGGTTTCATTTTTACACAAGCTAGAAATAGAGATAAACTATGCTTGAAACCGGTTTCATTTTTACACAAGCTAGAAACGGAGATAAACTATGCTTGAAACCGGTTTCATTTTTACACAAGCTAGAAACGGAAACAAACTATGCTTGAAAAAGTAAGCATGCCCCCAGCATGTTGACTCAATTCGAGGTACATTCCCCCCAAGCTTCAATCCATATGAAAGGCAGATGGAGTGAAGGTTCAAATTACGAGATCTAAGAAAGACTCGACTGGGATTTTACGAGAACTGATCAAAGACTCGAATTGAACAAGAACGTGTTTCATTATTTTAATGAGGTTGAAACATTAAAAGAACTATCCTCAGAACACCTTGTTTCATGGTTTAAGGAGCTTGGCACAAGACAAGGAACTCTGCTCCGATAACCTTGTTTCATTTTTTAAGGAGCTTGACACAAGACAAGGAACTTTGCTCCGACCAGCTTGTTTCATTTTTTAAGGAGCTTGACACAAGAAAACGAACTGTGCTCCGACCAGCTTGTTTCATTTTTTAAGGAGCTTGACACAAGAAAACGAACTGTGCTCCGACCGGCTTGTTTCATTTTTTAAGGAGCTTGACATAGGAGAAGAACCATGCTCCGACAACCTTGTTTCATTTTTTAAGGAGCTTGACACAAGGAAACGAACCATGCTCCGACCACCTTGTTTCATTTTTCAAGGAGCTTGACACAGGAAAAGAACCATGCTCCGACGACCTGGTTTCATTTTTTAAGGAGCTTGACACAGGAAAAGAACCATGCTCCGACGACCTAGTTTCATTTTTTAAGGAGCTTGACACAGGAAAAGAACCATGCTCCGACAACCTGGTTTCATTTTTTAAGGATCTTGACACAAGAAAAGAACCATGCTCCAAACGACCTCATCATAATGAACAATAATTCATTGCTTCCAATAGTTCCACTCCCGATGGAAGGAAAAAATCCTGGAAGTCAGGACCCAATGCCCCCAGCACCTGATGCACGATGGCACAATCACTGAGCACAGGCACGGGGTAGGTAGCCACATAGTTGACCTGCAGTGGGGCAGATACAACGGGTGGATAAAAACCAGGAAGGGATGATGGCGGGCCAGCTGCCACATCAGGACCAAAGAACGAAAGCTGATCAATGGTCACGATCCGTCCTTCATGCGGAAAACAAACCACACGAAAAAGGGAGGAGACAAGAGCTCCCATGGCATAGGTGTAATCGCGCCCCAAGAGTAGATTGAAATCTAAGGGGCCTTGAACAACCATCACGTCCATATGGACGGTTTTACCTCCCAAAGTAACAGGTAACCTTGGAAGGGTCCCTAACGGTTGACTCGTTCTTCTGTTAAATGCCAACAGATTCTGCGTAACAGGCGCAAGCGGCGGTGAACCGAAATCTTGCCAAGTAGTTGAGGATAGAACACTAACAGAGGTGCCTTCGTCTATAATGGTGCTGGGTACGACCAGACCAAAATCCTGCACTGTGATCTCGAAAGGCACATAAGACGGAAGGAGGTATCCTGAAAATCGATTCCAATCAAAGGAAGCGACCAGACTACTCGGAGGGGCTACCATCGAACTGAGATGGTTTTCCCCTGGTGTTACAGGAGAAGAAGGAGCATCCTCCACAACCTCCATTGCGAAGGTGTGAGGAGTATCCTCCGGGACCTCTATCACGGGAAGCGGAGGAGCAGCTTCTTGAGGTATGGGGATAGGAGAATCTTTCTCCAAATCCGAAGAATCTGAAGAAACAAGAAGACCCTGAGGGATGTGAGGTCCACTCTCTACAGAAAAGACCTGGTGCACCGCAGACGGGGTCAGCTCAACCGATCCCACAACCAATGGTTGGTCAGGGACGGATTCATGAATATGAATTTCCGGGGGAGCGGGATCGACCAAGGATGACTCTTGACCAATCGTGGCATCGACTGGTGGAGGACTCAAAGAAAGCTGTTTGTAACCAGCCGGAAGGCACGGTGTAGAAACAGCTGCGTTTTCCAAGACTCTTTTGGCTTCATCCATATACAGACAAGGGTGGATGGCATGGTGCCCTTCACACAACTTACATGGATTGGTAATCTTACCCTGCTTCTTAGGATTTTTACCAGCACCAGTTGAAGACGTGCCCACAACCTGACTCCTGGAAGTCATAGACAACGACGGGCGGTCGTTGGACCATGCTTCAAGCACCTTGGGAATGCCAGGGCAATCTCGAAGAAGATGGTCTCCCGTGCACAACATGCAAGGGAACTTGACTTTCCGTGGAGGGTTGGAAGGTTTATCAAGAGGAGGTGCATTAGAAGCAGCAGCTGCAGCCTTAGCCTCTCTCTTATTGGACTTCTTCTTCTTTGTCTTCTTCTTCTTCTTCTTAGCCACCTGGTTACTTGAATCCAGACTTTCACCAGGCAAAGTAGAAGAGGAGGACGCAGAAACACGCGAAGAAGGAGAGAGGTCCACCTTAGAATCAACATGATGTTTTTCAGGCGGAGGAACTGATTGAACAGAATCCGAGACATTCGGGACCACAGAGGTTGAAAACAACCAAATAGGCAACCCAACAGTTAACCCAGGAAGGGACAACGTTGCCATATAAGGAGCACCAACATTTCCAAAAGGAGGAAAAGGACCAGGATTCCCATCGGAGGGGATTCCTTGGTTGGTGAACTCCGGAAAAGTTGCCATCAGAAACGATCTTCAGAACAACACCCTAAGGAAACTAACTTTAACCAGGAATATTTCGTGGGCAGTTAATTTTTAAAACATTGAAACAAAACTCTACCATTTCATATTTTAAGAGTCGAGAAACAGGAAAAAGGTGACTCTATCTCTTTCAGTTTTGAAACAAGCGTGAAAGGACAAGCGCTTGATGACCTTTTCAAATTTAAAGAGTAAGAAAAGATCGAAATGACTACTCAGGGATGCTAGGCAAAGGGTGTACCAGATATCCGTGAACTGCAATATACACCTTGGTTTCAAAAATGAAAGAGAAATCAACCAAGGACTTAACGTATGTGCAGGCAATCTCCCCGAATGTTGTGTTCAGTGTATCATGGGTATAGGGCAGCAGACTCGGCTTCCTATGGATAAAGGATAGAAACCTAGTGGGGTCTCCCTTTATATACGCGACGGTACAGAGAGCACAAGTCCGTACTAGTGCTGTCTAAAGCCGAGAGGCGAACGACAGCTACTAGGTTTAGCGACGCCAGAACACGTCTCTAACCTAGACCTCTAAATGTTCGTTAATGTTTCAATGCTTCCTTAGGTAAATTGAGTAAATTTTATGGTTGATATTCAATTATGTTTTGGTTTCAAGGCCCTACCGTATGTCATATGACAATCTCCTGTATGCAGCTACATGAGAAAAGAAAACTTTTCAATTCGATGAATGCTATCTAGTTAAGGGAAGAGCTTCAAACAATGATGCAACAAACAGAAAAATTGAAAACGAAACTTTTCCAAACTAGATGACTTTCACTATCCAAAAGTATTCTAAAACATTCAACGAAGCGAATTATGCAATGTAATCTATGCAAAAAAAAATTTCCGAAAACTATGCAATTGTAATCTATGCACAATTTCCTTTTTCTTTTCAAATAATAAGAATGCACTCAATGCATTTTTCGATGAAATGAGAATCTACTTAATGCATGCTTTCAATGAAAGAGAATGCACACAAAGAAATTTTTAGCTCTCAATCATTAAACAATGTGATCTAAGTTCAATGATAAATCTCAAAATATTTTTCAATGCGATGTGATCTAATGCATTTTAACAAAAAGGACACTTTGAGATGAAAACTAAATAAACGCAAAGATTCTTAATGAAGGATGAATGCAAAAGAGATGTAAATAAACACTAAGAATGCAATCGTTGTTTCAAAACACTTTGTAACAAAATTCCTCAAAAGTTGACAAAACAAAAAGAGGAATTCCAAAGAATGAGATCAAAACAAGGCATTCATTCCCTTTTACATCAAGAAATCATGGAAAGAAGACATCCCAAACAATGAGCAATGTAATCTATGCTCATACAAGGAAAATACCGAAAGGGAAAGACACACTGGTGAAGGATTTAGGGAAAAAATCTCAATTTTCACACACCCTGAAATTGGCTCGACTTGTACATTGACAACTAGCGCCAACTGGCGCGACTTGCACATTGACAACTAGCGCCAATGGCCAATTGGCACGGGTTGCTAACTGACAACAAGCGCCAACGCCTGAAAATGAAAAAACAAAGAATTTCTCCCAACCAAGACCAGACTCACCACTTCAAGCAGAATCCAAAACAAACCCAGAAGCAAAGTACTGACCAAAAGAAGCTTCCGAACAAGGGTAACCCTACCACCTACAGGAAATGGCGCGACTGTCTGGCTGTAATCTGCGCCAGACAAGGGATGGTGCAAGTGATGAACTGGAAAACTGCGCCAACTGGCGCGACTGTCAGGGCTAAACTCGCGCCAATAAAGCCAATTATGAAAAGGTGAAAATTTGGAAAAGCAGAGGTCAGATCTGATCCTCTGGGGCTGAACCAAAAGCCAAAACACAAAAAGAGCCAACCCAAAAGAGCCAACCAAGCAAGGAAAACCATGAAACAATCAAAACAAGACTATCAAAACTAGACGTTCCCCAGTGGAGTCGCCAAATTTTTGAGGAGGTAAATCCCCTCTGCGGACAGAGGCGATCCCTACTAGCCCAGTAGGGGTCTAGAAACAATCATCAAATGCTACAACGCAAGTTCCTAATTGCGAATAAATAAGCCAACGATGGAGGCCTACCTGGAGTCCAGTGCTATGATTTGTAGAAGAGACAGCGTTCCCGTTCCTCAGCCTCGGCAGATCACGATCCCCACGATCTCCGTGAATGGACACCTGCACATGCAAGAAACAACATGAATACAAGCATAAAATCCAGAATACACAACTATATATCAGTCAGAAAGGATATAACTCATCATTATCATAAGTGAAAAATAGAGTGGAACCATAACCAGTAGTCATTCATTAATAAGCAATCGAAAGAGAGTACAACCAATGTTCTGACGCTGAGGTCTCCTTCGGAAGGGTCTCCAGTCGTTCACGTCTCGCAAAGCCTACTAGGGATAGGACAAGCCTCTCTTAGAGTCTCTCGACGATAGTCTCCTTGCTTGAGTCGGCCTTAAGGGAAAAATGAGGGCTCTTGCAGCATGAAGGCTCTTGGGAATTTGGAGATTCAAAGCTTAGACACTTCAAGACTAGCTTGCAATGGCAATGGGAAAGCTTTTATAGAAGGAGGAAGGGGAGTTGGGATCCCTATAATTGTGGGATTGGCCTCATTCAGATCACACTAATTTTCCTCATTCAGATCACACAAGGAGGGGTAAGAAAAAACTATGTTTTTCTACAAGGAACCTTTTTTATGCATGTGAGAAGATGGATATCCAATGTCTTTTATGTTTTCAATTATTTTGATCAAATATTGACAAAGTTTAAAATAAAGAACTTGTTATGAAACAATCTCCAATAATATAATAAAGGAGAGATCAATGCCTTATAAATCAACCACTTCAAGGGGGAAACCTTCTTTACATTACATAAATGAGAAATTCTTAGATGATACAAATTACAAAAACTCTTTTCTATATATAGGAGTCCATGGGGTCACAATATAATCCTACTAGACCTAACAATAATAATGTAAGGGCACAATAATAACAATATGGGGGTTACAGGGGTACAACAATAATAATAAGGGGGCTACACTAACAACAATAAGGGACTACACTTGTAATATAGGGACCTAACATGCTCCTCTCCTTAAAAAAAGTGTTGTCCTCAATGCTTGAGCAGATCTGGATGCTCCTGTATAAAATTCTCATCCTCCCATGTAGAATATTCAGTGGGTTAGTTCTTCCACTTGATGAGATACTCTGAAATTCATTGATTTCTTAGCTTTCGAGTTCTTGTTTCCATGACTGCTTTAGGTGCCAATATGATTTTTCCTTGCTCATCAAGTTTTGGCAATATTGTTTGAACTGGAATTTTTTCACATATAACCTTCTTTAAGCATGAAACATGGAAATCTAGATGCACTCGACAAGAAGAAAGAAGCTCCAATTTGTATGTAATAGTACCCATATTTTGCAACACCTTGTAAGGACCATAGTACTTTGGCGATAATTTATTATCCTTCTTAGCTTGCTTGAGGGACATTTTTTTGTATGGTTGTAGCCGTAAAACTACCCAGTCTCCTACATCAATACTTCTCTCACTGCGATGTTGATATGCCTATTGTTTCATTCAATTTTGTGCCAAATTTAGGTTATCCTTTAAGAGTTGGAGAACTTGTTGTTGATGCTCGATGTGATCTTCCACTACTTGAACCTTATAATTTCCTCTTAAAGAGGATGTGTAGGACGGTGGATGATATCCATAAAGTGTCCTAAATGGGGTAATTTTTACTGCAGTATGGAAGGAAGTGTTATACCACCATTCAACCAGAGGTAACCACTTGACCCATTTTGTTTGGTTATCATATACAAACAACGAATATATCCTTCCAAACATTTTTTAACTATCTCAGTTTTCCCATCGGATTGAGGATGATAAGATGAGCTATGAGCTAGTCGAGTGCCCAAACAATAAAATAATTTTGTCCAAACATTTCCAGTAAAAATGGGATATCTGTTGCCTGCAATAATATTTGGGTTTACATGTAGCATTTGAATTGTTTCCATAATTGCAGTAGCAATTGTACTTGCTTTAAATGGATAAGATAATACACCAAAGTGTGCATACTTGGTAAGTCTATCAACTACCACCATGATGACACTCTTTCCATTGTACTTAGGTAAGCCTGTGATAAAATCCATTGAAATATCCTTGCAAGGTTGACTTGGAATCAATAAAGGTTGTAGACGACCCGGGATCTTAACTGTCTCGACTTTATTTTGCTGGAAAACCAAACATTCCACCACAAACTTTTGAATATCAGATTTAAGTCCATCCCGAAAAAATCTTTCTTCACCATGTGGTAAGTTTTTTAAAAATCTTGAGTGTCCTCCTAAGGGAGAAGTCCGCAATTCCAAAAGAATCTTTTGTTTTAGTTGGGAATTCTTACAAAGATATAAGTTATCTTTGTACCATAAGGAATCATTTTTCCAAATAAATGTATCATATGTACTAGGATCTTGTTGCAAATTTTGAATGAGTGCCCACACTTCTTCATCCTTCTTCCATTCATCCCTTGCTTTGGTTATCCAATCTGGTTGGATAATAGAAATGGCACAAAGCAATTATTCCACCTCTTCATCCTTTCTTGAGATTGCATCTGCAACAACATTTAGCTTCTCTTTTTTGTAGATGATTTCAAATTCATGACCCAACATCTTTGTCACCCATTTTTGTTGCTCTTTTGAAGATAGTCTTTGTTACAAAAATTATTTAAGACTATCATGATCAGTTTTTACCTTGAAGTGTCTTCCCATTAGGTAAGGCTGACATTTCATTAGTGCATGTAGTATTTCCAATATTTCATTCTCATAAATAGCTTTCTGTAAATAATTTCCTTTGATTTGATGACTTTTAAAAGAAATGGGTCTTCCTTCTTGCATTAAAATAACACGAATTCCATTTCCTAAGGTATCACATTCCACAATAAAGGTTTTTGTGAAATATGGCGTATCTAAGACTGGTGCTAAGCACATTGCCTCTTTAAGATGTTCAAAGGCCTTAGTCGCTTCATGAATCCATGAAAATTCTTATTTCTTCAATAATGTTGTTAGAGGTGTTGTTATTCTCCCATAATTCTTAATAAACTTGCGATAATACCCTGTTGGCCTAATAAATCCTCGCAACTGCTTTGTTATATCCCAAAATGGAAAAGGCAAGAATATAGAACACATGCACAATTCCAACTACGGTAAAATAAGAATTAAACATGTAGAACTGGAAAAATGTCAGAATACATCAAAACATCATACATATGGGCAGAAAATAGTACAACCATATCATTAGGGATCAATAGCAAGGTAAGTACACAGTGCTCCAAAAGGAATGCACTCAAGCCACAAGATGGATGAAATACACTAAAGAAAACTAGCACTGGAAATGTTGTGCTGCTGCTGCTACTTCTGCTGGAAACTACTGCTACTGTGAAGAATAACTGTGTGCAAGAGGCTACTAGAGTTCTTAGAAATATCTGGGATTTTACCCATGGACTCTACTCAAAAAACCAAGAAATGGTTTGGCCATATTTTAACTTTTGATTTTCGGCCCTTTTTGGGTGGAAAACTACACCCCTACTGGATGAGTTACGCACTCCCTGGAGACAACTGCTAATATGGGGCTAATGATCTATAAGCTAAAATATCACCCACTCAGCTCACTAACTCAACAGCTAATCCCTTCTCCTGATCTCCAAGCTAGAAGCTTGAGATCTGGCTCCTCCTTTCTTTGCTCAAGTTGCTGCTGCAAACTGCACAACTTCTAGAATAGATTGTACTGTCAAGGGTGCTGGAGTTGTAGCCTACTTCTAGATGATGAAAAATGCTCACAGCTCATGTAAATTATCTCTTCAAAGTGAGGGAAATAACCCTCACAAGATTCCAAGCTGAAATACTTGGAACTTCCTTCCTCAATTAGTTATGCCTAGCTGGACTGCAAAATTCCTGAAGGAACTGTTGCTGCATGGAGGTGTAATATGATGGCTTGATGTCGGATATCACATTTCTGCTCCTAGAAGACTGAAATGGAAGTTCAAGGTGAAAGGATGAATCCTACACTAGTTTCCTAGCTGAAATGCTAGAAACTCCCTTCCTCCTCTCAAACCCTAAGACAAGAATGCGTAATTCCTAAAGATGTATATGCAAAAGAAAGGGGTTAAATGTGGCACCAATTTTAGATGATGAATTGATGCTCAAAATAACCTTCCTAGAGTAGGCACTCGAAGTCCCTCATGGATAGGTGGGATTCCCGCTCGGGAACAATCGTGTGTTAAACATCACATCATACTTAGCTAAACAACTGAAGCGTGTAAATAATTTCAAACGACAATAAAATATGAAATTCCATAATGATTTTCTTGGCTACTCTCATCTACCTTATATGGTTGTGATCCTTCCCTAGCCTTGGCCCACCTCATAACTACACTGCACATGTGGCCACTAGTATCCATGAAGACTGCATTGTCTCTCCATGATCTCCATGATATCTACATTTACTTTCCACTCATCCATCATGTGTGCATTTAATGCACCACTTCCTCCATCACTGCATCATTAATTGTCTATCATCTCACTTTTATTCCTCCACTATCTCCATCATCTTCCTCATTATTCTCCATAATCTCCACTCTTCCTTCATTAATGAGTTGCTCCACTACTCCATGATGTTGATCTACTATCTACTAACCACGTTCACACAAAAAAAGTGGATTTTATTAATATATGGGTTTTATGGGTCCCTCCACCCTATTATACTTAACTAAGTAAGAAAAGTAAGAACTCTAATATTCCAATTAACTGATAGAATATTGGGAATATTACAGTCCTCCCCGCCAAAATGTTTCTTGTCCTCAAGGAACTGCAAAAGTGAATGCTACATAAATCCCTCTCCCTCAAAATTTCATCCTCATATGGAAGGTCTCCCCATCTAATCCAATGTGTAATGAATGCCCAGCTCCATAGCTCCATCTCTAGAATATTTAGAATGGCTTCTGTAGTATCCCAAAAGGGAAAACTCAGCAACACATGCATGAAAAATACATTTTCAGAAATATATGCTATAAAAATATAAATAAACCCTTGGATCCATTAGATCTGACTATATGACATCGAAATCCAAGAGGAGATCAGAAACAAATCATATTAGGTGAGGTAAACAAGCCCCCCACACCTAGTATAGCTCAAAAATGTTGAAACCCCAAAACTACTGCAAAGTGAAAATACTGCATAAAGAGACAATGCAGTCTAATGAGGGCTTATAAACAGAAATGGTATATACAAATAGATCTAATATTATATTAATCAATATGGCCCAAAAACTGAGATCTAGTTTCCTTTATACAAATCCAAGAGAACCCGGGAAGGGTTTCTAGGAATACACCCAAATATAGCCCTAAGACTGAATAATCACTACAAACTGAAGCAAAGGAGTATAGAATGATGAAATAAGATAGAACTAATGCAGTTCTGCTCCAAGGTCTCCTTCAAATAAAGGATAGACCCTTCAATCATAGGAAAACTCTCAAAAAGAACCACAAGATCCCCTACTGAAGCTGCGCTCCAAAATAATGCAATTCTAGACTGAAATTACACTGTAGGTGATGGAAATATATTAGCCTGTTGCCAAAGATCTAAAATGTGCTCAAGAACCCTCCAAACTGATCTCCCAAGAGAAGGAATCTGTAATATTCCCAATTAACCTCAAGCTAATTGGAATATTAAATTTTGCTCTACTTTTCTGTTCATGAATAAATGTAAAAGGGAGGAACATGAAAACTCCTAAAATCAGTGAATAAATCAATTCCCCATGTGAACAAGGCTAAATGTGGGCTACTTCAATAAAATAACCTTATGTGTGAAAGGGGTTGAGACTTTTGACTGGGTCAACAGGACCAAATCAACAACATTGTCCAGATTCAATGAACCTCCTAGATGCACAACGCAGTTTTAGATGGAGGCCACATATGTGAAAGGAGCTAAATCATTGAGATGGTTTAGGGTTTTGCAAGATCTCATTCTTATAAAAGGAAGAGGAGGAAAACAAGAGAAGGGTTGTTGAAGACCATATTATTTCTGAAGAATATGTATGCTTAGACATTTCTCATTCTCTTGGCTGTTTAGTAGAGAATAGTGTTGTTTAGCACAATGATCTCCTGTTTAGGAATCCTTCTCTTTCCTTGAGTATCTCTTGGAAGAGACTTGTACGTATTGAACACTATCAGGCTTAAGGCCAACCTTCTACTTCCAACTACAACTCATATCCTGTTGAGGGTTTGGTTATCTTTGTAAGCTGCAGCAAGTGGAGGCTAGATCTTCTTAGATCTAGGCCAACCTAGCGCCCCTTTTCAGTGGGAGAGGCTTCTATCCCATCGGCAAGAGTGTTCTGAATAATTTGAGCTTCATATCTACATCTTGGCATTAGGAAAAACTATTCATCAAGCCTACAGTGCATTCCCTCTTCCAGTACTGTGTTATCTGTAAAGAGGAAAGTTGCAAGGTGTTTTGGAAAAGTTTGAGGAGTGATCTCTAGCATTGGGGATCTGCCCTTCACTATGGCGATCCATGGATTTCTACTCTTATCCATGTCATATTCATATCTGACTTGAATTCTCCTGTATATGCTTCAAAAATTCTGAATAGATCTGCAAATCTGCTGCATAGAATCTCAAATCTGCTCCATGTGCTTCATGATTTGCTGAAATCCCCAGTGGGAATGTAAAGTAGAGACATTATAGTGTATATATCTGTCATAGATATTATCGTTCATGCATTATTTTTCTCTAGATATATTTTTTAATATACTGCTGCAGTACACTCAATAAAATAATGTTGTCAATCCTTTGCAGTCAATTCTATGTGTTGCAGCACCTCATTCTTGAGGGTTTCTTCATCAAAGTCTTCCATTTTTCTTCATGTTCTGATCAATAAAACTCCATATCTGATTTTTGCATAATATTTTATCATAAATCCTCTTTAAAATACGTTGTGCATGTTTCAAAAACTTTCTGTTTAGTCAAGTCATGGGATTTCAGTGTTTTTAAGCCATACCGGGACCGGGAGATCTGTTTAACTAAGTAAAAGTGATTTTTTTTTGGATATTTTCTAGGTGTGAGTCCAAAAATACATATTATAAGGGATATGAACATTATTTTTCCCTATTATCACACAAATATCTGAAAATAACGTTTTTAGGGTATAAATAGCTGCTTTTCCCCACTTTTGGATGATATAATGGATCAAATTTCTTGCTGTTGTACATGTAATTGATGTCTATGTGTTTCAAACACCTTTTCTGAGTTATTTCTCATTTATAATCCAGATTTTTGTTCAAGTATTGCTGCATCCCTATTTGGGAATACTACAGTGGTATCAAAGCAACTTTCTTGGCATAGCCTGTGCTTTCTTTGAAAAAGCCAATATGTATTTTCATGAAAAGAATAGATTGAAGAAGAAGTATTATTACACTGAAGATACAGAAGAAAATGGTTAACCCCTTTATTTGGAAGAATTAAAGGGAAAGAGTTCTCAAAAACTCTATTCCAAACTCTGTATGAGCTTAAAGGAGAAATCAAAGAAATGAAGAGGGGAAGACATGAAGGTCCCTCAAAAATATATTTACATGAAGAAAGCCCAAGTTCTTCATATTATATGTGCAAGCACTAAGCTACAAAATCAGATCCACAATGTTATTCTATGCCCAAATTTACTGCAAGAGAGATGAAGGAAGAAGATGCACCAAAGGAGGAGACTTTGAGTGATTATCTTCAGGAGTATGAATCTAAATCTTAGAAAATCAAGGAGCACTTGAGATTCCAAGAGTTTTTCCAGCTCAAGGAGGAAAGGAGATCCAACAAGTACAATAAAAGGAGAAGAGGTAGATTCTTTCTACCAAATTTTGATGGATCCTCCACATGCACAGCCAAAGCATGGATAGATCAGCTAGACTCATATTTGGATCTACGCCAAGTTTCAGAAAAGGAAGCCCTTAAGGTAGCAGTGCTGCATCTTAAAGGTAAAGCTTATGCTTGGTGGTTGTTTGAATCATTTTCATTGAATAATGTAAATATATCTACTTATGCAAAGTTCACTAGGAGAATGGTGAAGAGATTTGATGTAAAACAAACTAAAACATCTTTGATTGAGCTAGCAAAGCATGAGAATGAAAAACCCTTGCATGAGTTGGAAAGATCTATTTTGAAAACTCCACTTCAAATTTCTGTTGAAGGGGATAAAAACTTTTGTAATACCTTGTCAGAGGCAAGATCCCCATTACATGAGGAGATTTCTTCTCAAAAGGAAATTGTGGAGATTCCTCTTTCAAAGGAAGACCAAGATCCAAGGTCTCTCATTGATAATGATGCATTCTCAAATATTGATGAGAAGGAAGAACAAGAGGGTAGTAACAATGCTGTTGCTTCAGAAGAAGACCCACCATCACATGGGAATGAACATGAAGTTATTTTTTCAAGGGAAATACCTTTTGCACCTTTGCAAATGATTCCCAAGGAGCATTCTGTGACAACATTATTGGGCAGTGATACCTTGCTTAAAGAAGGAGGAGGAAGGATGGATCAGCATCCAATGATGAGGAGCATGCACCCTTGTTTATTTCAAGGGGTTTCCATTCATGAGAAGGAGACTGAACTATGCAGCAAGGAAAGGGACACATCATTCCAACCATTCATACAGTCTACTTCAGATCTTGATGTCTCTTTACATGGAGGCATTCCACTAGGGAGACCCCCTGATGGGAAGAAGAATAAAGTGTTATCTCAACCTTGTGTAGCAGTGACATATTTGGCTACCACAGTGCTGAGATCTATTGATGGATTCCAAGGAGGGATGAACAATTTTCTGAAATTGATTTTGATATTTCTCACTCATCTATTTGTGCTGAAAAAGAAGAACTCAGAGATATATGATGACATTATCATGATGTCAAATGGCCACTCCATATATTTGGGGCAACAAATGATATCTCTACATACAAAGAATATTTATAAAGAAGACAAGAGGGGGCCAACACTCTTGTATGCCTGGGCCAGACTATGGAAGTTTTGAAAAAAAAGAAACCTTTCAAAAGAAGGTTGATCTTCCTATTATTCAATCTTGTCTTGCACAAGATCAACTGCAAGAGAGGCAACAAAGATGGAGTAACTTTACTCCCACACATGAATTTTGCATTAAGCATGTCAAAGAAGAGGACCATGATATGACAGAAGCTTCAGATGATATTTTTATAGCACTGTCATGGCTGGGGAGATTGGATCCATATTGGAAATCACAACTGTTGGTGGAATATTCCAAGGATCTTCACACATGCATGATTCTTGATGACCAGCTACTAGATGAGGGCTATTTAGTCCAATATGGATTCATCTATGGTCATGGTAGAATCTTCTTATCTAGAGCCTCCAATCTCAAGGAGAAGTTACTACGAGGAGCCTATGAAGAGAGCTCTTTCAGCCACACATATTCTATGAAGCTCAAAAACATCATCTTGAGGAGCTATTATTGGGAGGGATTTGAAAAATAACTATATCAGCATTGTCAAAGATGCATGAACCTTGTGGATTTGGAGCAGCAACAAGACTCTAAGATAGAGTTATTTCAGCCAACTCTTCCTACCTTGGAAGGAGGAGGGAGATCCATACACCACTGCACTTGTATAAGGAAAACTATTGGTGAAGAGCATACTTATGTAAATCATGTTTTATTTTTTTATTGTATGCATTCTCTTACTATGTATATGTAGGCCATGACTCCTAAGAGGAGTTCTAGACCTTATAAAATTCATGGCCAACTTTGGGCCAAAACTATTTCTGATTATGGCCACTCCCTTGGTGAACAAAGGGAGATTTTGCAGCATGATGGGTGCTTTCCTAAGGAACCAAATATATCTTCCACTTTCAGCCATGGAGATATATTATGGGCAGCAAGTAAGTGGTGGGAAAAACACTTACCACATCTATATCTAAGGCAGGAAGGAGATGCACTATGTTGGTTTCTCTTGGGTGAGTGTGGGTACTCTCCAAAGATTCATATTTTCTTGTCTCATGCATTGTGTTTCAATGGGAGGGTGCATAAGAAGAAAACATGGTTGCTTTGGTTGACAAGAAGAGAGTTTGGACATCACATGTTAAAACTCATGTCCATACCTTTGGTTGGGATGTATCTCATGTATTTACATGTATTTCTGTTTGGAATGTATCTCATGATCATGTATGTACTTGGGTTTGGGAGAAAATGTAACTCTCACATGAAGAGGCATAAGAGAGCTTGTTTGTATCATGATGATAATGATGCTCTGAAATTTGTTGGGAACATGATGGGAGGAATGACACAAGGGTTGGATGTGTCCATTGGGAATGAAACTTCCCATACTTATGCATACTTCAAGAAGAGGATGGAACATTGTATTGCTGCTACACTATGTCTTTTGTTTCCTGTGTAAGAAGCCATATGATTGACTTATGTCTTTGGGAAAAGTATCTCACATGGGAAGATTTTTTGCAAGATATGTGTTACTTGAGTCACATTCGGCTAACAGCTCTTATCCTCTATTATTTTCAAGCTTTGGAGAAGCTTATGGGAGCAAGAAGGTGGTGGGATGGCCACTTACTGTACTATGTTTTGAGGCAGCAAGAAGAAGAACAACGCTGGTCTCAATGGAGGGACTATTGTCACCATCCAATACATCATATGACACTAAGTTCATGTTTCTTTTTGAGCACATATGGTCATGGCACTTTATTCACTATATGCATGAAAGATTGGGCAAGAAGGGTCCCTAGAATAAATGAAGGGAATCATGAAGTTGCAAGTGTCTTTTGGCTTTATGAGGATTATATTATTGCAGCACAGGATCTACAGCTCCACATTTATCATAAACGGAGGGAGAGACAGCGTAAGTTGAACATTCTTACCTCTCATTTCCAGCCATGCAGCCCCTATACATTACATAAGGATGGGATTGGTGATTGTTTCCATGAGCTACTTAGGATGGCTCACGTTGTTTGGATGATAGCATGGAGATTGGAGTGTCTCATGGGGGATGAATCACCCACCATTTATCATCTCTTATGCCTTAAGAAGACCAATGGACTGCATATGTTTCTTTCTATGTATCTCCCACTTCTTCATGATGACAGCTATTTGGGTTATTCACCAAAGGCAAACTTGTATTCTTGGGAGGAGACAAATCCATTGGAGATTTTGCAAATTCCTTGTGATTTGCTTGAGGACAAGCAAAATTTTGGAGGGGAGGACTATCATATTCCCAATTAGCCTCAAGCTAATTGGAATATTAATTTTTTTTTTAATTTTTTGTTCATGAATAAATGTAAAAGGGAGGAACATAAAAAATCCTAAAATCAGTGAATAAATCAATGCCCCATGTGAACAAGGCTAAATCTGGGCTACTTCAATAAAACACCCTTATGTGTGAAAGGGGTTGAGACTTTTGACTGGGTCAACAGGACCTGTTGGGGTTCCCATGTTTTGGCCAGATTTGCAAGACCAAAATATGAGACAACATCAGAACCACTTTGGGACCTCAGGATCTAGCCCTCCTGGGTCCAGAGAGGGATCTCTCCAATAAAAAAAAGAATGATATATCTTTGAAAGCTCAAAATGAGGTATTAGGCTAGGTATGAAGCACAAAAGGGGGGTTTAAAATGATTTGGTTGGTGAGTTGCTGGGTTGGTCATGAGATCATAGACTGAGAAAGTAATGGGAGGAAAGGAACAAAGCAGCAGGATGTTTCAGCAAAGAGGATAGGTCAAAGAAAGTGCTATCCATTGGGCTATGGAATCATGAAAGGTGATTACATGCAACAACTAGCCAAAGCTTTCAGAGGGCAAGTCATCTAATTCTAAAGGATCTTTTAGATTAGATGGTGGGATGGAACATTAAGGATTGAAAGTGAAAGAAGGAAAGCAACCTAATTTCTGTCTATAGATCAGGTTAGAGGTCATGTAACTCCAGGCCTGCTTGGACATACTCATAGGAAACTCTCAAAGGAGGGACAAAGGGGTAGCTTATAGATCAGACCAAAGGTCATTTAATTCCAGGTCAGCTTTAGCATGCTCCAAGGGAAAAACAAAGATAAGTTTAACAAGAGATCTTGTAAAGGCCATCTGGTTGCACAAGGATCCTAACGGACAGGGCTAACTCTAATCCCCAGTGTTCCCAAATCTTCCAGCTTAAACCCAACACAAACATCTAAAGGAATATTCATTTAATTCATACATCAGCTAGCAGCATAAGGAACTACTACACCAGTTAAATTAATTGAAATCAACCCTTAGATAACACATTTAGCAGAAAACATTGAAGGCAAGGAGAGGAGAGACATAGGGTACCTAACAAGGGTAAATCCTATGCCATATTTCTAATGCAAGCCAGTAGAAAATGAAACAGTGTGAAAATGTAAAACACAGAGTTAGAAAACATCACCAAAGTAATAGACCAGGATCCTGTGAAATGTGATTTGATTAATTGATGCAAAACCAGTCACATACACTGAGCTCAATAGCTGTTACAATCCAAACTTCTCCTCCTAGCCTACTACATAGAAACTACTCTGCTAATCCCTCCCAAGACTGTTCTAACAGTTAGAACTGAATCCCTTCTAACTGCAATGGCAGCAGTCGAACAACAACCTTTACAATCTGTTATCGAGAATTCTTATAAGAGAATGAGAATAACACGACTAGATACAAATTAAATGTGTTCATTAAGACAAAGTGGTGGAATAATTCATGCCCACACTGCTTAATGGCTCTGCAGCGCTGTGTGTACCTTGTAATCTGCTTCGGGATTCTTTTTCAGGTCAAGATTGACCTCAGATATTTCTTTGAAGTCCTTTCTGGTGTTTGGAGCTCTGCGCTAGCCTTCTGGAATAAATGCACTGGGTGAAAAGTCCGCAAGGTCTCCATGCTTCATAATGGTGGTCCTGACAGTCTTTAAGAAGCTCTTGTCAGTGCAATTAACTGCTTCTGGGCTCGAGGCGGCATGGAAACTGCTGTAGGAAGGTGTACCTCTGGAGAAAACACGTTCTGCTATTAGGTAGCACTGTTATGACTTGCTGGTGCGCTCATTAGTCTTCAAGCTGAGCCTTTTCCTTTGAATGCGGGGTTAAAAATTAGTTACATCAATAATAGAAATTAACCCCTCTGAATCTCTTCTGTTGGTCCCCTGGCAAATGCTAAAGTGGCCATCTCTGTGCTATCTGCGTAATAAAATAAATATGTTACAAACCCGGGCGGTGGTGGAAAAATGTTGCGAAGGCCGGAGGAGTGGTGGCAGAGTGGTGGAGAAACAATGGAGACAATGAAAAGTGGCGGAGAAATGATCGCATAGTGTAAAGCCCAAAGGTTGACATTTGGGCGAATTACAAAGGGAAACAAGGAAAAACGATGAGGCGGAGCCACGGATGTGGGACCCGGTCATGGGTGGAGGGCGATTCACTTTGGACTATCGGATCTCGGAGGAAAATCGATGGCCACGATTTAATCGGAATAATTGAAATCGAAAACGGACAAGAGGTATGCACATTTCATAATTTGCGATGTGATTGGAATGTGCGATGCGATTGGAAAGGGAAAGTGATGACCATTGGATCTAGCGGAAAGATCAATGGTGGAGATGTGGATCGGGGGATCGCAATCGGAGGGGACAGAAAGGGGCGGCACCATTAATCTTCCGATTGCGATTGGGGAGAGACATGCGATGGCCATTGGATCAGCTAGGAGATGGACGGCTAGGATATGTTGAGAGCAATCGCAATCGGAGAGAAACAAGTGTGACACATTGCAAAGGTTTCGATTACGATGGGGCGGGAAGCGCAATGACCGTTGGATCATGGATTAAACAGATGGTAGGGATTAGTTCAGGGGATAGTGTGATCGGGGAATCGGAGGGAAAGACTACGACCGGATCAATCAGGGGAAGGGTGCGATCGGGTCAATTGGAGGATCGGAGCAATCGGAGGACCAGAGTGATCGGGGAATGACTTGCGATCCGATCAATCACATCGTAAATATTTGCGATGAGCCGATTGGAGGACTTCACATAAACATTGCGATTGCGATCTAGGCGAGGGTGCGATAAAGTGCCAGCCGTCCGATCTAAACGACAGATCAATGGTGTAAAACATGGCGGGGGACTTATAGAACAAACCAATCGCATCATAGTTTTTTTGATGTTACAAAGGAAAGCGCCCGTCCGACACTCCAATTGTGATTGGCTCCCAAGGCTTTAAACGCTTGGTCTTAGCGCAAGGGTATATGTGGGGAAGTGGTTGAAAGGGTCTGGCGGGAAAGGGGCTAAGCCCTATTATAAAGTCGAAAGTGGGTTTTTAGCCCATTTTAAGTGAATTTTGGGACTAAGGAAGGTTAATGATAGAGGGATAAAGGGTGAATTAAACCAAAAAAGGGGCATGGGTAGAATTTGAAAGGGGTTTTGGGAGGATTTATAAGGGGAAGAAAAGAGGATGGAAACAACGGCTTAGGGGGAATGAAATAAGAGGGAAACTGAGGCCTTTGGGAATTTCTTCACAAACAGAGAGGCTTTCTAATGGAAATCAGCAGAGGGGATTTTATCAAAGGACAAAGGCACAAAGAGGCCTCAAGGATGATGTGTTTTCAGAGGGAAATGCATTCCTTGAAGGCTCAAAAACATTTTAGCCCCCTATTTTCTTGTCAAAAATTTATGGGGGGCTAACAGGACCAAATCAACAGTGTTTTCTAGATTCAATGAACCTCCTAGATGCACAACGTATTTTTAGATGGAGGCCACACATGTGAAAGGAGCTAAATCATTGAGATGGTTTAAGGTTTTGCAAGATCTCATTCTTATAAAAGGAAGAGGAGGAAAACAAGAGAAGGGTTGTTGAAGACCATATTATTTCTGAAGGATATTTCTGTTTAGACATTTCTCATTCTCTTGGCTATTTAGCAAAGAATAGTGTTGTTTAGCACAAGGATCTCTTGTTTAGGAATCCTTCTCTTTCCTTGAGTAGCTCTTTGAAGAGACTTGTACTTCTTGACCATTATCAGAATTAAGGCCAAGCTTCTACTTCCAACTACAACTCAGATCCTATTGAGGGTTTTGTTGTCTTTGTAAACTGCAGCAAGTGGAGGCTAGATCTACTCAGATCTAGGCCAATCTAGTGCCCCTTCTCAGTGGGAGAGGCTTCTATCCCATTGGCAAGAGTGTTATGGATCATTTGAGCTTCAGATCTACATCTTGGCATGAGGAAAAAATATTCATCAAGCCTACAGTGCAGTCCCTCTTCTAGTATTGCGTTATCTGTAAAGAGGAAATTTGTAGGGTGTTTTGGCAAAGTTTGAGGAGTGGTCTGTAGTGTTGGGGATCTGCCCTTAATTGTGGTGATCCATGGATTTCGGTTCTTATCCATGTCATATTCAGATATGATCTAAATACTCCTTTATATTCTTCATAAATTCTAAATAGATCTGCAGATCTGCTGCATAGAATCTCAGATCTACTCCATGCACTTCATGATTTGCTGAAATCCCCAGTGGGAATGTAAAGTAGAGACATCATAGTGTATGGATATGTCATAGATATGATTTTTCAAGCATTATTTTGCTCTAGATAAAAATTTTAATCTACTTCTGTAGTACACTCAATAAAATAACGCTGTCAAGCCTTTGCAGTCAATTCTATGTGTTGCAACACCTCATTCTTGAGGGTTTCTTCATCAAATTCTTCCATTGTTCTTCATGTTATGAGAAATAAAACTCCATATATAATGTTTTCATCATATTTTATCATAAATCCTCTTTAAAATAGGCTATGAATTCTTTAGAAACTTTCTGTTTAGTCAAGTCATGGGATTTCAGTGTTTTTAAGCCATACCGGGACCGGGAGATCTGTTTAACTAAGAAAAAGTGATTTGTTTTCGGATATTTTCTGGGTGTGAGTCCCAAATTACATATTATAAGGGATATCAGTGTTATTTTTCCCTATTATCATGCAAATATCTGAAAATAACATTTTTAGGGCATAAATAACTGCTTTTCCCCACTTTTGGCTGATATAATGGATCAGATTTCTTTCTGATGTACATGTAATTGATGGCTATGTGTTTCAAAAAAAAATTATGAGTTATTTCTCTTTTTTAATCTATATTTTTGTTCAAGTATTTATGCATCCCTATTTAGGAATACTACAGAATCCTTCCTGCTATGAAAAACCAACTTAGAAAGTGAGTTTCTCAATCCTCCACTCCAACACCCTACAAATCAACACAATATTCTATACAAACTGTGTTGTAGCTGAATACTAAAGCTTGGCCCCAATGCCGGATGTTTGGAATGATAGATCAAGTCTCTCCCAAGAGCTACTCAAAGGGAAGAGATGGAATTCCTAAACACGAATACCTAGTGCTAAACAACACCAACAATCTTAGCTAAACAGCTAAAGAGAGAAAAATTCTAAACAGACATATCAAAATATGATTCATAAGCTAACTCCATATGGCTGCCATCCTCTTCCTTATAAACAATGTGAGATTTCTCACCTTGGGGCCCACTCATTAGGGTTTCCACCATCACACAATCAATCTCCCTCCAAAGCTGCGGTGTACCTTCATCAATGCCACTCCTCCATAACATCGTTGTTTGATTTGGTCAAGGTTGACCTCTTCAACCTACTCCTATCCCTTTCACACCTAAGGGTCTTCAATCCAGCTCTTAAATAGTTGTATAAACTAATCTATATTCATATTGAGCTACCTTATTGATGATCCACGCCTCCCACATTACTGTTGTTGACTTGGTCAAACTTGACTTTGTCCACATCCATTAGTCCTTTTTCATACATGACAGTGCAAGATCCAGTTATTATAATGATCCCTTTTCACATCAAGAGGGATTTTATGCTTATTCAAGATAAGTATGGGTCTCCTACCCCATTTATTCATCTAACTAGGTGCTAAAAGAAAAATCAGTATTCCTATTAGCTGCATGCTAATTTAGGAATATTACAGTCCTCCCCTCCCAAATGTTGCTTGTCCTCAAGCAACTGCAAGGATAAAACTGAAGAGCCTTCTCTCCTCCTCATGTATCATCCTCATATGATAAATTCCTCCAAAAGATAAGATGTCATCTCATCAATAAATCTCCAAGTTGCCCCTCCCAAGTATGCAAGCTAGCTTTTGGTGAGCATCCAAAATAGCTATCATCATGAAGAAGTAAAATACCCATGGAGGCAACAATGTGCAGTCTAGAGGCCTTCTCGAGGCAAGAGATCTGATATATATTGGGATCTATCATCCCCATGTGAATCCCCCAACCCAACGCTATCATCCATACAAAATGAGCCACCCTCCAAAATGGTAACTCATGAAAATTCTCCTCCACTTTTGTCTCCTGCAATGTAGGTGGGATGAATAATTGATCATGGTAGACAAAATAGCCTACCCCACATTGTCCCTCTCTCCACTTATGATAAGTGTAGAGTAGCTGCTGATCTTGGGCTGCAATAATGTTTCCCTCAAGTGGCAAGAAGAAGATTGGATCTCCAAAGATCCTCTCTCCAATGTCATGAATCATGTTGGCCCAAACCATCCCATACAAAACGAATAACACATCATCACCATATGGCATCCAAATCAGAAAATTTTTGAAGGCTATGTGCAATTTTGGATGATACCAATGGTCTCTCAAGTGGATACAAAATATTCTTTCCAACTGATGTTTTAGAAGATCATGTGGCAAGTTTCCCTCCAACAAGTTGCTAGTTGTGCATGTTTGCTCATCTACTATGAAGTAGTAAATAGAATTATATATTAGTTGAGCATGATAAGAACAGTAATATACTTGCCCAAATTCATTCAAAGAATGGCTATCTCCATCATACATGTTGGTCCTAGAATGACCATGAAACCCAAAGATAATCTTGCCCCCTTGTCAAAAAATGCACTGTACATAGATGGTAAAAATATGCAAATACTTTATGAAATGATCAATAAGTACATAAATACATTTCTTACCATGAATTGTGAGTAGGTTGAAAGTGAGGTCCATAGATGAGCCCTCCCATGAGAATATACTCATAAAGGTCTGTAAAATGAAGGGATGTATACTCCCCTTGGAACACTCCATCAATAGATGCATACTCCCAAGTGACAGCGCTGTTGGCCTTAGTGATAAGGATCTTGCCACTCCATGACCCCATTATTTGACATGCCATGTGCCAAATTCATGCACCATCATGATGCTATGTGTGGGATTCTCCTTCCTATGTGGATGTACCTCCTGATCCTCACTGGGTAGCCTCTTTGCACTTTGATTGTGCCATCCCTTTCTCCTGAAATATCATGCCAAGTTTGGGAAAAATTCTTCCCGTACTCTTCCAAGAGTATCCAAAGAAAAAATATCTCTTTCTTCCCCTTCACAACTCCATCATACAAATCATGAGGTGAAAATATGATGATTGACATGAAGAATGTCGTATCAAAACAATGCACCCAAACTCCTTACTGCCATATGATGTAAGTGCCGTGCCAAGTTCCCTCCACCAACATACCCTTTGAAGAAGGATATGTCACATGATGGCTAAACTCTTTCAAGAGTAGCCAACGTAGCCATGCCTCCTGCTGCCCTGTGTCATAGATATGTAGGTGACTCACCACCCTCTTGCTTACCATCCACACCCTATCATCCAAATGTGGGTGTCTCTTATCATGCTCCACCTTGGTATAACTCCAATGGAGAATACCATCCTCCCATATCAAATTTATACTCTTGCATTTCATGGTATGTTGAAATGAAACCTCTTGGAGATCTCCCAATGAAGACTCCTCACCAATGACCATATTGAATCCATAAGGATCCAAATATGCTGAAGGTAAAACCTCCTCATAGGGTTGTACAATGCTCATCTTATCCTCCAAAAATTCACACCCCAACTCCCGAAGTTGTGTGCATCTCAATAATGAATAGTTAGGAGGATTTTTTATCGCTTCCTTGAAAAACCCAAGGCTGCACAGTGCAGTGAAAGTTTGCTGCTCCAAATCAGAAATATCTTTTGACCCTTAGTCATGCAATGGAATTTTTCCACCACCCTCCATAAAATGTGCTGAAATAATAGAAAGTGGAAACTTATGCATACCTTGGTGTAGCTTGGGAACATCTTGTATGGCTACAAGGGTTCCTTCCTCCAATGTGATGGCTCCCCCAACTGCTGAAGATGATGGCTGCTCTTCCATAGTTGTATCAACATTGGTACAGGTCTCCTCAAATGGTGGTGAAGGCTTCTCCTCCTATGATTTCTTCTTGTCAAATTTTTTTTATCAAACTTTGAGTAAAATATGCAAATTCACTCACTCTTTCATGACTCAAATGGTTGAACCACCAATTTTTTTCTTCACCCTCAAGGTGCAGTGCTGCAATCTCACCAACCTTTCTTTCTACCACTCGATGTAGTAGGAAGAATGCATCTAGCTTCATTACCCAAGCCCTTGCTGTAATCATGGATAGCCCATCAAAAGTAGACAATATAAATCTATTGCCCCTCATTTTCCTATTGCTGCAAGGCCTCCTTTCTTCTCCAAGTTGAATAAATTGTGGAAGAGATAGAGTCTCCTTGAAAGCTCTAGGTTGAGACTTATATTCTACCAGGTATCCTCTTAGGATCTCATGTTCCAAGTGCCCTTCCTCTCCATGATTCTTGTCTTCTTCCTCAAAAGGAAATGGCATAGTGTATTGCTTTGAAGTTCTTTGCAACACTGGTTCTTTCTTCTGAAAATAGGAAGTACATGTACTTCCCTCTTCTTGAAACCCTCTAGTGGTCTCATTGTATCTTTCCTCTTGCATTTTCTTAACCTCCTTGGAGAGGTTATTCATGGATCTGAAAATTTATGAGACAAAGCTCATTCTCCCCATAATTCTAATCTCTTTATATATCATATTGGTTGAAACTCACAAACTGAGCCATGATTATGCTCTGATACCACTGTAGTATCCCAAAAGGGAAAACTCGGCAACACATGCATGAAAAACTCATTTTCAAAAACATATGCTATAAAAATCTAAATCAATACTTGGATCCATTATATCTGACTATATGACATCTAAATCCAAGAGGATATCATAAACAAATCATATTAGGTGAGGTAAACAAGCCTCCCACACCTAGTATAGCTCAAAAATGTTGAAACCCCAAAACTACTGCAAAGTGAAATTACTGCATAAGGATACATCGTAGTCTAATGAGGGCTTATGCATAGAAATGGTAGAGACAAATAGATCTGATATTATATTAATCAATATGGCCCGAAAACTAAGATATAGTCTCCTTTATACAAATCCAAGAGAACCTGGGAAGGGTTTCTAGGAATACACCCAAATACAAATGGTTATCTACAACCCTAAGATTGAATAATCACTTCAAATTGAATCACAGGAGTATAGAATTCTGAAATAAGATAGATCTGATGTAGATATTCTCCAAGGTCTCCTTAAAAGAAAGGATAGACCCTTCAATCACAAGAAAAATCTCAAAAAGAACCACAAGATCCCCTACTAAAGCTTCCCTCCAAAATAACGCAATTCCTGATTGAAATTACACTATAGGTGATGGAAATATATTTTCCTATTGCCAAAGATCTGAAATGAGCTCAAGAACCCCCAAAACTGATCTCCCAAGAGAAGGAATCCTTCCTCCTATGCAAAACCAATTCAAAAAGTGGGTTTCTCAACCCTCCACTGCAACACCCTACAACTCAACACAATATTCTGCAGAAACTGTGATGTAGCTTAAGACTAAAGCTTGGCCCCAATGCTGGATGTGTGGAATGATAGATTAGGTCTCTCCCAAGAGCTAATCAAAGGGAAGAGATGGAATTCCTAAACAGGAAGACGTAGTGCTAAACAACACCAACAATCTTAGCTAAACAGCTGAAGAGAGCAAAAGTCTAAACAGACATATCAAATATGGTTCATAAGCTAACCCCATATGGCTTCCATCCTCTTCCTTATAAAAAAATTTGAGCCTTCTCACCTTGGGGCCCACTCATTAGGGTTCCCACCATCACACAATCAATCTCCCTCCAAAACTGCGATGTATCTTCATCAATGTCACTTCTCCATAAGAGTGTTGTTTGATTTGGTCAAGGTTGACCTCTTCAACCTGCTCCAGCCCCTTTCACACCTAAGGGTATTCAATCTAGCTCTTAGATAGTTGTATATACTAATCCATATTCATATTGAGATGCCTTATTGATGATCCACTCCTCCCACATTAGTGTTGTTGACTTGGTCAAACTTAAATTTTTCCACATCCATTAGTCCTTGTTCACACATGAGAGTGAAATATCCAGTTATTATAATGATCCCTTTTCACATCAAGATGGATTTTATGCTTATTCAAGATAAGTATGGGTCTCCTCCCCCATTTATTCATATAACTAAGTGCTAAAATAAAAATCATTATTCTTATTAGTTGCATGTTAATTTAGGAATATTACAACAACTATATAGCTAGATGCCTCTCCTCATCAATGAACCTCCAAGTGGCAACCATATTATGTTCTAGATTCTATCCTCTACATGAGACATATTAAGTGAATTGGTTCCTCCCCCCAAAGGAAAGTCCCAAATCATGAACTATCTCTCCAACCCATGCTACATGGAGTAGGATGTACCTCTTCGGTATCCCATCATTGGCCTTGTTGGCCCTGCTTGCTCCAAGCATCCTCTCGACACTGTGAAAAATAGGAAATAGATAAATATGGGTTGACATGTTAAATTTCAAACCATACTCTCTCAATAACAACCACCGCAGTAATGCCTCTTTCTACCATACCACCCCATCATCATATCAAGTATGGTGGCCATACTCTCCTAACATAAGCCAACGCAGTAAGGCCTGTTATTTTCATCCTCCATCCTCATCATGCAAGGTATGGTAGAAATTCAGCCCATAATCTCCCAAGAGTAACCAAATCAGAAATGACTCTTGCTGCCACCTCACATCATCATCATGCAAGCCATGAAGAAACAACATACTGACTGACATGTAGACTGTCACATCATCCCAACATAACCAAGCTCCCTGCTACCACATCATGTGAGTGCCATACCATGTCCTAAACAATAACACACCCATTGACATAGGATATGTCATGTGATGGCAAAACTCTCTCAAGAGTAACTAGCACAACAATGCCTCTTGTTGCCATGTGTCATAGATCTTCAAGTAGCTCACCAACCACTTGCTCATCATCCTCACCCATCCATCTAATTGTGGGTGATGACCCATATCATGCTCCAACTTGGTATCCACCCAATGTAGAATACCATCCTCCCTAATATAATGATATTTTCACTCCATGATATGTTGAAGTGCATCCTCCTTGAGGTTACTCCATGAGAACCTCTCATCGATGACCAGGTAGAATCCATAAGATTCTAAATATGTTATAGGTAGAAACTTCTCTTTGAGCTATGAGATGCTCATCAAGAAGGCTCCATCTTGATAATGGAAAATGGAATCCATCATAAGATGTATACCAACTATAATCTATCCATCCAATGCTTCATGAGTGAGGTGGTCATCGGAATTCTCCAAGAATAGTTGGCCCGCCAACTCGTCACTGCTCCTCAGTGACAGCAATGTTAATCTCCATGATGGTGCATATGTTGTCTCATGGCCATACACAATGCTGAGCTCATAGCCTGGAATTGTATTAATTAGGAGTATGTTCATCCCATCCTCTGAAACTCCACGCTTCAACACAAATTGTTGTGCGTAGCTCAATACTGAGCAAATAGGATGGCTATACATCTCCTCCTTGAACAAGTCAAGGGTCCTCCGCGCAATGATAGTTTGTTGCTCCAAATCAGCAAGGTGATCTAACCCTTGGTTATGCAATTTCCCTGATGGCATGATCCCATAAAACTCAAATTGAAGTGATGAAATAACATGGGATGAATTTTTTTTCAAACCTTGGATCAGCTGAAACTTGGGAACATCTTGCAAAGCTACAAGATTTCCTCCAACCAGTGCAATGGTTTCTCCAACTGCTGGTGATGGTGATGGTTTCTCCTCTACTACTGCACCAGTGATAGTATCTGCCTCTTCTTCCTCATGCATCTCCTAAATCATGCATGGGACTCCCAATGTCAAGAGCTCAAAACCATCTTGCAAATATGCAAGTGCTCTTTCTCCTAATGCAAGTACTTCTATAGTTGGTGGTGGTGGTAGTTTCTCCCTTTCTGGACTGATATTGCTGACATCTTCCTTTTGCTTCTCGTATACTTTATCATCAATGATGGGAAATGTCACTATGGAAAGTGTCTCTGGTTTTCTTCTATCAAACTTCTTTATCTGCCTTCGACTGAAGTCTGCATAAGCAGTCACTCTTACATGTTTCAAATGGTTGAACCACCAATCATTTGCTTCACCCTCAACGTGTAGTGCCACAATCTCAACAAAATCTCCTTCCGCTACTGGATGTAGCTAGAAGAATGCATATAACCTCTTCCTCCAAGCTTTTTTTATGCTTCTGGATGACCCATCAAAATTAGGCAAGAAGAATCTATTTTTTATGTGCCTTTTTCTTCTATTGTAGATGCAGGGCCTTTGGTCCTCTTTGATTTGAAAGAACTGTTGGAGAGTTAGATTATCCTTGAATGCTCTAGATTGATATTTTTACTCTACAAGATAATTAATCAGAGTCTCATGCTCTAAGTATCCTCCATCTCCATGTCATTCATCTCCTTCTTCAAGGAAAGTGGACATAGAAAAGTGTTGTGGAGCTCTTTGCATTGCCGATTGTTTATGTTGCTCATAGGAAGTGCTTGGACCTTCCTCATTCTGAAACCCTATTGAGGTTTCCCTTTGCCTTCCCCTTCTCATTTCTTTAATCTTTGTGGAGAGATCGTGCATAGATCTAAAGAGAAGAATGGCAAAACTTAATCCTTCTGCCATTGAAGACTTCTTCTTTTTCTTCTTCTTCTTCCTATCTATGATGTCATGAAATGCCCACAAGCTGAGCCAAATATCATGCTCTGATACCACTGTAATATCCAAAAATGGGAAAGACTTCAATCAAGAACATATGCATAATTCCAAATAAGAATAAAACATACAAAACTAGAAAAGTGTCGGAATACATTAGAACATCATACATATGAGCATAAAAAACTTAGCCATATCATTATCTATCAATAGCAATGTAAGTGCACAATTATCCAAAAGGAATGCACTCAAGCTACAAGATGGCTAAAATACACTAATGAAACTTAGCACTAGAAAGTATAAACTACTGCTCCTAGGAAGAAGATATATGTTCAAGAGGATTCTGGTATGCTCAACAAGATCCAATATTTTAACCATGGATTCTACTCAAAAAACCCAACAAAACCCAGAAATGGTTTAACCAGATTTTGAGTTTGGAATTTCGGCCCTTTTTGGGTTGCACACTGCACCCATGCTGGCTAAGTTACATACTCACTGGAGAAAAATACTAATATGGGGCTAAATTAATGATCTAACAGCTGAAATAACACCCACTCATCTCACTAACTGAAGTGATGATCCCTTCTCCTGATCTCCAAGTTAGAAGCTTGAGATCTAGCTCCTCCTTTCTCTGCTCAAGTTGCAACTGTGAACTACATAACTATTGAACTGGACTGCACTACCAAGGGGGCTGGACCTGTATCCTACTGCTAGATGATGAAAATATGCTCACAACTCATGTAAATGATCTCTCCAAAGTGATTGAAATACCCCTCACACGATTCCAAGCTGAAATACTTGGAATTTCCTTCCTCCTTTAGTTCTTCCTAGCTAGACTGTGAAATTCTTGAAGGAAATTTTGCTATGTGGAGGTGTAATATGATGGCTTGATGTCGGATATCACAATATTGTTCCTAGAAGACTGAAATGGAAGCTCAAGGTGAAAGGATGAATCCTCCACTGGTTTCCTAGCTGAAATGCTAGAAACTACCTCCCTCCTCTCAAACCCTAAGACAAGAATGTGTAATTCATGAAGTTGTATATGCAGAAGGGAGCGGATGAATGTGGCACCAATGTTAGATGATGAATGGATGCTCAAAATAACCTTCCCAGAGTAGGCACTCAAAGTCCCCCATGGGTGAGGGTGGGATTCCTGCTCGGGAACACCCGTGTGATAAACAACACAATAGACTTAGCTAAACAACCGAAGGGTGCAAAGAATGTGAAACGAAAATACAATATCAAATTCCTGACTGATTTGCTTTGATTCCCTCATCTTCCTTATATGGTTGTGAGCCTTCCTTAGCCTTGGCCCACCTCATAACTGCGCTACACATGTGGCCACTAGTCTCCATGAATACTGTATTGTCTCTCCATGATCTCCATGATATCTACATTTACTTTTCACTCCTCCATCATGTGTGCATTTAATGCACCACTTCCTCCATCACTACATCATTAATGCTTTATTATCTGACTTTTATTCCTCCACTATCTCCATCATCTTCCTCATTATTCTCCATAATCTCCATTCTTCATTCATTAATGAGCTGCTCCACTACTCCATGATGATGATATACTATCTACTAACCCACATTCACACAACAAAAGTCGATTTTATTCATCTATGGGGTTTATGGGTCCCTCTACCCTTTTATTTACTTAACTAAGTAAAAAAAATAAGAACTCTAATATTCCAATTAACTGATGGAAAATTGGGAATATTACATGCTTTATGGTTGTAGGGAATTTTCATTCCTTAATGGCTTTAATTTTGTTAGGGTCTACCTCAACACCCTTGTGAGATACAATATTACCTAGGTATTCCACCTCTTGTACTCAAAAGAAACATTTGGAGGTTTTTACATATAATTGTTTCTCCTCCAATAGTTTGAGCACCTTGTCAACATGTTGAACATTGTAATATTCCTAATTTAGCTTTTAGCTAATTAGAATATTAAAATTTTTCTTCCTTAATTAATATATGGATAAGAGGGTAGAGGGAACCATAAATCCCTTTAGTAGGAATAAAACCACTTCTCAATGTGAATGTCGATCAATGCATCTAGATGGGGTCAAGATGAATAAACCAATTCTTGGTTTGAATGTGGGTCAATGCATGTGTATGGGGTCAATTTGACCAAATAAACAACGTAGTCATGGAGGTAGTGGAGACAATGGAGGATATCGTAGTCATAATGGAGGTTAGTGGCCATGTGTGTAGCATCATTATTGTGTGGGGCCAATAGGGTGAGGGTCAACAAGAATATAAGGAAGGGGGTGGTGTAGAAATTATATACAAGATGCATGTATATATCCATATTCTCCTAATTTAACAATATTTATCTTATTGCTAAATACAAAATCCTTCCACTGTTAAAATTTTGCGGAAATTAAAATCAATTGCAAACACATGAAGCAATAAAAAAAATCACACATAACACAGTTGTTTAAAGGGAAATCCTGAAGATGAAAACCCCAACTATCATATATTATGTATCATGGAGATCATTTAACAATCTCATACAAATCTTAGAACATAAAGCTCTCAGTACAATCAATCGTCACACACTAATCAGAAGAAATCTGCAAATCCATCCACCGATTTCTTGCCACCTGCTAGCTTGCCTCCACTGCGCAATCCCTGCTGAAGAATAGCTTTGAATGAATTCGAATTACCCTTGCCTTGAATGTGAAATCCTCATTGGCAACTCGAATGTGCGTGTGGTGCAATCAATGCATCACTATAGTCACAACAGATAGTCCATCTTGCCCTTTCACCTATCTCTCCACTGGGTCTCCACTGGAACTGCCATGCATTGTAGTTAACTACTGTATTGTTCAGTTGATTAATGAGTTATTATTTGTGAATTAATTAACTAATTAATTCACTCCACTCTCACTAGTGTATCATTTAGTTAGACTAGATACAACTAGCTCAACTGAGTTAAACTGAATAACAACTCCATGAACTACTCTTCCAAATCTGTCATAACTTTTCCACTTCAGTTATAACTGAGTCCTCCATGCATGAGCCACCAGTAAACCCTAGGAATTGCGTAATTCCTTCATCCCAATGATTTTCCAAATCTATACATTAAAATCAAGTGCTCCAAGAGAATAAGTTGATGTTTATTGTCGGATTATTATTAAGAGCTAATAATAATCGACAATTCTATTTTTAGATCGAAAATCTATAAATAGACTTCGCCCAATATTCTAAAAATAGAATTTCATCTATTTTTCCAACTTGACAAACCATCCACAAATAACATCCTGCAACTTCTGAAATATGATCACCATGTCTAAAAATAGACATAGTTTAAAAATAGACTTGTGCCAAAAATAGTCTACGGGCCCACTTAGTGAAGGTGACCATTTTCACTAAGCTCGTCATCTTGTTGAATCTCAACACTCCCTCTCAACAAAATAGGGATTATCTTTTACCCCGATCTTGCCTCTATGGTATTCGAATTTTCTCCTGGTGAGTGCCTTCGTCAGAATATCTGCATCCTGATCTTCTGTAGGAATGTACTAAAGCAACATGATCTTCTGCTGCACACAATCTCTGATATGATGATAACGGATATCAATATGTTTATATCTATCATGAAACACAAGATTAATCTAGAGTTTAATGCAACTCTGATTATCACAATGTATCACTGTAGGATCTAAATGTGAACCGAACAAACCAACCAGGATCTTCCTAATCTAGATAGCCTCACATGTAGCTTGACTTGCTACCATGTATTCTGCTTCCGCTGAAATGAGTGCCACAAATCTTTGTTTCCTACTATACCAAGAAACTATCATAGATCCGATACTGAAAATCCCTCCTGATGTGCTCTTTCTGTCTGTTGGGCTGCCTGCCCAATCTGCATCTGTGAAGCCATGCAACTTCACCTCATCTATTTTTCTGTACCATAAACCATACTCATATGTGCCCCTCATATACTTCAAGACATTCTTGCCTACCTTCCAAAAGAGCTTGGTAGGCTTAACCATCCCTTGTGAAATTTGGTTCACCGCATAGCATATGTTTGGTCTTGTATTAACTAAATACATGAGTGAACCCACCAACTGTCAATAAACAATGGCATCCACTACCTCTACCGATGTACCATCCTCTTTCCTCCAATTTCCTTGAAGAGGAGTGTCGATAGGCTTGCAACCTTACATGTGAAACTTCTCTAGTATCTCCCAGGCATACTTTCCTTGAGACAAAAATAGTTCACCTTCCTGATGCCATATTTAAAATTGAAGGAAATAATGAAGGAGGCCCAAATCCTTCATCTCAAACTTCTTTGCAAGATCTGCCTTGCATGAGTGTATGAACTGCTCATCACCTGTTAGTATTAAATCATCAACATAAATAAAAATGATTAAAAGCTTACCCTCCACCACAATTTGGTACAGGTTTGCATCCGCCTCACTCTTGGTGAAGCCAAGTCTAGTGAAATAGTTGTTGATCCATGTATACTAAGCACGAGGTGCTTGCTTCAGCCCATAAAATGCTCTTTTGAGCCTGCACACATGTGACTCACTGTTGTAGATCTCAAATCCTTTAGGTTGCTCAATGTACACCTCTTCCTCAATGATCCCATTAAAGAACACGGTATTCACATACATCTGATGAATGTGCCAACCCATATGCGCTAAGAGAGCAAGGGTGGTCCTTATGGAAGAATACCATGTGATAGGTGCAAAGGTTTCTTCATAATCAATCCCCTTGATCTGTGAGAGCCTCAGGCAACAAATATTGCCTTACACTCATCGATGCTCCCATCAACAACTTTCTTTACCTTGTAGATCCATCTTGATCCTACTACTGATTTTCAAACCGGCCTTGGAACAATCTCCCAAGCACTGTTTCTGACAATGGAGTCATACTCCTCCACCATGGAATCTACCCATGTGGGCTCCTGCACTGCTTCTTCAAAAGAAGATGGCTCTTTCACGATACACTTGCTCATCAGAGCCATGTATCCAGTAAATCGGTCAGGTGACTGTCTCTGTCTGCGTTGTGATGTAGGGACTCCTAAATTCTATGTCACATCAAGCTTCAGTATCTCAGCTTCTATGGTACGCTTTCTGCGTTGTCTGATGTTTGGTTTTGCATGAGTGGACTCCTCCACTCCATGAATCTCCTCATGTGGTTGATCCACATCTAGAGGTTCATCTTTCGGAACTAGTAGTTCCTCCACTACATGCAATCTAGCTCCCTCTCAAGCATAGCTCGTGCAACACCCACGATCATTCTGTTCTTCCTCCCCATGACCCCATTCTACTGTGGGTTATGAGGCACTATGAGTTCCCTTCGAATTCCTTCTTTGCTACAGAAGTCTTTGAATTCTCCTGAGATGTATTCACCACCATTATCACTCCGTAGAGCTTTCACTTACTTCCCTAACTCCTTCTCCACCAATGCTTTAAACTCACAAAACTTTGAGAATGTTTCACTCTTCTTCTGCATGAAGAAGATCCAACATCTACGAGAATAGTCATCAACAAATACAACATAATACCTATGTTTTTTTGTTGAAGCAACTAATAAAGGTCCACACATGTCTGTGTGAATCCTCTCCAAGATCGCCGAAGCACAGTTCTCCTTCTCATGAAAGGTGGTATTCACAAACATACTCATAGTAAATCCCTTGCACTGATCTGATTGCCCAAGATTACCTTTGGGAAGTCCAGTATAAATCTGCTACAAAATCTTCAAAGCGCCATGGTGAATATGGCCGAATCTCCTGTGCCATAATTCGCCTTCATCCCGACTCACCACTTCTTCTACTTTGCCCACCATTGCAGCACAGCCATCTACCTCCAGCTTGTAGAGATTCTTAACTCAAACCCCTATCCTCTTGTTTTGACCCATTTTTTTATGTCGAAGGAAGGCTTTTCCCTCACTGAAAACAATGTCATAACCTTTGTCTTCCAACATTGCGACCGACACCAAGTTCTTCTTAAGACCTGGAACATGCATAACATCTTTCAATGAGAATGGATTACTGGACTCCCTCTTAAAGCTAATGGTCCCAATTCTGGCTGCACTATATCGACCATCGTCGCCCATCTCTATATGCATTTGAAGGTCCTTCTCCTCCAAGTCACTAAAAAACTCCTTGTCTCCCGTCATATGGAAAGACACACCACTATCAAGCTACCACACCGATCCCATATAGCTTGAAACCAAGCATGCGATCAAAGAGAAATCAAGTTCAAATTGCGAGGATAAGGCCTCTCTAGCTGCAGCTCCAACAACCTTCTTGTTCTTCTTCTTCTATGGGTAGTTAGTGGCAAAATGCCCATGTTCGTGACAGTGAAAACACTTCAATTTGGAAAAATCCTGCTTCTTTCCTTTTGCTTCGGATTTTGAAGGAAATTTCTTCCCCTTCCCTTTCCTTGCTTTGGCAGCCAAAGCGCAGTTCTCTTCATCTTCATTCTTCGATGAAGAGCCATCCCTGGTACCTTGCCTTATCTCCTCCTGCACAAGATCTGACCAAAGTCGCTCCCATCCTGGTAGTTTATCCCATCCATTAACAGAGTCTTCATACCTATGCCAACTCTTTAGAAGCCCAAGGAGAGCCAAGCTCACCAAGTCTTCATCATAAAAAATAATCCCCACACTTCCCAGTTCATCCCTATAGTGGATAAACTTCGTGAGATGTTTTGGAATATTTTCGCCCTTCTCCATTTTTATTTTTCTGAGCTTATCTTTCATCGCCAACTTCCTCTGGTCATTGCAGCTTTGGAACAAATATGTCAAAGCCTTCCACTGTTGTGTAACTAGCTCCAAAAATAGAAGAAAAGAGATATCAAAACCTTATAAATAAGCCACTTCGAGGGGGCAACCTCCAATACATTACATAAATGAAAAATTCTTGGATGAAACAATTTACAAAACCTCCTTTCTATATATAGGAGTCTATGTGGCCATAATGTAATCCTATTGGGCCACAATGTAATCCTAGCCAACCTAACAATAATAATTTAAGGGCACAATAATAACAAAATGGGGGTTACAAGGGTACAATAATAACAATAAGGGGGTTACACTAATAACAATAAGGGACTATACTAGTAATATAGGGACCTAACATACCCCTCTCCTTCAAAAAAGTGCTGTCCTCAACACTTGAGTAGCTCTGGGTGCTTCTGTATAAACTTCTCATCCTTCCATGTAGAATCTTCAGTAGGTAAGTTCTTCCACTTGATGAGATACTCTGAAATTGATCGATTGCGTAGCTGTCAAGTTCTTGTTTCCGTGACCGCTTCAGGTTCGAATATGATTTTTCCTTCCTCATCAGGTTCTGGCAATATTGTTTGAACTCGAATATTTTCACCTATAACCTTCTTTAAGCATGAAACATGGAAAACTGGATGCACTCTCGAAGAAGCAGGAAGCTCCAATTTGTATGCCATAGTACCAATCTTTTGCAACACCTTGTAAGGACCATAGTACTTTGGCGATAATTTATTATCCTTCTATGCTTGCTTGAGGGACATTTGTTTGTATGGTTGTAGCCGTAAAAATACCCAATCTCCTACATCAAAACTTCTCTCGCTACGATGTTGATCTGCCCGTTGTTTCATTCGATTTTGTGCCAAATTCAGGTTATCCTTTAAGAGTTGGAGAACTTCTTGCTGATGCTCGATGTGATCTTCCACTGCTTGAACCTTCGAATTTTCCCTTAAAGATGATGTGATGGATGGTGGATGATATCCATAAAGTGCCATAAATGGGGTCATTTTTGTTGCAGTATGGAAGGAAATGTTATACCACCATTCAGCGAGAGGTAACCACTTGACCCTTTTTGTTTGTGTATCAGATACAAAAAAATGAAGATATCCTTCCAAACATTTATTTACTATCTCAGTTTGACCATCAAATTGAGGATGATAAGATGAGCTATGAGCTAATTGAGTACCCAAACAAGAAAATAACTCTATCCAAAAATTTCCAGTAAAAATGGGATCTCTGTCGCTCACAATAACCCTTGGGCTTCCATGCAGCTTTTGAATTCTGTCCATAAATGTAGTAGCAACTGTACTTGCTTTAAATGGACAAGATAAAGCAAAAAAGTGTGCATACTTGGTAATTCTATCAACTACCACCATGATGACACTCTTTCCTTCGAACTTAGGTAAACCTGTGATAAAATCCATTGAAATCTCCTCCCAACGTTGACTTGAAATGGATAAAGGTTGTAGAAGTCCCGGGGTCTTAATTGTCCCAACTTTATTCTATTGGCAAACCAAACATTCCGCCACAAAATTTTAAATATTAGATTTAAGGCCATCCCAAAAAAATTCTTTCTTCACCCTATGGTAAGTTTTTAAAAATCTTGAGTGTCCTCCTAAAGGAGAAGTGTGCAATTCCAGAAGAATCTTTTGTTTTAGTTGGGAATTCTTACAAAGATATAAGCGATCTTTGTACCATAAGGAATCATTTTTCCAACTAAATGTATCAGATGTACTAGGATATTTCTGCAACTTTTGAATGAGTGTCCATACATCTTTGTCCTTCTTCCATTCATCTCTTGCTTCGGTTATCCAATCTGGTTGGATAATAGAAATGGAAAAAAGCAATGCTTCCACCTCTTCATTCTTTCTTGAGAGTGCATCTGCAACAACATTAAGCTTTCCTTTTTTGTAGATTATTTCAAAGTCATAACCCAACATCTTTGTCACCCATTTTTGCTGCTCTTCTGAAGATAGTCTTTGTTCCAAAAAGTGTTTCAGACTATCATGATCAGTTTTTACCTTGAAGTGTCTTCCCATTAGGTAAGTTCTCCATTTCTTTAGTGTATGTAGTATTGCTAACATTTCCTTCTCATAAATAGGTTTCTGTAAATACTTTCCTTTGATTGGACGACTTTCAAAAGCAATGGGTCTTCCTTCCTGCATTAAAACTGCACCAATTCCATTTCCTGAAGCATCACATTCCACAATAAAGGTTTTTGTGAAGTCTGGCGTAGCTAAGACCGGTGCTAGGCACATTGCCTCTTTAAGATGTTCAAAGGTCTTAGTTGCTTCAGGAGTCCATGAAAATGCATCTTTCTTCAATAATGTTGTTAGAGGTGCTGCTATTCTCCCATAATTCTTAACAAACTTGCGATAATAGCCTGTTAACCCGAGAAATCCTCACAACTGCTTTATTGTCTTGGGGACTTTCCATTCCTTAATGGCTTTAATTTTGTTAGGGTCTACTTTAACACCCTCGTGAGATATAATATGACCCAGATATTCCACCTCTTGTACTCCAAAGAAACATTTGGATGTTTTTGCATATAATTGTTTCTCCCGCAATAGTTTGAGCACCCTGTCAACATGTTCAACATGATCCTTCCAAGACCTGCTATAGATTAGTATATCATCAAAAAATACTAGCACAAATTTTCTAAGGAAGGGTTTGAAAATGGAATTTATCAACCCTTGAAATGTAGAAGGTGCATTGGTAAGGCCAAAAGGCATGACCAAAAATTCATAATGACCCTCATGAGTTCGAAATGTTGTTTTCAGAATATCTTCAGTCTTCATTCTAATTTGATGATATCCTGAATGAAGATCCAACTTGGTAAAATAAATTGCTCCATGTAATTCATCCAATAATTCATCAATCACAGGAATGGGAAATTTATCTTTAATGGTGAGCTTATTGAGCTCCCTATAATCCGTACACATTCGCCATGATCCATCCTTCTTATGTACCAATACTACAGGAGCAGAGAAAGAACTTTGACTAGGTTGAATTATACCCGCCTCTAACATTTCTGCAATCATACGTTCAATTTCGCTCTTTTGGAAGTAAGGATATCTATAAGGCCTGATGTTTGGAGGAACACTTCCCGGAATCAAATGAATAGCATGATCCTGATCACGAATAGGTGGGAGTCCTTTCGGAGTTTCAAACACCTTGGAATGATTGTCCAAGACTTGTTGGAGATCTGCAGAAATAGATGATTTTGATGTCGGAACTTCTAGTGAGCATAATTGTGAAATTACGCCTCGTTGTTCTTTCTTTAGAAGTTTTTTCATGACATTAGAGCTTATTATCCTTCCCGGCTTCCCTTCAATACCCCGTAATTCGACTTCCTTTCCTTCTGAAAAAAATTTCAAGAAAAGTTCTTGAAAATTAAAAGCTACCGTCCCCAAAGATTGTAACCATTGTACTCCTAGTACAACATCAGCACCTCCCATAGAAATGGAAAGCATTGGAATATTCAATACATATTCCCCCATGGTTAGCTTGATATTATGGCATTTTCCAGAGAAATTTATAGTTCCTCCATTTGCAAACATCACTTGACATTCTGGTGCTGGGTATAGGAAACAATTTAATTCCTTAGCTACCTTACAATGAATAAAATTATGGGTGCTACCTGAATCAATCAACACTATTACCTTTTTCTTCTTGATATGTCCTTCTATCTTGAGAGTTTTAGGAGTGGTAATTCCTGCCAGTGCATTACACGATATGGTTGGATTCATTTCTTCCTCTTCTAGGGCTGGTTCCTGGTGTATATCTTCTTCTTGTTCATTTTCTTCTTCCTCTTCATAATCTATGTAAAATAATTTCTTCTCAACACACTTATGATCTTTAGTGTATTTTCTATCACAACTGTAGCAAAGCCCTTTTTCTCTTTTTTCTTCCAATTGTTGTGGTGTCAACCTTGTAGGTTGTGGAAATCTAGGCATAGCAACACTTCCTTCTTTATATAATTGAGTGGTAGGCTTCCTTGTCGCCATTATTTTACATTCAACTTTTCTTGCCAACCTAAATGCCTTCTCCAATGAATCTGGTTCCAAAACGCGAACTTCATGTTGTATGTTATCCTTTAAAGTGCCTATGAAGAGGTAGATCCTGTGTTCCTCTGGAATATTAGTTACCCTTATATTCAATTTTTGGAAGTCTTCAATATGCTGCCCCACTAAACCCTTTTGTTTGAGATTTATCAATTGGCTAAAGAAGGTGTTGCTCTTTGTATCCTCATAATGTGCTATCATTTCCTCCGTAAAAATTGACCAAGTGACAATTATTTTACGAGAGCAAAGCCATCGATACCATAAAAATGTATTTTGTTCTAAATGTAAATTTGCAATGCATACCTTTTGTGTGTTTTGCACGTTATGGAGATCAAAATATTGCTCCATCTGTAGTATCCATGTTACAGGATCCTTTCCATCAAACTTCCTCATATCCATTTTTGGAATATGGTGGTTCTTCCTACCAACATTAGAGTTTATGAAATCATGATTAACATTTATTTTGTTCTCATCATGAGGTTCTTCGATGTCTGCTTTTAGATCATTCTTCATGTTTTCCATGTTGTCTTTCATGTCATCCATCTTAGCTTCCATGCCAGCTGTTATCACTCAGATTTTCCTTGAAGTTGTGGAAAAGAAAAGTAAATCCGAGGTAACCACAAACCAACCTTCAGATACAGAATCTAGCCAATCTGTATCCAGAGAGGGCTCTCTCTTTATGATTTAGCTTTGTTCTTTGAAAATATTAGGCTAGTTATAAGTCTGAGAGTTTGTTTGAATTTAAATGGTGGAATTCGCCAACTAAGGGTACGATCGAGTAGTTTCAGGCCATTGGGCTATGGAGTCAAAAGGATGGCTTTACTGGATTAAGATTCTACACACAAGATGGCTTTGCAGGGCAAGATAGCCAAACAGAGAACAATTTTAGAAATTAAAGTGAATGGAATGGATTTTGAAGGGATGAAAGGCAATTAAGAATCTTTCAACATGTTCAAAGAAAGAAAGCGAATGATTACAAATAAAGAGCAGTTAATAATTCTTTACTATAGTAATCAAAATGTTTAAACCAACGAAACAAGAGCATTTAAGAATTCATTGTTTATAACCAGTTTAGAAGAAAACATTTAGAATAATCACAATTGAAATCAGAGTACACTTAAGTAAATTCTGATTTATTCTTTTATGTCAATTATTCAAAAATGGAACACAGTGATATTATAAACAGATATAAAACTTAAAACATAGGATAGAAATGACTTATTGAACTGTAGTTCGACACATGAATCCTGCAAAAAGTCTTGAGCTTCAATTCATCATCCAGCAAGCCACAAAGAAATTTCTCCAAAGCACTTTTATTCCGAAAAAATCAATGTTACAGCAAAGTAGAAGAATCCACCCTCACTGATTCGATTGAGGGCTTATTTATACAAAATATTATTTAAAATATCTAATAAAAAAAGAGATATAATCTAGGGTGACTAATGAATAAGTTACAATAAAAATAGAGACAGATGGTCTTGAAAATAGGATAAATAAGCTGATGTTATGTGTTGTCTCCTCTTTTTTAGAATATGCTGGAAGCAGTTCCTTTGTTTTAGCTCGTTGCTGTCTTCTTGAGTAATTATTTTCTGACTGCCTTGCTTGTCTGATACTCTTTGTTTTTATTGATACACTTTCAACTGAACTGATACTCTTTGACCTTTATTCACCTATTTATCCTTTATCAAGATATACCTCAGTAAAATAGGAAATTTTTTTACCCAAGGATAAATTTTATAAAAGTTCCAACATGTCTTCCCACCATTTAACTTCTGGCACTCTGGTCCTTTGTAATTTTCTCATTGTTTCATCAGCTTCAGTGTATTTGAAAAAATTAGGCTGATATGGAAACAAATGTTTTATTTCATGTTCAATATAAAATAAACTCTCCAATTTTTCATAAAGACTTTTCCCTGTTGGCAATGTTCCTTCTGTTGTACTGGTTTAAGAACTGACTTGATCATCAACCTGTTTGTTTACTTTCGTAACAAAACTTTCCAAATCCATTAATCTGCCATCTTCAATAACAGGACTGGGCAAACCTTTATTTAACATAACATCAAATCTTTCTTTGAAGGAAAAAATTTCTTGATGCATGTCTAAACATCTTCTTTCAAGATTTTGCATAAGAGTCCTTTTGGTAAAAACTCTTTTAATTTCCAAGATGGTTCCTGTTCTGTCCTGAATTCCAAATTCTGCAAGCTGCTACTTATTCTGAGTATTCAAAAAATTGATAAGTCTATTGGCTTCTTCTGGCATATTTCCTAACTCTTCCCTTGCTTTCTCAATTTCTTCTAGAGCCCATCTGACTAAATCCTGCTGTTCATATATGATTTGAATAGAAGACCAAACATTCTTTATTGATTGAATAATGTTATACCAAATAATTTCTTTTAATTCACTTAAAGGTATTTCCATTGTAAGATCATTTTTCAATGCTTTAACTGATTTTTCTAGTTTTTTGATTTCTCTTGTCTTCTCAACAATACTTATTTTTGATTGATCATATTTATTTTCCAGAGTAGAAAGCTGAAGCCTTAAGCTTTGGAGTTCTGTCACTTGCAGTTTTAATTCATTCATTGCTTTGATTAATTCATCAGAACCTTTATCAGAAGTGTTCACCTGTGTTAGCTCTGCTTGTTGACCTGTGATTGATGTACCTGTTCCTGTGGCTGCCTGTGTTGTGGTTGCTGGAATAATGGACTCTTTATCTTTTAATGCTTGCTCAAGTTCTTTTTCTGTTTCAGCAAGTCGTTCATTCATTTTTAAAAGTAAGTCCATCACCTCTTCTTCTGAATTTTGCTTCATTACGTCTTCAGTCTGAGGGTGCCTTGAAGCTGGTAGTTTCAATTGTTTCCTTAATGCATCAATATCATCATCTTTCTTTTTAATCAATGCTTCAATACCCTTGACATCCTTTGGATTGTGACCTAATCCAATTATTATCTCTTCCAATGTTTTTATCCTGTTATCTTTGGCTTGAGAAGAAGCTCTTTCCACATGTAGTTGTGCATTTTTGTTTTCTAAAGAATCTTGCAGTTTATGAGCTGCCATTGCTTTGTCAGTAAGGGTGGAATAGATCATTTCTCCAGTCTGCTTGTGTAATTCAATTTGATCTAATGGATGAATATCTTTTGCTAGGACCTCAAAATTGGTCTTGACGTAATCAGCTGCTGTCTGTGGTTTTGGCACTTTAGATTTGAAATGGCTCATTAACATTTTCCCTTGTTGAATGTCAAAAGCTGACATCAATCTCTCTTGATTTTGTGGAGCCATTTTAAGATACTAATTATACACCTGGACCCTTAGTGGATCATTCCTTGCTTTTATACTGATAAATGTCTTTTTTATGTCTCCTGCATCTTTCATTGGCTGTTTGAATGAAGACATTTTAGTACTTGGATGAATAGTAGTGACTGTCCCACTAATTGATCCTGTTAACTGACTATCCTCTCTCTCTGGACTATCAATGATTTCATCAATAGATTCTACTTCTGGTGGAGGATTCACTTTTTTTCTTTTGGTCTGAGGCTGTTGTGAAGATTCATTAAGAGGAGTAGTACCTTCAGCCTCTCTTTTCTTGCCCTTTTCCACTTTAGATGGAGTCTGTAAGATTGATATTTCTATTGGATTAGTTTGAACAGAAGAAACCTGTACTTGATCTTGTCCTTTGGAAGTTTGAGGTTGTTTTGTCATTTTGAATGTTTCAATCACTTGTATTTCAGGCTCTTTCTCTTTTCCTTTGGATTCAACTGCAATTGATGGAATGTTTTCCTGTAATTCCTGTTGAAAATTCCCTGCTGAAGAAGGACCAATGTCTGGTACCTGCACTTGCCCAAAAAATTCTAGGTCAAGCATTTTTCCAAGATCTTTCATTACATTGTCCATATTGACTTCTTCACTATCCTGTTCAATTAATGTTCCCTCCACCCATTCATATTTATTAGCATACTGCTCAATTTCTGGAAACCTATGATGGATGTAAGGTGCTTACTTATTTTTCATTCTTTTGTCGCAAATGAAGCTGAATGGGTCATAAGGGGCCCAGTAGAAACTCTTTTGCAATCTGAATGGTCTTCTAGTATTCTTTCAGCTTCTTGTCCAGCATCCCTATAATTGCATATAAATGGACCTAATTGACCTTTGATTCGGAGTTGGGCTTTCTTCTTTGCATTACAAAAATGAATAATATCAGAGTTATTCATTTTCCTGAAGTATTCTAAAGCAAAAAGTCTCATAGGCACATACTTTGGCAATTTAAATGGACATAGCTCACATCCATATATTCTGACTTCTGTATAATTTTGGTACAAGTACCAATCACCAATTTTGTAGTGTTTTGAAAGTTGCAGAGTTTTTTTAGTTTCATTGCTGTGTCTAGGAGGAGGAACTCCTGTCAACAAGGTAGTTGCAGGGTGTATAAACATATCAATGAATTCATTATAGGAATAAGGAGAATCTCTGGAATGATGGATGATGGCTGACCAAAATATGACAGACCTAGGATTTCCTTGGATATTGAGCTTTTGAACATGGAAAGGAAAGTTTTCAAACTGGTAATATATCATGAGGTGATAGTTGAAAGAGGAATATTTGAAGACTTTTTCATTTTCTAATCTCATGAATTGGTCATGTAAGTTGCAAAGTCATATTTGACAGCAGGAGGCTGTCCAGGAGTGAAGATAGATAGTAATACTAGAGTTAACTCATCAACATACTCACTAGTATTAAAGCCCATGATAAAAGAAATCATATTCAAAATAATCTGGCCCATTTCAGTAAAAAAGGCATTACCATAGGGAGGTGGGCCCTTGGGCTGATGTTCAGGTAACATGAAAGTCTGAAAGATGCGTTTTACCTCTTCAGGGGACAGCTGAGTAGATTTTTCAAGCAATTCTCCAATGGACAAGGGAGTGAGGTTTTGACCTGGTTCAAAATGGAGCATATCATTAATTGACTGAGCAGTAATAGGGAAAAGGACATTCTGGTTTGGGGATAAAACTGCTCTCTGAATTGGGTCATAATTAGCATGGCAATAATGGATAATTTCAGGAAAGATATGGACTAAGGGTAAAAGGTATCTCGGGAGATTAGATTCCCATAACCCAATAACGTCCAAGCCATTCAAATGATTATCTCTGCAGGGACAATGAATTCGAAGGGGGCTTTCACTGAAAAATAAGTCTTTGATCTGAAAATATTTATCCACTAATGGCAAATATTCCAATTCTCTATGAGGGGCGTTCAATGGAGCAACATTTAAAGCCACTGGGACTTCCATTTTTGGTTCTTGTGCATTCAAAAACGGAATTTCGGGGGTTTTTATGAAAATGGAGCACAATTTCACGTTCTGACGGGGGAAACAGGTACAATTGCAAGTTTTAGAAATATTATTTACAGTTTTTATCATCAAGGAATGAACTAGCAATCAAATTTAACTCTGTTTTAGTGGAAAAACAAGGAAAGTTGAGTTTCTTTCAGAGTTCAGGGAAAAATGGAGTAAATACCTATTTTTAGAGGAAAAACTGTGATTAACAGATATCAGCTGGTGGCGAGTGAATACTAGAACACTGGTCTGGTAGCAGATTTCAGTAGAATTCAGTTGAATAGTAGTTGACAGTTGATTTTTTGAATTTCTTTGCATGGAAGACAAAGTCGCTTTCAGCACACAGAATAATTAAAAATGCTCGAGTTTTTGTTTTATATACAAAGTCAAACGGGTGTGGAATATTTTATTATTTAATGGGATGACTTCAGCATACGGGAGGCGAGTCGTGGGAATGGGCGGTAAGCAGTATATTCCGCACCACCTTTGGAGGGGAAGCAATTTTATGTGAATCGACAGCGATTCCAAAAATTGAATGACACGTGGTCAGGACACTATTTGGAAACCGCTTTGATTTCATGAGTTATCTTTCGTACGGAGGATGGGTAGCGGAATTGATGCGAGCCGTCGATCATGGGTGGGTTGATCTAACGGCGGATAGAACAGGGACATGGTGGAGTGTTAATGGGCGGGGGTTCAATATAATTAACGTTAATTAATTATTTCGAGCGGGATTTGATTGGCTGGAGGTTTGGCTATTTAATTAATCATGTGGATTAATTAAATCCCTTGTACGATGGAGTGTCGGGGGTAATACACGTGGGATGGGTTAAGTTATTTGTTTTTTGTTTTAAACATATAAATTATACGTTTAAAAGATTTTCCATATATTTTTATTTATACAATAAATAAATCAATGTGATTCATTTACCGTAGGGGGGCGGGAATAATATTAAGGTTATATTTTAGCCAAAGGGCATTGTAATGTGGGATTTTTTTTTAATCATGCGGGATTTATTTAACTTTGGCTTAAAATTATAATACAAAGGTTTTTTGGGATATTTATATAGGAGGAGTTATATACTATAGGAAAAAGATTATTTCAATAGGGATTTAATAAATAAATTAGAGTTAATATGACAAAGGACAAGGTAAACTCAAAATACTTTAACATAACCAAGGAAGTAAAGATTTTTAAAAGCAAATTGCATTATCATAACTTCATCACTTAAACTCAGAATAAAAAGTAATTTTGAGGGATTTTTATGGAATATTGCATGATTTTCCTAAGTAAAATGGGATTTTACTTAGGAAAATCTTTTTGAGAAGTGGATGAATGTTATAATGGATAATTTCTAGTACTTAAGTCTTTTTCAATTATTGGGCCGAGGGTCCGGTCCCTCCAAAAGTCAAGGAAATGCCTTGAGCCCCTTTAATCTTCAAATACCTTAGCACTTAGGGGAGATTAGTAAATTGTTAGGGAAAAAGTGAGATGGGAAGTTAATGATTTTGACCTTGCTGTGTTATGAAATTCTGCCAATGTAGTGTTCTGCCTTTGCACTTGGTGATGAAAGTAAAAGATTACAAACATTTTAAAGCCATCATTCATCACATGAGAATTTGCAATGCCATCTACCTACCCTATCTACTTTCTCTACCATTTTCTCTTCTTTATTAGGGTGCACTTAGACTGGCAAACCCTTATCAATCTTCTTTTCCTTTTACATGGAAAATCTATCTATTTCTAAACTTGTTACATCCAAGGGATCAGATTAAACTGTTGAGCACCTTTTATTAACTATACCTATCTACTTATCTGCCAAGATTAAACTGTTTGGTCAGATATTTATTCTCTATTCTACAACAAGAAATTGAAAAATGAATGAGTCAAGTTTAAACAGTTTGAATCTTCATAAATTGTGGCAAAAGTTTGACACGCTGCACACAATTTTTTTTATTACAAAGAATGAAATAGTAGTGGCATTTAGACTCGCACACTTTCCTGGTCTATTTTGGTTTGGGGTTCATTTCCTTCACTTTTTTGACCATTTTATTCTTTTTACCCTTTGATTTTTCTTTTAGGGTATACCCTCTTTACATTTTTTTAAATTTTTTGATTTTTTGATTTTTTAAGAATATGGAACACCTTTGCACAAGAAAAAGGTTTGAACATATTGCATAGTTCAATAAGACAATCATGAAAAATGATACCTATTGGTATAGGAGTCTAACACTGGCTCCACTTGGGGATGGATTTTCCTGGCGAAAAGTCAAGAACAACAGGTCAGATGCCTCAAAATGCCTTTAACTGAACCATGAAATCTTCTTCTTCCGGTAGCTTTATTGTATATATGATAGTGAAACTTCTGAAGCTTAGGGCCTTCACTTCGGGCTTCAACTCAAACAAGTCACCATCCACTCCAAACTGATGCATTAGAAAGGATATATTATGTATAAGTTAGGAAAAATCAGAACATCCTAATAAATAGGATCAAAATAGTGCTTTAGCATTCGACCATTGACTGGTCCTTCCTCAGCTTCTGAATCATGCAAATTCTTCAAAAAGTATGTGTTATTTCCCTGTAAAGCATGAATGATGTAAGGTCCATAAGAAATCAAATTTCCCATGTTTTCCTTTATCTTCCCTTCTGGAATCCCATCTCAGAACTTTGTCTCCTAGTTGAAAATCTTCGGCTTTAGTCCTTTTGTCAAACATTTTCTTTAACTTTTCCGGCAAGACTTGGGATCGTTGATACACTTCTTCTCTGGTCTGCTGCAAGTGAATCGTTTGGTTTATTATTCTCTGAATATCATTTGGTTCTACTTGAGCCTCTTGAAGTAATTTCATAACAGGAATTCCTAAGGATGATGGAAATCTTGCCTCAATACCATAAACTAATTCATATGGACTGGTCCCAATTGATTTCTTAGTTGTAAGTCTGTCTGCCCACAATGCATTGGTAAGTTTCTTATGCCAATTCTTTTTATTTTCTTCCAATAATTTTTTAATGATATTAATAAGTCTTTTATTGGAAGATTCAGCCAGTCCATTACCCTGAGGATAATAGGCTGTTGAATGGCCTAAAGTGATGTGATATTTATTGCAGAAACTAATCATTTTCTTAGACTTAAATGCAGCAGCATTATATGTTATAATTTTCTCTGGACAACCAAATCTTGAAAGTATATTGGTTTCTAAAAACCCTATAATTACAGAATCATTGGCTTTTCTGCATGGGATAGCTTCAATCCATTTAGTAAAGTAATATGTGGCAGTAATAATCCATCTATGTTGCCCAGAAGAAGGGGGATGGATTTCTCCAATAAAATCCAGTCCCCATTGTTGAAAGGGTCTCTCGGTGGAAATTGGTTTTAATGGTAAAGGCAACAATTTTCTTTTGCCTTCAAAGATCTGACACTTATGACAATAAGTTACAAATTTCTTAACATCTGAAAACAAGGTTGGCTAGTAAAAACCAGCCCTTAAGATTTTATCTACAGTTGACTTCCAGTAGAGGTGCCCACCGCAATCTCCTACATGAAATTCATTAAGTACCTTGTCAGTTTCATCTTTTAATAAACAGTTTAATAGGATTCCATCATGATTCTTCCAAAAAAGAGCACTATCCAAAATACAATACTTTAAAGATGTCATTTTTAAGAACCTTTGTTTCGTTCTGGACAACCCTGGAGGAGCTTGCAGGTTTAACAAAACATAAATGATATCATTGTACCAGGGTGAGTCTAAAAAGGTCTGACTGATCTGTGGAGTCGCCATCTCCTGTTTGTCATCCAGTTCGTTAATGTCCAGGGCTTGGAAATTAGTTTCAGTCATGAGTTGAGCCAAACCTTGTCCTTTTATGAGTTTTTTTGGTCTTATTTCAATGTCATATTCTAATATGGTAGCTATCCACTTACCTCTTTTTCCTTCAATACCATCTTGAGTTAAGATGTCTTTAACGACAGCATTAGGTACATAAGCTATCACATGAGAATACAATATATAAACTCTGAAATTTTTAATTTCTTTCACAAGTGCAAAAGCTTGTTTCTCCATGATATTATATTTCAATGATGCATCTCTAAGTGCTTTACTAAAAAAGGCTATTGGTTTTTCACATCCTTGATCATCCTTTTGTAGTAAAACAACTGCAATTGTATGTTCAGAAGCAAATGAAAAAATGATGAAATCTCTATCAAACTTTGGACTGGTAAGAACGGGTGTTCTGGTTAAAGCCATTTTGATTTCTTCAAATGATTGCTTGGCTTCTACGGTCTAGTCAATACTCGAATCCTTTTTTAACATGTTAGTAAGTAGTCTAAGTAATTCAGCTAAACTAGAAATGAATCTTCTCAAAAAATTGATCTTTCCTATGAAAGCTTGAAGTTCTTTAATGTTCCTGGGATGAGGTATCTACAATATGGCTTGTATTCTTTCAGGATCAATTCTAATGCCATCTTTAGAAATAATGTGACCTAGGATTTTTCCTTCTTCAAGACCAAACAATGATTTTTTCGGATTTAAATAAATACCGTACTTTCTGCATTTTAAAAATACTTGTCTTAGATGATCTAAATGTCGCTGATCTGTTTTTGAAAAAACAGTTAAATCATCTAGATAAATAACCAGAAAATCATGGATTTCTTTGGAGAATGCAATATCCATTTCTCTTTGAAAGGTTGCCCCTGCGTTTTTTAGACCAAATGGCATCTTAAAATATTTAAAAGTACCCCATGGTGTTTTAAATGTTGTTTTGTCTTGATCATCAGGATGAACCAGAATCTGGTTATACCCTGAAAATCCATCCAGAAGAGAAATCCTTGAAGATCCTACTACCCTTTGTAGGATATGGTCCATTTTAGGCAAATGATAGTTATCTTTTAAAGAAAATTTGTTCAAATTTCTCAAATCGACACACAATCTAATATCTCCAGTCTTTTTTCTTGTTGGTACTAGATTAGAAACCCATTCAGAGAACCTAATAGGAGCTATAATTACTGCTTCATACATTCTTTTAATTTCTTTCTCAATTGAAGGTAATAAAACAGGGTTGATCCTTCTAAGTTTCTGTTTGAATGGTCTCTGATCTGGTTTCAAAGGTATTGTATGTTGAATGATTGATGTATCGTATGACTTCAGATCTTCATAACTCCAGGAAAAAACATCCTGGAATTCTTTTAAAAGTTCAATATATTTAACCTTTTGATCTTCTCGCAGAGATTTAGATAGTTTAACCATCATGGAATTTCCTTCAGTTCCCAAATTGACTTCTTCAATATCAGCTTTTAACAGTTCCATTTTGGGTTTTAGTGGAATATCATTTGAGTCAAAAAGATCTTCCAAAGGAGTTAATCCTTTGGGTAAATGATTATCTTTCAGATTAATAATTTCAGATTCATCTTCTATAATCTCATCGAATTCCATTTGTTTCAAATCCTGCATATCTTTTTTAGTAAATTTGGTTGGGTGAAGCATGTGAATTTCAGTCTCTTATGAAATATTTGTTTCTTGTTCATCTACTTGATCAGATTCATTTATTGTTGTGTCTTCATCTATACTACTGTTAGAGAATTCATTTTCTAATGTCAAAAAATTATTGATCTGATTATTATTTACAAACACTTGCCAATTCATGATATTGTCTGGTATAGTAGGTCTATGTCTAATCTCAGCTGTGAACTGATGATTAGGTCCAAAAGGTAACTTACAGGTGCTAGCGAACATTGCAAGACTGTGGGCATGCAAATTTTGTTTCCTAGGAATTTTAACAAGTTGAGCTTGTAGAAAAGTGTTGAGAATTTCCACAACTGTTCCTCTGTATTCTCTTAATCTAGGGTCTTTTGTTGAACATTCACCATTGATCTGTTGGATAATTAACTCAGAGTCTCCTATGATTGATACTCTAATTGCTCCTAAATTTTTGACATGTTTAAGCCCTATCAAAAGAGCTTCATACTCTGCCATATTATTAGTGTTTTGAATAGTTGGGTTTTCTCTGTTTTTTGGGTCTTTAGTGTTTTTCTCTTTTTCATGGGTGGGATGATGAGTTGAATGTGTTTCTGAATTAACTTCTGCTGGTTCTTCTACGTTTCCTGCAGGAGGAAAATTATTGGAAATTTGTTTATTATTTGGTTGATTATCAGACACATCTTCAATTATTGGATTTGCGGGGTTAGGACTTGTTCTAGACAGAATTTGTACAGGAGGGGTGTTAGTTTTACCTTTGATGTTTTGTTTTGCAGCTTTCTGTTTGCTACTCTTTGGCACATCAATCCGTCTGCTTCTCAAATTGTATTTTTTATGAACTTCATAAATTGTTGTGTCATAACCTTATTTGAAATCAAAATTTTCTCCTAAATGAGTTTGAAAGGTTTCAAGAATATGATTTTCTTGATCTTATTGAGATAAGAAAACTTCTGGTTCATTTTTGTTCTCAGTTATGTTATTTATTTCAACATCCTCTGTTGTTTCTTCAGAAGTTGAACCTTCAACAAAATTTTCCTGGAATGGTGGCCTGATGTTTTGGTCAGGGACATTTTTCCCAGTATTTTGGTTCTGATTTCTTCTAAAGTTTGGGTTTCTCACAACATTTTGATTATCACCAGAAGACTTTCTTTCAATTGTCTCTACTCTGTCTCCCAGTCTTTCCATACCTTTAATGATTGCATCCATCTTTCTTTCAAAAGCTGAAGGTTCTTCGTTCATAGGCATCCTTCTTTCAACTCTAGCCCTAGCTTGTTTTTCTATGAGGTTAGCTTCCACACAAACCACTATGCTTTGCATCTCCTATAGAGTTTGGGGGGCTCTTTCCCTAAGTGAATATGCTATGTCAGAGTCAAAACCATCAGGGAATTTAACCAGTACTGAATCCGGAGGGGGCCTAAGGTTTAGAGGGACAGCGTAGTAGGTTTCGTTAAATCTGATGATATAATCTTGCACTGTTTCATTAGGTCCTCTTTTCAATTTTCCAAAGTCAGATAGGATCTGAAGAGGATCTTTATTCTTCTCCCATCTATTTAAAAATGCCCTATACAGAGCTGGTAAGTCAGCAATACTGTTTGGAGCAAGGGCCCTAAAACATGTCCTGACTTCCCCATTAAGACTCTGGACAAAAATTCTCATTCGGACATCATCAATGTCAATTTCATAAAATTTAAAGTAATCAGTCATCTTTTTGGTATGTTGTTGAGCAGTATAAGTACTAGAACCATCAAAAGGGGTGATATTACTCTGATAGTCTGGAGGCAAAGCAACAGGGTTGGATGGCAACTGTAACGGAGCATATATATTGGCCATCGGAAGGTGTAATGGAATAACAGGTGATGGTGGTCTGGAAGGAGTGGGTGGAGGAGTAGAAGGAGTGGCTTGGGTTTGGGAAGCTTGAGGAAAAGTAGCTGAACTTGGGGAAGCTTCAGTAATTACATAAATGTTTGAAGTTTCTTCAAAGGTCTGTTCAGATTGAATGGAATTTTGTAAATGTCTGTCAAGATGATATGAAACAAATCTCAATTTTAAATCTTCAAGAAATAATGGGTCTGGAACAAGCTTAGAAAATTCAGATTCAGAAAAATTCACAAACAGAGATGTTTCAAATCGCTCGTCAAAAGGGATTTCATCAAAATATATAATCTTCACAGGACAGGAATGTGATCTAGAAAGAGGTCTGGAACTTCTAGAACTCTCTTGACTTTCTCTTTCAGAGCTTTCTTGACTTTCTTGTCTTCTAAGAATCCTAGGAATCATATTTGGATTATCGAATACCAGAGGTGGGTTTGGATCAGGATTTGACCTGGTATAACGAGTCCTTTCTGAAGCCAGTTTTCCTAGTAATGTCTCTTTTTGGTTTTTTTTTTAAATAAAATGAAAGTACAACTTCGACAAACTCTTTAAGAAATTTAAGATTTTGGATTAAAATTTTCTCAAAGATTTATTGAACTAGAGATTCTAATTGAATGTTTGAAATTAAAGTTCAGTAATTTAAGCTAAACCAGAGATAGACTGAAGCAACATTTATTTACTATGCAATTGCAGGGAAAAAGCATTTCAAAGGCTACCTGGATGATCTTTAGACTCTTTCCATAGCTTATAAGCAAACAATATTGACAATAAAGATATTCAGATTCCCAGTATGGTCGCCACTATGTTATCACTCAGATTTTCCTTGAAGTTGTGGAAAAGGAAAGTAAATCCGAGGTAACCACAAACCAACCTTCAGATACAGAATATAGCCAATCTGTATCCAGAGAGGGCTCTCTCTTTATGATTTAGCTTTGTTCTTTGAAAATATTAGGCTAGTTATAAGTCCGAGAGTTTGTTTGAATTTAAATGATGGAATCCGCCAACTAAGGGTACGATTGAGTAGTTTCAGGCCATTGGGTTATGGAGTCGAAAGGATGGCTTTACTGGATTAATATTCTACACACAAGATGGCTTTGCAGGGCAAGATAGCCAAACAGAGAACAATTTTAGAAATTAAAGTGAATGTAATGGATTTTGAAGGGATGAAAGGCAATTAAGAATCTTTCAACATGTTCAAAGAAAGAAAGTGAATGATTACAAATAAAGAGCAGTTAAGAATTCTTTACTATAGTAATCAAAATGTTTAAACCAACGAAACAAGAGAATTTAAGAATTCGTTGTTTATAACCAGTTTAGAAGAAAACATTTAGAATAATCACAATTGAAATCAGAGTGCACTTAAGTAAATTCTGATTTATTCTTTTATGTCAATTATTCATAAACGGAACACAGTGATATTATAAACAGATATAAAACTTAAAACATAGGATAGAAATGACTTATTGAACTGTAGTTCGACACATGAATCCTGCAAAAAGTCTTGAGCTTCAATTCATCATCCAGCAAGCCACAAAGAAATTTCTCCAAAGCACTTTTATTCCAAAAAAATCAATGTTACAGCAAAGTAGAAGAATCCACCCTCACTGATTCGATTGAGGTCTTATTTATACAAAAGATTATTTAAAATATCTAATAACAAAAGAGATATAATCTAGGGTGGCTAATGAATAAGTTACAATAAAAATAGAGACAGATGGTCTTGAAAATAGGATAAATCAGCTGATGTTATGTGCTATCTCCTCTTTTTTAGAATGTGCTGGAAGCAGTTCCTTTGTTTTAGCTCGTTGATGTCTTCTTGAGTAATTCTTTTCTGACTGCCTTTCTTGTCTGATAATATTTGTTTTTACTGATACACTTTCAACTAAACTGATACTCTTTGACCTTTATTCACCTATTTATCCTTTATCAAGATATACCTCAGTAAAATAGGCAAAAATTTTACCCAAGGATAAATTTTATAAACGATCCAACATGTCTTCCCACCATTTAACTTCTGGCACTCTGGTCCTTTGTAATTTTCTCAATGTTTCACCAGCTTTAGTGTATTTGAAAAAAATAGGCTGATATGGAAACAAATGTTTTATTTCATGTTCAATATAAAATAAACTCTCCAAATTTTCATAAAGACTTTTCCCTGTTGGCAATGTTCCTTCTGCTATACTGGTTGAAGAACTGTCTTGATCATCAACCTGTTTGTTTACTTTTGTAACAAAACTTTCCAAATCCATTAATCTGCCATCTTCAATAACATGACTGGGAAAACCTTTATTTAACATAACATCAAATCTTTCTTTGAAGGCAAAAATTTCTTGCTGCATGTCTGAACATCTTCTTTCAAGATTTTGCATAAGAGTCCTTTTGGTAAAAACTCTTTTAATTTCCAAGATGGTTCCTGTTCTCTCCTTAATTCCAAATTCTGCAAGCTGCTGCTTATTCTGAGTATTCAAAAAATTGATAAGTCTATTGGCTTCTTCTGGCATAATTCCTAACTCTTCCCTTGCTTTTTCAATTTCTTCTAGAGCCCATCTGACTAAATCCCGCTGTTCATATAGGATTTGAATAGAAGACCAAACGTTCTTTATTGATTGAATAATGTTATACCAAAGAATTTCTTTTAATTCACTTAAAGGTATTTCCATTGTAAGATCCTTTTTCAATTCTTTAACTGATTTTTCTAGTTTTTTTATTTCTCTTGTCTTCTCAACAATACTTATTTTTGATTGATCATATTTATTTTCCAGAGTAGAAAGCTGAAGCCTTAAGCTTTGGAGTTCTGTCACTTGCAGTTTTAATTCATTCATTGCTTTGATTAATTCATCGGAACCTTTATCAGAAGTGTTCACATGTGTTAGCTCTGCTTGTTGACCTGTGAATGATGTACCTGTTCCTGTGGCTGCCTGTGTTGTGGTTGCTGGAATAATGGACTCTTTATCTTTTAATGCTTGCTCAAGTTATTTTTCTGTTTCAGCAAGTCGTTCATTCATTTTTAAAAGTAAGTCCATCACCTCTTCTTCTGAATTTTGCTTCATTACTTCTTCAGTCTGAGGGTGCCTTGAAGCTAGTAGTTTCAATTGTTTCCTTAATGCAGCAATATCATCATCTTTCTTTTTAATCAATGCTTCAATACCCTTGACATCCTTTGGATTGTGACCTAATCCAATTATTATCTCTTCCAATGTTTTTATCCTGTTATCTTTGGCTTGAGAAGAAGCTCTTTCCACATGTAGTTGTGCATTTTTGTTTTCTAAAGAATCTTGCAGTTTATGAGCTGCCATTGCTTTGTCAGTAAGGGTGGAATAGATCATTTCTCCAGTCTGCTTGTGTAATTCAATTTGATCTAATGGATGAATATCTTTTGCTAGGACCTCAAAATTGGTCTTGACGTAATTAGCTGCTATCTGTGGTTTTGGCACTTTAGATTTGAAATGGCTCATTAACATTTTCCCTTGTTGAATGTCAAAAGCTGACATCAATCTCTCTTGATTTTGTGGAGCCATTTTAAGATACTGATTATACACCTGGACCCTTAGTGGATCATTCCTTTCTTTTATACTGATAAATGTCTTTTTTATGTCTCCTGCATCTTTCATTAGTTGTTTGAATGAAGACATTTTAGTACTTGGCTGAATAGTAGTGACTGTCCCGCTAATTGATCCTGTTAACTGACTATCCTCTCTCTCTGGACTATCAATGATTTCATCAATGGATTCTATTTCTGGTGGAGGATTCACCTTTTGTCTTTTGGTCTGAGGCTGTTGTGAAGATTCATTAAGAGGAGTAGTACCTTCAGCCTCTCTTTTCTTGCCCTTTTCTACTTTAGATGGAGTCTGTAAGATTGATATTTCTATTGGATTAGTTTGAACAGAAGAAACCTGTACCCTATCTTGTCCTTTGGAAGTTTGAGGTTGTTCTGTCATTTTGAATGTTTCAATCACTTGTATTTCAGGCTCTTTCTCTTTTCCTTTGGATTCAACTGCAATTGATGGAATGTTTTTCTGAAATTCCTGTTGAAAATTCCCTGCTGAAGAAGGACCAATGTCTGGTACCTGCACTTGCCCAAAAAATTCTAGGTCAAGCATTTTTCCAAGATCTTTCATTACATTGTCCATATTGACTTCTTCATTATCCTGTTCAATTAATGTTCCCTCCACCCATTCATCTTTATTAGCATACTGTTCAATTTATGGAATCCTATGATGGATGTAAGGTGCTGATTTATTTTTCATTCTTTTGTCACAAATGAAGTTGAATGGGTCATAAGGGGCCTAGTAGAAACTTTTTTGCAATATGAAACGGTCTTCTAGTATTCTTTCAGCTTCTTGTCCAGCATCCCTAGAATTGCATATAAATGGACCTAATTGACCTTTGATTCGGAGTTGGGCTTTCTTCTTTTTATTACAAAAATGAATAATATCAGAGTTATTCATTTGCCTGAAGTATTCTAAAGAAAAAATTCTCATAGGCACATACTTTGGAAATTTAAATGGACATAGCTCACATCCATATATTCTGACTTCTGTATAATTTTGGTACAAGTACCAATCACCAATTTTGTAGTGTTTTGAAAGTTGCAGAGTTTTCTTAATTTCATTGCTGAGTCTAGGAGGAGGAACTCCTGTCAACAAGGTAGTTGCAGGGTGTATAAACAGATCAATGAATTCATTATAGGAATAAGGAGAATCTCTGGAATTATGGATGATAGCTGACCAAAATATGACAGACCTGGGATTTCCTTGGATATTGAGCTTTTGAACATGGAAAGGAAAGTTTTCAGACTGGTAATATATCATGAGGTGATAGATGACAGAGGAATATTTGAAGACTTTCTCATTTTCTAATCTCATGAATTGATCATGGATTTTGTCTGCTATATAAGATGCAAAGTCATATTTGACAGCAGGAGGCTGTCCAGGAGTAAAAATAGACAATAATACTAGAGTTAAATCATCAACATACTCACTAGTATTAAAGCCCATGATAAAAGAAATCATATTCAGAATAATCTGGCCCATTTCAGTAAAAAAGGCATTACCATAGGGAAGTGGGCCCTTGGGCTGATGTTCAGGTAACATGAAAGTCTAACAGTTGTGTTTTACCTGTTCAGGGGACAACTGAGTAGATTTTTCAAGAAATTCTCCAATGGACAAGGGAGTGAGGTTTTGACCTGGTTCAAAATGGAGCATATCATTGATTGACTGAGCAGTAATAGGGAAAAGGACATTCTAGTTTGGGGATAAAACTGCTCTCTGAATTGGGTCATAATTAGCATGGCAATAATGGATAATTTCAGGAAAGATATGGACTGAGGGTAAAAGGTATCTCGGGAGATTAGATTCCCATAACCCAATAACGTCCAAGCCATTCAAATGATTGTCTCTGCAGCGACAATGAATTCGAAGGGGGCTTTCACTGAAAACTAAGTCTTTGATCTGAAAATCTTTATCCACTAATGGAAAATATTCCAATTCTCTATGAGGGGCGTTCAATGGAGCAACATTTAAAGCCATCGGGACTTCCATTTTTGGTTCTTTTGGATTCAAAAATGGAATTTCGGGGATTTTTATGAAAATGGAGCACAATTTCAGGTTCTGACGGGGGAAACGGGTACAATTGCAAGTTTCAGGAATATTATTTACAGTTTTTAGGATCAAGGAATGAACTAGCAATCAACTTTAACTCTGTTTTAGTGGAAAAATAAGGAAAGCTGAGTTTCTTTCAGAGTTCAGGGAAAAATGGAGTAAATACCTGTTTTTAGAGGAAAAACTGTGATTAACAGATATCAGCTGGTGGCGAGTGAATACTGGAACACTGGTCTAGTAGCAGCTTTCAGTAGAATTCAGTTGAATAGTAGTTGACAGTTGATTTTTTGAATTTCTTTTCATGGAAGACAAAGTCGCTTTCACCACACAGAATAATGAAAAATGCGTGAGTTTTTGTTTTATCTACAAAGTCAAACGGGTGGGGAATATTTTATTATTTAATGGGATGACGTCAGCATACGGGAGGCGAGTCGCGGGAATGGGCGGTAAGCGGTATATTCCGCACCACCTTTGGAGGGGAAGCAGTTTTATGTGAATCGGCAACGATTCCACAAATTGAATGACACGTGGTCGGGACACTATTTGGAAACCGCTTTGATTTCACGAGTTATCTTTCGTACGGAGGATGGGTAGCGGAATTGATGCGAACCGTCGATCATGGGTGGGTTGATCTAACGGCGGATAGAACAGGGAGATGGCGGAGTGTTAATGGGCGGGGGTTCAATGTAATTAACGTTAATTAATTATTTCGGGCGGGATTTGATTGGCTGGAGGTTTGGCTATTTAATTAATCATGTGGATTAATTAAATCCCTTGTACGATGGACTGTCGGGGGTAATGCATGTGAGATGGGTTAATTTATTTGTTTTTTGTTTTAAACATATAAATTATACGTTTAAAAGATTTTCCATATATTTTTATTTATACAATAAATAAATCAATGTGATTCATTTACCGTAGGGGGGCGGGAATAATATTAAGGTTATATTTTAGCCAAAGGGCATTATAATGTGGGATTTTTGTTTAATCATGCGGGATTTATTTAAATTTGGCTTAAAATTATAATACAAAGGTTTTTTGGGATATTTATATAGGAGGAGTTATATACTATAGGAAAAAGATTATTTCAATAGGGATTTAATAAATAAATTAGAGTTAATATGAAAAAGGACAAGGTAAACTCAAAATACTTAAATATAACCAAGAAAGTGAGAATTCAAAAGTAAATATCATTATTATACTTTCATCACTTAGACTTAGAATAAAAAGTAATTTTGAGAGATTTTTACGGAATATTGCATGATTTTCCTAAGTAAAATGGGATTTTACTTAGGAAAATATTTTTATGAATGAATGAGTATGATGATGAATATTTTTAAATACTAAGGTTTTCTCCAATCATTGGGCCGAGGGTCCGGTCCCTCCAAAAGTCAAGGAAATGCCTTGAGCCCCTTTAATCTTCAAATTCCTTAGCACTTAGGGGAAATTAGTAAATTGTTAGGGAAAAAGTGAGATGGGAAGTTAATGATTTTGACCTTGCTTTGTTCCGAAACTCTGTCAATGTAGTGTTCTGCTTTTTCACTTGGTGATGAAAGTAAAAGATTACAAACATTTTAAAGCCATCATTCATCACATGAGAATTTGCACTGCCATCTACCTACCCTATCTACTTTCTCTACCATTTTCTCTTCTTTATTAGGGTGCACTTAGACTGGCAAACCCTTATCAATTTTTTTTCCTTTTACATGGAAAACCTATCTAAGTCTACACTTATTACATCCAAGGGCTCAAATTAAACTGTTGAGCACCTTTTATTAACTCTACCTATCTACTTATCTACCAATACTAAACTATTTGGTCAGATATTTATTCTCTATTCTACAACATGAAATTGAAAAATGAATGAGTCAAGTTTAAACAGTTTGACTCTTCATAAATTGTGGCAAAAGTTTGACAAGCTGCACACAATTTTGTTTATTGCAAAAATGAAATAGTAGTGGCATTTAGACTTGCACACTTTCCTGGTCTATTTTTGTTTGGGGTTAATTTCTTTCACTTTTTTGACCATTTTATTCTTTTTACCCTTTGATTTTTCTTTTAGGGTATACCCTCTTTACATTTTTTAAATTTTTTGATTTTTTGATTTTTTAAGAATATGGAACACCTTTGCACAAGAAAAAGGTTTGAACATATTGCATAGTTCAATAAGACAATCATGAAAAATGATACCTATTGGTATAGGAGTCTAACACCAGCTTCCATGCCTTTCTTCCAACCATCCATATTTTCTTCCACGCCTTTCTTCAAAACTTCCATATCATTTTTTGTTGCTCTTTGCGAGAGTGAAATTTGTTGCACTTTCTCTTGTAATTTTGATAGATCATGTTGCAATTCATCATCTTCATGAGTCATAGTAGAGCCTTCTGAAGGCTTAGTGGGTGTTGAATTATTTTTACGGGGCATCTTTTAAAACCCAATACTGATATCTATTCTACAATATGCCCTTGGAATCAATTTCAAATTGATTCTTCAAACAAGACTTATGCAATTTGGAAAAAAAAATACACACATTTTTCTTGCTTTTGAGGAGCTCGATATTGAAATTGGATTATCTATGTGATTGCAGCACTTCAATATTTTAATTTTAGCACCAACGTAGCCCTCTGAATTATCTTTCGAATGCCACAGTTCTGACCTGATTTGGATTCTCCAAGACAAAGTTGTTTCCAATCTCCCACAATGACCTAATTATGGATTGGTTCAGTAGAGTGAACTTGTGCGACTTGCCACGTGTCACTTTTTCGTCCTTCGACTCTAAAATTGATAGCCAAGAAACTAAAATCCGTGTAATTGTGACCACTTTTTATGGCACTCCAATCCAATGCTCAGAGAGAGAGTTATGAAGATTTTCCCACAATCACCTCTTTGAGATGAAATTCTGGAGCCTAAAAAAGCACTACATTCCACAGATCATATCTTAGAAAATATTGCGAACCAAGATCTGAAATTTTTTGACGCATTTCCTCAGGATTTCGGCTTTGCACCCTAAAAATTTCAGATTCTGAACCTTCATAGAAAAAAAGTTATAGCGCAAATGCCACGATGACCTGTTTAGGAGCCTGAAAAAAGACCTAAATTCCACAAATCATATCTCCGAAAATATTGTGAACCAAGCTCTGAAATTTTTTGAAAATGTTCCTCAGGATTTCGGCTTCGCACCCTAAAAATTTCATCTTTTGAAGCTTCGTATAAAAAACGTTATAGCGAAAATTCCACGATGACCTATTTGGAGCAGTGAAACCCTATAATCCAAAGCTCTGATACCAAATGTTGTGTAACCATCTCCAAAAATAGAAGAAAAGAGATATCCATGCCTTAGAAATAAGCCACTTCGAGGGGGCAACCTCCAATACATTACATAAATGAAAAATTCTTGGATGATACAATTTACAAAACCTCCTTTCTATATATAGGCGTCCATGTGGCCATAATGTAATCCTAGTGGGCCACAATGTAATCCTAGCCGACCTAACAACAATAATTTAAGGGCACAATAATAACAAAATGGGGGTTACAAGGGTATAATAATAACAATAAGGGGGTTACACTAATAACAATAAGGGACTATACTAGTAATATAGGGACCTAACATGATTAAAAATGGGGTGGATTTCCCATGAAGGTTGGACACAATATGGTGCTTCACACCTTCCAACATAATTATTCTTGTCTTTGCTACCTTCTTTTTCCATTCGTCAAGTAATGCAACATCGCTAGATCCAGGCTTAGGAAAATCGCTATCGATTAACTCCTTCAATCCATTATCCTCCAGCATCGCCTCCATCCTATCCTTCCAGGCTATGTAATTCAAACTCCCATCAAGGGCATACTCCAATCGCAACCCATTGAAAGACATTTAAATGTATACTCAACTGTCGCACCAAGAATTTTCTGCAACAAATTTGAATTGTCCACCAGCACAAACTCAACAATTCTTCACAATTGCAATCTTCAAGAATTAACACTGCTCCAATACCATGTAGAAATTATATAAAATATGCACGTATATATCCATATTCTCCTGATCTAACAATATTTATCTTATTTCTAAATACAGAATCCTTCCACTGTTAATATTTTGCGGAAATTAAAATCAACTGCAAACAGATGAAGCAATAAAAACAATCACACATAACACAGTTGTTTAACGGGAAATCCTAAAGCTAAAAACCCCAACTATCATATATTATGTATCATGGAGATCATGTAACAATCTCATACAAAGCTTAGTACATCGAGCTCTCAATACAATCAATCGTCACACACTAATAAGCAGAAATCTGCAAATCCATGCACCGATTTCTTGCCACCTGCTAGCTTGCCTCCACTGTGCAATCCCTGCTGAAGAATAGCTCTGAATTAATTAAAATTACCCTTGCCTTGACTGTGCAATCCTCATTGGCAACTCCAATGTGTGTGTGGTGCAATCAATGCATCACTATAGTCACAATAGATAGTCCATATTGCCCTTTCACCTATCTCTCCATTGGGTCTCCATTGGAACTGCCATGCACTGTAGTTAACTGTTGTATTGTTCAGTTTATTAATGAGTTGTTATTTGTGAATTAATTAACTAATTAATTCACTCCACTCTCACAAGTGTATCATTTAGTTAGACTATATACAACTAGCTCAACTGAGTTTAACTCCAATAATTGAGTTAAACTGAATAACAACTCCATAAATTACTCTTCCAACTCTATCATAACTTTGCCATTTCAGTTCTAATTGAGTCCTCCATGAATGAACCACCAGTAAACCCTAGGAATTGCGTAATTCCTTCAGCCCACTGATTTTCCAAATATGTGCACTAAAATTAAGTGCTCCAAGAGAATAAGTTGCTATTTATTGTCGGATTATTATTAAGAGCTAATAATAATTGACACTTCTATTTTTAGATCAACGATCTATAAATAGGCTTCGCCCAATATTCTAAAAATAAAATTTCATATATTTTTCCAACTTGACCAACCATCGACAAATAGCATCCTGCAACTTCTAAAATATGATCACCATGTCTAAAAATAGACACAGTCTAAAAATAGACTTGCGCCAAAAATAGCTTGTGGGCCCACTTAGTGAAGGCGACTCTTTTCACTAAGCTCATCATCTTGTTGATTCTCAATAGATGGAAGCCATAGAGAGCATTTTGGATTTTTGTTATTTTCTTGTCGTTCACAACTTAAGCATGCTTGAGTTTTTTAGACGAGTCTCCAGTGTTTTTTAGCATAAGGGTGTCTCTGAGCGGAGATTCCAACCTCATCCTCACAGGACTTTGAGTGCCTACTTAGGAGAGGATTCTTGTTGTTCATGTGAGATGATCTCATCATCCAGCATTCAGGCCACTTGTAGAACCTCTAGTGTTGTGCATTCACTCTGTGAATTACGTAGTCCAGTAGTAGAGTTCATCAGAAGAGGGGGAAATTATATATAATTTTCGCTTTGAATCCATTGAAGGGATCAACCCTTCAATAGTTGGGCTTGGGAGTACTTGCAACTATTTTATCTTTCAGTTCAGTCCATAGTCTGGCATACCCAATAGTTAGGCATTTCACACCCTGGGAAGGTGATTTTATTAGGTCAGTAAATCCAAAAATCCTTTATGGGTTATTCTAGGTTTTTTCCATAGAGCCTGGATTTTAAATCGTAAAATTTTCTCAACACCAGAGCACCCTCAACTATGAAGTCCTATTCACCAAGTAACAACATTTCTAGCAGGGCACTGTAGAGGGAGAGCTCCAGCAACACAGTAGAGAGAATTGTTTTCAATGGAAGAGATTGAGGCCATTCCAGCCCACTTTTTCCAGCTTGAGTGCTATCTATTTTGAAGCACTGTTGTATTGTTTTCACCTTCAGATTAATAAAATGGCTCAACTGTTCTTTCTATTTTTATGGTGTTTTCATTTTATTTCCATATTGTTGTAGTTTCCAGTTTATTGCGTTTTGTATTACTGTCTTTTCCTATTTAGAATATTAAAGTGGTATCGGAGCTCATAGGCATGGCTCTACCTATGGAACAAATAGTCTATGACACTCGAAGATAGAGAATACATTACGGATTATACAAGGAGATACAAAAACAAAGAACGCAGAAATTCACAGGAATAAAAAGTGACAGTTTTACTTTAGATGTTTCAGGTAAATGAAGATGAATCTTGAAAATCCGAGACATGGGTTTTGTGAAGAACTGACCAATTATATTTCTCTATTATATTTTTTTCCAAATCCGGTCTCAATTGAGAGAACGGAAGATTCTTTGAGAGATACAAAAATCGAAAACGCATAAATTCGTTGGGATAAAAAGTGACGGTTTTGTGTTGGATGTTTTGGGTAAATGAAGACGAATCTAAAAAATATGAGACATGGGTTTTGTGTAGAATGGAGTAGATATATTTCCTCTTCAAGTATTTTCTCCAAATTCGGTCTGGATTTAGGGAAATAGAAGGTTCTCTAAAGATGATTTTCTCATAATTGTTGTGGTGGCCATTTTTCAAATTCTTCCAATTGCAATACCAGATTCAACTTGTTTCGGAGTTCACATCCAGAAAAGGAAATATGTTCCAGGGGAGGAGGATAAAATGAGTCTCTAATGGCAGAATAATTTTATGGGAAGGAGTTTGGCAATATCCTCCTCAGAACTATGCAGGATCTCACGAGAGAGATCAAGGAGATGAGAATAGAGAGACGAAGGGAAACCCCAAGAGGATTTCAAAATGGAGAAATTTCTCGTACTTCACATCATTGGTGTGAGAAAATGGCAAAGCAACAAGCTTCAAAGTGCTCCACTATGCCTACCTTCCTTGAAGTCTCCAAAATGAAATTGAAATATTACTTTGCCAACTTCAAAAAATAATTAAAATATATAATTTTGAATTAAAAAAATAAAATTTTCATATGAAAAACTTGGTTCTCTTCATGTAGATCATATATATATATATATATATATATATATATATATATATATAGATCACACACATGCACATTTTAGACTAAGTTATGCTACATGAACACATGCATACCTCTTACGTTTTGCGAAAATTTTCAAGGACATATATTGCATTTAATGGAAATTTGAGAGATTATACCACACTAAAAAAAATTGCAAAAAATTATCATTAGGGCAACAACATAATTGTCCACATATTTTATTTTTACTCCGAATCAAAATTCACAATGCTTATATGAATTTTGAGGGTTTTAATTCGGTAAAAGAGGAAAAACTTGAAATTTCATCATCACATTTGGCCCAAAAGTGTAACCCATCTTCATGCTTTCACCCTTTTATATTTCCTTATATCTTCTAAGATAGGCAAAAATTTTACCCTTGTATGCTATTAGCAGTTCATTCAAGGCTACGCGACCTAAGCCCTTCAAGGTAAATCTTCTATTTTTAAGTCTTGTTATTCAAGAGTTTTTTTTTAATATATTATTTTTATAGTGAGGTTTCTAACATAACATATTAATCACATGTAACAAGTTTATTATTCAGCACCCTACTCAATATTTTCTCAATCTTGAACAATTTTTTTTTCGTTTCCAGTTAAGCACTCTATTAATACTATATTTTTATTCACATGTATATCATGTAAAGGAGGTTGAATCTAATTGATAGCAGTTGTGACTACTTCTTTATGGCTTATTAGAATTAGGATTTAGCATACTTAGCCTCAAGATATGTAGTTAGATTAAAAGTTTAATATATGAACTTAATGTTTTCTATGTTAAAGCATTTATGTTAATTTTGACACTAGATTACACTTAGGAGGACTTGTTTTGGAGTTGTTCATATTTCATAACACTATGTATTCCTTTTTTGAAATTGGGGTTGTTAAACCCATAAGTTATTCTTGAATAATATATATGCCTTAATCAATTGAACTAAATGTACTATTATGGTTATGAACATCTTATTTATGTAATTTTCTTGTATTTTATACCTTACCTTAGTATGAATTCTAAACTAGAATGTGTGGTTACTAGTTTTAATTAGCTTAGTACTTCATGTTTTTAACATAAATACTTATTTATCCCATATTTTTTGAATTTCCCAACAAAAAATCTTCTCTTTAAGCTCCTCGGATATAGTCAAAGATTAGAATTCTCTTCCAATAGACTTGGTGTAGAAAAGGTAATTATAGGATACCTATACCAGTGAATTTCATAACTACTTCTTGAAAATATTCTTACATGCCAAGTGATACTGCATGCAATATAAGGTTATTACAAAGGTTATCCCTCCATAAGAGCTTTCTTCCAAAAAATATCTATTTTACTTCTCGTCAATAATCACATGCATTCATAAGAATTTTGTATACCTATTATTGTAGGTGAATCATTACTTTCCTTTCTCTTAGTATCTTATTCACATTTAATCCTTAGATAAATTAATAATAAATAAAATTATCTTATATAATTAATATATTAATCACATAAAAAATACAAGGTAGATAATGGGAGGTCATTTTTTACACCAATTATTAACTCATGAAGCCTTAGCCTCTATGCTTCTCATCCATGTCCAACTAGCATAAATCTAATGAAAATGGCAGGCCCTTTATGATAAAATTAGAATGGGATTTCAAAAGTATATGCGATTTGTATGTCCTTTTCTTCACTTCTTAGGGCCCCAAACGGACCACTATATTTTCTCACACCTTAAGGTTGTTTAATAAATTGATGTATTTAACACTATTTTCTCAAATCTCTACATAAATTTCATATATTATTGAGAGACTAGTGATATCCAACTTACATGAATTTTCCAATAAATATTGATGTAGTGTAATTAGCTTGTACAATTTGGTGTGAGGGGTTTTATTTTTTAATACATTGCTTCACTAATATTTGAAAATTCCTTGATAAAGAAAAGACACATCAATCTTCACAGTGGAATAAATGTTATCATTACCTATTATTCCATCGTTACAATTAAACCATCCACTATTCAACTTTTGTTCCCATCATTTATTCCTCGCCATGTTTTTTATATAAGGTTCCTCCTCTGTAGTCCCTGGTTACTACAATACTCAAATGTAATCCACATTACTAGTGTCAGATTTTCCAAGTCCCTCCAAATTTGAGAGTTCTGTATCAACTAATTCATACAACTGTCACACCTTATTTCCACCATGAAGAGAGGCAGGTACTACATTTTTTGTAGAATCCAAGGTATTATCTAAAGCCAAAGAAAATGAAAATTTCCCTTCCCTAACTAGTCATATATGATGAGAGTTGGAGTAGTGCTTAGCACTCCTCTTTTAAAATGGGCGTCCCAATAGATAGCTCAAACTATTGATAGCTAATTGATATCTTAAAAAAAAATGTGTGAATTTGGTGTTGATAGACTAACATCACTAGTCTGTCGATCTCTTGACACCTATTATCCAACAGTGTTGGTAGATTGAATCCCACTCTTATCAGTATTACGCTAATTTATTTAATACAATGATGCATGCTCTCATCGATAGACTGATGACCACTATCATCGATAATGAGAGACCAAAAAAACATCCTTCCGCCAATCTATTGAAAAATAACAAGATTTTAAATTCCAACGATTATAAGTAATGTCGATCTTATGAATATACTAGAAACGATGTTTAATGAAACCTTGTTTTTTTGTTATAGTAACGAAACTTCATCACAAGAATGAAAAAAGACCATAAAAAATTGGCTCAATTTGATTAGTGTAGCTTTAGGAAATTTCATTTGACCTAAAAGTGAGTGGTAAGGCCACCTAGGTGATAGTGGGTGGCTTTCATAATATTTTCCCTTCAAATTCGACCTCTGGGACCAAACAACAACATGTGGCTTAGTGGAATTTTTTATTGTTTGTAATAGATTTTCCTTCCTTAATTCTTTTTTTTTCTACTCTTTGTTTTAATGGATTTCCTTGATGAAAACTTATGTCTTATGGCTTTTATTTTTCGATGTATGTTTTCTCATAGAATTTTCTTCCAAAAAAAAATATAATAAATATAAATAGATATAGATATTACATAATTGGCACTATTTTTACTAATTTTATATTGTTTTCTCATGCACGTTTCCCTTTGGTTTCTAAATTGATTTGAAATTTCAATTGTGGAATATTTAATGAGATTTCAAACAATGATTGTGGGAAGAAACATTGCAAAAAAATTATGTATTATCATAATTTCAAAGGCCTCAATCCAAGTATCCACATTCTCTTCATGTCGCAAGTTCATTTGAACATTTATCACTAAAGGAAACTCTTGTGAGAATGTGTCTATTATCAAAATAATAGATAAAAGAATAGGTTCCCCTAGTGATCAAAGTGATATAAATGTGTCTTCACCAGAAATTGACAATGAAATGTTGAATATTTTTCCTTGGAAGAGGACACAATATATTCATGAAAAAGAAAAAATGGGCAATGGGACATCGAGAGAATAATCCAAGAATATTGAGTCTCTATATCTACATATATTCAAAAAATATCTCCAAAAATGAGAATGAGTCCACAAGAAGTTAAATGCAATGCAAGTAGTTGGAAAACTAGCAAGGAAGAGAAAATTCAAAATAAGTTAGAAACAATAGAGAAGAATGCAAGGAAAGTGTATCAAAAGAAAATTATAAATGGTGAGGAGAAATGTATTCTCATATTGAAATATTGTAAGGAATGTAAACATGTCAAATTTGAAGATGAATATAGGAAATATTTAATAAGGGAAAATTTGAGGCAAGTGGAAAGACTATGGAAATAAATTTGTTATCCAAGATGGAATGATTAAGAACTATATTTTACATCTTATCTAAAGGTTGTTTTTACACCATTTTTTGGTCATATAACCCATTGTTATTAGATGGACTCAAGTACACAATGTAAGACCAATTTTACCCTAAGTAAAATCACATTCACTATGAAAAATAACTTAGTAAACCACCTTTATTAAGTTGTTTATGGTCTAAACAGGAAACCCCATGAGGAAATATTCAATAAATCTATATTTGTTTGATTTTCCTCAAGGAATAATTAGTTAAACATCGGTTTAATTAATATTCCTGGTTATATTTAACCCAAAACAAGGAAATTAATTAGATAAATCATTATTTATCTTATTATTTTCTAAGAATAATTATTTAAACCTTATTTAAATAATATTATTTGTTAAATATAACTAAATCACCCTTAAATAATTAAATAAATCATTATATTTTATTATTAGTCAACCACATCCTTAAAATGATAAATAAATCATTTATTTATTTATTATTTACAAATAAAGGGATTTGACCCAAGCCAAATTCCATTTCCCTCCAACAAATATAATAAAATATTCCATAAAAGTTGGATCTTGATTTGGTTAATAATATTTTAATTATGCACCAATATCTAGACTAACTCAATATTTTTTTATAAACAGAAGGGTCCATTCATTTATCAACTTTTGTTGCCTAAAGATCACTCTGGATCTATACTTCTGGTCTGGCTATTGATCCACCATCATAGTCATATTTTGCTACTATTTTTGTTTGGGTTTTCTACACCATCAAGAGAGAGGAATTCTAGATCTAAAGTGTTGAGGACTTTCAAGAACCCATCCCATTGAGGAGAACTAGGAACACCCTCCTATTTTTTCCTCCCAAGTGCCCCTAATATAAAATTCATTCAACGTATTCTTGTCTTGTCTATTGGATGCATGGAGTAAATCTTGTTTTTTCTACTGTTTAATGTCTTCTAATGCATAGATCTAGATTTTTGCAGCATTTATCTTGATCACCTAACTGCAAATATGAAGATATTGGCATTCATCTATGTTGTTGGTTATGCACAGCTAAAGTGGTCTTTTTTCGTACGCTTGGAATTAAGATTCATACTAACAACTAGCGACTCCACATGGGTTTACGATTGCGGCTGCTGTCATTTTTCTGATCCTTGCATATCCAGCTACTTCAAACCCTAGGATTTCTCTTCAGCCCCTTGTTTTTTCTTTTCTTGATGTTTTTTTGTAACCTATAAAACCCTAAAATGATAAAAATTCTAACTTCCGCGTGTTTTCAGACCTATTGCACAGGTGACAGACATCCGCCGCAGCTAAGACGACAATTGTTTCTGAAATCTTCCACTAAGAGTATCAGAAGTGAAGGTCACACTTTTTAGCCCAAAAATTGTGACCTGGACCTCCAGGGTGCACCTTACAACCCAAAAAGTGCAACCTCTGCTGAAAACAGGTCGAAAAATGCGACCTAAACTTTTTGTGGCAATTTTTCTGAAAGTTTTTTGGGTTTGTCTAACCTCCGTATCCTCCTGTTTTGGACATGTACTTGTTCTGTTCTGCCCAACTAAGTGGGAACCTAGCCCCCTAGGGCTTCAGTACCCTCCACTTCTTTTGGAAGAGTTTTCGTTGTTGCAGGTTGTCTAAAATTTTAGAGTCTTCAGCCATTTTTTCGGATTTGATACCTCACCTTCCGATCTGCTTCAGATCGGCTTGTTATCCATCCAAATCTCCTCATTTAGCTTTTTTTTGGTTTTCCTCTAGGGTTCACTCTGCTTCCCTCCTGGAGATATCCTTTCGCCACCTCTTTTTATAGCAAATTTTCCTCTGATCTATTGTTGTTTATGCACCACTTTCTAGCAGATTTTGGCCTTTAGATCCCTGTCCCTTCCAACCTTAGATCTATTGGTTATTTTAGTGTGTTTTGGTTAGTTTTTTCAGTCACCTATAGACTAGTTGTTGAGAGGCCCACCTCCTTGGGTTTAGATTATTGCATTATTAGCTGTTTATTTTCTGTTCTTGTAGGTTTATATACTATCATTTGCAGATTATTTGCATCTATACAACACACTTTTTTTTTTCTCTACAAATGTTTGGGTTTAAAAATTAAAATTTACACACTTTACACACACACCCTAAGAAAAAAATTGTTTGGTTAACACCGCCAAGCAAAGACTCTAAAACATTGAAATCATCTAATCCTGCACCTCTTTTCCCTTGTTTCGACATTGCAATCAGTTGGTCCTGCACCTCCCTGGCCTTGTTGGTCTCTTTTTCCTTTGTGCCATGTTTCTGTCATCGTCATTGTGCCACCAAAGCATTTATCCCAGAGACTTCTTGGCCTTCATCCTCAGTTTTTGAGAGGAATACTTACTCCTCCACGTAGAATTCGATTTAGTCCTCCACCGAGTCTGCACTCTAACTCTTCTTCTGGTCCATTGGGTTCTCCTTCTTGTTCCACTGTCAGTTCTCCCCCTGTCACCTTCACCATGTTTGGTGCAGGACCTAATGCTGGTGGTAACCCTGGCCCTCATGCTGGGAATACCACTAGTGGGACCGCAATGGACACTACCCCAGTTGCGCCCTTGCTCCCCTTCATGGTAGGCCTCAGTCTCCCTGATTTTGACAAGTTGATAAACGACCTTATACACCATGTCACTAGTTGGCCTGCTATTCCAATGAAGCTCCCTTCCGACATCCCAAAGTTTGAAGGCCTTGCTGGAGAAAATCCTTCAAATCATGTTTGATATTTCCACATGTGGTGTTCATCTAACTCCATTACCAATGACTTTATCCATATTCAATTATTCCAACGTACACTTACAAGTGAAGCTTCTATGTGGTATGTTGATCAGGCCCCTTCCTCTCATACCACCTTTGCGACTCTTGCCCGAGCTTTTTTGGCTTACTTCCAACTTCCCCTTCAAAACGACACTGGTACTGAACTCTTGCCTTCTTTCTGTCAATCGTTTGCGACCCACCTTTCCAATCATGTCCAGGAATGGTGGAGAAGAAAGAGCCTATGTCAAGCTCCTACCTTCAAAGACTGTGTCTACGTGGAATGGTTCCTTAGATCTCTTTTGCCACCTATTGGAAAAGATGTTGCATCGCCCTTTCCTCAAACCGAAGAATCCGCTCTCCAAATCGCGTTAAAATATGACCTGATCTACGCTCAGTCGGGTTAGGTTTATACTGTTCTACCTGATATTCCCAGACCTGGTGGTGCCAACGCACTGAGGGAATATCACGTCGCCGACTGTATCGTTGGAGCTCTCTTTAACTCGTATGCTCAACCACCCATGGGCTATGGTTTTCCTCAGGGGGGGCCAGCACCTCCTGCACTTTCCCCCCTCCTAGTAGCATGTATCCAAGATACATCATGCCTCCTCTTCTTTCCCAACCTTCTATTTACCACACTGCTACCCAACCTCCTTATTATCCGTATCCATAGCCTGGTGCTCCAGCTCCTGCAGCATTAGCACCTCTTCCTCCCTTGCCTTCTCAGCCCCTGCAACAGCAACCACCACCCCCTTTGGGGCAGGTATATTCACAACAGGGTGTGAATAATCCTCCTCCCTCAAAAAATAAGAGGAAAGGCACTCAAAATCAATCTGTTCCTAGTAACCCTGGACCTAATCAAGGTAATGCTCCTAACACTACAAACCAGCAACAGGGCACTCAGCCTAAGCAGGACAGGCCTGTTCGCATGAACAAGCCCTATTCTTGTTGTGGTTTTTATGGTCATTACATGCATGATTGTCCTCTTTTTCCAAAAATTCGGTAGCTGTGGGAGTCTCAAGCAACTTTGAGAGCAAATCAATCCATCCCTTCCATTCCTCCCAGTCCTGAACCTAGTCAACCAACTGTGCTTACCAATCCTTTCCCTCAGCAAGGATTCGTGGCTACCCAACCACCTGAAGGTCAGATGGCCACTCAACCTCTTCCATCTAGTACCTCCGATTACCAGATTCTCATGATGAACTCTGATCAACCGCCAACTGTTGACATTAATATTCAGACTCAGTTGTGTCAGTACAACAAGCCTCTCGCTACTTCTGTCCCCGAGTCGCCTCCTTCGGTCTCTACAAAGCCTATTTTGACACCTAATGGCCCCTTAAAGATCCCTAAGCCTAGGGTGGAGGTTCATACCAAAATCCCTAAGGGACCACTACACCGAAATGTTGCTTCTGGCAAAGCCACCCATTCATATAGCATAGTAGATGATCTGGCACAATCTCCTACTGCCATTTCAACACTAGAACTCCTCTAGTCATGCCCTTCACAACGAAAAGCTCTACTATCTACCGTGGGCACTGTAGATCCTTCAGATGATCGATTGATTGTTTTTGATGTTGACCGGTCAGAGCATCCTCCTCTCCCAACTTCCGTTGCTTTCCAAATCGCAGTCAAGATCTGGGACGCCAACATTTCTCGGTGCATTATTAATGAGGGGGTATCCACCTGTGTGATTTCCAATTAAGTTTGGAAACAACTCGATCACCTCAGTTGGCTCCTTCCACGATCACTCTCCGAGCGTGGGATGGCCACGCCTCCCAGTCCATTGGCTTAATCTGCAATTTTCCTATTATTATTTCGGGCAAGAATGTTTGCATTAACGTAGAAGTCATAGATGCCCCATTATATTACAACATTCTATTGGGTCGTAGCTACAGTTATGTGATGTCTGATGTCCCTTCTACGGTCCACTGCAAGATGTCCTTCCCTCATGACAGAAAGATGGTCACCATTGACTAGTTGACGTATTACCAATCGAAGTCTCAGACCTCCCCTGAGTCCACCATCTCTTCAGTGGCCAATAAGAAAACCTTCGATCCTTTGACCAGTGTCTCACCCGGAGTCTACAAATATTCCTCCTTGCTTGGTACTTTCCCTAGTCTCCATCCTCCTATCTTTGATCCCATCTCATCGAATGTTTACATGATGCACTCGTCTTGGGTTGTCCTCAAGCGGCCTGCCTCGTCTAGTCAGCAACCTCCTCGCCCTCTGCAACCTTCTCCTAGCCCTTTGATTCAGCCTTTTGGACCTTCTCCTTTTGGCCCTTCAGCTGGTACTCATGAGCCTCCCTACCCTCCTGGAACGGTTCCTCCAAGCCTTAACCATTTAGGAGTCGTCCCGCCTGGCCATTACCCCTCTGGTCAGACACCATTCCTAGCTCCCCCGCCAGGATTATATATGACACATGTCATGGCCACCCTCTCTCTTCCTAACCTGACCCTTGGGATTCCTATCTGGTACCTTGATCCTCCAGCCACCACCCTGCCAGGTTAACCTAAAAATTATCTTGCTTTGACCCCGGTTCAATTGGGCCCCCTGACTTCTCCTGTTGTCACAGTGCCTTAGCCACCTCAATAGGAACCACCTCCTGTTGCGACCACTTCGGGTAAGAAAGGCAAAGCTCGGAAAAGGGCCTCAAAGGACAAGGCTGCCCTGATTGACCCTGCACCTCCTCCACCTCCAAATCCCTGTGCTTTGTGTGATGTCATCGATCATGCCAGCCATACCTATCCCAAGTTTCCCTGCATCAAGCCCATGGTTAAAGTCGTGTTCCCTAAGTCTACGGTCCCTGAAACCTCTGCTTCTTCATCAACTATAGCCAAGAACACCAAGACTATTCACACCAACCAACCTTGTGCTTTTTGTGATCTCCATGGCCATTAATCTCATCATTGTCCCTACCTTACGCATTACCATGCCTCTTTAGATGTAGTTTGGGAGTACGAGATTGAGCAGAACCAATCCGCTTCTCCTATACTTTCACAGTATGCTGCAAGATAGACTGAGGATTTACTCGTTCCTATTGATATTTCCCCTCCTGATGTCGAGATGACGGAGCATGCGGCCACCATCCTCTACCTATCATCATCCATGCGACCCTCAACGGAAGCTCCCTCTGAATCTTCTCCTGTTGTTTCACTTGACCTCCCTTTAACGATCACCCTGGGCTCAACATCAGTGGATCATTTATCTGCTTGTTCTTACGTCATTCCCCGCAACGATGCACATGTGAGCCTTTCTTCTCATGATGATGAGTCATGTAGCTTTGCCGCATCACATGGTCTCTCTTCCTCCAGTCATTCCACCTTATTTTGTGACGACGACATCATGGGAGCCATGTCCACCCCTGACTTCATCTTTCCTTCCCATAAATGGGATGCCATCATCCATACCTTTGGTGACTTACGCAGCCTAAGCTCAAGCTACGCCTCTGGTAACTCTCACACTCCCCCTCACTAGCAGCATGTGAGTAGTAGACATCCTACCCAGATCACTCCCTTTTGCGGAGTGCATTCGATTTCTACTTTGCGCTCAGGTTTCTAGCATTGTTCTTCATCCTCCCATTTATTGTCTTGTGGCACTTTTCAGATGGATCTCCCATCCACACCCTATATCAGTTTTGTTGATGGTGCAAGTCGCTAGTCTCGGAATCTAGCCTCAGCAGGTTGGGCCATTTTTACCCCCTTCCATTCGCTTGTTCTCTCGAACGGTGTATGCATTGGTACTGCTACCAATAATCAGGCCGAATATGATGCAGTGCGAGGATTATTAGCCGATGCCCTTTCACATCGCATCCTTCACCTTCATGTTCATTTATATTCCCTGCTTCTTTTCATGCAGTTGAATGGTGTCTATATGTGCATAATCCTATCCTTTTTAGAAGACATTTACGAGTGAAGTTTTTGACGCATGAATTTGAAATCATTACTTTCAGTCATGTACCTAAAGCACAAAATCACTATGTAGATAGAATTGCAAACCATATTCTAGATTTGAATTTATCACACGCATTTAACACAAGACAATAACATAAAAATATCAAAACGATGCATATCCATAATATGTGTCGTATAATAGGTTTTAGAGTCCACCAACTCTGATACATATGACATGCCCATAGCATGTTAAAAAAACTCAAAACTGGGGGTACCACCTACCCCTACACACTAATCACTATCTGGAGGATCCCAAGCCAATGACTCTGCTCCCGTTGCTCGTAGATCATGCATACCCTATCTGGCCATCGCCATGTGCCACATGACCCCTCGCCACTCAGAGGGTAAAACAATACATGGCTCTATGTACTGGTCATCCAAGTCTTGCCAGCCTCGCTCTGAAACACTGGTCAGAAGCCTCTCACATTTATGATGGATGTCCTCCAGAAGGGCTGCTACATCCTCATTTTGCTACGCCCTTCATCCACTAGATCCTGCGACCCTCGATATTGCAGGTCGTCCCATGTACCCGGCCAGTTTTACCGATGTTGTATCTGCATACCAAAAGTAAAAGAATCAGTACCACATACAATATTCTAGAAACTTTACATGCACATAAAAGATTAGCAATTTGTCACTTACCATCAGGTCCCCATATTTGACCAGGCGGCAGTGGAAGATCTGGGTCCCCATAATAACTCATCCCATTATAGGGATAGTCGTCTATATACAATGGAATCTGATCCCAATGAACAAATAAATCAGGACGAAACACCCATCTAACTGCTCCACCTCCTCCTTTGGATAGTATTCACCCCCACCGGTGCATCCTAGGCTCTCTCAGGCCCCCATCTTGGAGCTGTATGTGAGGTCAAAGTGTCGGGATCTTCTCAAAGAAGAACGAGCACCAAAATGTACCATATGCATAGTCATGGTTCACTTGCCACTTGCATAGCAACAACTGTCATTTCAATGATGACAACATCATTTGGGCCCACCCATAGTAAGTCCCACTCAAAACACTCTCCACAAGCATAATTTTCGCCCCAATGATGTGATGGAGTGCCTGGTTGCTGAGGATCTACAGCACCACTGTAGCCATATCACGGTTCTCTAACCTCTCCAAATCCCCGATGGGTATCCGAGTCCCCTTAACTTGGAGACCTGGTCGACAATGGTGCTCTACAAACTCTATGATATTCCGCCCACACGGTAATACTGGCTGAGTATTCCCTACCATCCCAAGTGGTGGGAGACTAGTTAGGAAATATATATCCTAGACCGTCAACTCGATTTGGTGCCCCTACACTATAAATACCTCATGGTCTGGGTCCCAATAGCTAAAAATTTGGGCCAATAAGGGCTCTCCAACTCTCATCAAAGGGTTCTCCACAAACTTTAGAACCCCAAACCTGGCCAAAGCACTACTGACACCTTGATCCTCCCAGATCTCTGACCATAATGCGCCCAGGTCTCTCTGTCTCCAATTGATCTGTAATTCTGCCATATCTACACAAAACCATCATATTTATTAGCATACAGATAGGAAAGACTACTTATCATCATAAAAATTTAGTTCTCAGCCAAAAAAAAACACACACCTGGGACAGGTCACAGTTTTTTGCCCAAAACCTGCTACCCAGGTCACACTTTTTGCCACAAAAAGTGAAACCCAGCCATGAAGAGGAGTAGGGGTCTGTTCCTGAGCCCTAGGGACCTAATCTAAACTTTCAATCCACTAAAAAGAAAGATTAGGGTTAGGCATCTTACCTGCAACTGACGGATCTCGATTCCAACGATCGATTTGTCTACTATGATCGCCGCAATATTTAGGGCCTTCTCTCCTCTCTACATTCACCATAGCTCCACATATAAATGAGTGAATTTGGAGGGAAAATGCCTTATTAAAACAGAAACCCCTATTTTTTCTTTCGCCTGCTGTGACCCAACCATAGCTCCGTTTACCAAACCTTTTGTACTATTGGAATGCTCTCACCGAGCCCTCAAATGGGTATCTATTAGTTTTTAGTGATTTTATACTTCACCAGGACACATTTTTCCAAGCAGCGCCACTTCACCCTTCCTAAAAATTGAATTTCTTCACTTGAAACACTCGTACTGGGGGCACCACTTTGCCTCCATACTTGTCCACGCTCATGTTGAATTTCGTCGTGAGTTACCATCTTGTACTCATGCGTTTTGGTCCCCATTGGACCTCTTTTCTGTGTGGCAGCACCATCGAGTCACCCTGGTTTAGAGCATCCGAATTGAGTTATCATTTCATTCATGGATTCTATCTCGAGTCCCTTTGCATACCACTATAGTCCTCCATCCTTCATTGCTTGGTCCCTCTCTCGTGTCACACATTATGGCCTTTAGTCCCACTATCCCCTATCCCTCATGATGTTGTGTCAGTTGCTGCCAAGACATCCATGCCCTTTATTCTCTGACAAGGGAAGTCGTCCATTTGCTACTCAGTACCCTCCATTTCATCATCATCATTGGTGTCAGTATGTCAATCGCTCTACTATTTTCTCTCATGCCGTAGTCGAGGATTCCTTATTTCCTCACCTATGGTGGACCCCCTTCTGTCGACATTAGCTCATTCATTCCAGAAGACAGGTCTAGAGGGCGATGTACGTTGGTTCCAGCTTCCAATTTTGTTCAGTGCCCCGGATCAGGCAAAGGGAATCCTTATTTCCCTTTGACTTGATTGTTTCTCAGCTCTAGCTCCATTCATCATGCTCAAAATATGTATACTTGATGTTTCAATGATGCAGCAAATGATATCAGTGATTCCCTGGTGTGTGTGAGATGTCACAACCCTCATGAGGGGGTGGCCCTACAGGTAGCCCCTCACATACTCGGATGACTTTTTAATTTCATCCTTCGATGCAGCTCCATAGATTTGATGATACCGGCCTCAGCTGCTTGTAGCACCTTATTGATTGCATATATCAATCATATTTTCAAAGCCCTTTCCTGTTTACAGGGGCATCTGGGTTGTATTTATATCTCATATACTCAGATATTATTGTACAAATCCTGGCTGTTATCCCAGGCACAATATGTATGTGGAATTCATTATCATTTTATCTATCTGGCTCATGTTTATGCCAGCATATGCTATATTATTTCATCCCGTGGTTTTCCAGATGCCTCATTGTTTGTACTTTGCCTCGGCGGGCATAGGTATGCCTCCCCCACCGCCTATAGCATAGGTACTCACTCGTCAAAGACACTTGTCACACCTGTAAGTCTCGCCTCCTCAGGGTCTAGTTCTTTCAGCACTTTGTTCTACCTTATACTCCTCTCTCTTTGGTTTCCCCTTCGACGTCTAGTGATTGAGTTCTTACAACGTACTTCAGTCATACGATTAGCTCCTAATGCTCACACGCTGGGGGGCAATCTATTACACCATTTTTTGGTCATCTAACCCATTGCTATTAGATGGACCCAAGTACACCATGTAAGGCCAATTTTACCCTAAGTAAAATCGCATTCACTATGAAAAATAACTTAGTAAACCATCTTTATTAAGTTGTTTATGGTCTAAACAGGAAACTCCATGAGGAAATATTAAATAAATCTATATTTGTTTGATTTTCCTCAAGGAATAATTAGTTAAACAACAGTTTAATTAATATTCCTGGTTATATTTAACCCAAAACAAGGAAATTAATTAGATAAATCTTTATTTATCTTATTATTTTCTACGAATAATTATTTAAACCTTATTTAAATAATATTCTTTGTTAAATATAGCTAAATCACCCTTAAATAATTAAATAAATCATTATTTATTTGATTATTACTCAACCACATCTTTAAAATGATAAATAAATCATTTATTTATTTATTATTTTTAAATAAAGGGATTTGACCCAAGCCAAATTCCTTTTCCCTCCAACAAATATAATAAAATATTCCATAAAAGTTGGATCTTGATTTGGTTAATAATATTTTAATTATGCACCAACACCTAGACTAACTCAATATCTTGTTATAAATAGAAGGGTTTTTCCATTCATTTATCACCTTTTGTTGCCTAAATATCACTCTGGATCTATAATTTTGGTCTGACTATTGATCCACCATCATAGTCATATTTTGCTACTATTTTTGTTTGGGTTTTCTACACCATCAAGAGAGAGGAATTCTAGATCTGAAGTGCTGAGGACTTTCAAGAACCCATCCCATTGAGGAGAACTGGGAACACCCTCCTGTGTTTTCCTCCTATGTGCCCCTAATACAAAATTCATTTAACATATTATTGTCTTGCCTATTGGATGCATGGAGTAAATCTTGTTTTTTCTACTATTTAATGTCTTCTAATGCATAGATATATATTTTTGCAGAATTTATCTTGATCACCTAACTGCAGATATGAATATATTGGAAGTCATATCTGCTTTTAGGGATGTTGGTTATGCACTACTAAAGTGGTCTTTTTTCATACGCTTAGAATTAAGATTCATACTAACAGTTGTCTAATAAAATTTTATCTAGATTACATCTATATTTTTTTAGTGTAAAACTTTCCATATTCACATTGGCCTATAACAAGTGGTTGGGTTTGGGAAAGATATTTAGCTCAAGAAGAAAATTTTGAGATAAAATAGAAGATTTCAAATACTATATTTTATCAATATCATTGGATGAGGTTACAACTATTAAAATATGTAGATACAAGATGTATATCATTGAATGGAATAGCTCAAAGACTATGTAGTGAGTAGCAATAATTGGTAGGGGTGATTGTTGAAATGGCACCCCAAGGGGGCATCTCATTTAATTTTCCCTTAATTAAATTGGAAGAGAAATTGTAATTTCATCTCATAATAGCTTGTAAGTGTTAATTGAGTTTCAACTATTATGATTTACAAGCTATTATGAGTTGAAATTGGTCTTCTTGTAAGTGTAAAATGTTTCAACTGTCTTGAGCATGGACACTATGCTAAAAATTTTCCTCACAAGAAGACCAAAAAGAAGGCCTCAAGAGGAGTAGCATGTGGATCACTTCCTTCACATTTTTATTTGGATTTCACTCTCATTTCATGCATGGTTTCATCGATGATGGGTTCTCTGTGGTAACTAGATAGTGGAGCCTCGTTCCATATGACCGACAACAAAGAATTATTTAGTATATTGGAGGAAAAGTATCTCCACATGCACATCCATATGGGATATGACGGGAGGTATAGCACTACCGGTGTAGGTAAAATTACCTTTCAGAGGGATTCAGGTAATCAAATCACATTAAAAGATGCCATGTATCTTCCTCGTTTAAAGAATAATTTGGTTTTTTTTGCTATGTTTAGAAGATCATGGATATGATGTGATATTCAGTGAAGGAAAGGCATTCCTTCATCACAAAGCCACAGGATAGGTGAAAAATGTTGGGCTTCGAGTAAATAACTTCTACAAATTGGATGTAGATTATTGTGATTCCTTGAGCATGAAAGTATAGAAGGTGGAGAGTTAAGACATCGGTGAGATATGTCACGGGAGATTGGGCCATCTACACCATGGTGCTTTGAAGATCCTGCAACATATTTATACAGTACTTCCAAAGGGTGCACTTGTGTGGAGAGATACATGCAAAGGGTGTAAATTGAGGAAGTATACAAAATCCACCTTTCATGATAAGGAAAGTCGAGAAAAGGCGATCCTTAAGAGAGTTCACTTAGACATGTGAGAAAGTGTTGGATTTTCTTCATGCAGAATAAATATTAGATGTTCTCCAAGTTTTGTGATTTCAAGGCTCTTGTCGAGAAATATACAGGGAAGAAGGTGAATGCTCTGAGGATAGAAAATGGTGGAGAATATGTCTCTAAATAATTCAATAACTTATGTGCCTTATAAGAAATTTGAAGATAATTGATAGCACCTCATAACCCACAACATAATGTGGTTGCAGAAAGAAATAACATAACTATTGTGGGAGTAGCATGAGCTATGTTGCATGATCAGGGTCCATCGTTGCATCTGTGGGTGGAAGCATGCAATACAACAATATATGTGTAGAACAAAATTCCTCATCAAATACTTGGGATGAGTACACTAGAGGAAGATTTTCAAGTAAGAGACCATATGTGTCGCATTTTAAATTTTTTAGTTCATCAGTTTATTTCCATGTGACTAATGATGTCAAGAAAAATCTAGAGCCAACAACAGAGTTAGGGATATTTGTGGGGTACACTAATACACCTCACAACTATCAGGTGTAATTTCCAACACATAGGATGACAATATTTAGAAGAGATGTGAAATTCAATGAAGTAAAGTCCATGCAAATTTCCCTTGAGAGGGAGCTTCAGTTACATGTGGTTGAGGAGCTCTTGGATCCAAAAGAAGAACCCCAAGATCTGGAGAAGACACAAGCAAAGGAATAGAGAGTGAAAGAATCCATTCATGTAGGGCCATCCACCAGAGATGGAAGGAAGCACACCAGAGAGGCTTACATATTGTTGCTAGATGCGAGAGAGAATATGGGAGCACCCACATCAGAACTTAGGCAGAGAAGGCCCCCAGAGCAGTACACTAGATACATGGATGTTATGAGCGAAGCTATAGATATAGAACCATTCTCTTTTAAGGAAGCAGTGTAGCAATCAATTTTGGTTTATGCCATGGTTAAGGATTATTACTCCAATATCAGAAATAGTGCATGGAAAATTGTCCCAAGACTAGCAGGGAAGTCAGTTGTAGGATCTAGGTGGGTCTACAAGGTGAAGCACGTAGAAAATGGGAGTGTGGAGAAGCAAAAGGCTATATTTGTGGCCAGGGGATTATCTCAGGTGGAGGAGATTTATTATGATGAGATTTTTGCACCAGTCGCAAGGTACTCATCTATAAATTCCATCCTTGCACTCTCAGCACATATGGGATGGAAGATACATCAAATGGATGTACAGACAACCTTCCTCAATGGGGTGATTTTGGAAGAGGTGTGCATTGAGTAGATTGAAATTTTTAAGACCTTAGACAAGGAGTTTCATGTGTACAGACTCAAGAGAATATTGTATGGGTTGAAGCAAGTACCTCGTGCTTGGTACACCAGGATCGAAAGTTATTCACTGGGTTGAGATTAACCAAGAGTGAAGTAGATGCGAAATTTTATCATATTGTGGTCGAAGGTAGGATTTTGATTATTGTATTTTATGTCGATGATATGATTCTAATAGGTGAGGATAATCTCATCAAGTCTTGAAAATAGGATATTCCAAGAGAATTTGAGATGAAGGACATGCGACTCTTGCACTATTTCCTAGGATTGTAAATATGAAAAAGAGATGGGGATATATTTGTATCTCGGTGAAAGTAAGCCAACGATATCCTCATGAAGTTCTACATGGAGGACCCATGGAGACTCCTATAGCAGGAAATTAGAGGAATGAGGATGCTACTTTAGGGGAAGTATTGGATGTTATTATTTACAAGCATGTTGTGGGTTCACTCATGTATTTGGTGAACACACAACCAGACATATGCTACACAGTTAACCAACTTAGTCAAGTTATGGTTAGGCCTACCAGACTCTTTTGGAAGGTAGGAAAGCATGTGTTGAGATACCTCAAAGTCACTACAAAGTATGGGATATGGTACACATGGATAAAGGGAGTGAAGCTTCCAGGATTCACTGATGCATATTGGGCAAGGAGACCATCTGATAGGAAGAGCACATCAGGAGGAATATGCAGCATAGGATCAGGTACAATTTCCTAGTACAACAGGAAAAAAATACAAGTTTCACTCAGTTGAGCAGAGACAGAGTACATGGCATCCAATGAGGAAGCATGTGAGGCCATCTGGATGAGGAATATACTTTTTGGTTTGTTTGGTTGATATATGGATCTGACGGTGATATATTTTGATAACCAGAGTTGCATCAAACTCTCAGTTAATCCAGGTTTTCATGACAGGTCCAAGCATATTGATATCTAGTATCACCATCTCAGAGATTATGTGCAGAGGTGTATTATGTCATTAGAGTACATTCCCATGGAGGAGTAGGATGCAGACACTTTGATGAAGGCACTGTCAATAATAAAATTTGAGTTCCATAGGGATAGGATTAGGGTAGCATATAATCCCTTTCTTGTTGAGAGGGAGTGTTTAAATGGCACCCCAAGGGTGATTCTAATTTAATTTTACCTTAATTAAATTGGAAGATAAATCACAATTTCATCTCACAATATCTTGTAAGTGTTAACTAAGTCATGGATACTTAGTTATCTCAGATAATCCGAGTTGGAGGTCAAATAGAAGGCATTTAGAGTTCTTCCCAGACTTTACGGGGTTATTTGTGAGTTGTAATTAGTTAACTCAATTAATTGAGTTAAATCAATTTAACTAGTTCTAAATTAGAGATGAGATAGTGATATGTCAAGTGAATTAAATCTGATTTAATTCACAAGTACTGATAAATAAGTTAACTGATAATTCACTATAAATATTTTTTGCATGTCATTTCTAAGGAAGGTCCAGTTGAGATTGAGGTTAAAGGGAAGATAACTATCAATTGTATAATTAGAAAATTGTACAGGTCATCCATGAGGTCATCAAGATGGCTTGAAGGAATTGCGCAAACAATTCATGGGAATTTCCTTATTAATAGGGACACAATTCCTCTAGGAATGTGTAAGCAAGGATGGTCAGACAAAACCTGAGAATTGGTTAAGTATTGGACTGATTTTTCCTAGATAAAAGTGAGACAGTGAGCATAGTGCAAAGGTTTCTTGGTGAGGGAAATAACATTGTATTGTTTCATGATCTTGAATTTATGCAATGTAAAGATAGCAGGGTTTTGAGCAATGGATTTCCCCAGATACATCTTGTGATTGATACTTTATTTCTCCTACTTGTTATGTGATTGTGTGATCGTAATTGGTTTCCATAATTTGTATAAGTATTTATATTTTGTTTTAGTACATTACAATATGAGATTGAATCCCTTTGTATAATTTCTACATTGATGTATGAGTTCCAATTATCAAGATCTTCTCTTTCCATTAACTGACATAAATACATTATTAACATTGAGTGGAATTATTCCTATGCTAGATGAAATGAATGTTCTTGTAAAAATTTCTCAAAGTCACACAATGTACATTGAAGAATACAATTGCAAAAAAATAGCATGCCTTTCATCAAATAATTTTGATAAGATGTCGGAGTATTTTATAGGCCCATAGTTTACAAATTGAAATCTCATGATCAATATATAAAATACTATAAAATTTTTGAAATTTAATGAAAAATGGATATTATATATGATAGTGCGTGGGTATATGGTTCCCTTTAATTATATTGATAAGACATGATAGTTCACCAAATAATGCCCCATTTCAAGAGACCTATTTGACAATGTTGCCATTTTAGTAACATGTAACTTGGAAAAAATTGCATAATCACTGGCATCAAAGATAAGAGAATGATTTCCTTGAGATGAATTATTGGAGGCCATGTCTATTGTGTATCCTTAATATTGAAATCATTAACGGTGTCAAAACACTTTAAAATATTACCTTGTGGCTAAATTAATAACTTTGGTGCATTGATTTTGTCATAAGGTCCAAATACAAGGAGAAAAGATTTGAGATATTTTAGATTCATCCAAATTGTTTCAACAAACCACACACTTTTTTGAAACAATGTGGAAGTAGTTTCATGTTTTGTATAATCCTATAGAATATAGTGCAATAATATGATTATGTACCATTTCAAGTGCTAGCTAAGAAAATATATTATAATATTTTAAATTATAAAATTTGTGTCAAACTGTGATTTTGGTATCAGTGGAGGATGAAAGGATTTTTATTGCACTATCATTTTTTAATGTCATACTTTGTTCATATAATCTTAAAAATGTATCCATATCTTTATCGATCTTGTCAGAATGTGATTTAATGGGTAAAAACAATATAATAAACCTCTCTAATGATCTTCATATGGAACATAATAGTTTGGAGGCTCGTAATGATACTATGTCTTGAGAAGATCGTGTTCAAAATGAAGAAAATGAGGGATATGGCACAAGATTTTATCTAGTCTAATATATATAAAGGCCCAAGGGATACTTATTTTTGTATACATGTTCCATTGGTAGTGTAAGAAATAATTCATGGAATAGTATGCATGATGTGATTCTTGTTATTTTATTGAATTTTTTGTTCCTCTATTTTTCATGTACATTTGAAATTATTTATCACATCAAGATTATCGTATGCCAATTTAATATTACATTTGAAATAAGAACAAGTTATATAGTTTGTATTTTTCATTGTAGAATTGAAGCCACATTTCCTTGATGAAAATAATTTTAAGATCGGTGCATTGATCATTAAATATTACTTTATATCCTTCTTGTATGTGATATGAAACTAAGATATAATTTTATTACATCAGGATATATATCTTCACATATACAATGCCCTATTATTAACAGATAAATTACTAATTTAACAATACTTATGCTAAGAAAGAATGAGATCATTTGAAGTAGATGAACTTTTTGTATGTCTAACTCAAATAACTTGGCCAATCTTAATAGTTTGTTTATTTTTTTGTATTTGGAGCATTTTTTTCAATTTTGAATTTTTTGGATTTATTTTTGTTTAAAATTATGTTAACCCCTTAAATTCTTCTAGTTCTCATTTGATATTTAATTGAACCTTTTGTTGTGGCGTGATTGGCTTCATATTATTTTTATTGATTCAAGGGTTTGGGTTTAAGTTAAAGACCTTTGTTAAGTAAAAAATCCTTGTGTTTATCTCTTTACCATGCTTATTTGAAAAATATATGGTATTAGGCTTAATATGTGGCTTCAATTGTTCTTTAGGCATTTAATTTGTATTCCATATTAATTATCACTTTCTTTATATATTTTACCATTCAAGGAAATATTTCTTTATTTCACTTCCCTTTGTGTTGTGAATGGAGAAAATTCGCCTCTTAGTTATTTTATATTTTCTTTGAAAATACTTATTGCATATAAAGAAATGAAAATGAGCTCTGCTTAATCAAGTAAAGAGAAAAATATTGTATGTACTAGGTTCCTATGTATTCATCATAGGAGAACTGGCATTCCTCTAATGTAGATATACTTTTGATGCCAAAAATAAAGGGGAATCACAGTAACTAGTTGAGGATGATAAAATGTTTAGCGCACTATCGTCCTTGAAGTGAAAAATTCCTAGTTGATGCTTATTTGACATGTTTTTCCAAGTAACAAAGATATTGATATTATTGTTTAAATATATGTATTATTTTTTTGAACTCACCAATTTTAGAATTTTAATGAGTTTTTGTTATTAATTTTGTATTTATCATGTAGGAAAATAATTGTCAATGCATATTTACCTTCCAAACAATCTCATTTTTCCATTTTGTGCAATTTCAAGGAATTGTTTTCTAGTTGAACATTAATAGAGTTGTGAACTATAGAATAAAGTGTAGTAGATACTACAATAGTTATGAGCCAAAAGGGAGGTGAAAATATTACAAACGGTGATGAAGCGTCAAATATTAAAGTTGATGGTTAATCTAAAGCTGAGGAATTACAAAAATGTCTACCTTTTAGATAACTATCTAGGCTTTTAATGTATAGATTCGTTATTTTGAGATCGATATTCATAGACCTTAGTGTCATGTGAATCCTCTAGAATATGAATTACATAAAATATGACTGATCTTTCTAGATGTGTCTAGAACACGTTTGAGTAAAATAACATCGGTGATTCAACATCACACACCTTTGGAGTTTCCTCTCCAACTATTTTCCCCTTATATGTAATAAGACCTTTAAGATAAACCATGAAAAACATGAAAATATATTTGCAAGAGAATATAGTAAGAACCTTGACCAACATAATCCATGATTTTTATTTTCCCAAACATGGAAAATGTGTATATTATAGTTTAGCTAAATTATTTTTTTATTATTTCATATGGTTGTATACATTATCAAGGATTAGCCAAAATTTTACAATGTTTTTAAATTTTATGAAATATTTTCTAATACTTTACAGTGTTTTATAATTCAATGAAAGATTCACCAAAAAATTATTTATGCATAACATAATCCATGATGTTTATTTTCCTAAACATGGAAAATGTGTATATTATAGTTTACCCAAAAAAATATTATTATTTTATATGGTTGTATACATTATCAAGGATTAGCCAATATTTTACACTTTTTGAAACAAAACTGAAAGATTTTCCAAAAATTTACAGTGTTTTATAATTCAATGAAAGATTCACCAAAAAATTATGTATGCATATTATATTATCAAAAAAATAACCTATACATTTTACTGTGTGCCATGGGAGTTCACCTATTTGTTATACATATAAATTTGGGGGTTTCTTAATATTTTCCCTGGTTCACAACCCTAACTTTAGGGGGATATTTTCATCAACAAGTAAATCATGCAAATTTTGAGTTAAGACAAGAGGTTTATACCTAGGATTTACCAAACCATTCATTTTGAGAGGGGACTATTTTTTTAGTGGGTATATGTTTAGGAAATACTACCTCTAATATAGTTGAAAATTGCCAAGGTTAGAGCAAGAAAAACTAGAAAAGGATAGACCCACCAATGGGATAATATTTTGTAAAGGTAGTTAGGATGGAATTATAGGTGTACTTGGATGTTGAAATTATATCTGATATTCTATATATTCAGTTTCAAATATTCCGTTTTCTTCATTCTCAATTGTGCCTAAATATGAGGAACCTAAATTTCTTATCATGTTAGATTTATAATCTAATTTCTCAATATTTCGGAATACAGGGGTTTGTTGTTTAGGATTTGATTACGTATGTTTTTTTATGGAAATATAGTGTTAAATTCACCTAAATAAACAAATAAATATGACATTAATGCTCAAATTTTCATGCTTATAATAATAATAACATATAGACTTTCAAAAACATGAAATTAAAATTTTTATGTACTTGTCTTCATATATCTCACAGTAGGATTTATTATTGGATATTTCCTTGATTCCTTTGCATACAAGGGTGGGCCTAAGCAAATTATTTTTCTTGAGCTAGATCTCTCCATGCTCTTTCCAATTCTTTGTGTGTTTAACTGGTTTGCAATGTTGGTTTATACAATTTATTCAACACATTACATTTTTCATGAAAGCAGAAATAAAGATGCAGTGGATAAGGGATAGGGTTAGTCAAATATATCAAGTATAAAAAACATAAATCCAACAATATTGCTAACAAAAAATAACACCAAAAAGAATGTTGTTCCCCAAATTCTCTCTACTGATTGAGACAAATCAAGGCATTTAATGAAGTTATCCAAAATTTCCTACTTTAGGTCAAAACTAGCTTTTTTAACCAAAGTGAATATCCCTTGAAATCTAATTTTATCAAGTAGCATAAATTATTTCTACTATGATAATACATGTTATAAATGTGAGCTAGAATCTATAAGATATTTAAAATAAGATTTCGTAAGGAAGATATATGTATGATTTGAATATTTAAATTGGTATAAAAATAACTAAAGTGAGACTTCACATTCCTTAATCCTCCAATAATTAACTTCATACTTAAAAATTCCACACATAATGATGATCCAGAAATTGCATTGAATAAGGTAGTCTTTCATAAAATGAAAAGGAGCATAATATTTGTAAATATAGAAAAATGGAGAATAACATTTAACAAAATGGTGAATCAATAAAATATAAAAAATGTTTCATATATACGATAAATTGTCAATGAAACATAAACTCCACCATGTGATAGCATGTATCAAGTATGTGAAATTAGATTTACACTATTCAATTAGAATTTCCACATTAACTATTCGGTTATTTTAATGTCACCATAAAAGCCCTTCTTAAAAAAAAAACTAAATAATTATCTTCTAATTTGATTTGAAATAATAACTTAAACTTGTGTCTAATGATAAATATATAAAGTAAACTATGAATTAAAACTGAGAAAAAATATGCACGGATATAAGACCCTTCTAGCTAGTCTTTTATCCGAGATCTCCTAGCTTGACTCTAGAATACAATATTTCATTGCTTCAATCTAACCTTCATGTACTTATTTGTAGGTTTAATTTGAAAGACATGATATTCTAGTTTTGGTTCTTGGATTCCTAAAGCTAAATGTTGAAACCAAGAAAACTAAGCATTGAATAAAAATTTTATATGTTGGAATGAGATTGAGATTAAAGTTATCTTTGAATATCTACTAGTTTTTTTCTCAAGAAATTCTCCTAATTCATTCCTTGTATATCATACTTGGAATAGGAAAAAAAACAAAGGATAACTCACAATCCATGAATATACCAATAGCTAAATATATAATAATTTGGAATCAACATGTATGTAACATATCCACTACTAGCCCTATTCCTTAATAAGGCAACAATAGACAATTAATAAGATAACCTAACCCCCAAGGCTCTAATTATGGAGATGGGGCATAAACATTTTTAATTTTTCCAAACTCTTCAAAACTTAAAATGGACAATACCATTGTGTTCATCTCTTCGATACCTTTCTAATGGTTTGAATTTCATCTTATTCCAGCCTCCAGATCAAAAGGTAGGAGCTTTCAAATATTTTGCCTATTAACTTTTTCCAATCCATTTTGGCCTACCATGTTGCACCTATGTGGCCTCCACGTGGGCATCCAAGTCACATACAACACATCATTTGCTGACCCATTCATCATGGTGATTACCCATTGAACACCCTTTATTCATGGTCGAATACATACACACACAAAAACACACACACACACACACACACACACATATAGTATTTCCCTCTCTTTCAATATATGGAACCACTAAGGCTCACATACTTCTTTGTTGCCACCTCACACTGAGAGTAAAACCTTGGAGATTTTTCCTTGTGCTCATCCAAAAAAATACAAGGTGCCTTACTCTAACATTTTCGGGGTTACATAGATTGTCCCACTTCCTTCTGCCTCAAATCATCTTCCCGCCACTTGTCATAGGGCCTTTCTCAATGGCCACAACACCCCGAGAGTTCAATCTCAGAATTTTCCTTTTTCGCTTGTCCAAAATATTTGTGCTACCATGATCTGAAATTGTCAGGTTACATGGATGGTTCAATTGTCTTCTCCCTCTTATCATCTTCGTGGGGCATGGGTCCCTCCTCCTCTAAAGCCACATCACCCTGAAATTTTAATAGCATGCCTCCCTTGAGGACCTCTAGTGGATGTTAGCCTAGGGTGATGTCATCTGCCTTATCATCACTTTGATCAATAGCTACATGACAAGTTTCAAGTACTGAGTGCCTCGTGGGTTTCACCGAAATCAAAACAACAAGGTCTTGGAAAATCACACATGATTCCCTCTTTGTATTTCTTATAAAATTATATTTATGGTTTTGGGTCCTTCAACAACACCTCCTGTAAGAAACCCCACAAGCCATGTCGTCCCCAAATTATAATCTGGGAAGTTTCAAGAAAATACTCCCATTAAAACCTGTGAGGTACCATACATTTGGGATCATCCAATGGCACAAATCCCTTCATGAGATCAATGGTCATGACATCGTTATGCTCTCACATTTGGTTGTGCACCCATCCACATGGGCATATGAGGTTCAATGCCTAGGGTTTTGTTACAGGTCAAAATACCTCCTCATCAGCTCAAAGGAAAAGATAAATATGGAAGGAATACAAAGACCTAAACTAAACCTATTTCTGCCAAGGTAACGCCTCACTATAACAACACAAGAGCGTTATAACGCAGCTGATCAGTGAATGGGCCACGTTAGTGGCTAGGGAAATGCTCTGTTTACACTAGAGGGAAGTGTTACCCATGTTTTAAGTTTGAAATGGGAAAAAACTGCGGAGAATGATTTGAATCTCGAGCTTTTTCTCACAAGAGATTCAGTACAAAAAGGAAACTGCAAAGCACCAACTCTTATTGGGCCTTGCCATAAACAACTGAACTCTCAAAGAAGGCAAAAGCATGGAGGTTGAGGAAACATCTTGGTTTTTTCTATTCAGAACTGGTGGAAAGATAAGGGCAATTATTTCTCTCTCCATCTCCTATAAAATGGAGTTGAAGGCTCTTGGTTCAAGGTCGAAGGATTGTCAAAGTTTTTTGCATACTTGTGAAGTAGAGATCATTGTTGTAGTGTGAAGGTCAAAGGTCAAAGAGGTTCATTGAAAACTTTTTGATCAAGATGTCACCACTTTGAGAGATAGAGAGATTGGAAGGATGAGGGGGCTTGGTACAACCGACGATTGTAATCCTCATTTTTTATAAATCAATAGAACTGTATCTATTTTGTCCATTCTATGCGTTGAAATTGTCATTATTATTTAATCACTTATATGGCATGAGATGAATGGCTTAGATGTGCATGGTTTAAGTGTTTATTATATATTGGCTTAATTAATAGGAAATATATGTTATGGTAGAGATTACACGGGTGCTTTAATTAATTACAGGGCCAAGATTTGGAGATGGTGAAGGAGAACTCCTGCTTCACTGCCTAGTGCTCTCCAAGAAACTCCAAGATCATTAAAGAGGTAATATTCTATCTCGTTCTATCAAGTTTTTTTAAGCTAATATGAACATGTATGTGCCTTCTTTGTGAACTATACATCTAATCTTATTGTCTGCCTCGGGCACCGGAAAGCCCTGAGAGGGATATTCGATAACCAACAACCAAAGAATTTTACCCTATAGCAGAATTGGCGACTCCGCTGGGGAGTTTCCCCATAGTTTCCGGACTATTTCTTTCCTCCTCTCTTCTTTCCTCTTTTCATAGACCCTTCCGACCAGTATTTATGCCCAGTAAACATTTTAAAAGCTCGCAGAGTTCAATCCTATTTCTGTTTGACCATCTGAAGAAATTTTCCCTAGCTAACACTACCTCTGTGGGTTTTCCAGTGTATTATAACACTAGATTTGCTTAAATAAAGTGCGTTAGTCTCTGGATTAACGTTGTCTTTACTCAGAGACAGTGTGTTACTAAGCCAAAATTTGTTGTTCACTTCTGTGATTTTGTTTTGGTTGTAGAGTTTTTGGCCATCAGTATCTCTCCTTGACTGAATCCCTGTGCTTGTTTACTTAGCTGGAATTTCTGTTTGTTTTCTCTTGTTTGAAAATTTAGTGTCGAAAGCATTTAATTTTTAGAGAAGAATTTTTTTTTTAAAGTTTTTCTGCATCTAGCTGAGTTAATTCTGAAAATTTCAGTTCATATACTATTAAGAAGAGGTAGATAGAAGTTTGAATATTTAAAGTTGAACTATGCTATTTGAATGTTAGTGCATGGATGTTGAAAAGAAACCTCTCCTTGTAGAAATACTCTTCATCGAATTGAATATTTAGAGCATATTTTGCATGATTTCTTGAGTCAGAGTCTCATTACATTTCATACGTCCACTCCCCCTCCGCAAGACTAATAATCAAGTACACTAAGAATCAAGTGATAATAAAATCAATCACATTACTCTTTTTGAGCTAACATCAATAGTAGTTCAGGCTACGATCTTGGGTTAGGAAAAGTGAGAAAATCACCCAAGATATCAAAACTTGAAACTAGAGTCATTAACGAGTGAAATCCTACTGCACTCATATTATCCGGACCGTTCCTTTACCGGAGCTCAGCACGAGACAACACTTGGGTGCACAAGAAGGTAGCCCGCCTTCGACTGCATTCGGTGGGTGTGTTATATATTGGGGTTCCCTGATGATGTCTATGATTTGTGGTATCTTTAATGGCCATACTTTTTAGGGACTTACACAAGGTGACTGTGACGGGTTGTCCTGGTACCTGAAACAGACGGACCCACTCTGTCTTCAGTCTTTAGGAGGGTACTCATCTTCACGAGAGTGCTTACACCTATCGTTTGAGGTTTGGGCAAAGCTCTAGAGTGACCATAACTGTACTTTCGACCAACCCTCTCTGTATACTATTGTGATACTGGATTTCATCACCAGCAAACAGTAGTACTCAGACAGGGTACCCTATTCTGGCTGCTTGCTGATTGATTTTAGAGAGTCCTTTTTTATTTTTTAGGTGTGTGGTTATTGTCATTGAGAATTTATAATACATCACAATTTATTAAAAGTTGTTAAAAATAAACAGGTCACCGTGGCGTTGTCTGACCCACGCCGTCTGTCTTGACGACAACAAGTTCTACCTCCTCTGCCTCTTAAGGAAAAACTAAACCTTGGTGAACCCATGCCTTCTACAGAAGAGCAGTCTCCGCTGACAAACACTCATTCACACATAGCCTCGTATCATACGGAATTTTCGGAGGACCCTTTCACAGAAGGGGTTGTACCTCATTACAATCCTCCACTCACTGATCCGTTGGGGCCTGTGATAGTTCAGATTCCACCACGCCAAGATATTTCTTCAGCCGCACAAACATCTATTTCACCATCGGCATCCACAGGGTCGATGCTAATGGAAACCATCCCAGGTTCGCCACCATCCTCCCCACCGGTTGTCAGTTCTATGACATCACTAGGTAACCCCAGTAGTCAACATATACCTAATCCCAACCCTATGGTCATCACAATTGTCAGTAGCTCGCTGAATCCTTCGGGATCTACTCCTACCGTGACCACGTTGGGACCCATGGTTGCTCCTCCCACGAGTGTGACTACTTCAGTTCCTTTTAGCAACCCTTTCGGTTGGAACCCTTTTCTAAGTTCAAACCCCTTGGCCACTATACCAGGGGGCAATGTCACCAGCACACAGGTAGTAGGGAACATTTCACTTCCCCTGCAATCCTTAGGACAAATGGGACAACCTATTATTTATATTGTTCCCTTAAGTGGTTCAAATATAGGTGTAGGGTCTATGCTGCTGCCGAACTGTGCAAGTAGTAGCATGCCTTCGAGAAACTCTATTACATCCATATGGACTAACCCACCCCAACCTCCATCTGGAATGGGAGGGAACTTTTATACTTGGGGCAACCAACCGTTTGACCCGCAATACAATATGCCCTATGGACAACAACCATATGTCCCTACCCCTCCACCTATAGGAAATTTTTATCAAATTCCTACTTATCCTCTTGGTAACACATTGATGGGTGGACCCTATGGTCTAAATAGTTAGCCCATACTTCCTTGGTTAGATTCGGGGGAAAATCCATAATTGCCATTTTTGGCAGCTCTGGACATCCCCGATATCCATAAACTGACTAATGATCCCATCAATCACAACCCGCTCTGGCCTCCAGTAACGCACAAGATTCCTTCTGACATCCCAAAGTTTGATGGGAAACAAGGGGACGACCCAGATGCACACATCACTACCTTTCATCTATGGTCTATATCCAATTCCATGGTGGATGATAGTGTCCGGCTTCGACTGTTTCCCCGCACCCTTACAGGCAATGCTGCCAAGTGGTATATTGAATTTCCATGCGCCGCCGTCAACACTTTTGGTGCTTTAGCGACGGATTTTCTAAAGAACTTCCAATTACCAATCAGATTTGAAACTGGAACGAAATTGTTAACCTCACTGTGCCAAGACACCGCCACCCATATCTCTAATAACATTCATGAATGGAGACGTAGGAGGAGGCTAGTCAGAGTGCCAATCCTAGATCATCTCTTAGCTAATTATTTTTGTAAGTCTCTCTTACCCCATGTTGTTCAATCTTTAACATTAGTCATGGGTGTATTAAAGGGTTGACAAGCCATGTACTAAACTTTGTATCAAAGGGCGAAATATTCCAAAAGTGGGTCGAAAGGGGACAAAGCAATGAAAGCCACGTGTATTAAAGCCAATGGGGAAGTAACGCAAAGGATGGAGTGTAAAGCCATAAAGCAAACAGGAGATATAAAAGGAAATGGAACGCAGCACTAAACGCAGGACCGATGTACTAGAAGAAATTGCAGCCACATGAAGACGCACGTGGGAAATTCCGAGGGGGTCGAGCAGTGGGGGAAGGAAGGGATACATACCCCCATGTAATTGTGACACGTAGTGTGGTGGGGACTCAAGGTTAGAAGGAGGTAGTAGGAGCATGTCGCGTGGTGTGGTGACGTGGCGGAACGAAAGGTGGACCCTCACGGTGGGTAGGTTATGTATTTAATCGGTATAAGAGCTCATATGTTTCAGGAGTTATACAGCGCATACGGTAAAAAGGTAAGGTAAATTCCATTAGGTCAGCTGGTACCGAGACCCGTACCAGCCTTAAACCCGGCACGAGGCACCCACCTGCACTCTGACACACCCAATCCTTATGCGCCGCGTGCCTCACTGTCAGTGTCCTTAGGACACTTGCCTTCATTCGTTTTATCCATTCGTCTTTTTATCTCGAATTACCTAGTCCAGAGATAACATTCCCTCCGTATCTCACTCCAGTAAAAGGTCACAGGTTCCCGTCTACGGCATATACCAAGTAGCAAAGAGCGTCTGGTCTACCCCAATCATTGTCAGAGTTCCCTGCGTCGCTTTCCCGAGCAGATTTACCTTCCATTTAGGTATTCCATTATTCATTCTCCCTCTGTTTTCCTTTTGCTTTTTCAAATTCTTGAATGTCAGCCATGGGAAGGGGAACGCCAAAAAAGAATGAACCAGAGACCCCCCAGGTCCGTGAATCTAGGAATCCCCCCGGTTTCGGCCCTCTCTTTGACTTGCAGGCTGGTATCTATGACCCAAAATACCCATTTGACATCCGCAGCATCAAACCCTTGCTTTTCAGTCGCCATATTAAGAACACAGACCATTACCGGGTAATCGTGTCGGGCTTATACCATCAAATTGCCCCGCAAGTTCATTCTGTGGTCGATTTCATCACCTGGCTCATAGATGTTTTCGACGAACATTGGGGCACCTTCACTTCTCCTCAGGGGAACAGGGTTTTTTCCCTTTCTCTCGATGTTATCAAACAAGCCCTTCGCATCCCTACCAGCACCACATATGTTAGTTTCAAGGACGCGGCCTTGGCAGCCCAGTTCATCAAACAGCCACGGGAGGCCAGGCGAGCTTTCATCTCCTCTATAACCGTCGACCAGGATACTGCCCTGCCCGCCGTAGAGTCGTTCCCATTAAGTCTGTTCGTTGAAGAGGTTCGGCCCATTCTCTCTCTAATCACTGGCCTTTTAGGGGTAGGGAGTCCGGAAGACATTTCCACGGTGTGCGTCCATTTCTTATGGCTCATGTCCCAAAAAGGGGTGGTAGTAGATATTCATGGTTTCCTCTCCACATCCATTCAAACCCAATTCCAGGAGCTTCCAAAAACCCATCAGTTCTGTTTCTTTTCAATGGTTTTTTATCTCTTCTTGTACCATCACTCCAATAAGTTTGAGGGTTTGGGGCTAGACAGAGTTTACCTTGATAATTCCCAACCCAGACCAGTCTTTGACTGGAATTTCTCTGTGCGTCAATTACCTAAGGGGGAGGGTTACTCCAGTTTTGTGAATAGTTTCACGTCTATTTCCTATACCATTATTCATGACTCGCCTTCCCCTAGGGTCTTTCCAGAAATGAAAAGCTGGCTGCAAACCGGGAAGTTCCAGAGTACTGGAGATTGGTTTCTATTCGAGGACTACACCAAAATTCGAGTCTATGGAGCTGAATTTTCCCCCTACCGTCTCCCAGTGTTTCCTGTCAGATGATTTTATGCACTCGAATACATCCGGCAGGCCCTCAAGGCCGACCAGCTCCATTTTTCTCCCGCCAAGAAGGGATACATCCTAAGGCTTCCCATCAAAATCGGCCCCTTCGTGGTAAACTTGAGACATGCCCTCCCGATTGTTGAGAAAATGCTGCAAGGTCTAGACTTAAGGCTGGGAAAAATCTGGGCTTATGACCCTCGAGAAATTATCTCGAACAAAAGAAAAAGGAACAAGTCTGCACCCTACATGCATGAGCCGAGGCCATTTATGGAATGGAGGGCTAATCTCGAAACTTGGCCCTTGTTTTCACAGATAGAGACGGATTCATGTGCTACAGGGGAGGAAGATAATTTCAATAGAGGCACAGGCGGAGAAGGAGGAGAAGAAGCAGGTACCTCAGGGGCAGCGCCCCCTCCCAAAAGACAAAGAACAGCCTCCAGCGAGGCAGAAGTCATAGGAGCGGAGCAAGTGCTGGAACCCTTCATGGTGTACGGGAAGTTGGACAAAGGCAAGGCCGAGATAACGGTGCTAAGAGACAGCACCACTTCTTCTGATTTCACAGAGGTGACGCAGGCTATTATAGAGCATACCTCGCCCAGGGCAATCGAAAGGGATCAGGCGAATAGAGCGATCCGCGACAAGTACAAAGCTGAGCTGGGGGGATATGTTGAGAAGTATCATACCAGACTCTCTGCCTCCATCAACGCGGACACCGACAGCTTGGTAATGTCTATGGCAGAAGCCATCCTGGATCCTAATTCTGATGTCCCCAGCTATCTGGTGCTCGAGTTTTCCATCGACATGAAGAAGGTACCAGCCAATGACATGTGCAACCTGTTCCAGACGGTATGCGATATGATGAAACATAAATTGATGCAGGTCACCCTCGCGCTGAAGAAGTTAGAGCAGAAACATGACCAGTTGAGTGCTACCCTGACAGCCGAACAAGTTAGCTGCCGCGCCAGAGAAAATCAGGTGTGTTATTACCAAGACCTGATCAAAGGGAAGGATACAGGGGAAACAAACCAACAGGCGGTTTTGATTGAGCAGTTGCAAAAGGAAGTTGCATCGGAAAAAAGTCAGGCCCGCATACCAGCCGCTCACCATGTCCAGGCGGTTGAATTGGTACAGGTAGAGCAAGAGAAAGTAGAACTGTCCGCCAGGCTATCAAGAGAAAGGGGGGAGAAAGAAAAGATGGCCGAAACAATCGGCGTGTTACAGAATAAAGCAACAGAGCTACAAGCTAGATGGGACTCGCACAGCTGCCAGCCAAATGTGGTGTCAAGTGGAGCTAGCTCGTTTCCTGAGCAATTGTCCACAGCAAGAGCTGAGATTGAGATATTGGAGAAGCAAGCGTCTACAGCAAGGCAGAGGATCACGAACCTGGAAAACTCTCTAGCCGAGAACACCAGAATAGTCGAAGGGTTGCAGAGAGAGATAGAGCAGGAAAAGAAGATGACGACAGATCAACAGAAAACTATTGCTGATATGAAAAGCTGTGCAAAAGGAAATCTCACCCTTCTCGAGGCTAGGAGCATAATCTGGTCTGATATAATCTCGGCTATGACTGAGCAATGGGATTTCCTAAGGACGATGGAGGAGCATAAGTCTGCTATACCATACCTCAGTAGGAAACTGCAAGAGGCAGACCGTGATCTGTCTAACAGGGCCAAACATGCCAAAGAGTACATTTCGTTCCTCAACAAGCTGGGACCAGACGACATGGAGAAGCACGACATTCCTAGCCGATTCACTGAGGCTATTGAGTGTCGCAAAATTATCAACAAGGAGATGGCCCAGGTCTCAGCTTCAACGGCTCTCCAACAGCTGGTCGCCAATGTTGGACGGTTCGACGAGGTATGGGGCAAGATTATGACATCTGGACTCCCTTCCTACTGGGACCTGACCACCCCTGTCGTACTCTTGCCTCTGGACCAATACATAGCACGCTTGCAAGAAGAAAGAGCCCGAACTGACCTTCAGACGGGTAAATTAGCTCAGCTCAAAGCCGACACGATTGTTTCATCCCTACGAAAAGAGTTCAACCTCCTCCACTTGATTAAACACAAACTTCCTTCTGGGGTAGGTTTCCATGCCCTCACTGAGGCCTTTTTCGAGGTGGAGTGGTTCTCAGCAATGCCCGAGCCAGCCGCAGACAACCAGCAGAGGTGCGTGCAGTTTATGAGCCAGCATGCCAGTTCATCCGCAAACGTGCCCCCGCCAGAATCAGCAACTGCTTCCACTCAGCTGCACCTATGATTCTTTGTCAACTCATGATTCGGCCTTAACGACCTATTTTACTTTTACTCAGTTAATTTCTTTTAAGTTTCGAGTGGGTTGTTTTCCCCACTCTTGCATTTTACTTTTTCACGAAACAGTTGTTTAATTTTCTGTTTTTAAAAAACGGCCGAGGGCCTGATTATACATGATGGGAGGCTTGATTCCTCATCATGAGTTTTTTTGTTTTGAAAATGACATTTAACAAAAAAAAATTATGCGAAGAATATATTTTTCCAAAAAATATCTTCTCGCTGAGATGGAAGGAAGCCTATATAAGGTAAATCGAATGAGAAAGAGAGGTTCCAAAATTTCTGAAGAATTGACTGTGTAAGAGCTCCTTGTATGCAATTTTTGTGAAGGTTCTAATATGAATGCAAAGAGCCCGTAGGGCCTCAATGAAAAGGAGTTTTTTCTTTGATAAGGATTCTGGTTTTGGTTCTTTACAGTGTGTAATTCTCTCTTGTGTGTTGTAGTGTAGTCGTTCATTTCGCTTACATCCATATATCTGGTATTACATTCTGGAATGCGAGTAGTCTGTTGCTTCTGATATAAATTTATCCTTGTTGATACTTACATCATAGGCTTCTTGGCACTTTAAATATGGCTCAGGTGTAATATGCTGTCCCGTTTTCGATTCATCCGCATTTCTACTATATTGGATGATATGAGGTGTTATTTACAAATGTTGTTATCGTGTGTGGATTCTTAATTGCTTAAGCCCACCACATGTTAGCATATGTTTCTGAATATTGCCTTAATAGCAGTTAATGTCCTCTTTCTTCTACGTATTCAGTAGACGTCCTTCAATCATCATTCTCTGTGAAGTATTGAGAACCCAGCCCTTTTTACAACGAACTGTCTTGGAATTGTCTTATGCATTTATGTTGGAGCTTAACATCTTGTCTATTCGTTATTGTTCCTTCAGCATTGAGCTTTTGAAGTATTTGGTACCATTTAAATCTAATTTTCCCATCTGCAAAGAAATAGTATGAGAGCCTGATTCTGCTGAGATTATCCTTATTACATGGTCTTGACTCTCTGCTATATAAGATGTCCTAGGCACTGGTCTATGGAAACTCTAGGCTGTCTCTAGGAGCTACAACACCCCACATCTCTAAAGAAATTGGCCTTTTCAGTGCAGTTACAGAAGATCAATGCATTCTTCATACCCAACATTTGGATTTAATCTATTCCCAATCTGGCACACTATATGATTTGCTCCCCAATGCCCCTGGTAACCCAAATCCTCTGGCTACTCAGAAAACCGGAGCTCATGCCGACGGTCTCGTTGGTACAATCTCTAGTGTAGCCACAAAATAGTCTTGGGGGGCAAGCCTCCCAGCCATCTTCGGCTACCACCGCCCCTCACCAAACGACTACTCTTCCTGCCGCTAAAGGAAATTCTGTGCAAACTTCACAAAAACCTAGTGGAAAAAATAAGAAGAACAAGAAAAAGACATCTTCTTCGGAAGAGCAGTCGAAAAATCAGAATAACCCTAATAAAAAAAACACTGCCAAAAATGACAAAGGGAAGGATAAACCCATGAAATTTCCTTGCAAGATCTTTTCGAAGGACCAATTGACATACAAATTTCCTCGGCTACAAGAATGCACCGATTTTATTGCAAACAAGGATTATGGGTGAACACCTACCGTTCTTCATATTTTGTTCCCTAATCAATAGCAGCAACATCAACACATGGTTGAAAATTCGCCACAACCCCATCAATGGGGCAATGGTGGTTCACATCCTTCCGGTGAAGGACCATCCGCCATTTATGGCATTGAGAGTGTTGAACTTCAAACACGAGCCAAGCTTTATGGAAATCCTACCATAGATGCTCAAGAACCTGGTACTAGTTCAAATCCACTGCCACCCAACGATCTGTATATCGAACGGCCTACTGCTGACCTCGTGATTCATCCCCCCAAAGGGACACTTTGACGCACGACTCATAACACCTTTGCACGTGCATCCAAAAACTACAACATTGTAGAAGATTTGGCGCAGGCACCATTAGCTATGTCTGCTCTCGAAGTATTACAAACCTGTCTAGCACAAAGGAAAGCCTTTCTTTTGGCCATTGGTGGAATAGACCCCCAGGATTCCATGCTAGCTATCTTTGATATGGAAAAATCTAAACCTCACCTCTCACACCAACTCGCATTCTAGGTGCAGGTTGTGTTGAAAGGGAGACCAATCCATCGCACTGTCATAGACGAAGGTGCTTCAACCTGTGTTATGTCACAAGCTTTCTGGCTCAATTTAGGTTCTCCTACCTTAACACCGCCATTGAATTCCCTCAAAGCTTTCGATGGCCACACATTCCTCCCAAAAGGATACCTTGCTAGCTTTCCCATCACTCTGAGTGGGAAAATGGTAACTGTGGATGTTGAAGTCGTAGAGCTCCATCTCGACTATAATCTATTGCTTGGTCGCAGTTGGTCTTATGCCATGACTGCCATTGTTTCTTCAGTCTTCCGACTCACCCTATTTCCATTGGATGGGAAAATAGTAACAGTGGATCAGTTATCCTTCTGCACCCCTGATTATACCACATTACCAAGTAGCACTGTACCCCTAAAAGGAGGCTTTCCTGACTCTTACGTCAGCATCGGTACCGGTCTTTTGAAGACTTCTTCCCTGATGGGTTGTTTTCCTCTCCCACCTCCACTGATCCCAAACACGGTTGCAATGATATCCACCACTTCGAATGGCTCTATCGACCCATGAATCATCCCGACACCTTCAGAAATTGATTCCTACGGAGATCAGATACCACTCTCACCGGCCGAGTTGGCTTACCAAGCCATCCAAATCACATCTGAACCCTCCACTACTATGGTTTTGACAAAAGGTACAAACCTCCCACCCATCACAGTTCTCTCTAAGGATCTCCTCAATGAAGTCTTGCCTAAAAATGAAGCTATTCGAGAGATCATGACTCTAGAAGAACGACCTTGTGGAGAGTTTCACCATCGCGCTTTGATGATCGACTCGGATGTGATAAAAACTGAAATCCCATCCTTTGACCCACCTGATATGGTTCCCTCCACTTACATGACTGTTCAAACTATCGATTCAGAAGGGAACATGGGTAATATTTCTAAGACAATGCTCATTGATATCTTGGTCAAAATGGGTATCATGGAAAATATTCAGATTGGAGCCAATTGCAATCCTGAGGAAATTGCATGCTTCACATCCCTTTTCAAGGAATTCCGTGATTTGTTTGCTTGGTCTTATGATGAAATGCCTGGCATAGATCCATCTATAGTCGAGCATGAAATCAAGATTTATGACAATGCCAAACCAATCCAGTAGTGACTCAGACCTGTCCACCCGCGCAAAGAAGCCGCCATCAAAATTGAGGTAGAAAAACTTTTAAACACTAGTTTCATCTATCTCATTCCTTTGACAGAATGGGTTTCCAATCCGGTTCCCGTCAATAAAAAACAAGGCACCATTCGAGTTTTTGTTGACTATCGCGATCTGAACGCCGCTTGTCCCAAAGACAATTATCCTACATCATTCATAGATCAGATTCTCGACGATTGTGCCAGATGCGAATCTTTTTCCTTCATGGATGGATTCTCGGGCTATAACCAGATTGCAATTAAAAAATATGACCAACATAAAACTGCCTTCATCTGTCCTTGGAGCACATTTGCGTATCATAAACTCCCATTCGGTCTGAAGAATGTTGGAGCAACTTTTCAGCAGGCTATGGACTATGCTTTTCACGACATTCGACATATTGTATAGGCTTACTTGGATGACCTTCCATCCCATTCCAAGAAACGACCTGATCACCTCGCTCATCTGAAAGAAATTTTTTCTAGGTGTAGATTCTACAATATACGTCTGAATCCTCGTAAGTGCGTATTTATGGTCAATTCTGGGCATCTGTTCGGTTTCATTGTCTCCAAGCACGAGATTAGGGTTGATCCTGATAAGGGTAAGGTGATTGTTGAATTTCCGACACCACAATCCATCCTTCAACTCCAACGTTTGCAAGGGAAGGAAATTTTTTTACATCGATTCATTGTTAACTATGCTGAGATGACGAAAGGATTTATGTGATTATTGAAGAAAGGAACACTGTACTTGTGGGATGACCAAGCTCAATGGTCATTTGACGCTTTAAAACATGCACTTGTTTCAGCCCCACTCCTTAGTGCCCCTGACTACTCACGCAAATTTCTCCTCTACCTGGAAGCCTCACCATCCTCACTTGGAATGGTTCTGGTTCAAGTTCACAGTGACGACAATGAACATGTGATGTACTATTTGTCCAAAGGTATAATCAGACCTGAACTGCGTTATTCACATGTGGAGAAACTTTTTATGGCGGTAGTTTTCTTCGTCACTCGACTCCGACACTATATATTGCTTGCAACATACTATGATTATTGCTTTGGAGAACCCCATGTGACACATCCTATCTAGAAAAATTATTGGAGGAAAATATTCCAAATGGATTACAATCCTCCAACAATTTGATTTGGTTTTCACAGCTGCCAAAGCAAAGAAATCCCTAATATTCGCCGAATTATTATCGGACCTTCCAAGAATCGACCCAAGAGAAGTAGCTCATGATCCATTCCTTGATGAATCTGTATACTTGGTCGATTCTTCGAACCCATGGTATGGAGACATTTTGGTCTACCTACAAACCCAACACTTCCACCCAAATCTCACGTCCGACGACCGTCGTCATATTCGCCACCAGGCAAAGCACTACCTCCTGCTAAACGATACACTATATCGTCGTGGTGTTGATACCATTCTCTGACGTTGTCTCACTTTCGATGAAGAAGAACGTGCTTTGAATGACTGCCACGTAGGGGCATGCGGTGGTCATCTTTCGGGCATAGCTACTGCCCAAAAAATCTTGCGCATAGGTTACTTTTGGCCCACTTTGTTCAAAGACTGAATTGCATCAGTCTAGAAGTGCCATCCATGTCAAATTTTCATAAAGAAAATGCGCGCTCATCCTGCCCCCCTTCATCCAGTTATCTTCATTGGTCCTTTCGCAAAATGGGGAATTGACTTCGTCACCTACAATCCAACTTCGGAAAATGGACACAACTACATCGTGGTTGCGGTCGACTATTTAACAAAATGGGCGAAAGCCATTCCCACTTTTAAGGCCGATGGCGAAACCGCCGTGTTGGCCACTTATAAAATTTGTTATATCAAAAGGTGGCCAAAAAAATTTTGAGCCTTCAAGAAACACTTTTATTGCTAAAAGTGTTATCTCTTGAAGAATTTTGAAGACATCATGCCCTTGTTTCAATCTTCATTACTGTTTCCTTTCCAAACTTAGAAATTCTGTTGATTTCATGAGAAAGAACTGTTGCAAAATCCCCCTTTTTTTCCTCATTTTTCCCCTCCTTCCACTTCCAAAACTAACCTTCATTTTTACCCCTTCCATTCCCATAAAATTCATCTATTTTCCCTTTGTTTCATTTCCCCCTTCATAAAATCCACCTTACAGAGTTTAAAACTCACTTTTTTAACTCTGCCGAAACCCCCAAATCCATCTAAACATCTTGAAAATATCATAAAAAACAAGTATTTTGACTATGGGTTTAAGCCCCTTTGAGCTAAATCCAAACCACTCCCCCACCGTATACCCATGGTGCTAATACCAAGCGCTAACCCCTCTCAGTGCTAATCGAATTGCAAAATCCCAGCACGCAAGTTTATTTGCCATTTTTTAAAAATTCCGATGCGATTAAATCCCTATTGTTTAAACCCCGCCCCTCCGCTTTTCATTCCATATAGCCTGCACTCGGGACCAAGAGTTTAAGTCCCAAGGCACTAATCACATCGCAAAATTTCAAATGGTTAGATTGAAAGACCGGGCCCAACCTTCTGATGCGATTGGCCCTCTATATATCCCACCCCGATGCATATAAACTTTGTATATATTAAATTTTTGGGTTTTTCATATGGTTTGAAGAGTTTTTCCACTGGCGCATATCTCAAACCATCTCCGTCGTTGATCGTTGGGCCGATCAAATGGCGCGCACAATATCAGATTGCAAACTTTTGTTAAGCACTTTTCCCTTTTTATGCCACCTCCAATCAGCGGTCCCCGATCTATCCTCCACCATAGATCTGATCTGCAGATCGACGGCCCCAAAATCATCGCATTGGAGTTTTTTTTGTTGGCTTGTTTAAAATTTTTTATTCACAACCGCTGATTGCGATCTCCCGATGCATCTCCCACCATCGATCTGATCTGCAGATCGATAGTCTACATTTGATCGCATCAGATCTTTTCATCGGGTGCATTTTTAACATTTGTTTTTCCCCCCACCGATTGTGATCCTCCGATTGGATCTGGACCGTCCACGTGTCCAGATCAGACAGTCCCAGATCTTTTCCCTCATGGTTTCATCGCCCTCCGCCTTCCACCAAGAGTATGTTAACGCGTAATCCCCACCGTTGATCTCTGCGCGATCAATGGTTCTGACTTATTTCTCCCTCTACTCTTCTTTTAACCTCCTCTAATGGATCTACACCGTTGGATGATGCCATCCAACGACCACGCTCTTCCCCACACCCTCTGAAGTAGTTAAACCCAATAATGCGAGATTTTTTAATTAGTTTTGTATTTTGCAAGTGTTTAGTGGTTTATCCATTATGTTAAAGAAAATCTTAAGGCTGGGAATGACGATTCTCACGCCTTCGATTCATTAAAGGGAAGCCATCCATGGGTTCAATTTCCATGTCTCTTCAATGCTTCATGGGCATTGATGCCTCACGAGCCCTGCGTAGCACTGCACATCAACAAGACACAATGAATAAAATCACAATCAAAGAGTATCAGTGTCAAAGACAAAACATACCAGAACAGAAGATTGAAGACAATTTGGGGGATTGCGGCTAAGATTGATAATCAAAAGCCTAATATTCCAAATTAGAACACAGTTAAAGAAAATTATAAGTGTTTATCAGACATAAAGGCCTCCACCACCACACCTGAGGCCAATTAAATCCTCTCAGCTACCTCAAAGCCACCTGTGCCTCAAAACATTCAAACAGAGGCTGAAGTTATTGATCAAAATCAGATATTTTCCTCAGCGCAACCAAATAGTTAATTCTGCTAAAAGGAACTTAATGCACAAAATATCAGTAGAGTTATTACAACATGACACAGAGCCTCAAAAGTCAAAAAAATCTCCCACCGAGCTTAATCATAAGTGTAAATAAATTAATACATATAAACATCTGTAAACTTCTTCACCGAGCCCCTCAAAGGCCGAGAATTCATTAGTCTGTATTAATTTACCCAGGAGATCTTTTATCAGATCCCACCTCCTCATTCTTCTATAAATACTTCTGTAGAAGATGAGAAATTGTTGGTTGCTGAACTTTGAAATATACTTGAGCTTGAAACTTCTACTTGTAAATAATGTTCACTGGCTCTTGGAGCTCTGCTTGTGATAGATAAGTTAGTCTGGGAAGTGTAGATGATTGCTAAACTAAAGCATTGGACTTAAAGCTGTAACTGGTTTGGAGCATCAATACAAGCTGATTTATGGGATCCTGGTCTATGTCGATGGTGATGTTATTTCTTATTGTGAATTTTTATTTTATTTCTGTTTTCACTTTTTTCATCTTCTCTTACAAAGAACAACATGCATAGAGTTAGGACCTACTGTATATCAGTACCCTTCTCTGACTGATAAGCTTTGTCTAAATGTTTTCTTCCAAATTGAGTTATTTAGGAATGATTTAATTCAGTTTAAGCAGTAGGAATGTTGGCGTTCCCTCATCCTCTTGTTTAGCTAAATATTATTCCTGAATGTTATTTTCATTTCATGTTAAGTAGAGATGAACTAATGAAGATATGGTGAGCCCTGGTCCTAGTTTTATCCCAAAAGACTGTCTGAAATTTTCCCTTGGAATGTGTTAAAATTTGGCTAGTTTCAAAGTACTTACCAGATCTTAGGCCATTCTGTGTTATCTTTGTGTTTGTCTTGAAAGTTACCAAGTAAAGCAGAGTTAGGAGAGGATTTTTGGTGAGCCCGTCCTGCTATTTTCTTCTCCAACAGTTGCCTTCAAGTTCCCCCCTATTTTTATATGTTTTCTATTGAAAGTATATCAAAGGTTGGCTAGTTTCGAAGTACTTACCAGATCCTGGATTGCTTCTTTGTCTTTCTTAAGTGTTTGTCAAAGGCTGGCTAGTTTCAAAGTACTTACTAGATCTTGGGCTGCTCTTTGTTCTTCATCTATTTAATTCCCCTTCTTGTTCTATCATTTCATCCCATAAATTAAACTTTAGAGAGATCCTTAGACATAGATGACTTGCCCCATGGACCACTTTTGCCTCTTTTTGTTTCAATTAAACCCTATTATGACTCCATAGCCCAATGGACTAAAACCTGCAATTATCTATTTTTTTGGCCAAAGCTTACTATGATTGCTTGCAACTTCTCACCTTTGAAACTCTTTGCACTTAGAACTTTCCCCTCAAATAATAATCATGCTCAACCATCCAAAAAAAAAAAACAAAACCTCGGCCTTCATAACTAGCCTAATATATTTACCATAAACCTTTCAAAGACAAATCCATCTTTGCATTTATTGGAGAGATCCCTCTCCGGATTCAGGAGGGCTAGATCCTAGAATCCCAAAGTGGTTGAAATGATGTTCTCCCTGCAGTCAAACTCTTTCCAATATTGTTGATTACAAGGAGCTAACATATCTGGTGACTCCACTGGGGATTTGAGTTATTGTCTTGTTGAATACTTTAGATATCTCAGAAAACCCCTTTACTCACTAAACATTTGGCATATTGGCCAGCTGAGTCACCAGCAATTAACATTTCTAGTGACTCCACTGGGGAAATTTTTGAGTTCATAGTTACTTGGCCAACTTTTATAAACTTTTCAATTTTCCATACAACCATAGAAACTCAGGAAAACCCCAAAAATATTTTAGATTGGTATTAAATAAACATGGTGGTGGACCATTAAACCTTTTGCCTCCTTAGGAGTTAAAAATCTTCCACCTGGCGACTCCACACTCTGAAACTCCCAAAAGACCAAATGACTCCATTGGTAGAAGACCTAGAACTGATTGACCAGATGCAGTGACCTATTTTCTGACTTATAAACATGGATTTAGATATAGGCCCAGAAGAAAAACATATGTTCATGATGGAGAAATTGATGTACATGCTTGGAAGAAGGATGGATAGGTTTATGGCTAATTTTAACGCTAGAAATCCAGAGAAACATATACCTTTCCCTAATCAAACTCAAAATCTACCCCAACGAGACATGTACGATCAACAAGATTGTAAAGAAAATAAACAAGAAATCATGATGGAAAATATGATGTACATGCTTGGAAAGAGAATGGATAGGTTGATGGCTAATATGAATTTTGATGATCTCGAGCGAGCAATGCTTTCTCTTGATCAAACACAAGCCCAATCACCTCAAGATCAAGACTGTGACCAAGACATGTATTATGACCAACACTTTATAGAAGATGATGAGAAAACTTACGAAGAAAGCAATGAAGAAGGTTGTCAACCAAATTTAAATTGCCTTCCTATGTCTTGTACAATGCTGATAAGAGATCTTCATGACTGAAACGCAAATAATAATAGTGAGCAGTGCTTCGAGGAGATAAGTAGCCATTTGGAAAACATGAAACTTGAAACTGAGGAGACGCCAACACATATAGAAAACCTTCCTTTGTGTTATAACTCAGTCTAGTTTATACAACAACAACGACATCCTGATAGCAAAGAGAAAATAACTCATGAACCCGATGTACAAACTGAGTATCATAACTATCATGAGGAATTTTCTGAAACACAAGAATATCAAGAAACAATAGAAAATCCTCAAAGTTTTCGTACAAGCACAAGTGAAGTTCCCCTAGAAGAGGCTCAAGATGACATCAAGCCTCAAGATCAGCCAATACAAAATAAGGAGGATTATTGTACCTATGTTCTAGGCAAAAAGAAAAATCCTTCTCTTCTAACCGAGGAAGAGATTGATTTAGTATTGAACAGGATACCAACCTCCAAACCTTCATATGAACCAAACACTTCTGCTCATCCAGCTGCTCCATCTAGTTGTATTGATACAAAAAACAAACATGTAGATCAACGAAAAGAAGAGAAAACTGATGACCCAATATGTTTAACTGATGAAATTGTTTATTCTGATAATTTTCCAAATTTTAATCAGTCTGATGATGATGATGAGTTTCAAGCAGAAACTAATCACGCAAAGCAACCAATGTTCGATTGGTGTTATGAGTTTCACCATCATCAGCTTGAAATCCAAAAACATCCATTTTTATCTATCATAAATGGCTTTCACATAATTTGGAATCAGCAGCCTTTCAACTCAAAGGGTGAAGAGAAGAGTAATGAAGAATACAATAACCTCTTCACAGAGTTCAAGCCACTAAATCTAGTCATACTAGGGTTACAAGAGGACAAAAATGCCAAATATGATGAATCCTCTAGTTCATATGACGAGGGAGATGAAGGAGAAAAACAAATAAAACACTATCCTGCTGTGGATATACCATATTTTCAAGAAGAAACTTCTCCCTTCACTAATGTTAATCTGCCATTCAAAGAACCTGAACTTATATCAAAAGCAAGCATAAATTTAGAGAAAGAAGATATTTCACTGTTTGCTATTGTGCAGGTTAAGGATGATGATACTTCCAAGGAACATACTGAAGACATAGCCCTCAAAGCTTAAGTCTTGGAAGTAGACGATCTACCAGACATGGAGAACCAAAAAGAAGAGAACCTTCATCTTTTCTTTGTTGATCCTTTGGAAAAGTGTGTGGAAATACCAACTGGCTCAAATTATCAAGCATGGATCCTTTGCGAGAGCCGGAGACATGAAAAGTTGTCACCTCCTGTGATAGTCTTGATTTTGAAGATTAATCTTCAAAATGTACTATGGATACCTCTAACAAGTAGCCAAAGTTTCTTCTTCTTTATGACATTTCTCAACTGGCTACATTGGCACTTTTGTATCATATGAAGATGTAATTACTCCATGCTAGAATAGGTTAGATAGGAATGTCAATGTAGCTCATTTTTGAGAAGTTAGATAGTTGTTGATTTTGTCTCCGATGAAAAATCAAAAACACAAAATACAAAAACAATAGAAAAGAGAAAAGAGGGCAGATTGTGAAAACAAGAAAGGTACAACCCCATACCAAAAAAGAGAAACAAAATATGAAAGTGTGCAAGCTTAAATTCCAATCTTGAAAACACACTTCTAATTAGTCATACAGCCTAATCATGACTAATTACCTTTAAATTGACTGTTGATAGGATTAGTGAATTCGATTTGCCAAACTGTTTAATCTTGGCTTATCAGTAAATACATTAGGATAGAAATGAAAGGTTCAAACATGCTCAAAATCTGAACCTAGAGTTTCAAAATAAGAATGACTCAAATCTATTTATATTTCTGAGTCAAAACAGAGGAATAACTGGTTCTAATCAGCTCAAAATCTGAACCAGTCAACAAAGGAAAAACCACTCAATTAGAGTCAAATCAGAGCTGTAAAAAAAGATAAAGGAAGTGCTTTGAATTTTCAGATCTTAAGCCCTCCATTTTGATTTAAAAATTTCTGCAAAATAATATCTATGTGTAGCTTTTTTTTCATGCCATAGATCACAGCAAGTCAAAAATCTTAAACTTGACTTGACAGATTTTAAATTTCTTTTGTAGAATTTAGAAAAATAAAAATCTGTTAGAATGTTTAATCCTAACATATTAGTAGATTAGGTAGAGAAACATATGGACTCAACTGATTAATCCGAGTTCATGGAGAAATAAGGAGTAGAATTAGATTAGTTTTATGCTTTTAAAAGAATAAAATGTTGTGAAAAGAGTTTTCCAATCCAAGTGCACTCTAATGAAGAAAAAATGTTATATCAGTAGGATTGGGTAGGTAGAAAGCTTGTATTGATGAAGTTCCATTGTTTTCCATGGTTGCTAATATGTTTTCAGACCAAAAGAAGATCATTCAAGTAAATAAAGGTACCCCAATGGATAAGGCACTGATCAGCCTCACGAAGAATGCAAGTCTAAAGTTCTTGATGCCTTCAAGAAGGCACCATCCCCAAGTGGAGCCATTGTTGGCCACCTATAAAATTTTTGATATCAAAAGGTGGCCAAAACATTTTTGAGCCTTCAAGAAACACTTTTATTACTAAAAATGTTATCTCTTGAATACTTTTGAAGACATCATGCCCTTGTTTCAATCTTAATTACTGTTTCCTTTCCAAACTCAGAAATTCTGCTAATTTCATGAGAAAGAACTGTTGCAAATCCCCCTTTTTGTCCTCATTTTTCCCCTCCTTCCACTTCCAAAACTAACCTTCATTTTTACCCCTTCCATTCCCATAAAATTCCTCTATTTTCCCTTTGTTTCATTTCCCCCTTCATAAAATCCACCTTACAGAGTTTAAAACTCACTTTTTTAACTCTGCCGAAACCCCCAAATCCATCTAAACATCTTGAAAATATCATAAAAAACAAGTATTTTGACTATGGGTTTAAGTCCCTTTGGGCTAAATCCAAACCACACCCCACCATATGCCCATGGTGCTAAGACCAAGCGCCAACCCCTCTCAGCACTAATCGCATCACAAAATCCCAGCGCACAAGTTTATTTGCCATGTTTTAAAAATTCCAATGCAATTAAATCCCTATTGTTTAAACCCCGCCCCTCCGCTTTTCATTCCATATAGCCTGCACCCGGGACCAAGATTTTAAGTCCTAAGGCACTAATCACATCGCAAAATTTCAAATGTTTAGATTTAAAGACCGGGCCCGACCTTCCGATGCGATTGGCACTTTATATATCCCGCCCTGATGCATATAAACTTTGTATATATTAATTTTTTGAGTTTTTCATATGGTTTGAAGATTTTTTCCGCTGGCGCATATCTCAAACCATCTCCGTCGTTGATCATTGGGCCAATCAAATGGCCCGCGTAATATCGCATCACAAACTTTTGTTAAGCACGTTTCCCTTTTTATGCCACCTCCGATCAGCGGTCCCCAATCTATCCTCCACCGTCGATCTGATCTGTAGATCGACAGCCCCAAAATCATCGCATCAAAGTTTTTTCTGTTGGCTTGTTTAAAAATATTATTCACAACCGCCAATTGCGATCTCCCGATGCATCTCCCACCATCGATCTGATCTGCAGATCGACGGTCTACATTTGATCGCATCGGATCTTTTCATCGGGTGCGTTTTTAACATTTGATTTTCCCCCCGCCGATTGCGATCATCTGATTGGATCTGGACCGTCCACGTGTCCAGATCGGATGGTCCTAGATCTTTTCCCTCATGGTTTCATCGCCCTCTTCCTTCCACCAAGAGGATGTTAACGCGTAATCCCCACCGTTGATCTCTGCATGATCAACGGTTCTAACTTATTTCTCCCTCTACTCTTATTTTAACCTCCTCTAACGGATCTACACCATTGGATGATGCCATCCAACGACCACGCTCTTCCCCACACCCTCTGAAGTAGTAAAACCCAATAACGTAGGATTTTTTAATTAGTTTTGTATTTTTCAGGTGTTTAATGGTTTATCCATTATGTTAAAGAAAAGCCGAAGGATGGGAATGAATATTCTCACACCTTCGATTCATTAAAGGGAAGACATCCATGGGTTCAATTTCCACGTCTTGTCAATGCTTCATGGGAATTGATGCCTCACAAGCCCTGCGCAGTACTGCACATCAACAAGACACAGTGAATAAAGTCACAATCAAAGAGTATCAGTGTCGAAGACAAAACATACCAGAACAGAAGATTGAAGAAAATTTGGGCGATTACGACTAAGATTGATTATCAAAACCTAATCTTCCAAATTAAAACACAGTTAAAGAAAATTATAAGTGTTTATCAGACATAAAGGCCTCCACCGCCACACCTGAGGCCAATTAAATCCTCTTAGCTACCTCAAAGCCACCTGTGCCTCAAAGCATTCAAACAGAGGCCGAAGTTATTGATCAAAATCAGATATTTGCCTCAGCGCAGCCAAACAGTTAATTCTGCTAAAAGGAACTTAATGCACAAAATATCATCAGAGTTATTACAACATGACATGAAGCCTCAAAATTCAACAAAAGCTCCCACTGAGCTTAATCTTAAGTGTAAATAAATTAATACAGATAAACATCTGTAAACTTCTTCATCGAACCCCTCAAAGGCCGAGAAGTCATTAGTCTGTATTAATTGACCCAGGAGATATTTTATCAGATCCCACCTCCTCATTCTTCTATAAAAATTGACTGGACCATTTCAAAACGATGGGAAATGAGTTGCTAAAAAACGTGGTGCACCTAACGCTGGCCTTAGTGTAAAACAGAGCACTCTAATAGAGCATCCCTTCACGGGATATGTGCTTAACGCGTCTCTAACAATACTGGCTTGCGTTAGGTGAAAAAAATTTTTAGGGCCTCACAAATTTTCTATTTTGAAATAGAAAAACTTAACAAAAAGACAATTAAATGATAGCAGGAGGTTCTAGCTCCTACATGGATCTTGCGGGAACGAAAACCATTGCCCGGATCGACTGCAATTGTCAGCTGAAGATTTCACCCCTTTTCACCCTAGAGCTCCTTCACAGCACTCAAAACAGTGAAAATGAAGGTCTTCCGACCTTCTTATAGCCAATTTTGGGGCATGACTCTCTTAATCTAGTCGGAAAAATTCGTGAATTCTTGCTGCACATGTGTCACAACTATTGAGATTTTTTACTGATGTTCTGATGAGTGATCAAGATTCATATGCAGACATACTCATGTTTACACGAGCATTATTTTTACGGTATTTTTCTTGCTCGTTAATCTGAAAAACCTCGAGTTCCCTTCTTTGGACTCGTTAAACTTATACAAAGTTGATATCGAGCATTCTTTTTATGGTCTTTTTCTTGCTTGTTAATCTGAAAAACCTAGAGTCCTCTTCTTCAGACTCTTTAAAACTGATATGAAGAAGCACTGAGCATTCTTTTTAGGGACCTTTTTATCACTCATAAAACTGAAAAAACCCCGAGTTGACTTTGTCCGTCTCGCTAAACTACCACGACAAAGAGTAAGGAGCCATTCTTTTCCTCTTTTTTCAAAGCTCTTTAAACTGAAAAAGTAACTGAGTTTTCTCCACGTGACTTGTTAAAATTTCACGGAGGGAACCGAGTTTTTCTTTGTTGGACTCGTTAAAATTTCACAAGGAATACTGAGTTTACTCTATCTCCTCATACTCATAACAAAATGAGGTAGACGTCCATCGAACATAGATTTCTCACTTTTCCAGCTTCGATGGACTAACTCACAGAAAATGAACTGTTTCGGGCTTACTATTCTCCCTTTGCCATGCCCGGTTATCAAGACATGACAAAGGTACCCCAATGGAGTTGTCTTTTATGATATTTTTCAAATTCTCTAAACATGAAAAATTCACCGAGTTTACTCGTCTGGACTCATTAAACCTAATCAGACGGGGCACAGAGTTTTCTTTTATGATATTTTTCAGACTCTCTTAACATGAAAAATTCGCCGAGTTTACTCGTCTGGACTCGTTAAACTTAATCAGAGTGGGAAAATTTTGGACAAAATGGATAATACCTCTGTTACATTTCAAAAAGGTCGATTTGGCAGCAAAAATCTTGAACATGGCACTTCCCAGAAAACTCTTTCGTAATTAGCCGAACCCTACCATCTAGGAGTATTAGCCTTCATCTCCCAGTGTCCCTACACCGTTAAAATCCTAACATACTCTTTGGTGTTCATTAAGTCTCAGCTGCCTAGTACCCTGTTATAGTGCCTTCTATTGTTCAAGCAGATCTCACTATCTACTGCTCCTCTTATCAACCAAACCGCTCATTATGCCAAAAATTATTTATCGTCCGACGTCCCCATTTACTCTTCATTATCTCAATCATAAACAAAATCATTTGGTTTCCGTTTCGTGTTGACTAATGTAGGACGCCTCAGTGCCTATCTTTCAACAGATCTCTTCCTATCGACTTCAACATCTTACCTAGGAAGTTGATCCAGAAACCCATCAGTACCTGGATACTTGCAGACATCAGTGGCAGGTAGTCTTATGTTTGATCAGGAGTCTTCATCATTGGCTCCTGGTAGAATTATTCTATGAGTGTTCGACTTCAACTCATTTTATTCACACTTGCTAGATTGTATTGTGCATCTTAGGGACCATAATCATTATCGGTGGCCACCTTCACGTCTGTTAACAGTTTCCATCATCGACTGGTAATCAGATGATTTCTCACATGTTCGATGATAGCTCCTTCATTCACATGTTGAGAAATATGCAGTTTAAGTGAATCGGTGATCAAGACCTTAGGGCAAAGGTTACATCATTAAAGTTGTGTTCCCTTCCCCAAGTTGCGATATTGTTTATGGAGACAGCTTCTTCAGCCTGATCCTGTTATGACAGACACTTCCACATTGTGCTTATCGGTGGACAGATTCTTCATATCTCTATTCTAGAGAAATCATGTTGTTTAAGCTACTAAGTATGGGAATGCCCGACTCAAGGCAGATACTATATTTTCTGACATATGTTGTTGTTTCAGGTTTTCCTCAGTCTTTCAATCTCTTTATCTCTACTAAAAACATTGTAATTATTTTGGCCATCATCTTCATCTCTGACCTCACACTTTAGGGGGCATCTATTATAGGTCAAAATACCTCCTCATCAGCTCAGAGGAAAAGATAAATATGGAAGGAATACAAAGACCTAAACTAAACCTATTTCTGCCAAGGTAACGCCTCACTATAACAACACAAGAGCGTTATAATGCAGATGATCAGTGAATGAGCCACGTTAGTGGCTAGGGAAATGCTCTGTTTAAACTAGAGGGCAGCGTTACCCATGTTTTAAGTTTGAAATGGGAAAAACCTGCAGAGAATGATTTGAATCTCCAAATTTTTCTCACAAGAGAGTCAGTACAAAAAGGAAACTGCAAAGCACCAACTCTTATTGGGCCTTGCCATAAACAACTGAACTCTCAAAGAAGGCAAAAGCATGGAGGTTGAGGAAACATATTGGTTTTTTCTATTCAGAACTGGTGGAAAGAGAAGGGCAATGATTTCTCTCTCCATCTCCTATAAAATGGAGTTGAAGGCTCTTGGTTCAAGGTCGAAGGATTGTCAAAGTTTTTTGCATACTTGTGAAGTAGAGATCATTGTTGTAGTGTGAAGGTCAAAGGTCAAAGAGGTTCATTGATAACTTGTTGTTCAAGACATCACCACTTTGAGAGATAGGGAGATTGGAAGGCTGAGGAGGGTTTGGTACAACCAACGGTTGTAATCCTCCTTTTTTATAAATCAATAGAACTATATCTGTTTTGTCCATTCTATGCGTTGAAATTGTCATTATTATTTACTCACTTATATAACATGAGATGAATGGATTAGATGTGCATAGTTTAAGTGTTTATTATATATTGGCTTAATTGATAGGAAATATATGTTATGGTAGAGATTACACGGGTGCTTTAATTGATTACAGGGCCAAGATTTGGAGCTGGTGAAGGAGAACTCCTGCTTCGCTGCCTAGTGCTCTCCAAGGGAATCCAAGATCATTAAAGAGGTAATCTTCTATCTTGTTCTATCAAGTTTTTTTAAGCTAATATGAACATCTATGTGCCTTATTTGTGAACTATAAAGCTAATCTTACTGTCTACCTCGGGCACCGGAAAGCCCTAAGAGGGATATTCGATAACCAACAACCCAAGCATTTTACCCTATAGCATATTTCAACTCATGTGAAATGTTAAATTCACATGTAATTATGGATGAATACAGAGAGCATGTTACCATCTCATCATGCCTATATATATACAATTAATAATTGTATGAAACCAGGGTTATCCCTCCTTAGCTTTTGATTATGTAAAATAAGGCATGATGGCCATATTTTTTTTGTTGAGATTCAACAAGATGACGATCCTAGTGAAAATTAAGCACCTACAATAGGTGGGGCCCGCAGGCTATTTTTAGGTGTATGTCTATTTTTAGAATGTTGAGAAAATTCTATTTATAGTAGGAGTCTATTTTTAGAATGGTGAGAAAATTCTATTTATAGATAAGTTTCTATTTTTAGATGCATGGGAGAAGTCTATTTATAGATTGCATGTCTAAAAATAGAATTCATGCCGGTTATTATTATCTCTTAATAATAATTGGACAATAAATAATAATCTATTCTCTTAAAGCACTTGATTTCAGTTAACTGATGTGGAAAACCAGCTAACTGAAGTAATTTCAAGTTCTAAGGTTGGTTGGTGGGACATGCAAGTGGAATTAGTTGTAACTAAGTGATTCGAAGTTATAACAAAGTTGGATGTGTAGTTATGTGAGTTGTAAAGTAGTTTAACTTAGTTAAGTGAGTTAAACTCAGTTGTGCTACTTGTAACTAATTGTAACTAAAGATACACTAGTGAGAGATCAATGAATTAAATATTAAATTAATTCACATGGAGTGATCTCACATGCAACTGAATATTTACTACTGTTAACTACATGCATGTTAGATCCATTGGAGACCCAGTTGAGAGATAGGTGAAAGGGGCGGTTTGACTATCTGTTGTGACATTAGTGGGTGCACTCACGCAACCACACACACATTAGAGATGCCAATGAGGATTTCACAGTCAAGTAAAGGCAGTATCTCATTCATTTAGGGATTGTGATTTGCCGAGATTACGCAGTGGAGGCAGGCTGTCAGGAGGTAGTAAATTGGTGCATATATTAGCCAATTTTTGTATGATAGTGTGAGACCATTGTATATTGTACTGAGAGCTCTTGGATTAGAGTTTTGTATGAGATTGTTTCATGATCCATGATATATACATAATATATGATAGTGGGGTTTTTAGCTTTATGCTTTCTCGGTAAAAACATATGTGTTATGTGTGATTGATCTTTCTTCATGTGTTTGCAATTGGAAATTAAAATTCCGCAAAGATTTAAGTAGAAAGATTTTGTATTTAACAGTGGAATATAATTGTTAGATCAAAAGAATCTAGGAAATACATAATTGTATTAAAATTTATACATGGTATCGAAGAAAAGAAGATTGCAATATTGAAGTAGTAGTTGAGTTTTTTGGTGGAAACAATTCAAATTTGATGTAAGAATTTCTTGGTGCGACAGTTGAGTGAACATCGAAATGGCTTTCAATAGTTTGCGGCTAGACTATGCACTCGAGGGCAGCTCAAACTAAATTGCATGGAAGGATAGGATGGAGGCGGTGCTTGAAGATAATTTCTTGAAGGAATTCATCGACAGTGATGTTCCTAAGCCCACTTTGACGGATGTTTCATTACTTGACGCATGGCAAAAGAAAGTAGCGAAGACAAGAAGGATCTTGTTAGAAGGTGTACGATACCATATTGTCTCAAGCCTTCATGGGAAAGCCACTCCATATGCTATGTGGAAGGCTTTGATGGATATTTTCCAAAGCATCAATGACCATAGGAAATTGGCGCTGAAGGATAAACTCAAAAAGATCAAGATGGAGAAGGGCGACAATATTTCTAAGTATCTCACAAAGTTTTTCCAATGTCGGGATGAAATGGGGAGTGTGAGAATCACAGTTTTTTATGATGATTTTCTGAGCTTGGCTCTCTTGGGACTTCCTAAGAGTTGGCACAATTATCAAGACTCTGTCAACAGATGGGAAAAACTAATGGATTGGGAACGATTGTGGTCGGATCTAGTGCAGGTGGAGTTCAGGTGGAACACCAGAGATGGATCTTCATCAAAGCATGATGATGAAGAGGATTTTTCTTTGGCTACCAAGGCAAGGAAAGGTAAGGGGAAGAAATTCCACTCAAAATCCGAGGCTAAAGGCAAGAAGATGGATTTGTTGAAGGTGAAGTGTTTTCACTGTTACGAACATGGGCATCTCGCCACTAACTGCCCACAGAAGAAGAAGAACAAGAATGTCGTTGGAGTTGCAGCTGGTGAGGCCCTTGCCTCGCAATTTGAACTTGATTTCTCTTTGATCGCATACTTGGTTTCAAGCATAATGGGATCAATCTAGTATCTTGATAGTGGTGCTTCCTTCCACATGACAGGAGATAAGGAGCTTTTTAGTGACTTAGAGGAGAAATATCTCCAGATGCATATAGAGATGGGCGACGATGGATGATAAAATGAGACCAGCATTGGTACCATTACCTTTGAGAGGGAGTCAGGAAAACCATTTCTATTGAAAGATGTTATGCATGTTCCAGGTCTGAAGAAAAACTTGGTCTCAATTGTGATGTTGGAGGATAGAGGCTATGACGTTGTTTTCACCGATGGAAAATATTTCCTGTGACGTAAAACAACGAGTTAAGCCAAAAAGATAGGGATTCGAGTCAAGAATATCTACAAGCTGGAGGTAGAAGGTTGTGCTACCATGATGGGCAAAGAGGAAAAAGTGATGAGCCGGGATGAGGGTGAATTATGGCACAAGCGATTGGGCCATCTTCATCATGGAGCTTGGAAATTCATGCAGCAAATATATATTGGACTTAGAATGGGAACACTTTCTCATTTAGATCAGTGCAAGGGTTGCACCATGGGGAAATATGTAAAATCCACCTTTCATGAAAAGGAGAATCGTGCTTCGGTGATTCTGGAGAGATTTCACACAGAAATGTGTGGACCATTCTTGGTTGCTTCAACAACAAAACACAGGTATTATGTTATTTTTTTTATGAATTTTCTCGTAAATTATGGATCTTCTTCATGTAGAAGAAGGATCAAACATTCTCAAATTTTTGTGAGTTTAAGGCGTTGGTTGAGAAAGAGTTGGGGAAGCAAGTGAAGGCTCTGTGGAGCGGTAATGGTGGAGAATACATCTTGAACGAATTCAAATACTTCTATAGCAAAGAAGGAATTCGAAGAGAACTCATAGCGCCTCATAACCCACAGCAAAATGGGGTCGCGGAGAGGGAGAAGAGAACGATCGTGGGTGATGCACGAGCGATGTTGCATGATCAGGGCCTACCAATGCATTTGTGGGAGAAAGCATGAAACGCTACGGTATATGTGAAAAATAGTTGTCCTCATAGAGTACTTTTCATGAGTACACCTGAAGAACCTTTTACAAGTAAGAAACCAGATGTTTCTCACTTTAAGATTTTTGGCTCATCTGTTTATGTGCATGTGACGAAGAACACCAGGAAGAAGCTGGAGCCAACTGCTGAAGTTGGGATATTTGTGGGGTGCACAGAAACACCTCATAATCATTGTGTGCATTTTCCAAATAGTCGAATGACTGTGGTGCGACGGGATATAAAATTCAATGAGGAGAAGGCCATGAAGTTGTCGCTTGAGAGGGAGCTAGAATTACATGCGGAGGAGGAACTTTTGGTTCCCAAAGATGAGTCTCTAGATGTGGATCAGCCACAGGAGTAGGTTCATGGAGTGGAGGAGTCCACTCATATAGAGCCAAACATCATAACTGGTAGAAGGTGTACCAAAGAAGCTAAGAGGTTGAAGCTTGATGCAGCACAGAATGTAGGAGTCCCTACTTCACAGCGCAAACAGAGATAGTCTCCTGACCTATTCACTGGATACATGGATCTAATGAGAAAATGTATTGTGACTGAGCCATATTCCTTTCAGGAAGCAGTGTAGGAGCCCACATGGGTAGATGTAATGGTGGACGAGTATGAATCCATTATAAAAAACAGTGCTTGGGAAATTTTTCCAAGTTCGGTTGATAAATTAGTGGTAGGTTCAAGATGGATCTACAAGGTAAAGAAAGTTGTTGATGGGAGTGTTGAGAAATAAAAGGCCATATTTTTGGCCCGAGGCTTCTCAGAAATCGAGGGGATTAATTATGAAGAAACCTTTGCACCTGTCACACGATATTATTCCATAAGGACCATCCTTGCTATCTCAGCGCAGATGGGTTGGCACATTCATCAAATGGATGTGAAGACTGTGTTCTTTAATGGGATCATTGAGGAAGAGGTGTAAATTTAGAAGCCTGAAGGATTTAAGATCTTCAGCAGCAAGTCACATGTGTACAGAATAAAAAGAGCACTGTATGGGCTGAAGCAAGCACCTCGTGCTTGGTACACTCATATCGACAGCTATTTCATTGGACTTGGCCTCACCAAGAGTGAGGAGGATGCAAACATATACTAGATTGTGGTGGAGGGTAAGCTTTTAATAATTGTTCTTTATGTTGATGATTTAATACTGAATGGTGATGAGCAGCTGATACACTCATGCAAGGAGGACCTTGCAAAGGAGTTTTATATGAAGGATATGGGACCCCTTCATTATTTCCTTGGATTGTGTTAGTGTCAGTATCTTCATCCCTCCGTTAGTGATAAAAATTCTCTTGTTGTATTTCATATTAGGTGTCTCACTCGGTCAGCTGCATTCCATTAGGAGCATGGATCATCTGACAGTAGTGGATTTTTATAAATTTTCCCTCATGTCCTTTACCTGCTAGCCCATTTCCTTTCATCCAGATCATCCGCACTCACTTTTTGTCCTTAAATTTCTAAGAGTCATATTTTTTAGGTTTTCAGTCTCATTAGGTCTAGGGTTTCATCAATAAGGTCTTCAAAATGTCCAATAATGGTCAGCAGGTGCATGAGGAGGTTTAATAAAGTTCCAGTACTAAAAAATTTCATCATCATATGCCTAGAAATGTATTTTTCCTCAAAACTCTGTTTTGAAGAAAAATAGAGTATTTTATCTTTTATGTGTAAATTTAATGTAATTTAAAGTTCTTTCATTTGTAAACAATTTCAATAGCAACCCTGGTCACCTTTTCAAACTTTAGCAACCCTGCAAGACAAACAAAAATCAAGTCATTCAGTTATTCAGAGGAAAAATGAAGCAAACTGCCTAAAACAGAGTTTAAAAAAAAAGTGTCAAAGGTAACATTACAAAAGTGGGTTATTGGAGTGGAAAATCAAAGCCGTTGGTATATATTTCCTTTTCCATGTTCAAAGGGATCATTTGCATCCAAAAGAACAAGAGAAATTGGAAGCAAGCTCATGGTCACAAAATCATAGTGTAGTTGTGCAAGTTTGTGGGCGCGGCGCATTGGCTGAGTGGCGCGACACAGTGAACTAGCGCGACGCATTGGGTCGGCCTCCGTAGTGTTAGAAATACACCAGTGCGACGCATAGAGCCTGCACAGTGCATTGGGTTTGTGGCGCGGCGTGTAGGGCCGCAAAGCATTTTCACCATGATTTCATCCAAAACTTCAAATTTTTTCAGCTGCCTCCGGTCCAAAGTAATTCAAGCAATCCCTCCAATTCCAATGAACGTGTGTTTTATGATGTTTATGAGGATTTAATTAAAAAAATTCAAACCCTATTTCCTTGCTCAAGAAATTTTTCCTTAGGGTTTTTGGATTAGTTTTTTGTCCCCATCACTCCCTCATATTTTATTTCCTTCACTGTTTTTCTAGTCCATCAACCCATTTCCCTATTCCCCGTATCCCTAAATTCACTCATTCCCTATCCCAATTCCCATCTACAAAATTCCAAAACCCCAAATGCTATCCCAAAAGCCTAGAGGTTGTCCCTAAAACCCTTCAATTCCCCCAAATTCCAATTAACAATATTCCCAACACACCCCTTACCCTCTCCCTTCATAGTCCCTCACACACTTTCCTACACTTGGCAACAAAATATTAAAGACACCTAAAATTCCTCATACTCATCTAAGACAACACAGAATTTGGCAAACATGGAGACAGATTCCTCTTATGACCGAGATAGTGACTCTACAGCCGAATTTCATGCACCAAGAAGACCTCACAAGAGTGGTAAGCATCTAAGGGAAGAGCTTACTTCACTTGCTGAGCTGCGGGCCTGCCCCCTTGCTATCACATGTTTTCAACAACAGTCTTGTTATCAGTTTTGTGAGATGGTTGCTAGAGTCCAGTACCATCATGAGTTGGCCAGATTGTTTGTGCTTCATTTACATAATGGCTAAGTCACTCTTGCAAATGTGACATTCACCTTGACACCTGAGTCTATCTCCCTAGCAACCGGTATTCCAAATGTCGGAGAGAAATGGAAAAAAAGGCAGCAAGTTGACAGGGAACACTATGAGCCATACATCAAGCCTGGTTTTTTGAGACAACTCAACAGATGTTTTCCCTCTTGGTTCCTGAAAGATTCATATGCTCGTTTGATGAAGCTCATTATCAAATATTTCAGCTGTGAGGGCCGGTTTTCTCACTTATATGCCTATCACATCAGATTGTTGATGCACTTTACCAGGGTGAGAATGATGAACCTCCCCTACTCCATGTGCCGAAATATTGAGAAGATGACCACCCTAGTGTAAAAGAAAACTCCTGAGTAGCAGTATAACAGTATCTCTCATTTTGCACTCATCAAAATTGTGGTTATGCATCAGCTTGGTTTGCAGGAGATTTCATGGGAGGATTTCATTTCTCATGAGTTCTTCACAGCCCCTCAAGTACCTCTGGAGGCTTTTCATGAGGCAGGTGAACCTTCACATTAGTATGAGGGTCATGAGACACAGACCGCTAGTGTGTCGGTGTTTGTCACCTATCAGAGGGGCACAAGAGGGTTGTTTGCAGCAGCCAAGCGAGTATTATCTCCACCCGAGGTGGAAGGGGTCTCACTTCCTTCATCATCAGTACAGGTACAGGACAAGGGTAAGAGGCCAATACGTGATGAGGGACCTTCAGGAGAGCAGGAGACATATTTCATCCTCATTCAGGATGATGACACTGATTTGGGCCTACAAAGCTCAAAGTTCAGAGAGATCATTCAGGAGTAGAAGGCGGAGATAGATACTTTGTCCATCAAATTGCAAAGATCCTAGTGGATAATCAACTACCTTGAGCAGAGAAACAAACAACTAGAGGATCAGAAAACCATCTTGGAGTTGCAAAACATACGTGAGAACCGACACGCTGCCCAAAGGAGAAAAACCGAGATGACATCACTTGAGCAGGAGATTGAGGCTGATCGTGAAACTTGGCGTGAAAGGGTAAATATTCATTTGGAAAAGATGTTGGAGAAGGCCAACGAGGAAAGAACATGTTGAGGCACATGGCCAATCATTATTGGGCGAGAAATCATGTTTGTAAAGAAAGAATCAAAATTTTGAAGGCCAAGTTGAAGAAGGCCTCAAAGCATCGGAAAAGGCATGATAGACTTGAAATCTTGGCCGAGCCTTCCTTGGCCCAGCATAGCACATAATGGAGGACACTCAGCCAAAATTTCAGAAAATTTGGGACACTTTTTTCATTTTTGAAAATTTTGGGCCTAAAAACAGACTTTTCAGCTCTATGCGCCGCACCACTTGGCGCGCGCTTATGATTGGGAGCTCCTTTTGATGAAAACTAAGAATTTTTGGATTTTTCATGGAAAAATATGCATTCCTACCTATGGCCAAGAAATTTTGACAGGTTTTGGTCTTCCATAAGGGTTAAAAACACCCCAAAAATGACCTTTCTGCCCCTTTTTTGACACACAGGAAGCTGTGTTGGGAGAAATTAGTTTTGGAGGGGAAAATTAAGACCAAATTCAGAAATTCCACTTGTTTTGGAACGTAGACAGGTAGAAATTTCCAACAAGCCCACTTGGAGAAAATTTGGACACTGGGAAGGCCTCCAAAATCAGTTTCAAACTAGCGCAACGCATAGAGAAATCAGGCACAGCGCATTGGAGGATTTTGGTCATTTTTTACTCAGTAACTCTGTTTTTCGCCTAGTTTTTGACAGTTTGATTTTCTTACTTCTAAATGTAAAAATAGTGATGTAATTTAATGTCATTTGATGGATATTGATGTAATTTTGTTAAATTTTCACTCATGGAGGTAGATTCATCCATCAAAAGGTGAATTGCAACTGAATGAATCAGTTTCTTAGTTTATAGAGGCAAGTTGTTCCACTGCCTACTTTCTAGTTCTCAGTTTAGATTTTGTTGGAACAGCTCCTAAACTTATGATCTCAACCCCTGGAGGCTGGGATGAGTGGTTTTTTGTCTATATCTTGTGGTTTTTCAGTCATTAGCATGGTTGGACTTTTGGGAATGCTTTGAGCATAATTGTACATTCATCTCTGTAGTTTGGCAAGGAATAGATCGGGGTTTGCAGCACTCTATGGGATTCTTGTGGTATTTTGGTTTGATAATGCGTTTCTCTCTGTAAATGTAAGTCTACTAGTGTTTTATGTATACCATTTTCCTTCTTATTTCTTCTTAAGTTAAAAAAACAAGGATAAAGGTAGAATTCATCAGAATTTGCAGTGCTCTACCTAGGGTTTGTTTAATTTTCTATGTTTTCAGCTGTTTGGAGAGGATCCTTGAAGGTTTATTGCCCTCTTCAACTCTTCACCTTTCTCAACTCTCCATTTCCTTCAAATTGAAAGTGTCAAATCAAGTGCCTACCTTGCCCCATTCAGATCTCTGCAAAACTAGGCCTCATTCCCCAGACCCAAAATCTGTCTTCCCTTTGATCCAACAAAACACCCTTAAAATCAAATAAAACTCTTTTGAATATATACCTAGCCTAAAATCAGCCTTCATTCAAGTCATCTCAAGCCTCACTGATCATTTTTTGCTGATATTGACCAGGAGAGAGCCCTCTCCCGATCTGGTAGGGCTAGCCACCAGGTTAAGCGTGGTTTGATGTTACCCTAGATTATGCCTTTCTCAGCCTGAGGTAGATTTAGGCCATAACATAGTGGTGACCATACTGGGCAATATTGTTTGCTTTTTAGTGTTATTTGTTTTATAAACTACAGACGGAGCCTGAAGTTATGCCAGGTAGCCTTCGAACTGCACATTGCTTTGCAAGTGTATAAGCAGATAAACGTTGCTTTAGTCAATCTCCGGTCTAGTTTTATAAACATAATACCTGACTTGTAAATTTCCCCAATACATCAGATAATTCTTGACTTTTGGGTGATGAGTTTAGAATTTGATAGGCTAAACAATTTTATTTTGTCCGTTTGATTTTTGGGAATAATTCAACACATTGGCTTCCAGACGACACACCAGGGCAAATCCAGATCCTGATCCACCTCCTGTATATGAAAATCAAAATCTTATTCCGAAAATCCTTCGTCGAGAAAGTCCTGTGATTCCTATGTTCAAATCTCATTCATGTCCTGCTGTTTTTGAGTATCTCGAAGATCTTGAGTTTGACGAAAAATTTGAGCTATCATTGTTTGAGACTAAGTCTGAAAGTGATATTGATTCTACTGTCTTAAATCTAGATTTTGTCAAAGATCTTGAAATTGAAAAGGCCAATAGATCAATTGATATTTATATCTTGAATCTTCAGAATTCCATTGTGGCAACAAATATTCCCGAATTCATAGAGTCTGCATCTCCAACTCTTGGGTCATCTGCACTTACATCTAGTTCACAAGTTCCTAATGAGCCTCCTTTCATTCCCACCATTCCCGTGCAACCTTCTATCTCTGATAAAAAATATGCAGTAGTATCACCTCCATCCACACCACATACACCTCATACATTAGCTACTCTGACTCCTCCTATATCCCCAAGCCCAATTGTAAATCCACTTAGAGCAATGGTTGCCTGATTTGCACCCCTTGTGTTGCCTCAAAATTTGGATAACATGCCCACTGATTATCAAAGCAAAATTCCATTGTTTGATGGCACTCCTCAAAATGTTACAGCTCAGCAACATGTGGATAGGATGGCTGATTTCTTTGACCTTCATGAGATTGATGCAAAAAATGTGACAATGAGACTGTTTGTTCAAACCTTTGGAGGTGAAGTAAGGAAGTGGTTCAGAGCTTTGCCAGCTGGTAGTATTACTACATTGGCTAATCTTCAGAGAAAATTCTTGGATCGATGGGAAGTGAAGAAATACCCTCTTCATATCCTTTCCGAATATGAGAATATCAAGTGGAACGTTGGTGAGTTAGTTCAAGATTATTGTATTAGATTCAATTATGTTTACAATGCAATTCCTGCTGATATAAAGCCACCTATGGGATTGGATTTGATTAAGTTTCTGGATTGTTTCGATCCTGACATGGTCTATCAATTGAGAGAAAGAGATCCGACCACTTTGGAAGACATGCAGAAAATTGCAGTCAGCGTTGAAGCAAATCTACTTGCCAAGAGAGCTAGAACGAGAGCTGAAAAGAAAGTAGCAATAAAGGAACAGGTTTCCACTTTAGATCAAGTGCTCCGTAAGATGGAAAGATGTTTGAAATATTAACAATTGATAAGTCTGAATTGCAAATAAGAAATTCTAACTTCCGTGGCCAACAACAACCACAATTTAGAATCAAGCAAAGGGAGCAGCGAGCACAAGAACAAGCAGTACAGCAACAAGTGAAGACACCCTTACAGTAGAATTTTGTACATGGTCCGAAATTAGATGATGAGGAGGATGTAGTTGGAGAAGAGAATCATTTCTTTACACCTGACGATATGCCAATTTTTATCACTGAAGATGAGGAGTATTCCGAGAACTCAGCTGTACAAAGGGATGAGAATTTCATCTTGGTGAATGAAACAACTCTTGAAGAAGAATCTGATGAATATCAGAGGGGATACATGAATTCCTTGACCACCCAGAAGTGACAATATTCACTCAGAAGTAGAGATGTACCCATTAATCCAATTCAAAAAAGAAAGGAAGCTACAGCACCAAATAATGATCCACTCGTTGTGCAAAAAAAGGGAAAAGAGACAGCTGATCCCACCACTAGCAAATTACCATCAACCAATGAAAGATCCAATCAGCCAAATATATCAAAGGAGAAAACTTAAAAGAAGGATGTTCCAGCTAAAGAGGTAGAGAAAACTTCAGTTTTTAACTTAGAAAATGAAATTTCTAAGTTAAAAGTATCCATTCCTTTGACTGAATTGATGAAGAATAGCAGCTATAAGGGTCAAGTGTCTAAGATTTTGAGTTTAGATCCATTATCTAATATGGTAAACGTGGAAGATGATCAACCTGAGTTGATTTTTGGTCCAGCATTGGATGGTGAGTCTCCAAATAGTGATGTACATCCTTTTTACATCAGCCTTAGGTTGCACAACTATGTGTTACACAATGCTATGTTTGATTCTAGAGCCTCTCATAATCTCATGCCTAGGGAAATCATGGAAAAATTGGGATTGGATACCACCAGAAAGTATCATGAACTTTATTCTTTTGATTCTAGTAGAGTAAGATACATTGGGCTTATCAAAGATTTGGTGGTCAGTTTAGATCAGATTCCAACTAAAAATTTTTTGATGGATGTGGTTGTGGCGGATATTCCTCCTAGATTTGGCATGCTTCTTTCCAAATCTTGGGGGGCGAAAATTAAAGGGAAATTGCAGCTTGATTTCTCCTATGCTACTATTCCCGTGTTTGGTCAGATGAGGAAATTATACTGGGAGAAAAAGATGAAGTATATGATTACTAGCAAGGAGAAACCGGTAAATCATCCAATCAATTATGTACATACTGAATTAGAATCATTTTTTTTATACTCAGATAGCTTTAATGATGTAAATAGCCAATTAATTGAAGTAGAAGACATTCCAAAAATCATTGAAAATTTCAGAGAGGTCTTAAAGAAAGAGAGAGAAAGACTTGGTATTACCACTGAGCAATCAGCCTCCCGACAGCAGCAAAATGTTGATGGACAGCAAGGAGAAGTAAAAGAGAAAACATAATTTCAGCACTTGGAAGAGGACGAAGATAGTTTGTGGACCATGGATTTTGATGGTGCAGTAGGAAGGGACAGTGCTAGAATTGGAATTTAGATACGTAGCCCTGTTTCCTCCCCAAACAAAGTGCCAAGTAGTGTAAGGGTTTATTCCTATAAATTGGATTTCGATTGTTCAAATAATGAGGCTGAATATGAAGCTTTAATTTCTGGTCTAAAAATTCTTAGAAAGTTAAATTTCAAAATGATTGTAGTGTATGGCGACTCCGAGTTAGTTATTAAGCAAGTGAAAGGTGAATATCAAGCTAAGCATCCTCGAATGTGGGCCTACCACAATGCGGTATTAGATATCTTGAGATTGTTTTCAGATTATACTTTGACATGTGTCCCTCGTATTCAGAATGGCATTGCAGATGCACTTGCAACAGCAAAAAATAATTTGAAAATTCCGATGAATTCAAGCAACAAATTTGAAATTCATGTGAAGCATCATCTGACTGTCCCTGACAATCAAAGGTATTGGCAAGTGTTTCAAGATGATAAAGAAATTGATGAATTTCTGCAAAATGAAGGTAAATTCAAAGACACTTCTATTGATGGGGAGCATGATGATGGCGAGGTGGATGTAGAAGTCAATAAGATAGAAATTTTACAACTGAAAGATAATGTCATTCCTAAAGGTCTAATACCTTTAGAGGAGCTTTTCGACCAAGATGATGTAGCTCGAAAACCGAAATTGCTGCCAACCGAGAAAGGAGTTGAGGATGTGAACATTGGATCAGCAGAAAATCCTAAAATGGTGAAATTGTCTAAGGCATTGCCCACACAGTTAAAAGCAAAGTATATCAGTTTATTATCTTCTTTTGTTGATGTATTTGCTTGGGACTATTCAGATTTGAAGACATATGATACAAACATAATTCAGCATACCATCCTGATCAAGCCAAATCAAAAGCCCTTTCGACAGAAGTTGAGAAGAATAAATCCAAAGCTACTTCCCTCAATTGAGAAGGAAGTGAATCAGTTGTACAAGGCTGGTATCATCATCCCCATAATATTTTCAGATTGGATTTCAAATTTGGTGCCCGTGCGCAAGAAAAACAGGTGAGATTCGCTTATGCATTGATTTTAGAAATCTGAATAAATTATCTTTGAAAGACAACTATCCATTGCCCAAAATGGATGACATACTTCAGCGAGTAGTTGGAGCATCCCGCATGTCGCTACTTGATGGTTATTCCAGATATAACCAAATTATGGTCCATGAGGATGATAGAGATAAAACAACGTTCACCACTCCGTGGGGAACTTTTCATTATGCTAAAATGCCTTTCGGGTTGAAGAATGTTGGTGCGACCTTTCAGCGAGCAATGGATATGGCATTTGCAAATGAAAAGGATGCCTTTCTAGTTGTTTATCTTGATGACTTGACAGTGTTTTCTAATTCAGATGAAGAGCACCTTTATCATTTGAAGATTGTATTTCAGCGGTGTAGAAAATACGGTGTATCTCTGAATCCCAAGAAGAGTTTGTTTGCCATGGATGAAGGCAAGCTTCTCGGTCATATTATATCAAAGGATGGTATCTGCATTGATCCTACCTGAGTGGAAGTCATTCAGCAAATTGATCTTCCCCGAAATAAAAAGGAGATCCAATTATTCAACGGTAAGATGAATTTCTTACGTTGCTTTGTGCCCAATCTTGCAGAACATTTAAGGGAAATCACAAACATGCTTAAGAAAGATAGTGTAGTGAAGTGGACTGAGGAAGCAATAAAGTCTTTCAATTTGGTGAAATTGGCCCTTTTTTCAGCTCCGGTTTTGATCAGCTCGGACTATACTCAGGATTTCATTTTTTTTTCATTTTCTTTGGATCATACTATGGCAGCAGTCTTAATGCAGAAAAGGGACCAGCGTGAGAAACCAATATCATTTTTCAGCAGAAACATAAGGGATGCAGCTTTAAAGTATAATATTATTGAGAAGCAAGCTCTTGCCTTGGTAAAAGCATTGAAATATTTTCGATTTTATATTCTGCATTCTCACATCCTTGCTTATGTTCCTAATGCTGCTGTTAAAGAAGTCTTAGTGCAAACAGATCCAGAAGGAAGTCGAGGCAAATGGATTGCAGACTTGTTGGAATATGTGTTAGGTCCCTATATTACTAGTATAGTCCCTTATTGTTGTTAGTTTAACCCCCTTATTGTTATTATTGTACCCTTGTAACCCCCATTTTGTTATTATTGTGCCCTTAAATTATTATTGTTAGGTCGGCTACGATTACATTGTGGCCCACTAGGATTACATTATGGCCCCATGGACTCCTATATATAGAAAGGAGGTTTTGTAAATTGTATCATCAAAGAATTGTTCATTTATGTAATGTATTGGAGGTTGCCCCCTCGAAGTGGCTCATTTCTAAGGCGTTTATATCTCTTTTCTTCTCTTTTTGGAGCTAGTTACACAACATTTGGTATCAGAGCTTTGGATTCTAGGGTTTCGCTGCTCCAAACAGGTCATCGTGGAATTTTCGCAATAACTTTTTTTCTACGAAGTTTCAGAAGCTGAAATTTTTAGGGTACGAAGCCACAATCCTGAGGAATATTTCCTAAAAATTTCAGAGCTTGGTTCGCAATATTTTTGGAGATATCATCTGTGGAAGTTAGGTCATTGTTCAAGCTCCTAAACAGGTCATCGTGGAATTTTCGCTATAAATTTTTTTCTACGAAGGTTTAGAATCTGAAATTCATATGGTACGAATCTGAAATCCGGAGGAAATTTGTCAAAAAATTTCAGAGCTTGGTTCACAATATTTTTGGAGATATGATCTGTGGAAGGTAGTGCTTTTTCAGGATCCTGAATTTCATCTCAAAGAGGTGAGCGTGGGAAAATTTCAATAACTCTCTCTCTAGGCATTGGATTGGAGTTCTGTAAAAAGTGGTCACAATTACACGGAATTTCATTTCTTAGTTATCAATTTCAGAGACAAAGGACGAAACAGTGACACGTGGCAAGTCCTACAAGTTCGCTCTACTGAACTAGTCCAGAATTAGGTCATTGTGGGAGATTGGACACAACTTTGTCTTGGAGAATCTAAATCAGGTCATACTTATGGCATTCAAAAGAGAATTTAGAGGGATACTACAAGGATGAATTTCAGATATTGAAGATCCCCAACTACAGAGATAATTCAATTTCAATATCGAGCTCCTCAAAAGCAAGTAAAAGGTGTGTAATTTTTTTTCCAAATTGCATAAGTCTTGTTTGAATAATCAAGTTGAATTGATTCCAAGGACATATTGTAGAACATATATTAGTATTGGATTCTAAAATGGCCCCTAAAAAGAATTCAATGCCCATCAAGCCTTTATAAGGCTCTACTATGACTCATGAAGACGAAGAATGACAACATGACATATCAAAAGTACAAGAGCAAGTGCAACAAATTTCGCTCTCGCAAAGAACAACAAAAAAAGAAATGGAATTTTTGAAGAAAGGCATGGAAACTAAGATGGATGGTTTGAAGAAAGGCGTGTAAGCTAAGATGAATGGTTTGGTAGCTAATGTGGATGGCATGGAAGTGGGCGTGGAAGCTAAGATGGATGACATGAAAGACAACATGGAAAACATGAAGAATGATCTAAAAGCATACATGGAAGGCTTGATGACAAGCTTAAAACAAGAAATTATTCCTAATGGTGGAAATATAGTAGAAGAAACTCATGATGAGAAAAAAATAAATGTTAATCGTGATTTCATAAACTCTAATGTTGGCGGGAAGAACCACCATATTCCAAAAATGGATATGAGGAAGTTTGATGGAAAGGATCCTGTAACATGGATACTACAGATGGAGCAATGTTTTGATCTCCATAACGTGCAAAACACACAAAAGGTACGCATTGCAACTTTACATTTAGAACAAAATACATTTGTATGGTATCGATGGCTTTGTTCCCGTAAAAAAATTGTCACTTGGTCAATTTTTACGGAGGAAATGATAGCACATTATGAGTATACAAAGAGCAACACCTTCTTTACCCAATTGATAAATCTCAAACAAAAGGGTTTAGTGGGGCAGCACATTGAGGACTTCCAAAAATTGAATATAAGGGTAACTGATCTTACAGAGGAACAGAGGATTGATCTCTTCCTAGGCACTTTAAAGGATAACATCCAACATGAAGTTCGCGTTTTGGAACCTAATTCATTGGAGAAGGCATTCAGGTTGGCAAGAAAAGTTAAATGTAAAATTATGGCGACAAGGAAGCCTACCACTCAATTCTATAAAGAAGGAAGTGTTGCTACGCCTAGATTTCCACAACCTACAAGGTTGACACCACAACAATTGGAAGAAAAAAGAGCAAAAAGGGCTTTGCTACAGTTGTGATAGCAAATACACTAAAGGTCATAAGTGTGCTGAGAAGAAATTATTTTACATAGATTGTGAAGAGGAAGAAGAAAATGAACAAGAAGAGGATATACACCAGGAAACAGCCCTAGAAGAGGAAGAAATGAATCCGACCATATCGTGTAATGCACTGGCAGGAATTACCACTCCTCAAACTCTCAAGATAGAAGGAAAAATCAAGAAGAAAAAGGTAATAGTGTTGATTGATTCAGGTAGCACCCATAATTTTATTCATTGTAAGGTAGCCAAGGAATTAAATTGTTTCCTATACCCAGCACCAGAATGTCAAGTGATGGTTGCAAATGGAGGAACTATAATTGCTCTGGAAAATGCCATAATATCAAGCTAACCATGGGGGAATATGTATTGACTAGTCCAATGCTTTCCATTCCTATGGGAGGTGCTGATGTTGTACTAGGAGTACAATGGTTACAATCTTTGGGGACGGTAGCTTTTAATTTCAAGAACTTTTCTTGAAATTTTTTTCAGAAGGAAAGGAAGTCGAATTACGGGGTATTGAAGGGAAGCCAGGAAGGATAATAAGCTCTAATGTCATGACAAAGCTTCTAAAGAAAGAACAACGAGGCGTAATTGCACAATCATGCTCACTAGAAGTTCCGACATCAAAATCATCTATGTCTGCAGATCTCCAACAAGTCTTGGACAATCATTCCAAGGTGTTTGAAACTCCCAAAGGACTCCCACCTATTCGTGATCATGATCATGCTATTCATTTGATTCCAGGAAGTGTTCCTCCAAACATCGGACCTTATAGATATCCTTACGTCCAAAAGAGCGAAATTGAACGTATGATTGCAGAAATGTTAGAGGCGGGTATAATTCAACCTAGTCAAAGTTCTTTCTCTGCTCCTGTAGTATTTGTACACAAGAAGGATGGATCATGGCGAATGTGTCCAGATTATAGGGAGCTCAATAAGCTCACCATTAAAGATAAATTTCCCATTCCTGTGATTGATGAATTATTGGATGAATTACATGGAGCAATTTATTTTACCAAGTTGGATCTCGTTCAGGATATCATCAAATTAGAATGAAGACTGAAGATATTCCAAAAACAGCATTTCGAACTCATGAGGGTCATTATGAATTTTTGGTCATGCCTTTTGGACTTAGCAATGCACCTTCTACATTTCAAGGGTTGATGAATTCCATTTTCAAACCCTTCCTTAGAAAATTTGTGCTAGTATTTTTTGATGATATACTAATCTACAGGAGGTCTTGGAAGGATCATGTTGAACATGTTGACAGGGTGCTCAAACTATTGCAAGAGAAACAATTATATGCAAAAACATCTAAATGTTTCTTTGGAGTACAAGAGGTGGAATATCTGGGTCATATTGTATCTCACGAGGGTGTTAAAGTAGACCCTAACAAAATTAAATCCATTAAGGAATGGAAAGTCCCCACAACCATAAAGAAGTTGCGAGGATTTCTCGGGTTAACGAGGTATTATCGCAAGTTTGTTAAGAATTATGGGAGAATAGCAGCACCTCTAACAACATTATTGAAGAAAGATGCATTTTCATGGACTCCTGAAGCAACTAAGGCCTTTGAACATCTAAAAGAGGCAATGTGCCTAGCACCGGTCTTAGCTACGCCAGACTTCACAAAAACCTTTATTGTGGAATGTGATGCCTCAGGAAATGGAATTGGTGTAGTTTTAATGCAGGAAGGAAGACCCATTTCTTTTGAAAGTTGTCCAATCATAGGAAAGTATTTACAGAAACCTATTTATGAGAAGGAAATGTTAGCAATACTGCATGCACTAAAGAAATGGCGAACTTACCTAATGGGAAGACACTTCAAGGTAAAAACCGATCATGATAGTCTTAAACACTTTTAGGAACAAAGACTATCTTCAGAATAGCAGCAAAAATGGGTCACAAAGATGTTGGGTTATGACTTTGAAATAATCTACAAAAAAGGAAAGCTTAATGTTGTTGCAGATGCACTCTCAGGAAAGAATGAAGAGGTGGAAGCATTGTTTTGTGCCATTTCTATTATCCAACCAGATTGGATAACCGAAGCAAGAGATGAATGGAAGAAGGACAAAGATGTATGGACACTCATTCAAAAATTGCAGCAAGATCCTAGTACATCTAATACATTTAGTTGGAAAAATGATTCCTTATGGTACAAAGATCGCTTATATCTTTGTAAGAATTCCCAACTAAAAAAAAATATTCTTTTGGAATTGCACACTTCTCCTTTAGGAGGACACTCAGGATTTTTAAAAATTTACCATAGGGTGAAGAAAGGATTTTTTTGGGATGGACTTAAATCTGATATTCAAAATTTTTTGGCGGAATGTTTGGTTTGCTAGCAAAATAAAGTTGAGACAATTAAGACCCCAGGCCTTCTACAACCTTTATCCATTCCAAGTTAACGTTGGGAGGAGATTTCAATGGATTTTATCACAGGTTTACCTAAGTCTGAAGGAAAGAGTGTCATCATGGTGGTAGTTGATAGACTTACCAAGTATGCACACTTTTGTGCATTATCTCATCCATTTAAAGCAAGTACAGTTGCTACTACATTTATGGACAGAATTCAAAAGCTACATGGAAGCCCGAGGGTTATTGTGAGCGACAGAGATCCCATTTTTACTGGAAATTTTTGGACGGAGTTATTTTCTTGTTTGGGTACTCAATTAGCTCATAGCTCATCTTATCATCCTCAATCTGATGGTCAAACTGAGATAGTAAATAAATGTTTGGAAGGATATCTTCGTTCTTTTGTATTTTATAAACAAACACAATGGGTCAAGTGGTTACCTCTCGCTGAATGGTGGTATAACACTTCCTTCCATACTGCAGCAAAAATGACCCCATTTATGGCACTCTATGGATATCATCCACCATCGATCACATCATCTTTAAGGGAAAATTCAAAGGTTCAAGCAATGGAAGATCACATCGAGCATCATCAAGAAGTTCTCCAACTCTTAAAGGATAACCTGAATTTGGCACAAAATCGAATAAAACAACAGGCAGATCAACATCGCAGCGAGAGAAGTTTTGATGTAGGAGATTGGGTATTTTTACGGCTACAACCATAAAAACAAATGTCCCTCAAGCAAGCTAAGAAGGATAACAAATTATCGCCAAAGTACTATGGTCCTTACAAGGTGTTGCAAAATATTGGTACTATGACATACAAATTGGAGCTTCCTGCTTCTTCGCGAGTACATCCAGTTTTCCATGTTTCATGCTTAAAGAAGGTTATAGGTGAAAATCTTCCGGTTCAAACAATATTGCCAGAACTTGATGAGGAAGGAAAAATCATATTGGAACCTGAAGCAGTCATGGAAACAAGAACTCGACAACTACGGAATCGATCAATTTCAGAGTATCTCATCAAGTGGAAGAACTTACCCACTGAAGATTCTACATGGGAGGATGAGAATTTTATACGGAAGCACCCGGAGCTACTCAAGTGTTGAGGACAACACTTTTTTGAAGGAGAGGGGCATGTTAGGTCCCTATATCACTAGTATAGCCCCTTATTATTGTTAGTGTTAACCCCTTATTGTTATTATTGTACCCTTGTAACCCCCATTTTGTTATTATTGTGCCCTTAAATTATTATTGTTAGGTCGGCTAGGATTACATTGTGGCCCACTAGGATTACATTATGGCCCCATGGACTCCTATATATAGAAAGGAGTTTTGTAAATTGTATCATCCAAGAATTGTTCATTTATGTAATGTATTGGAGGTTGCCCCCTCGAAGTGGCTCATTTCTAAGGCGTTGATATCTCTTTTCTTCTCTTTTTGGAGCTAGTTACACAACAATATGATGTGGAGATAAAACCTAAAAAGCTTATCAAAGGACAGGGGCTGGCTAAGCTAATGGCTGAGTCAAATTTGCATGCCTTGGAAATTAATCTCATTGCTGCTATGTCCGAGGAAAATGAAGAAAGTTCGTCTGTTCAGGTATCAGAAATTTTTGTTCTTTCTCCTTGGTATTCGAACATTGTGTATGTACTCCAAAATCTATCACCACCACCTGGGATGGCTAAGAACAAAAGTAGGACACTGAAATTGAAAGCTACCAAGTTTTGTATCATGAATAATGCGCTATATTGGAAAGATCCTGGTGGTGTCTTGCTCAATTGTTTGGTTGAAGAAGAGGCAAAACAGGTTATGGAAGACTTTCATAAGGGAGATTGCGGAGATCACCTTTTTTGGAATACAACAGCCAAAAAAATTTTGAGAGCAGGATATTATTGGCCAACTCTCTTTGCTAATGTGTACAAAACTATTAAAAGTTGCCATGAATGTCAGATTTTTGAAGGGAGGAGAAAATTGCAGCCTTTACTGCTCAAGCCCATTGAGGTAAGTGCTCCATTTCAGCAGTGGGGTTTTGATTTCATTGGTGAGATTCATCCTACTTCTTCAGCGCAGCATAAATGGATCCTTACAAAGACGAACTATTTTACTAAATGGATTGAGGCAATTCCCACTAGGCAGGCCACGAATTCGGTAATAATTTCATTTCTTGAAAACAATATTTTGTCTCATTTTGGCTGTCCAAATAAGTTGATCATTGATAATGCAGCAGCTTTTAAATCTAAAAGAATGATTGAATTTTGTGATAATTATCAAATAAATTTGGGGCACTCAACCGCATATCATCCACAAGGCAATAGATTGGCCGAGTCCTCAAATAAATCCTTAGTCAATATTATTAAAAAGTTGCTGGAAATAAACAAGAAAGGTTGGCATAAGAAACTGGTTAATTCACTTTGGGCAGACAGAGTAAGTCAAAAGAAATCTATAGGCATGTCACCTTTTGAGCTTGTGTATGGTGTTGACACTGTATTCCCGACCTATCTCGCAGTTCCAGTGGTTAAACTTCTGCAGGAAGCTGACAGTGAGGATGATCATATGCAACGAAGAATCAATCAAATGGTCCATTTACAGCAGACTAGAGAGGAGGTTTTTCAGAATACTTTCAAGCTACAAGAGAGAATCAAGAAGATATATGATCGAAAGGCAAAGGCAGACAAGTTTCAAATAGAGGAAGTGGTGCTAAAATGGGACGCGAGAAATGAAGATAAAGGTAAGCATGGAAATTTTGAGAATATTTGGAAATGACCTTTCAAAATTGCTGCATATCGAGGCCAAAATGCTTTCCTTTTGAAAGAAATGAATGGAGAATATTGTCCAGGTGGGCCGGTCAATGGTTGGCTACTCAAATGGTACTATTTTTGAAATGCTTTCTGCTGTCATATGTATCACTGTACATACCGGTTTGTTTAAGTTTCATTGCAAGTGTGTGCTGTCATCATTTTTTCAGTTTAGGGCCCGAGGTGAAGGCTATAATTCTGAAGGTTGATTTCAGTTTTGGTTTGTTTTGTTTTAGTCAAGTCTTTCAGTCAATTTCAGTCTTGAAATTGAGTCCGTCTTTGAGTCAGATTTCAGTCCTAAAATTCTGTCAAGATTCTGGTTTGGGTTTGTCGAAGTTATTGATTCCATAGCCCAATGGATGAAGGCACTGCCTACTTTCCCAGAGATCTGTAGTTCTTGACACCTCCAAGGAGCTACCATCCCCATTGGAGCCAATGTTAGTGTCGGTATCTTCATCCCTCCGTCAGTGATCAAAATTCTCTCGTTGCATTGCATATTAGGTGTCTCACTTGGTCAACTACATTCCATTAGGAGCATGTATCATCTGACGGTAGTGGATTTTTATACATTTTCCCTCATGTCCTTTACCTGCTGGCCCATTTCCTTTCGTCCAGATCATCTGCACTCACTTTTTGTCCTTAAATTTCTAAGAGTCATTTTTTTTAGGTTTTCACTCTCATTAGGTCTAGGGTTTCAACAATAAGGTCTTAAAAATATCCAATAATGGTCAGCAGGTGCATGAGGAGGTTGAAAAAAGTTCCAGTACTAAAAATTTTCATCATCATATGCCTAGAAATGTATTTTTCCTCAAAACTTTGTTTTGAAGAAAAATAGAGTATTTTATCTTTTATGTGTAAATTTAATGTAATTTCAAGTTATTTCATTTGTAAAAAATATCAATGGCAACCCTAGTCACCTTTTCAAACTTCAGCAACCCTGCAAGACAAACAAAAAACAAGTCATTCAGTTAGTCAGAGGAAAAATGAAGCAAACTGCCTAAAACAGAGTTTTAAAAAAAAGTGTCAAAGGTAACATTACAAAAGTGGGTTTTTGGAGTGGAACTCAAAGCCATTGGTATATAAGTCCTTTTCCACGTTCAAAGGGCTCATTTGCATCCAAAAGAACAAGAGAAATTGGAAGCAAGCTCATGGTCACAAAATCATAGTGTAGTTGCGCAAGTTTGTGGGCGCGACACATTGGCTGAGTGGTGCGGCGCATTGAACTGGCATGACGCATTGGGTCAGCCTCCGCAGTGTTAGAAATACACCAGTGCGACGCATAGAGTCTGCGTGGCACGTTGGGTTTGTGGCGCGGCGCGTAGGGCCGCAAAGCATTTTCACCACGATTTCATCCAAAAATTCAAATTTTTTCAGCTGCCTCTGGTCCAAAGTAAGTCAAGAAATCCCTCCAATGTCAATGAATGTGTGTTTTATGATTTTATGAGTATTTAATTAAAAAAATTCAAACCCTATTTCCTTGCTCAAGAAATGTTTCCTAGGGTTTGCAGATTAGTTTTTTGTCCTCATCACTCCCTCATCTTTTATTTCCTTCACCTTTTTTTCTAGTCCATCAACCCATTTCCCTATTCCCCATATCCCTAAATTCACTCATTCCCTATCCCAATTCCCATCTACAAAATTCCCAAACCCCAAATGCTATCCCAAAAGCCTAGAGGTTTTCCCTAAAACCCTTCAATTCCCCCAAATTCCAATTGACAATATTCCCAACACACCCCTTACCCTCTCCCTTCATAGTCCCTCACACACTTTCCTACACTTTGTTGGAAATTTTTTCACTGATGGAAAAGAAATTGGCAAAGACAGGAGCAGCACCTAAACTATTCATAAGGAAAAAGAGACAGAGAGATAGCAGAGCCAGCAGATGAAACAGAGGAATTAGTGACAAAGCAATAGAGTTTAATTAGGGGTTTAATAAAATTTGCAAAGGATATGACAAAAGGGAGAGAACAAGGTAATATACTGAAGGACAAATTGAATATCTGGCCAAGATTTGTATATGTTAGTGAAGAACTGTGGAATTGTGTTAAGTATGGTTGAGTAAATCTGGAATATATATGATCTGTGTGATCAATTTCATAATAGGCAGAGGATACCTACGGTGCCTGAAGAGGAATGAAATCATTGTTGCAGAGTTAGGGATATGTGTATTATATGTGTATTAACTGATGTAATTCTTGTGTGGAATCCTCTGAACCTCTATGTGAATAATCTCTGTAATGGAGTCGAATGATGTCCTGTGTAATTGGAAGGCTTGAATGATACTCTATATCTTATGAGGGATTTGATGGGAGATAGCGCAGATTAATGGAGTAGCATAACACTTGGTGATGACGGAACGCGAAGTTGGACGGAACTAGGAGTAGAAAGGCAAAACCTTAGAGCGCAACTTAATTATAATAATACATTGAAAAGGCGACGGAACCCTGTGTGGAAGAGCGGAACCATGACCAAGTAAACAGTGAAGGCGGTTTATGGTTTTCATCGCACCGCCTATGCGGAGCAAGTGGTATTTCCTGGTTGAGGAGCGATTCCATAGAGAGCTCGACACACGTCCCTATACGACTTCACAAAACCACTTTTCACTATGCGCCATCGCGCGTTATAGTTCGACCCAGGATGCCCAGCGATATCGTTGAGCACCGTTGATCTGGGTAAGGTTCATCGGACGATCATCATTTGTTGAAGGTGTGTGAAGATTAACACAAGTACGACAGACCATCGCACGTTAATGTTCGGCATCGGAGGTCGAGCGATATGTATGTACGTCGTTGATCTGGAAGCTTGCTAATCTAACGGTGATCAGACGCTGGACTTGCGCGAAGTTTACTGTGGTACAATGGGCATATTGGATTGGCTATTGACTATGTATGTGGGCCCGGGGTCAAAGGTTTATCGTAAGATTAATTTATTTGGAAGCATTTGATATTTTTATAAAGATCGAAGGGTTAATCTTTAGACATAAGGCTTGGGAATTCAAAATTTGTAAATATATTTATTTGTCAATTTCTTTGAAATTGATAAATAAAAATTAAAAAGAGATAAAAAAGCCCCGTGGGATAAACTCAAAGGAATACTGACAGAGGAATACCATTAACGGTTCGTGGTTTTGACTCATGGTTTTATTAAAGGCAAAACTATATAAGGAGAAGAAAAAATAGAGAACGATGCTTGCATTGTAAGGGTGGTGAATAAAAATTTCTCAAAAGAATATCTGTATCAGAGAGCTCTGTTCTTAACTGATAAATCTGAAACTACGATGCACCCATGAATATAATGATCTGACTATGATGAATTTCTAGTTTGAATGACGAACGAAAACATGAAGAACTGGTGTGAGTATACAGAAAATAAATAAATCTGGTGACCAGCAAGGTATGTCATATGGAAACTGGTGGATCCAGTATGAAAATTGAGGAAGCGTGGTCCGCAGTGGTGCTAAGGGTAGAAGCCTTCAGAGAGGGGGTAGTAGCTCCCTTCCAGTGGTAGCTGGTAAATGAGAGCAGGGGGTAGTAGCTCCCTTCCAGGAGAGGCTGGTAAACGAGAACAGGGGGTAGTAGCTCCCTTCCAGGAGAGGCTGGTAAACGAGAGAAGATTGTAGCCTTCTACAGGTGGGTTCCTGCGTTCTGGTATAGGTCTGCACCAGCATATATTGTAAGAAGTTTTCTCTATAATAAATATTGAAGACTGAGATTACAGCAGTGGTGGTTTTCTCCCGAATTGGGTTTCCACCTTAAATCCTGGTGTTCATATGTGTTATTTGTTCTGTTATTTATGTTCATGCTTAATGCTTATCTGATGCAATGCTCTAAGTAAAGAAATAATAATATATCTGGACATACATGTTGAATGCAGTACTGTAACATATGGTTTTAAGAGAAAGAAAAGAAAAATTGTTCAGACTTAAATACTAATTCACCCCCCCTCTCAGTATTTTTCCCAACAATTGGTATCAGAGCAGGTCCTTCTGAAAAGCTTAGCCGCTAGATGGAAGATCAAGCAAGATGAGCAATCAAGATTGAACAGCATCTATCAGGCCTCCACTTTTTAACGGAAACAATTTAATCTTCTGGAAAACAAGGATGAGATCCTATCTTCAGTCTCTGGGAGTAGAGGTATGGGAAATTGTTGAAGGAGGATATCAATATCCAACTGTTGTACCAACAGATCCGATGGAAAGAAAGAATTATGAAACAAATGCAAAGAAGGTCAATGCTCTATTGGGAAGTTTGACTGAATTAGAATTTGTCAAAGTCATGCAGCTGAATACAGCCAAGGCAATATGGGACAAAATCATTCTAAGTTATGAAGGTGATGCAAAGGTAAAAAGTGCTAAACTCCAAACTCTCATAATTCAATATGAGAATCTAAAAATGGATAATTAGGAGAGCATTGCCAATTTATTTTTACGTCTTGATGATATTTTAAATCGTATGAGAAATCTGGGAGAAACAATAACCGAATCTACTTTGGTTGAGAAAGTCTTAAGATCACTAACGACAAAATTTGAGTCAAAAGTTTCTGCTCTTGAAGAAAAGCAGGATCTTCAAAATCTTACTGTGGTGCAACTTCATGACATACTAACTGCATATGAAATGAGAAGAGAAGGACCATCTGAAGTCAAAGAAGCAGTCTTTAGAACTTCTACAAAAGGGAAGGAAGTACAAAAAACAGAAGGATCAGGATATATCTCAGAAGAAGTTGAGATAAACTTTGTAAAGAAACTTCAACTTGGCACAGTTCGGTTTAGAGGTAAGCTTCCTTTCAAATTTTTTGATTGTGGAAGAGTTGGTCATTATGCTGCTAAGTGTCCTTATAAAGAAACACATAAAAAGGGGAAGGAATTAGCAAGAAGGAATAAGAATCGTTCTAGCACTAGAAACAGTTACTATACTCATGAAGACAGTGATGGGTTATCTGATAGTGAGGAATAATTTGAACAAGATCTTAGAATTCTCATGGCATTTGAAAAAGAATATAGAGAAGAAAAGGATACTTTTGTGGATGCTCTATAAGACAGTGATTTTCTTGATGAAAACAATAAACTCAAAATATTCTTAGAAGAGAGTAAAATAACCATAGAAACTCTGAAAAATCAACTTGAAGAAAAGGAGAAACATAATGAGGAATTAGAATGTGAAGTAGTAAGTTTAAGAAAAGAACTTGAGAAAGTAAAGACTCTAAATATTAGATTTGCTAAAGGATCTGAAACCTTAGATGAGATTATCAAGGTACAACGTTCTCCTCTTATAAAGACCGGTCTTGGATATATTGGAGAATCTTCTTAGGCTTCAGCACCAAGTTATCTAAAAGCAGTTACAGCTGGTTTACAACATGCTGCCACTCAGCAAGGGAATAAAGAATCTTTACAGGTAAAGCATGATCATCTCAATTCAAAGAACACTAACAGGAATGTCTTTCAAAGAAACACCAATCAACAAGTAAATTTATGGAGAAGATTTTATGATCGCAGAAATTTCTTCTTCAATGGACAATGTTTCTCATGTCACAATTTTGGTCATAAAGTTGTTCAATGTGTAGCATATAAAACTATCATGACAAGAGAAGCAAGAAACAAAAGGATTGACATTGAAACAAAGAAGAATACCTATAACAACTTTTCTCCTCTTCAAAATGAAGTTGAATGTGCTTATTGCAATAACTTTGGCCATGAAGAATCTGAATGCAGGAGCAAAGTTTAGCCAAAAGAACATGTTCCTTCAAGCTCCAAAGTATGGAAAAAGAAGGAATTACAGGTTGAAAATTGTGGCATAGCATTGTTTGCAGAAGATGAAGAAAACCAATGGTACATTGATAGTGGATGCTCAAGACACATGATAGGTGATAAAACCAAACTTCTTGCATATAGTTCTCTAGAAAAGGAAAAGAATGTTACATTTGGAAATGATACTCCTGCAGTCATTAAGGGAAAAGGGTCTGTTTTTCTAAAATAAAAGGTGAAAGCTAATGAAGTCATGTATGTTGATGGATTAAAGCATAACTTGTTAAGTGTAAGTCAAATGTGTGATCAAGGAACTGAATTTTTCTTTAGTTCAAAAGAATGTGTGGTACGTGATCTTGATATAGGTAAAACAATTATAAAAGAAAAAAGAACTCCAAGCAACATGTATATATTAAAGAACTGAAAATAACAATGTTATTTGAGTAAATCTTCAGAAAATTGGCTATGGCATAGAAGGTTGGGGCATCTGAGCTTCTCTCAAATCAACAAATCAAGCAGACTTAAAGCTATTCGTGATCTTCCCAATATTACTCTACCTGAAAATATCATATGCAAATCTTGCCAATTCGGTAAGAAAACCAGAGTACAATTTAATGCCAAGGAAGGATCATCAAGTAAGCCTCTTGAACTCATTCATATTGACATATGTGGACCTATGAGGAAAAATTCACCACGTGGTGAAGAATACTATATCTTATTCATTGATGATTTTTCTAGAATGTGTTGGATTGGGCTGCTTAAACACAAAGATGAAGCATTTGAGAAATTTCAGATCTTCAAAGCACTGGTTGAGAATGAATTAGATCTAAAAATCAAGTGTCTCAGATCTGATCGAGGAGGAGAATATACATCCAATGAATTTCTTGAATTCTGTGAACAACATGGCATAAAAATACAGTTCTTTGTAGCTGGTACTCCACAACATAATGGTGTTGTAGAAAGAATGAAAAGAACAATTCAACAAATGGCTAGAGCTGTGCTTGATGATTCCAGAACACCTGACACATTTTTGGGAGAAGAAGCACATACATCAGCAAACATTCTCAACAAACCACATTTTCGTGTAAATAGTGATAAAACTCCATATGAACTGTGGTATTGTAATCCTCCCACTATAAATCATTTTATAATTTTTGGGAGAAAATGCTTTATCAAGAATAATGATGAAAAACTTGGCAAGTTTGAACCCAGAGTAGATGAAGGAATATTTCTTGGTTACTCCTCTAGGAGTAAGGCATATAAATGTTACAATAAAAGACTTCGAAAGATTTTTGAATGTATTGATGTTGTTATTGATGAGTCTCCTGCAGCTCCAAAAGAAGAAAAGAAAACAACAGATGAAGATGATGATGACACATATCCTTCTACATCAAATAGTAATGATACAAATAGTGCACCCAGTGAGGAACCTGAAGAGGATTTGTCTGAAAAGGCTCCATCTAGATATGTTCAAAAGAATCATCCAGAATCTCAAATTTTGGGAGAAAAGGGATCAGGTGTACAAACAAGGACTCTTGTGGGATCTTCTAGCAATCTGGCATTTCTTTCCACTATTGAACCTCACAGTGTTAGTCAAGCTAGCAAAGATGAATTTTGGATTCAAGCCATGAATGAAGAGCTTGATCAAATTGAAAAGAATCACACTTGGGAATTAGTACCAAGACCTCATGACAAAAATGTCATTGGAACTAAATGGATATTCAAAAACAAGTTAAATGAGAATGGGGATGTTATAAGAAATAAAGCTAGACTTATTTGCAAGGGGTATGCTCAACAAGAAGGTATAGACTTTGAAGAAACTTTTTCTCCTATAGCTAGACTTGAAGCCATAAGAATGTTTCTTGCTTTTTCAAGCTTCCAGCAAATCAAAGTTTATCAAATGGATGTTAAATCTGCTTTTCTCAATGGTGATCTAGAAGAAGAAGTTTATATAGAACAACCAGAAGGATTCACTTTGGGAAATGATGAAAAACTTGTTTGTAGACTTAAAAAGGCTCTATATGGTCTCAAAAAATCTCCAAGGGCATGGTACTATTGTCTTGACAAATATCTTCATCAACAAGGATTTTCAAAAGGGTCTATTGATAGAAACTTATACACAAAAACTGAAAATGACAAACTATTGATTGTGGTTGTATATGTTGATGATATCATTTTTGGAAGTAATGAAGAGTCTATGAGTCAGAAATTTGCTTCTAATATGCAGTAAGAATTTGAAATGTCTTTACTTGGGGAACTAACATTCTTTCTTGGATTGCAAGTGCAACAAGCAACAGATGGCATTTTCTTATCACAAGCAAAATACCTCAAGCAAATCCTGAAGAAGTATGGCATGGAAGATTTCAAACCCGTAAGTACACCAATGATAACCGGATGTAATCTCAGTTCTATTGATGATTCCCCCACGGTGAATCAACCAGAATACAGATCTATGATAGGAATTCTACTTTATCTCACTGGGACAAGACTAGACATTATGCATGTAGTTGGGATTGTTGGACGATTTCAAGCCAATCCAAAAGAGTCTCACCTTCAGGTTGTGAAAAGAATATTCAAATATCTACAAGGAACTCAATATTTTGGACTATGGTATCCAAAGAATGTTGATCTTACTCTTCATGCATACACTGATGCAGATTGGGCTGGAAGTGTTGATGATCGAAAAAGCACTAGTGGTGGTGCATTCTATATGGGGCCCCGATTAGTATCTTGGTTCAGCAAGAAGCAAAGCTCCATTGCCTTATCTACAACAGAAGCAGAATATGTGGCTGCAGCGTCATGTTGCACTCAACTTCTCTGGATGATGCAAACCCTACAAGACTTTCAAATCAAATGTTCACCTCCTATCTCCATTATGTGTGATAATACAAGTGCCATCAGTATCTCAAAGAATCCTATTATGCATTCCAAAACCAAGCACACTCCCATCAAATATCACTTCTTACGTGAACAAGTGCTTGAACAAAAAGTGAAATTGGAGTATGTTTCCTCCAAAGAACAAGTTGCTGATATATTTACCAAACCTCTACCCAGGGAAGCATTCGAATATCTCAGACAGAAAATGGGAGTGTTTTGTAACCAGCTTCAAAAATAGAAGAAAAGAGATATCAACGTCTTAGAAATAAGCCACTTCGAGGGGGAAACCTCCAATACATTACATAAATGCACAATTCTTGGATGATACAATTTACAAAACCTCCTTTCTATATATAGGAGTCCATGGGGCCATAATGTAATCCTAGTGGGCCACAATGTAATCCTAGCCGACCTAACAATAATAATTTAAGGGCACAATAATAACAATATGGGGGTTACAAGGTACAATAATAACAATAAGGGGGTTACACTAACAACAATAAGGGACTATACTAGTAATATAGGGACCTAACATTCCCCTCTCCTTCAAAAAAGTGTTGTCATCAATGCTTGAGTAGCTCTGGGTCCTTTTGCATAAAATTCTCATCCTCCCATGTAGAATCTTCGGTGGGTAAGTTCTTCCACTTGATGAGATACTCTGAAATTGATCGATTCCGTAGCTGTCGAGTTCTTGTTTCCATGACCACGTCAGGTTCCAATATGATTTTTCCTTCCTCATCAAGTTCTGGCAATATTGTTTGAGCTGGAAGATTTTCACCTATAACCTTCTTTAAGCATGAAACATGGAAAACTGGATGTACTCGCGAAGAAGTAGGAAGCTCCAATTTGTATGCCATAGAACCAATATTTTGCAACACCTTGTAAGGACCATAGTACTTTGGTGATAATTTATTATCCTTCTTAGCTTGCTTGAGGGACATTTGTTTGTATGGTTATAGCCGTAAAAATACCCAATCTCCTACATCAAAACTTCTCTCGCTGCGATGTTGATCTGCCTGTTGTTTCATTCGATTTTGTGCCAAATTTAGGTTATCCTTTAAGAGTTGGAGAACTTCTTGTTGATGCTCGATGTGATCTTCCACTGCTTGAACCTTCGAATTTTCCCTTAAAGATGATGTGATATATGGTGGATGATATCCATAAAGTGCCATAAATGGGGTCATTTTTGCTGCAGTATGGAAGGAAGTGTTATACCACCATTCAGCAAGAGGTAACCACTTGACCCATTGTGTTTGTTTATCAGATACAAAACAACGAAGATATCCTTCCAAACATTTATTTACGATCTCGGTTTGACCATCAGATTGAGGATGATAAGATGAGCTATGAGCTAATTGAGTACCCAAACAAGAAAATAACTCCGTCCAAAAATTTCCAGTAAAAAATGGGATCTCTGTCGCTCACAATAACCCTTGGGCTTCCATGTAGCTTTTGAATTCTGTCCATAAATGTAGTAGCAACTGTACTTGCTTTAAATGGATGAGATAATGCACAAAAGTGTGCATACTTGGTAAGTCTCTCAACTACCACCATGATGACACTCTTTCCTTCGGACTTAGGTAAACCTGTGATAAAATCCATTGAAATCTCCTCCCAACGTTGACTTGGAATGGACAAAGGTTGTAGAAGTCCTGGGGTCTTAATTGTTTCCACTTTATTCTATTGGCAAACCAAACATTCCGCCACAAACTTTTGAATATTAGATTTAAGGCCATCCCAAAAAAATTATTTCTTCACCCTGTGGTAAGTTTTTAAAAATCCCGAGTGTCCTCCTAAAGGAGAAGTGTGCAATTCCAGAAGAATATTTTGTTTTAGATGGGAATTCTTACAAAGATATAAGCGATGTTTGTACCATAAGAAATCATTTTTCAAACTAAATGTATCAGATGTACTAGGATCTTGCTGCAACTTTTGGATGAGTGTCCATACATCTTTTTCCTTCTTCCATTCATCTCTTGCTTCAGTTATCCAATCTGGTTGGATAATAGAAATGGCACAAAGAAATGCTTCCACCTCCTCATTCTTTCTTGAGAGTGCATCTACAACAACATTAAGCTTTCCTTTTTTGTAGATTATTTCAAATTCATAACCCAAAATCTTTGTGACCCATTTTTGCTGCTCTTATGACGATAGTTTTTGTTCCAAAAAGTGTTTAAGACTATCATGATCGGTTTTTACCTTGAAGTGTCTTCCCATTAGGTAAGTTCGCCATTTCTTTAGTGCATGCAGTATTGCTAACATTTCCTTCTCATAAATAGGTTTCTGTAAATACTTTCCTTTTATTGGATGACTTTTAAAAGCAATGGGTCTTCCTTCCTGCATTAAAACCGCACCAATTCCATTTCCTGAGGCATCACATTCCACAATAAAGGTTTTTGTGAAGTCTGGTGTAGCTAAGACCGGTGCTAGGCACATTGCCTCTTTAAGACGTTCAAAGGCCTTAGTTGCTTCGGGAGTCCATGAAAATGCATCTTTCTTCAATAATGTTGTTAGAGGTGCTGCTATTCTCCCATAATTCTTAACAAACTTGCGATAATACCCTGTTAACCCGAGAAATCCTCGTAACTTCTTTATGGTTGTGGGGACTTTCCATTCCTTAATGGCTTTAATTTTGTTAGGATCTACTTTAACACCCTCGTGAGATACAATATGACCCAGATATTCCACCTATTGTACTCCAAAGAAAAATTTGGATTTTTTTGCATATAATTGTTTCTCCTGCAATAGTTTGAGCACCCTGTCAACATGTTCAACATGATCCTTCCAAGACCTGCTATAGATTAGTATATCATCAAAAAATACTAGCACAAATTTTCTAAGGAAGGGTTTGAAAATGGAATTCATCAACCCTTGAAATGTAGAAGGTGCATTGGTAAGGCCAAAGGCATGACCAAAAATTCATAGTGACCCTCATGAGTTCGAAACACTGTTTTTGGAATATCTTCAGTCTTCATTCTAATTTGATGATATCCTGAACGAAGATCCAACTTGGTAAAATAAATTGCTCCATGTAATTCATCCAATAATTCATCAATCACAGGAATGGGAAATTTGTCTTTAATGGTGAGCTTATTGAGCTCCCTATAATCAGGACACATTCGCCATGATCCATCCTTCTTGTGTACCAATACTACAGGAGCAGAGAAAGAACTTTGACTAGGTTGAATTATACCCGCCTCTAACATTTCTGCAATCATGCGTTCAATTTCGCTCTTTTGGAAGTAAGGATGTCTATAAGGCCGGATGTTTGGAGGAACACTTCCTGGAATCAAATGAATAGCATGATCATGATCACGAATAGGTGGGAGTCCTTTGGGAGTTTCAAACACCTTGGAATGATTGTCCAAGACTTGTTGGAGATCTGCAGAAATAGATGATTTTTATGTCGGAACTTCTAGTGAGCATAATTGTGCAATTACTCCTCGTTGTTCTTTCTTTAGAAGCTTTGTCATGACATTAGAGCTTATTATCCTTCCCGGCTTCCCTTCAATACCCTGTAATTCGACTTCCTTTCCTTCTGAAAAAAATTTCAAGAAAAGTTCTTGAAAATTAAAAGCTACCGTCCCCAAAGATTGTAACCATTGTACTCCTAGTACAACATCAACACCTCCCATAGGAATGGAAAGCATTGGACTAGTCAATACATATTCCTCCATGGTTAGCTTGATATTATGGCATTTTCTAGAGCAATTTATAGTTCCTCCATTTGCAACCATCACTTGACATTCTGGTGCTGGGTATAGGAAACAATTTAATTTCTTGGCTACCTTACAATGAATAAAATTATGGGTGCTACCTGAATCAATCAACACTATTACCCTTTTCTTCTTGATCTGTCCTACTATCTTGAGAGTTTGAGGAGTGGTAATTCCGGCCAGTGCATTACATGATATGGTCGGATTCATTTCTTCCTCTTATATGGCTGGTTCCTGGTGTATATCCTCTTCTTTTTCATTTTCTTCTTCTTCTTCACAATCTATGTAAAATAATTTCTTTTCAGCACACTTATGACCTTTAGTGTATTTGCTATCACAACTGTAGCAAAGCCCTTTTGCTCTTTTTTCTTCCAATTGTTGTGGTGTCAACCTTTTAGGTTGTGGAAATCTAGGCGTAGCAACACTTCCTTCTTTATAGAATTGAGTGGTAGGCTTCCTTGTCGCCATAATTTTACATTCAACTTTTCTTGCCAACCTGAATGCCTTCTCCAATGAATCAGGTTCCAGAACGCGCACTTCATGTTGGATGTTATCCTTTAAAGTGCCTATGAAGAGATCAATCATGTGTTCCTCTGGAATATCGGTTACCCTTATATTCAATTTTTGGAAGTCCTCAATGTGCTGCCCCACTAAACCCTTTTGTTTGAGATTTATCAATTGGCTAAAGAAGGTGTTGCTCTTTGTATCATCATAATGTGCTATCATTTCCACCGTAAAAATTGACCAAGTGACAATTTTTTTACGGGAGCAAAGCCATCGATACCATACAAATGTATTTTGTTCTAAATGTAAAGTTGCAATGCGTACCTTTTGTGTGTTTTGCATGTTATGGAGATCAAAATATTGCTCCATCTGTAGTATCCATGTTAGAGGATCATTTCCATCAAACTTCCTCATATCCATCTTTGGAATATGGTGGTTCTTCCCGCCAACATTAGAGTTTATGAAATGACAATTAACATTTATTTTGTTCTCATCATGAGGTTCTTCTACTATATTTTCACCATTAGGAAACCTTTCTTGTATCAAATTTGTCAAACCTTCCATGTCTGCTTTTAGAAAATTCTTCATGTTTTCCATTTTCTCATCGATCTTAGCTTCCATGTCATCCATCTTAGATTCCATGCCAACCTCCATGCCATCCATCTTAGCTTCCACACCATCCATCTTAGCTTGCACGCCATCCATCTTAGCTTCCACACCATCCATCTTAGCTTGCACGCCATCCATCTTAGCTTCCATGCCTTTCTTCAAAACTTCCATTTCATTTTTTGTTGCTCTTTGCGAGAGTGAAATTTGTTGCACTTGCTCTTGTAATTTTGATAGATCATGTTGCAATTCTTCGTCTTCATGAGTCATAGTAGAGCTTTCAAAAGGCTTAATGGGTGTTGAATTCTTTTTGGGGGCCATTTAATAATCCAATAATGATATCTATTCTACAATATGCCCTTGCAATCAATTCAACTTGATTCTTCAAACAAGACTTATGCAATTCGGAAAAAAAATACACACCTTTTACTTGCTTTTGAGGAGCTCGATATTGAAATTTTATTATCTCTGTGATTGTGGCTCTTCTATATCTGAAATTCAGCACTGAATTAGCCCTCTGAATTCTTTTTTGAATGCCATAGGTCTGATCTGATTTGGATTCTCCAAGACAAAGTTGTGTCTAATCTCCCACAATGACCTAATTATGGACTAGTTCAGTAGATCGAACTTGTATGACTTGCCACGTGTCATTGTTTTGTCCTTTTTCTCTGAAATTGATAGCCAAGAAATTGCAGTTTGTTTACTTGTGACCACTTTTTACGGCACTCAAATCCGATGCCCAGAGAGAGATTTATTGAACTTTTTCCACGATCACCTCTTTGAGATGAAATTCAGGAGCCTGAAAAAGCACTACCTTCCACAGATCATATCTCCAAAACTATTGCGAACCAAGATATGAAATTTTTTCATGACTTTCCTCAAGATTTCAGCTTCGCACCATACAAATTGCAGATTCTGAACCTTCGTAGAAAAACAGTTATAGCACAAATTCCACGATGACCTGTTTAGGAGCCTGAAAAAAGACCTAACTTCCACAGATCATATCTCCGAAAATTTTGCGAACCAAGCTCTGAAATTTTTAGAAAATCTTCCGCAGGATTTCGGCTTCGCACCTTAAACATTTCAGCTTCTGAAACGTCGTATAAAAAAAGTTATAGCGAAAATTCCACGATGACCTGTTTGGAGCAGCGAAACCCTAGAATCCAAAGCTCTGACACCAAATGTTGTGTAAACAGCTTCTAAAATAGAAGAAAAGAGATATCAACGTCTTAGAAATAAGCCACTTCGAGGGGGAAACCTCCAATACATTACATAAATGCACAATTCTTGGATGATAAAAATGAACAAAACCTCCTTCTATATATAGGAGTCCATGGGGCCACAATATAATCCTAGTGGGGCCACAATGTAATCCTAGCCGACCTAACAATAATAATGTAAGGGCACAATAATAACAATATGGGGGTTACAAGGGTACAATAATAACAATAAGGGGGTTACACTAATAATAATAAGGGACTATACTAGTGATATAGGGACCTAACAGGGAGTAGTCTCTGCCATGCAGAGGATCAGGTCTACTTAAATATAGAATATTAAATTGGTTGTGAGGTGTTGTTAGGCATCTCTGAATGCACAGGCTCAGGGGGAGCATTGGTCATATGAAAAGGATGAATTTTTGGTCATATTATGTTTGAAGATGCAGCATGATCTCAGGGGGAGCATGGCATTATCAGTTCAAAGTATCTTGATCAAACACTTTGCCATTGATGTCAAAGGGGGAGGAAAAGAAACAAAGGGCTTCTACAAGGCCATCAGAGGAAGAGTATTGCCATCAATGCCAAAGGGGGAGATTGTTGGAAATGTTGTCATTGATGGCAAATAAATTGGCAAAGACAGGAGCAGCACCTAAACTATCCATAAGGCAAAAGAGACAGAGAGATAGCAGAGGTAGCAGATGAAACAGAGGAATTAGTGACAGAGCAGTAGAGTTGAATTAGGGGTTTAATACAGTTTGCAAAGGAGATGACAAAAGGGAGAGCACAAGGTAATATATTGAAGGACAAATTGAATATCTGGCCAAGATTTGTATATGTTAATGAAGAACTGTGGAATTGTGTTAAGTATGGTTGAGTAAATATGGAATTTATATGATCTGTGTGATCAATTTTATAATAGGCAGAGGATACCTACGGTGCCCAGAGAGGAATGGAATCATTGTTGCAGAGTTAGGGATATGTGTATTATATGTGTATTGACTGATGTAATTATTGTGTGGAATCCCTTGAAGCTCTGCGTGAATAATCTCTGTAATGGAGTCGAATGATGTCCTATGTAATTGGAAGGCTTGAATGATACTCTGTATCTGATGAGGGAGTTGATGGGAGATAGCACAGATTAATGGAGTAGCGGAACACTTGGTGACGACGGAACGCGAAGTTGGATGGAACTAGGAGTAGAAAGGAAAAACCTTAGAGCGCAACTTAATTATAATAATACATTGAAAAGGTGACGGAACCCTATGTGGAAGAGCGGAACCATGACCAAGTAAATAGTGAAGGCTTTTTATGGTTTTCATCGCATCGCCTATGCGGAGCAAGCGGTATTTCCTGGTTGAGGAGCGATTCCATAGAGTGCTCGACACGCGTCCCTGTAAGACTTCACAAAACCACTTTTCACTGTGCGCCATCGCGCGTTATAGTTCGACCCAGGACACCCAGCGATATCGTTGAGCGCCATTGATCTGGGTAGGGGTCATCGGACGGTCATCATTTGTTGAAGGTGTGCGAAGATTAACACAGGTACGGCGGACCATCGCACGTTAACGTTCGGCATCGGAGGTCGAGCGATATGTATGTACGCCATTGATCTGGAAGCTTGCTAATCTAACGGTGATTGGACATTGGACTTGCGCGAAGTTTACTGTGGTACGATGGGCATATTGGATTGGCTATTGACTATGTATGTGGGCTCGGGGTCAAAGTTTTATCGTAAGATTAATTTATTTGGAAGCGTTGGATATTTTTATAAAGCTCGAAGGGTTAATATTTAGACAAAGTTGTAAATATATTTATTTGTCAATTTCTTTGAAATTGATAAATAAAAATTAAAAAGAGATCAAAAATCCCCGTGGCATAAACTAAAAGGAATACTGACAGAGGAATACGATTAACGGTTCGTGGTTTTGACTCATGATTTTATTAAAGGAAAAACTATATAAGGAGAAGAAAAAATAGAGAACGATGTGTGCATTGTAAGGGTGGTGAATCAAAATTTCTCAAAAGAATATCTGTATGGGCAAGCTCTATTCTTAACTAATAAATCTGAAAATACGATGCACCCATGAATATAATGATCTGACAATGATGAATCTCTGGTTTGAATGACGGACGAAAACATGAGGAACTGGTGTGAGTATACAGAAAATAAATAAATCTGGTGACCAGAAAAGTATGTCATATGGAAACTGGTGGATCCAGTATGAAAATTGAGGAAGCGTGGTCCGCAGTGCTGCTGAGGGTCGAAGCCTTTAGAGAGGGGGTAGTAGCTCCCTTCCAGTGGTAGCTGGTAAATGAGAGCAGGGGGTAGTAGCTCCCTTCCAGGAGAGGCTGGTAAACGAGAACAGGGGGTAGTAGCTCCCTTCCAGGAGAGGCTGGTAAACGAGAGAAGGTTGTAGCCTTCTGCAGGTGGGTGCCTGCGTGCTGGTATAAGTCTACACCAGCATATCTTGTAAGAAGTTTTCTCTATAATAAATATTGAAGACTGAGATTACAGCAGCGGTGGTTTTCTCCCGAATTGGGTTTCCACCTTAAATCCTGGTGTTCATATGTGTTGTTTGTTCTGTTATTTTTGTTCATGCTTAATGCTTATCTGATGCAATGCTCTAAGGAAAGACATAATAAGATATCTGGACATACATGTTGAATGCAGTACTGTAGCATATGGTTTTAAGAGAAAGAAAAGAAAAATTGTTCAGCCTTAAATACTGATTCACCCCCCCTCTCAGTATTTTTCCCAACACACTTGGCAACAAAAGATCAAAGATACCTAAAATTCCTCATCCTCATCTAAGACAACACAGACTTTGGCAAACATGGAGACAGATTCCTCTTATGACCGAGACAGTGACTCTACAACCGAATTGCATGCGCAAAGAAGACCTCACAAGAGTGGTAAGCATGTAAGGGAAGAGCCTACTTCACTTGTTGAGCTGTAGGCTTGCCCCCTTGCTATCACATGTTTTCAACAGTAGTCTTGTTATTAGTTTTGTGAGATGGTTTCTAGAGTCCAGTACCATCATGAGTTGGCCAGATTGTTTGTGCTTCATTTACATAATGGCCAAGTCACTCTTGCAAATGTGACATTCACCTTGACACCTAAGTCTATCTCCCTAGCAACTGGTATTCCAAATGTCGGAGAGCAATGGAACAAAAGGTAGCAAGTTGACAGGTAACACTATGAGCCATACATCAAGCCTAGTTTTTTGAGACAAATCAATAGATTTTTTCCCTCTTGGTTTCTGAAAGATTCATATGCTCCTTTGATGAAGCTCATTATCAAATATTTCAGCTGTGAGGGCCGATTTTCTCGCTTATATGCCTATCACATCATATTGCTGATGCACTTTAGCAGGGTGAGAATGATAAACCTCCGCTACTTCATGTGCTGAAATATTGAGAAGATGACCACCCTAGTGCAAAAGAAAACTCTTGAGTAGCAGTATAACAGTATCTATCATTTTTCACTCATCAAAATTGTGGTTATGCATCAGCTTGGTTTGTAGGACATTTCATGGGAGGATTTCATTTCTCATGAGTTATTCACAGCCCCTCAGGTACCTCCGGAGGCTTTTCATGAGGGAGGTGAACCTTCAAATCAGTATGAGGGTCATGAGACACAGACCTCTAGTGTGCCGGTGTTTGTCACCTATCAGAGGGGCACACGAGGGTTGTTTGCAACAACCAAGCAAGTATTATCTCCACCCGGGGTGGAAGGGGTCTCGCTTCCTTCATCAGAAGTACAGGTATAGGACAAGGGTAAGAGGCCGATACATGATGAGGGACCTTTAGGAGAGCAGGAGATAGATTTCATCCTCATTTAGGATGATGACACTGATTTGGGCCCACAAAGCTCAAAGTTCATAGAGATCATTCAGGAGCAGAAGGCGAAGATAGATACTTTTTCCCCCAAATTGAAAAGAGCCCAGTGGATAATCAACTACCATAAGTATAGAAAGAAATAGCTAGAGGATCAGCAAACCATCTGGGAGTTGCAAAACATACGTGATAACTGGCAAGCTGGCCAAAGGAGCAAAATCGAGATGACATCACTTGAGCAGGAGATTGAGGCTGACCGTGAAACTTGGCTTGAAAGGGTAAATATTCATTTGGAAAATCTATTTGAGAAGGCCAACAAGGAAAGAACATGTTGAGGCACATGGCCAATCATTATTGGGCAAGAAATCATGTTTGTAAAGCAAGAATCAAAATTTTGAAGGGCAAGTTGAATAAGGCCTCAAAGCGTCAGAAAAGGCATGATAGACTTCAAATATTGGCTAAGGCTTCCTTGGCCCAGCATAGCGCATAATGGAGGACACTCAGCCCAAATTTCAGAAAATTTGGAACACTTTTTTCATTTTTGAAAATTTTGGGCCTAAAAACAGACTTTTCAGCTCTATGCGCCGTGCCACTTGGCGCGCGCTTATGATTGGGGGCTCCTTTTGATGCAAACTCAGCATTTTTTGATTTTTCATGGAAAAATATGCATGCCTACCTATGGCCAATAAATTTTGATAGTTTTGGGCTTCCAGAAGGGTCAAAAACACCCCAAAAATGACCTTTCTGCCCCTTTTTTGACACACAGGAAGCAGTGTTGGGAGAAATCAGTTTTGGAGTGGAAAATGAAGACTAAATTCAGAAATTCCACGTGTGTTATGAATTAGATAGGCATACCTTTCCAACAAGCCCACTTGGAGAAAATTTGGACATCGGGAAGGTCTCCAAAATCAGCTGCAAACTAGCGCGACGCATAGAGAAATCTGGCACGACACATTGAAGGATTTTGCTCATTTTTGACTCAGTAACTCTGTTTTTCGCCTAGTTTTTGACAGTTTGACTTTCTTACTTCTAAATGTAAAACTCATGATGTAATTTGATGTAATTTGATGGATCTTGATTTAATTTTGTTAAATTTTCACTCATGGAGGTAGATTCATCCATCAAAAGGTCAATTGCAACTGAATGAATCAGTTTCCTAGTTTATAGAGGCAAGTTGTTCCACTGCCTACTTTCTAGTTCTTAGTTTAGATTTTGTTGGAACAACTCCTAAAATTGTGAGCTCGACCCCTGGAGGCTGGGATGAGTGGTTTTTTGTCTATATCTTGTGGTTTTTTAGTCATTAGCATGGTTGGACTTTTGGGAATGCTTTGAGCATCATTGTACATTCATATTTGCAGTTTGGCAAGGAATAGACTAGGGTTTGCAGCACTCTATGGGATTCTTGTGGTATTTTGGTTTGATAATGTGTTTCTCTCTGTAAATGTAAGTCTATTGGTGTTTTTATGTATACCATTTTCCTTCTTATTTCTTCTTAAGTTAAACAAACAAGGATAAAGGTAGAATTCATTAGAATTTGCAGTGCTCTACCTAGGGCTTGTTTAATTTTCTATGTTTTCAGCTGTTTGGAGAGGATCCTTGAAGGTTTCTTGCCCTCTTCAACTCTTCAACTTTCTCAACTCTCCATTTTCTTCAAATTGAAAGTTTCAAATCAAGTGCCTACCTTGCCCCATTCAGATCTCTGCAAAACTGGGCCTCATTCCCCAGACCCAAAATCTACCTTCCCTTTGATCCAACAAAACACCCTTAAAATAAAATCAAACTCTTTTGCATATATACCTAGCCTAAAATCAGCCTTCATTCAAGTCATATCAAGCCTCACTGATCATTTTTTGCTGAGATTGAACAGGAGAGAGCCCTCTCCCGATCTGGTAGGGCTAGCTACCAGGTTAAGCGTGGTTTGATGTTACCCTAGATTCTTCCTTTCTCAACCTAAGGTAGATTTAGGCCATAACAGATTGGAAATATGGCAGTGAGATGGTGAACATTTTTTGTCTCAAGGCAAGTATGCAAGGGAGATACTACACTAGAAAATTTGGTGGAATTTCCGACGGCCAATTCGTCGCTATTCCGACACATAGTCATCGCAAGACCGACAGTTTGACGACAGGAAAAACGTGGTTTGCCATCCCGTCACAATTCCAACGCACTTAAAAAGTGTCGCACTACCGACACTTTTTCCGTCGCTTCCAAACAAGCGTCGCTCTTCCGCCATTTCCCAAACTGTCACGCTTCTGACGTTTGTAAACTATCACACTTCCGACGAAATGTGGTCCGACGTTTTGAACGTCGCTCTTCCAAAGTTTGTAAACTGTTGCAATTCTGACGCAATGTGGTCCAACGTTTTGGACATTGCTCTTCCGACGTTTGTAAACTGTCGCAATTCCGACGAAATGTGGTCCGACATTTTGAACGTCGCTCTTCCGACATTTGTAAAATATCGCAATTCAGACGAAATGTGGTCTGACGTTTTGAACGTCGCTTTTCTGAAGTTTTTATACTATTGCTCTTCTGACGTTTTTAAGATGTCACAATTCCGACACTTACAAGGCGTCGTTATACTGACGGCGGGTTCAATTTAAAAAAAATAAATTTAAACTTTAAAACAGGATAGTAAATCTCCAATATTTGTTATGAATTGTGGGCATTCCAATGACCGTGAAATATTAATATAATAAACCACCCCGCAGCTCTTCGACTATAAATAATATTTTTTTTTTCACAAGAGAAAAAATGATGTTTTGAATATATTATATGAAGTAAAACAATCCATGAAGTCATTACATTTTCACATCTGAAGATTGGAACCCAAATATCCATCCAGAAAAGTGGAAGTCCCACCCCAGACAATGATAGGAAAATACCCCATGTCACATACAGGGACATGATATAAAACCCGGTAACGGTCCACATGGAGATTATCGACAAATCTGAGAAAGCATCCAAATATGCCCGAGGCATCTATAAGAAAGTGAAATAGCAGTATGTAGAATAGTAAAGAAATAGATAGAGTACCGACGTCCATTGTTCCAAATACAAATTAAAGTACCCAAAATCCTTGAACAGAGAAAAACGCTAATCATGTGAGGAGTGTGATATGTCCAAAATATAAAAAGACCATCAGACCATATCAATAAACCAGCAACATAGACCAACATCGCTAGTTTTGAAGGCAAAGTGATAAAAATTAATCATTTTTTTTTTCACAAGAGAAAAAACGTTGTTTTGAATATATTATATGAAGTAAAACAGTCCATGAAGTCATTACATTTTCACATCTGAAGATTGGAACCCAAATATCCATCCAGAAAAGTGGAAGTCCCACCCCAGACAGTGATAGAAAAATACCCCATGTCACATACAGGGACTTGATATAAAACCCAGTAACGGTCCACATGGAGATTATCAACAATCTAAGAAAGCATCCAAATATGCCCGAGGCATCTATAAGAAAGTGAAATAGCAGTATGTAGAATAGTAAAGCAACAGATAGAGTACCGACGTCCATTGTTCCAAATACAAATTAAAGTACCCAAAATCCTTGAACAGAGAAAAACGCTAATCATGTGAGGATTGTGATATGTCCAAAATATAAAAAGACCATCAAACCATATCAATAAACCAGCATCGCTAGTTTTGAAGGCAGAGTGATAAACATTAATCATTTTTTTTTCACAAGAGAAAAAATGTTGTTTTGAATATATTATGTGAAGTAAAATAGTCCATGAAGTCATTACATTTTTACATCTGAAGATTGGAACCCAAATATCCATCCAGAAAATTGGAAGTCCCGCCCCAGACAATGATAGAAAAATACCCCATGTCAAACACAGGGACATGATATAAAACCCAGTAACGGAACACATGGAGATTATCGACAATCTGAGAAAGCATCCAAATATGCCCGAGGCATCTATAAGAAAGTGAAATAGCAGTATGTAGAATAGTAAAGAAAAAGATAGAGTACCGACGTCCATTGTTCCAAATACAAATTAAAGTACCCAATATCCTTGAACAGAGAAAAATTCTAATCATGTGAGGAGTGTGATATGTCCAAAATTTAAAAAGACCATCAGACCATATCAATAAACCAGCATCGCTAGTTTTGAAGGGAGAGTGATAACCTGTCAACACATAAAATAGTATCATAAAGTGGATACAGGAAATGTGCAGAGACATGTACTGTTGATATACGCCTCACACAAAAAGCATCCATGATAGAACAAAAATATGTATAAACCCAGGGTCGATTGTATGTTCTGGCTCGCTTGTTCCCAGAAATAAAAACCATCTGCAGAAACCCAGGCTCGCTTGTTTCCATTAGTAGCCTGCTACAGCATCCACCCTGTTCGTAGCAAAAAGGTTCCTGTAGATATACAGAGAAAGAGTATAATACGTATACCATATAAACATGGCTCTGTATTTCAAAAAATAGGTTTAAAATAGAAACATGGCAACATATTTTTTTTCCAATTGTTATGAACATAATTCGACCGTGAAATATTAATATAATAAACCACCCCGCAGCACTTTGACTATAAACAATCATATAAACATGGCTCTTTATTTCAAAAAACAGGTTTAAAATAGAAACAGGGCAACATTTTGTTTCCTAAGTAAAGTTAATCTATTAACAGTGGGAATAAAATTACACCGAAGTCAAAAAAATTGCCCAGACTCATGGAAAATTTGTCATCAAAAAATCAAAAAATTAAGAAGACTGCCCTCATACGGGGAAACCAATCTTGAACGTTTACAAAATTCAAAAATATTACAGAGGTCCAGCATAGTAATATAATCTAAAAGCAGCCCAATTAAGTGGGCCGCGAAGCAAGAAAAACAAATTAACCAAACTACTCCTCCGGCTCCTCGACGATTCGGCACCATCCTTCGGAAGGTCCAGGATTGCCAGGTGCTACCTCCACATTCATACCACCGCTCCCCTCCTGAAGGCCCAAATGCTGGCCAGCTTTTTATGAGCTCAGACCCGCCGGACGGGTGCATTGTTCTTCCATTTGGGCCTCCTCACGGAAAACCACAGTAATTGAAGCTGTGATTCGTGGGCAGTTCAAAGAGAAATTAAAGGAAAAAAGCGTAGTTCGCGTCGTGGGAGAAGGTGAAGCGATGGGGAAATGAGGAGTAGGGGAGCCCATACGGTGGCCATATCCTAGAACCCGACCCCGCCCACTTCTAGTATCTGGATAGCAACCTGCGTGATAATCATTAGACTGGGAAGACGACTCGGTTGAGGGGCTGGAGGGAGTGCGCAGGGGTTGACCTCTAGTGCTCCCCCTGCGGCAACACATCTTTTGACGCAGGCGAGGCATGGGTGCAGTCTCAGCAGTGGGCACAAGAGGAGACGGAGAAGTAGAATTCCAAGAAACAGAGGAAGACAGACAAGGACCAGACCGAGAGAAATGTAGATATGCAGCAAGGTCTAAGCAGCAGTTCAGCTAGCCACTTCTCCTTCTCGTCACAGTGAGCAGGCAGTGTAACCCAGCAACCGGCTCGTCTGAAAAACCATAGCGAAACGCCATTGTATCGACCCGACTGCAATGCAATCGAAGGATGGCCGTCATAATTAATCTCTGATCATTAATGAGAGCTGAAGGCCAGATCATATTGGAGCATGCAAAATCGCTAACAGGAATGGAGGTTCGATCTTGAAAAGTGTTAAAACTTAATGTGATTTGATGTGAAAACCTTGGAACTTAATTGAACAACGTTAAAACTTAGCGATTGATATGAAATCACCACATCCATGTCCCATTGCCTTAAACGCCATCAAAAGCACCCGCATCCGGGAACAGGGCAACATTTGATTGAGGACACATGGCAGAAATTGATTGGAGTGGATATTTGTTTGGGCTGCTCGCGTAGTGGAAATCTGGACCCAAAAAATATTAGGGAAAATTTGATAAGAAATTCGCGTCACAACTCTCCCTCCGTATGCCAGCCCAAATTCGGACCCGAAAAAGATTAGGGCAGAATTCAATTGGTTTTCGTGTCACAAAATTGGCTGACGTCAATAGGCTATTTTGGAATGCGAATTTGGTTTGAATTATGGTTTATCGCCATTTGAAGTCCGGCGGGCTCGACTTCAGAACAATTTCGTTTGATCCCATCTTATAAAATTTGTGTTGGTTTTCTTTGATAATACACATATTTATAATAAATCATGGGAATACCACACTAAATATGTGGAAAAGTTATATAAATTATTGAGAACAATCATTTTTATGTAAAAATATCCAAATGTGCTTTTGGGAAATAAGAATTCGAGTATTTGGTTCATATTGTTTTAAAGGAAGGAGTAAAGTTGGAGCCTCAAAAGATGCAAGCTATTACAAAATGACCTATTCCTAAGAAAATCAAGGTTCTTAGAAGATTTTTTAGACTTACATGATATTATTGATAATTTGTTAAGAATTATACATGCATTTCAAGTCCACTCACATATCTCTTGAAGAAAATATCATTTATATGGAATGATGAGGCTACTTTGGCATTCTCTCTTTTAATGGATGCCATGTCTTCTACACCAACATCGGTTGCACCTACTTTTGGTAAAACATTCATGGTAGAGTGTGAGGCACTAGGACAAGGAATTTACGTAACATTAACACAATAAGGGATATCATTGGCTTTTAAAAGCAAGGAATTCAAAGAAAATATTTGGTGAAATCTACGTATGAAAAATAAATGGAAGCAATGTTACATGCAATAAAAAATGGGGATAGTATATCATTGGGAGGTACTTTAAAGTCAATATATACCATGATAGCATAAAGTATTTTTTGAAGCTATGATTTTCATTAGAAGATTAAAAAAAATGAGGAGAAAAAATGCAAAGTTTTAATTTTGAGATAATCTGCAAAAAGGGTAAGGAAAATTTAGTACATGATGCTCTTTCTAAAATAGAAGAGGCCTCAAATTTATATCCAATTACATTTTCTATTCCTAGGTGGCTAGAATAAGCTTTCCATAATGCAAAAATGACAATAGTACTAAAAAAAAACTAAAATTTATAAAGGATGGGATGAACTCTATGGAGCATTGGGAGTGAAAGAGAGATATACTTTGGTGCAAATGTAGAATATTTTTATGCATGCAAGCATATTTGAATAAACAAATATTAAGGGAGTCCCATGTCTCTCTGATGGTAGGACGCAGGGTTCCTTAAAACATCTCGAAGGATCAAAAAATATATTTTTGGAAGGAATGAAGAAAGATATTCAAAATTTTGTAAGAGAAGGTTAGGTTTGCATAATAAATAAAAGAGAGATAGTAAAATCTCTAGGGTTACTTCAACCATTCCACATACATATTCAAAGACTAGAAGATATATCAATAGAATTTATTACATGGTTACTGAAATATAAAGGTAAGTATTACATTTTTGTGGTCATTTATATAGACAAATTTTGTATATTTTTTTTGTAGAGCTCAAAGTACATAAACAACAAGCCAAGTGGCAGAAGTGTCTATGAAAGAAATTCATAGTCTTCATGGTTTTCCTAAAGTAATATTAATAAGAAACTTTTGGAAATAATTATTTAATATGAGTGGAGAAACACTAGCTGCCATGAGTTCTACATATCAAACACAATCAAATGGTCAAAAAAAAATAGTTAACAAATGTTTTTAAGGTTATCTACAATGTTACTCTTTAGAAAAGCAATCTTAATGGATGAAGTGGGTTCCTCGAGGAAGAATGGTAATATGATACTATCATACTACCTATCACACATCTACTAAAATTTCCCCATTTAAGGCCCTTTATGGATATCCAACTCCTAGTATCTCATACTTTTTGCAAGATAAGTCCAAAGTATAGGAAACAGAGTCACATATGGAAAATACTAAAGAAAAATTGAAAATTATTATGGAAAACCTTCAAATGACATGAAACATGATAAAACAACAAGGGGAACAACATTGAAGTGAAAGATAATTTGAGGAGGGTAATTGGGTATTTTTTAGATTATAGCATTATAAGCAATCTTCATTCAAGAAAAAGAAGAATAAAGAATTAGCTCAAAAATGTTATGGCCCTAAATGCCCTAAATAATTATTCATAGGATTGCGCAAGTGGTATAGAAGTTATATTTTCCTTCTTCTTGCATTCATAAGGGTTTTCATGTATCTTGCCTAAAAAAGGTTTTGGGAACAAATATGCCAATGTAAATAGAACTTCCAAAATTAGATGAAGAATGAAAGTTGATTCTTGAACCACAAAAAGTTATAGATAAACATTATGTATCTCTTTGACATATAACCATTATGAATTACCTAATCAAGTGGAAGAATATTCCTCTAGAAGAAGGTACATGTTTAAATGATCAATTCGTGATGAAATACCCATGGCTAAAGGGTTCGTTTGAAGTTTTGACAAAGGTTTTGTTATATGCGGCGGAATAGTTTTATTGTTTGTTAAGGTCCCACATAGTGATCAAATTTTAAGGGCAGGTCCGAATTTCACTTAGAAGGGCATATATCTATGTCGCCCTTCCATAATGAAAAGCTTTAAAAAAAAACTTTTCAATTGACCACAATAAATTATTTTTACATTTCATTTTCAGAAAGACAAAACCATCAATCTTTATATTAATAAAAGACTGTTACATATACAAAAATGAAGAAGGCTCCATCTTTCATTGCTTAAATATCTCATTGGCAATGTCAACATAAGTCTTGAAGACACTATTATAAGAATTTGGATACATACCACCGGGATATAGGAGATTCTTATGTGTCAGATTGTGTAATGCAATTTTGACTTTGTCTCACGAGGAGTAGCAGCATGGAGGTCTGGATTTTTCTTATAGAAATTTTTTATTATTATTTGAAATGTTGTTTATAGATATGAAGGTCAAAATCACTGACAAATTACTATGCCATAATTAATAATCATTCCCTATTCACTTTTGTTAATAGGTTTATGTCACACGATGATCTCTCTTCTCTGGCATTTACTTGTATTGAAGATCACTATTCTAGAAATAAGGATCATTGACAATGCATCAAGGGTATCTTTCTATGCTTCATAAGTACATATGTTCTACTTCTAAATCATGTCTTGGAAGTGGTTGTTTTGCTGGAAATTATTCACCAGTTGGTTTCATACCAAAGTCTTTTTCTCATTTTCAGCATCCAATAAATGAAAAAGATAATGGTTTAAAACAACATAAATATTTGAAATTTTGCAAGAATTGTCTAGCACACTTTGAATAAGAATTTTGAAGTCAAGTGCATGATCCTATATAGGATCAAGTGTCATTTTGAACACCAAATGTTTCACAAGAAACTTCTCAACATGCTACCTTGCAGTAAGGATTAAATGACAATATTGCATCAACTATTTCCATAATAAAAGTGCACCTCGGCCATAAGACTAAACAACTACAAATGTTGTAGATCTAACAAGACCACACAATCAAATGTATTCCACAAAGCCAATACTGTATGAAAAATGAAAAGGAGTTTGCAACCAAAAATACTTTAGGCAACTAATTCAATTAGATACACCAAACCATCAGCAAAAAGGAAAACTAGCCTACTCAAAAGGAAAGTGTTTACCTCCTTTGACAAAATTTTGAGTTCCGAAACAAGGGCCTTTATTGTCTTTTCAATGCCCCTAGTAATTTGAACGGGGTTTGCACCTACTGCAACAACCTAAACAAAAAGGTTTCATTTCAAATTATTTTCCACAAATTTAAGATACAACCATTGTCAATTTTGTATTTCCTAACAAGCTCATAAATTTTGACAAAAGAACCAAATTTTTTTAATACCTGATAGCAATTTTTTCACTCAAAAACTATCTTAGACTCAATAAGCCCAACCCAAAACTAAAAAACCAAACACCATAAGACCATACAAAAATGAATAGATGATCTTAATCCAGTACTATCGACAAAAAGTTACCTTTACACCCTCACTTATTAAACCCTGTGCTGTTGAATTTTAACTTCAACTGTTGCAGCAGAAGGACGGATGCAGCAGCAACCATTTTTTTTGGAGGTTGTTTGCACGCCATCCAGAAATTTAATTCAGCATTTAAAATTCCTGCAAGTTTTTTTTGTAGACGGCCGCAGCCATATTTCTGTACAGGATTGTATTTAAACACAACAACCAACATTAACGCAATTCACCAACCAGAAATTAAACAAACAGAAATTTACCCGACAGTTTTGTAAATTCAAAAGGAGGACACGTGGAGCATTAATATTGGATCACATGAAATTGAAGGGAATCTAAAAACCTGAAAACCGGACCCGAATTTTTTATAGGGCACATTGGATTGAGAATTCGAGTTAAAATTAGGCAGACGTCAGCATCCCATTTTGGAACGCGAATTTGGTTTGAAATTCAATCTATTCAGACTTTTGAAGTCCGGCGGAAAGGGTTCTTTAATGTTTTGATAGTTTAATTTTATGTATGCTTTAATATATACATATGTTTTAAACATATGTTATATATATATCATATGCGAAATGAAAAGTGGGCCATAGAATTTAGTTTTAATTTTATTTTTTTTAAAAGAGGGTTTATTATAATATGTTTTATATGTTACGGCATATAAAAATAAAAAGGAAAAAAAAGCTTGGTAGTTTTTTTTATAGACAGTACGTAAATTTTTTATTACACAGCAGTGTGTAAAAAGTGAAAGACCGAGTGTAACTTTTTAAGTGTGTATGCACAGCAGTGCGAAAGGGAAAAACACAGCAGAGTGTTTTAGAGACAGAGTATGTTTGTTTTGAACAGACAGTGAGTTGGTTTTATGCACTGCGTTTTGTAGCAGTCATAATTTTGTAATCCCTCTCGGTGAGGAAGTAGTGTAATAGTTTTTTTTGAGTTATTGTTTGTTTTCAAAGTATTGAAACTCTGTCTCCTGTCAAAGAAATTTTTATTTTCTCTGTGTTAGAGGAAGGGAGATTTATTCTCCATTCATTGTTCTGGAATTTTTCAATATTCCAACATGTGCAAGAACAACAGATGTTGTGGTTCCATCCCCAGCTAAATCATTTGTCTTTGCCGCAACTTGCCTTACCAACTTGGCCCCAATATTTTCAACTGGGTCCTCTAATTCAACCAATAAAAAGGCCAAAACCATAACATTGAGATACATTTCCATTCTTTGTCAATAACAATAAATTTGACTCGTGCTAACCTTTCCTTTTATTGTTGTGAAAATCTTTATCGTACTCTAATGTGGCTAGTCCATAGGCCATTAGACGCGGGTAACAAAATATGTTTCCCCTTTCTGGCACTGAGTTTTCAAATTATGCCTACCAAATCTAAAGAAATTTAAGAGGGGGAACTAATACAACATTAAAAAGAAAACGAGAGCACACATCTGCTAGGCCACCTCATAAACTCTTTGTCACACCATCGTTAACTATTTTAGGAAGAGAACCATGCTTGCTCTCGAGACAACATTTTGCCCTACTTCTGGGAGTGACTCCAACAAGATCAACCAGTTTATTTTACTTTGCAAGAACGGTGAAAATGATTTACGATTGCAATTGAATATACATACCATATGCAAAACAACCCTCCATGAAAAATTAAAATAACACATTAAAATCGAATATCGTGGACAAGGAAAGATCCCATGGGTAGGGTTGCGTGCGGTGACCTTCCTTTAAACATATTTACTATAAGGCTGCAATTTTTGTCCTTTGAGCCATCCTTGTTGAAGTACAACTCCTTTTCAATAGCTCTTGTATTAACTACCTTCTCTCACCTTTGCTTAATCTTAGAGTCCTCTTACTGTGAGTGATTAAGGGAAATGGGTGAAAAAAGCGAAAGAAGACAATTGTACGCCATAATTATCAAACATTGTAACTTCTTCCCCTTTCACATTGTTACCCAATGAGGTAGATGTGTGGTGTTTCATCTTCAGTAGAGGCAGGTCTTCTCTTGTCCTAAATATGAAGGTACAAGATCTTTTAACAGTAGTATTGAACCTTAAAAAACATGACTCCCATTGCTAAAAACCACTTTTAAGTTGTAACGAGGGCAAACTAAAAAACTATCGCAACTTTTGAGAGCACGGGCAATAAGGAAAACAACCAAGAAAATACAACCACAATCCTCATTTGTAGGCGGACTATATATTTTCCCGGTAACATAATAGAAAATCAAGACTATGTTAAAATGACACAAAACAACACACTCCCAGTGTCTCTCGCGGCCTTGAGTTGCCATGCTAGAAGGTTGCATATTTTTAATTAATTCTTGACCTCTAAATGTTGTCTGTGAATGCATCCAATGGGATATCTACATCAAATGTCCTTTATGTCACAAAAAACAAATTCCCTACTACACAAGAGCACCGATGATGATGGATCACCCCACCATCCCACCCAGCTGAAACGGTGAAAAAAGGCTTGAGAAAACACGAAATATCTCGAGATGACTATATGGGTGGTTCTTATGAATCAACCAACCATTCGAACATGCTCATCAATCCGAACCATGAAGGTATTATGTGACGATATTCAAACGGTCTTCGAATCGGATTTACGAAGCTATATTAGAAAACCCTAAACTCTCACTGAAAATAGGTGAAATGTGGCACCACTGAGAGATTGACATGTGAAAATTGGTACAAGTGGTAGACAATTGGCATGCTCAAACAACGAGGTGATGCGAGAATGACATGAGGGAGAAAATATCGGAAAAAGCCCCAAATGCGGAGAACTAAAAGCTCATCACCAACTTTGAGATTGTTAACTTTACATGATGTAACCTATGAAATTGTAAATGGAGAAATCATAGTAACAATAAAAGTAACCTGTGTAAATAAATTTGGATTCATCCTGGGGTGGTAATAGAATCATAGTGAACAACAGAAACATGCGAGAGTTTTTATTACAATCCAAATAGATGAAAAAACACCACTCTGAAAAAACACAGATAATAATCATGAACAAGCTTAATATTGAATTATAGACGCAAGGAACTTTTAAAATGTGACATTGAACACAGTCGAGCGCCGAAGAAAAAATATCACCAGACATAGGCAAGATTTGACAAGTTGTATTGCTCATGATGCAAGGAAGGATTTATTACACCACTTTGTAGTCGATCAAAATCAATCATTATCTGTCTGATAAATACAAGTAATTGATGTGGTATTTTTTTACTCTAAGATGCATTCTTATGATAATGTTAGAACATATGTTGAAAATGTCCAAAACATGAATAAGCTCCTCTTCGTTTCAAGAACAATTTATTCAGGTAGCATGAACTTGGAACAAGCCTCCCACGATACGGAAAAGGTAGCAACTAAGTCAACAATGACTTTTTTGTCGCTCTGTTGGATCGAGAAAGTTTGCTCCAAGATTAAGTGCTCAATAAATTATTCTCTACTAAACAAGGCCAACCACGTGAAGGTGGAAGCTCTTATAGCCCCCTCCCCCCGCCCCCCCCCCCTCACATCACTCTCAATTCCCAAATACCCAATCTATATTTCATTTTTTACTTTCATGAGCATAAAAAGAAATGTTCAATAACAATAAAAAAGCAATTCCATTAAAAATACAACGAGAAAAATTGCAATTAATGCCACGACATAAAAATAGAATGATAAATGAGTCTTTTTTATGTAATACCAAAAACGTTCCAAGTATGGTAACGTTTGTCTTATAATAATACCAATATTTTTACATTATCAAATTTTCTTCTTCTTCTTCTATTCTGGCTCTAATTACATCATCAATATCATCGTACTCTTGCTCTTTGTTTCATGCCTTTTTGACGCCGCTAACGGCCTAGTTGCGCAAGTCACGATGTACGGTCTCATCCGATGACGAGGCATCGCCTACAAAAATAGATAATATTAAATTTTAATTGTCGGTTTTTAAATATGATTGAACTAGTTCGGTAATATTAATAAAAAAATTGCAATAGGATTATTTACACAATTGCACCCGATTTGTACTTGTGACCTGAATTTAAATGATCACGATGTCTGGTCTGTCCGGTGGCCAGACATCGCCTTGCATGGAATATTATTAAATTTTAATTTGTCGGTTTTTAAATATCATTGAACTAGTTCGGTAATATTAATAAAGAATTATATAATGAGATTATTTTACAATTGCACCCGATTTAACCATGCCGTGACCTAGTTGCGTAGTCACGATGGGGTCTCATCCGATGACGGAACGCCATACAAAAACGAGATAATATTAAATTTTAATTGTCGATTTTTAAATATCATTAGACTATTTAAAGTATTAATAAAAAAAAATTGCAATGAGATTGTTGCAATTACTTTTGATTTTTAAATGGAGTTGGGAGTGACCCTTTTTCATCTTCCTCTGCGAGTGGTAAGATCCTCGGGAAACATTCTCTTGTCATTTAATCAAAAAACGTGATAAGGACAATATCAGTATAATTAGAAAAAATTATAAGTGAAATTAATTCTTTAGTCAACTGTTATAGCATCATTTCTTACTCACCTTCATATAGGTTCATGATTGCTTTTATGGCTTTGGGCACCCATTCCTACGGACTTGAGCAAAATTCACTAAAAAAATACAATTGTAAAAATCCCCATACGCGGTTATGCCCAGAGACTTTTGCGTGTATACGGGTCCACATGTAATTTTCCGCGTGTGCCATTAAAAATAATTAAAAATATATTAAATTCCCTGCCAGGTACAGGTTGATGGTTGCTACGGTAGTTCACTTCACCCCAACACGTAGCCAAGCGGCTGTTTGATGTGAGCACTAGCACGAAGGGAGTATAAAAGCCCCTCATGTGTGTGGCCTAAGGAGAGAATTTTATGAACATTATACTGTTGGAATCCCCCGGTTCAAGTACGAATCACATGCCTCTGCACTTTCCTAGATTTATGTCGGGAAACTCTTGTTTCCTGGAGATGTTCATCCATTTATATGCCATCTCGAGTGCACAAGTCTTGGAAGAATCTTAGCGAGGCAAGGGCGGGACGAATTTGGACGACGGTCTACTCGAAGATCGTGGAAGGATTAAGGTGATCTCTCCACTCTTTACTTTTGTACATGCTATTCACAATAATGAAGAACCATCTTGTTCCTGAACTCGTGTGTTAATGTTTATCTATATGTATGAAAAGATTATCATTTAAGCTGACCCATGGTTTATTAATGCCACATGGATTGCACTAACGTTTAGGAGAAGTATGTCTTTGTAAAACTAGGTTTTATTACCGTTCTTTCTTGTTTTCGGAAGGTTGAAAAGGAGGAAAGAAAAGTTCTTTGAGGTTTGAACAGCGGGGATCTACATCGAACGCGGGACTACGGGTGAGGTTACTGTATCATTGTTACCTAGTTTTTTGCATTCCGTATGGTTGTGTGTGAGTCCTTACGAATAGCATGCACGATACTTGTGGAGGTTTCGACCCAACAAACACTCTAGGGTGATTTTCCCCAAAAAACGAGCGGCGAATCATTTGGGGGACCACATTTTTTGTGATTCCCCTGATGGGTGGTTCCAACATTGTTTGATAGGTTTCAATAGTTTTAACTTTATTTTACGATCCGATTTATCTTTTTCTCGGTCGACTAAAGTCACGGTTTCTTATCCGAGGCTTGATCTTTTTTAATTTTCATTATTTACCTTTGCATAAATGGGTTAGTCTGTACACGGACACGTATGCAACGATTTTGTTAAAAGGAGTCGCGTATACGCGGGTTCCTTTAGCACGATCGCGTGTCTGCCTTGTTTCTAAGCACATCTGATCGCGCATACTGAGTCAATTTTGGAAATTTTAGGTTTTTGAGCTTTTAGCACGTACGCCTATGGGCTTTGTTCTGGGTGTCTTTGTATCTCACAGATTGTGTGAAAAGTGGTCTTTGGTCTTTTCTCTCTCTTGTTTGGTTGAAAAGCAACTTGTTTGGTTGTTTCTTGTGCTTGCATTTCTAGTTTAGTGCAAAGAATCTCTTCTGGGGATTCTTGGTACATTACTGCTTCATCACTGTGACCTCTGCTCGTTTACTCTTTCCTACCTTTGTGTCTTGCTTTGCATTACGTTTTCCCATTTTCTTGGTTGGTTTTTCTTGAAGTTCGGTTGACTAGGTCTTGTTGCAATTTTGAAGAGTATTTCTTGGTTCTTTGAAGGTTTTGTTTGTATTTGCAAAGAGTTATACTATTCTTCTAGGGTGAGTTATTGAGTTTCTTGTCTTATTTTTCTCATATAGATCTTGCTACTAATTGTCCTATAAGGTTTGGAGCATTTTTGAAGTTTTTGTAGAAATTCGAAGTTGTTTGGCTTGGGATTTGGTAGTCTTCTTGTTTTCGAGCTCTTCTTTTTTAAAACTCAAAAGCTCAAAAACATTTTTGTTTTGTCTTTTGCTTTTGGTTTCGCATTTTGTTTTCGTTTTGTTATGTCTGTTGAAGATTTGTTGAGGTTTCTTCTTTTGGTTTTTCAACTTGATTTTGGAAAAGGTAATACGCTGGTTTCTTCCTCATGTTTAAGTGTTTTTGGTGTCTTTATATTAAGAGTTTACGATTTAGAAGACAGCTTTAAAATGACAAAGATCAAGGCGAAGGATCTTTGAAAATTTTCTCTCACTTTAGTAGATTTTGCATCGTAGAATTTGCATGCTCTTAGTGATTTGCATCATGTGCATAAGCATTTAGTCATTTTCATAGTTTGTGAGTGTGGAGTTTGTTATTTAAAAAGAAAAATAAGAATTTTTTAGTCTCATAGAACTAGTATAGAAGTTGCTTTTCTCCTTCGAACCATGCTTGCATTTGCATGTGGTTGGTTTATTAATTTTCTTCTGCGTCAAGAACACAAGTTTCATTTCCATATCCTTGTTTAACATAACGGCCAATTAAAATAAAGCGAAGTATAATTACAGCAACTAGCAAGTTTTTATTAAGTGTCATACATAACGAGAGCTGGGTTGTGGTGTGGATTAGGAGAAGTGGAGAGTTAACTATCCGAGCCGCTCGAAACAAAACATAGAAGTTGATTAATTGAGCGAAAATCCAACTCCATTAGGTGGGTAGAAAGATCTCCTCCCGGAAGGTCAGCGCGGTAATTTGAAGGGAAATACCTCTCTAATTTACTGAATCGACCTCAAGATCGTTCGCGAAGCACGACACGGATTGGTGCCCATAGTTGCCCTCTAGGTTCCTGGGTAGTGAGAATACCGTGGTACCTAAGGCAGAACGTCGCATCACTTTCGAGCGATGCCTGGGGTGCCCTTGTGAAGCTTGGGTACTTGTGTGACAAAGGCGTTTGTCATTGGAGGAGTCGGCGTGTTGTTTAAATGCCTTCGGCCCCCAAGGGCACAGCGTAATTATCCAAGGCTTGTTTCGGGGTCCTATGTTCGCTTTCTTGTATTTTGGTGTGGGTCCTAATCACTCGGAAGCGAAAATACCAGTTTGTTTGCTTGTTTGTGTCTCGAAGTTTCTTTTATAGTGAAGTGCTCTTTGTCTAACGCCCAGCTTTATATTTTTGGGTCTAGTGAAATTTGTTCGAAATTAAATTTGATCGGCGCCTCGTCGATCGAGAAATGCGGGGTTGTCTCTTGAAGTCCAAATTCTTCAAGAAAGCGTAGGGTGATTTAGCGGTGGGTACCACCACCAGCCGGCGTCTGTGAGTGGAGAGATACTCACAAGGGTCTAAGGTTTCGTAGTTGATTGCGGTATTCGTTCGAGGAAGGAGCGTTACACTCACCTACGCGAGTTTTATTTCACGGGGAAAGAAGTTCCAAATAGAGAAGTACACGAACCATCGGTGTCACTTCATCATCTCTTCCTCACGATTATCAGGTCCGTTTGTTGAATTCGCCGGACAGAGTCGGAAGAGACCGAAAGATCCTCAGTATTCATACCTTTCGATAGCCGCCCAGGCGAGAACGCGGCTTCTCATGAGTCTGCCCGAACGATGGGACTCTGATTCCTGGCCGAAGGAGGCACTATTACTATGTCTTCGATTGCTTCTAGTGTTGCCCATGTTTGGCTACGGTTTCACCCAAGCATGTTCTCAATACGGTCCCTTTATTTTGGAATGCCTTTAGTGAGATTCCTTCTTTCCTTTTAAAACAACTACATTTGAATACCATGTCTTCCATGACGTTGAATCGACTTCTTTTCGAGGTTCCCCTTCGGGCCCGGACATATTCTAGTTGAATCCTTCTTTAGGGTCCTTTCAGTTCCGCTCTCGGACTCGGAAGTTTCAACCCTTGGTGCGGAGGTCGATTCCAGCTTCTTTTACGGGATGGAACCCTGTGTTCACTACGAGCGGGGGCGGGGAATCGGTTCTACGACGGTCACCAGGAATATGCTTTCCCTTCATCGAGTGCTTGTCGGACTTTCCCTCTTGTCTAATGCCAGAACCCTATCGGGGGGCTTTCCTCTTCATTTTAAATACTTGATGAGAGGCCAGTGGGATTACAAGTCACTCTGCGTTGGGAGGAGGTTCTTCTCCTTTTTCTGAAGTTCTTTAAGCAACTTTAGTGCCTCATCCGTCTAGGGTATTCTTTTAGAATGTTGGGAATCCATCCCATCGAGATGGAGTCCTCAAGCTACGCCTTGTTTATCTTTTAGCGCGTTAAACTTTCAGGATAAGCAAAATTGACTAATGATAGATTGGGTTACTAAATAAGGTGGCTTCCGATTTCACAAACTTCTTTGGACATTCCAAAGTTTGAAAGCGAGAATGAAAGATACGGTACCGACCACATCACTACCTTCCATTTATGGTGTTCTTGAACTCCTATTCGATGGTCGTTAGGTTGGGGTGTTCACTTGCCACCCTAGCCAAAACGCGCCCAATGGTATATTGAGCCTAGCGGGGGCGGTTTTGCTACATTTGAGCCATTTGTTACGTTTCTAAACATCTCCGATTTCCCGATCGGTATGACTCGGGGCTGACTCCTAGCTAATTTTAAACGGACGACGCAACCACATTTCGACCATATTCGGGAAATGGCGGAGAAAGGAAAGGCTGTACGTCATATTCCGGGGTGGTCCTTTTGAATGGTTTAAGAAATCTACGTGAGTCGAGATATTTAAAGTATGTGTCCCTCTGCAGGTATTTTACGAAACCGGGCCATTTAGGGACGACGGTTGGGCAGTATATTCTCGGTCACAGGGTCCTCCCATAAATATCTGCAATGCTCCTCGCTCCAAGTGAATTTATCTAAACTAAGCACCGGTCCTCATGGTAGCCAGGGCCCAGTTGGATGAGTCAATAGTGATGTGACAGCTGTCTTACTCAGTGTGATGGTTGTCTTTACAATCTGTCACTTCTAATCCCGAGGCTGTGTCTTTGAGTCATCACCCAATCCTTGTCCATAAATGTTGTCCAAGCTTCGAGTCCAAAGGAAATCAACAATCGAAGGGAGAAGAAGGAATAAATAATAAGAAAAAGGGAAATAATGGGAAGGGTGTGCGAATAAAACCAAGTATGTTGGTGAGGAGTCGAAAAGGAGAAAAGGAAAGTAGGTTTCCATGCAAAATTTGTGTGCGGAAACCATCTTACACCTTTGCCTAAGAATTTAGGATACGCAGTGACATTGTGTTGAGGGTTCTTCGTTGGTGTGTTAACAAACCCTTTCCCCAAAGACAACAACTAGTTGTTCGCGCGTTCTAATCTTGGGAGCTTCCTGCGAGGGCACCCGAGAGGAAATTCCTTGAACATATTCATGATGAGTGCTCATGTGGATGTCGCTACGGATCCCATGATTATGGCGGAGAAAGAGTCTTCGAAAACTAAGGATGCTCCCACAGTACTCTGAGCCTTACGTACAAGGCCCTCTGTTGATCCTGTACCTTTGGATGCCCAAAACATCCATTAAACGTTCGACAGAATTAATCCGCCGCTAGGAACTGCCCGAAACTACTCTATTATGAAGATACGGCGCGAGTCCTTCAATCTGTCGACTTTAAGTGCTCCGGTGTAAAGCTCGGCGCGGTGATTTTCTCTTGCCATTGGGAGCTAATCCAAAAATTCTCTACGATTACATTTCCCCGATATGACTAATTTTAGAAGAGACTCCCCATGTATAGCTTTCTTCGTCATGATAGGAAGTACGATATCTTTCGAACGGTTGTTGATGAGGGCGCTTCCACGTGCGTGATGTCTCTCACATGTTGGAGAGAACGATTGGATCTCCCAAAGATGTTCCATCTGCTCTTAAATGCCGTTTGATGGTCATTCTCATAGACCCCATGGTATTGTCCCATTTGCCCATCGTGTTGGGGAAAAAATGTGAATATAGAGGTTGAGGTAGTGGATGCAAGTTTGGACTACAACCTTTTTGTGCAGGAAAACTAGATTTAGAGATGGATGCCATTGCGTCCTCATTATTTCGAATTATTTGTTTCCCTGCGAAGGTTATTACGATGTAAGTTATTGAGAATTTGTCCTCCTGTGAACCGAATAGGTCAACGACTCCTTGGTTGTTCCTAAGTTGGATAATATTGGGTGCTGTTGAGAATATGGAGTTGGAATGTATTCTTCCTTGATGGGTACTTTTGATAGCTTATCCTCCTACGGTTCATATTAACGCCTGTTCATCCTCGAGGGCTCCTCTTCGAAGAGATTTCTTGAACTCATTATTTTTTGGACCTTAGGACCTTACCTTCCCCCTCTGACCACATTAGCCGGAAGGTCAAGTGGGTGGAATGGCATTTCCAATGTCTGTGATGATTTCTTATCGGTCTGTTGACTGCGGGAGGTCATCCGGCTCCTCTCAGGAAGAGTTTGGATGGAGATGTGGCCTAAACTTGGGAACTTGGTTCTTCTTGACCTAAGTTTCCTGATACCACTCTTCCATCTTAAGAGGCCATCTGCAAACTATGAGGCGTATAGATAGACCATGCGATGATTTGCATCATCGGTCTTACTTTTTACCACGACTTGAGCGAAGTTGAAACAAGTTTTCCAAGTTCTCCATCTCCTGGTCCTATTCGCCCGGTCCACAGGCCCTTTAGCACCAACACGGGTTTATGCTAAAGGGAACATCGTGTGATTTCTCCTACTGTCACGTTGAACATTTCCGGGGATCCCAATATTGTTAGTGTCTTCATTGAGTTTGAATGTTCATAGTGAAGAAATTCAGAGCCTATGAAAAGGCTCTTTAAAGAGTATGGGGATGTATTCGCTTGGTCTTATGAGGAAATACACCGGTATGAACCCATCTATTGTCCAACATGAGATCAAGACTTACGAAAACGCTAAGCACAGCAAGCGTAATTCATCCGGTTAATCCTAGAAGCTGACTATCAAAAGTGCAAAAGGGTGGAGAAAGAGTACAGCAAGCGGGATTCATTTTGTTCATTTAGTGAATGGGTTTCAAATCACATTCCGTGCAGATAAGCAAAAAGGAATGATTCTTTGATTTTATCGATTTCGAGGAGACACAAGTAAAGCATGTACTAAAGATAATTACCCCACCATTTTATCGATCGGATCATTGTGAGTGTGCCGATATTGAATTTTCTCCTTGTGGACGGTTTCTCGAATGTGATGATTACTATGTCAGGCTCACAGAAGATCAGCATAAGACTACCTTTATTTGTCCACAGGGTACTTTGCATACAAGAAGATTCCTTTTGGTCTTAAAAATGCGGGGCTACCTTTCGGCGGGCCATTTCATATGCCTTCCACGACATCAAAAAAAGATTATCGAGAGACGTATTTGGATGATTTAGGCGCTCATTCTCAAAAGAGAGATGGATCATCTGCTCCACCTCGTCAAATATTTGAACGGTGTCGTTTCTATAAGATTGGGATTTGAATCCCGAACAAGTGCGTTTCGCAGTTACATCGATGGGTTGTTGGGATTCCGTGTGTCTAGGAAAGTTGGTAGATCCCTTCAAGGTTGAAACAATACTTCGGTTGCCTCCCAAGTCTGTCTGTCGACTTGGTCTAGGAAAGTCTAATTTTTCTTCGGAGATTTATCGTAAGGAATTATCTTTGAAGTTACAGGGATTTGTAGGCCCCATTGAAAAGGGGCCATTTCTTTGGGATGACTTTGCTCCATCGCTAGATTACGATGCTTTGAAAAAACGTGACCTACGCGCTCACTGACAGGTCCCTGATTATAGCGGGGGATTTCCTTTTATGTCTGGCGGTCGCCAGAATCTACTGTTGGTATGGTTACGGATTCCGGAGATGATGCTCCTTGCGGTATATTATTTACTATCTTAGTCGAGGCTTGGTAGGACACAGACTCAGGTATACTCGGAATGAAAATTTAGCTTTAGCGACGGAGGTTCATCTTGCAACGAATCCGGCATTACATTATTCTTGAAAAAAACTGTTTCGTGACAAATCCATTCAATTTTTCCTCGATGGCGAGTGATTGGAGCAAATACAATAGATGGTTGTGATATTGCGGTGATCTTGAGTTTGTATACCTTAAGTCCAAAAGTCTAGTAGTTTCGTGAAATTGATCTCGAGTTATGCAATGAGAAGAAATAGTTTATGATGAATCCTTTCAGGAATGAACATTTGTTTCTTATCTCTTCACGGTATCCTTGGTATGGAGATATGGTATCGTATCTTCGGTACCGAAAGTTTTCCTACGTTTTTCGAAAGATAGCGTCGTAAGTTGCGTCACTTGGCTAGAATTGTGATTGTTGGTAGAGTACTTTATACGCGTCGAGGGGTTGATTCCAATCACGAGATTTTGCTTAACTCTCGAAAAGGCCCAAGTTTCGTGCTAAATGATTGCCACGGTGGAGCTTGTGGTGGTCATTTATACGGTCTTCTCTGACCAAAAATATCTTCAAATGCGGGTACTTTTGGTCTTTGATTTTCAAGGATTGTGTATGGAGTCGGTCAAAAAGTGTCATCCATGTCGAGTTTGAACTCGAAAAATACGTACTCTCCGGCTCACTTTTTCCGGTCATTCTTGTCGGTCCCTTTACAAGTGGGTGTGATTATACTACTTGTAACCTTCGACTAAAGGTCACAAGTACATTATTGTAGCATTAGACTACTTTACGAAAGTGGGTCGGGGCTTCCTGCCTACTTTTGGGAATGATGGTGGGGGCGTGGCTCTTTTTCTTTCCTTCGAGTTGTTGCTCGTTTGCGGTATTCCTAGAATTGTCAACGATCATGGCGATGTTTTGAACAACGATGGGCCCGAGTTGAACTCCTAGAGGTGGGTTTAGCGAGCATTCATCTCCATGTTATCCTCCAAGCAAATGAGCAGGTGGAAAGCTGTATGTGGATAAATCCTTGAAGACAGTGTTAAGGACAGGTGAGCAAAGCTCGGTCTGCGTGGCATGTTGTCTGTATCACACGCTTTGAGCGTACGGACGGCGGTGGCTGCCAGGCGGCACTGCTACGTTTGACATGGTGAGACCAGAATCATGTTTTCATCGAATGTGAGGTCCTCTCTTAAATTGAGCATTGAACTTCTTCACGACACTTCTAGTCTTGAAGAACGGCTCTGTCCTTGAGACATCTGATGAGTAGTCGGGATACGCACGATGAATGAACGCATCAAAACCGAGTTAAAGTTTCGATACGATAAGGCGGTCAAGCCTAGGGGTTTTCGAAGGTGACCTTGTTTTTTGGTTTATGCCCAAGAAAAACCTTTCCATGAGCGGGGAAAATTTAATCTGTGTGTGGTATGGCCCTTTATCGTTGAAAAGTCCTTAAAAGTAGCATATGCATGGTTTATTTTGAAGGAACGAGTTGCCAAGACGAAAAATGAGCTCTATTTGAAAAAAAAAGTATTATGCCTAGGCTTGCTTTGTGTTGCTTTTGTATATAATAGTTTTGCTTTGTACATATAAGTTTGATTTCGATTTTTTTGATGGGTTGGTGATGTTTTGATCTGCTGGCGGGTTGTGTCGGATGTCACGAGTCACTTTGGTTTCGCAGAGTGGTGCTAATGAACACACCCAGGCATAGCTTCCCGCGGCTTGGGTGCTTCGTATCCGTAAATTCGGTTGTTAGTATCCAAGAAGGGTATGCATTGGTCTTGCTTCCAATAATATAGCGAAATACCATTGTAGTTGTTTATCTGCCTAGGAGGCAATATCTTTAGGTGTTGATTCGTTAGTAGTTTTCTTAAGACTCTCGGTGGTGGTGTCGCGATTGAACAATACTTATCGGGTTTGAGATCATTTTTACTCAGGATTTGTTCTTGAGGGTACGTTTGTTACAAAGATCATTTCAATTTTAACTTTCATTCATATTCCTCGGGGCGACAATTGGTTGGCGGACTCCTTAGCTAATCAAACGATTGATTGGCACATTCATCATTCCCTGCAATAAAATTTAATCATCAAAAACATCATACATTTTGATACATTTGTTACATCACATCAAACATCGACATGTATATATGTATCATCGAGTGTTCAAAAGTATACAAAAATTTGGATCCATAAGTCATACGAAAATTTGGGCTTATGCCCGATCGTATTTCGATCTCAAAAATATACGGTCATCGATACATCACTGTCTACTCTACTCTTGAGGTCCACCTTACGAGAAGTTGTGTTCCTATAGAACATGATCGTAGTGGCTACACGGCGGAATAACCGTACCCGATGTGAAGTTACTCCTACCCTGTCTCTGGATGGCCAGGCAGATCTTCCTTTGCATCCTGCTTCTTGGTGGGTAAATCCCTCCAGTTCCTCTGTCTGACTGGAGGGTACATGCTGGATGCCTTGTCTTCTTCTGCCGCTATGTCTTGAGCATCCTCAAGTCGGAAATTTGGTCCAATATCATTTCATGATCATTTTTACATTGTAAGTCATTGAATCCCAATCAAAAACATGTTTGTTTTCATTTTCATACATATTGAAAAAATCCAAGTATATAAGTCAAAAATTGTAAACTTACGGTATTTCCCCATCTTCTTGCTTTCGGTAGCCAAGACAAGGTCTGAATCATACAAAGTCCATCTGACACGGGGATAGTCGTCCACAACGATGATTTGTTCTCTCCTACATTGGGCTCATCATCTGAAGGTAGTGTAGAGACTTCACTTCCCCCCAGTCTCTTCATCATGTCTGCTGGTAGTGTAATTCTTGAGTCTCTCGAAATTTTGATGGTAGAATCACTCGGGTCTTAATCTTTGGAATCTTCTCGAAGGAATATCATCAAAATCGTACCATATCCAAAATGTTTTGTTTTACTTGGAGGATAGGGTCAATTGTTGCTTCATGTTCATCGGTAGAGCATGCACCAATCATATACATGAGTTAAGCATTCCTTCTTTATGCTCATTTGTGTCTGGACGCACAGTGTAGGGAAGGCGAGATCCACCTTACCACCTTATTCGTGAAAAGGAGGATTTTCATGGCAATCCGCCATGTTGATTTAAGTTTGAGTTCCAACTTTCTTGGAGACACGTACGCGGTAAATGGACGTATTTCACGATGAGCCCTCGAGAGCTTACGGTACCAAGTCTCTGGCTCCCCCCTCAAGGAGGGTCCGGTAATAAAATATATATCTTCCACTTGATGTGTATGGGCATCGATCCTCGGCAACAGGTCCTCTTGGATTCCCAATAGTTCACAAGCATTTCAAGTAACTTGGGACATTTCTTTTCATATTTGGCATTTTAAAAACGAGTAATCCACAATTCGAAGAATATTCGGTGATGCTTGGTTGCACGTGACTTCTTGATTAATAGCAACATGTTCACGCCCTCTCCATGAGATGGTCATCTGTCAAATTTCGATAATCCATTCATTAGCTACGCATTTTTTCATATTGGACTACGCATGCAACAATTGTTTATTTTGATCAACGTGTGTCCTTTGTTTTTGTCATTACCAACACGTGTCTGTAATTTAGTATTTTAGCAAGAGATTCTGGTGAAAAATTCCTAAATTTTAATTTATGGAACGAGACAAAATGAACAACAAGGATGATTGATGAGCTTACACGACAAAATTTGGTAGTTTCGACGGTCTCCATACGATTTGACAAAAAAGCTTTTCTCCGGAAGCACTTTTTTCCAAATACGATATAATAATAGACAAATATGAGGTAATTTGTCTATTTATGCCCAAAAAGTTGAAAAATTTTCATAAAAATTTGTTATGCTTATTTTCAATACGTACGTTGCACTGTGGGATGCTTGGAAATTTTGATTTGGTATTTTTCGGTGTATTTTGACGATTTTTGAGATTTTTTTCAGTTTTGATCTGTATTTCTTGTTTAGTCATATTTGGTATATGATCTTCAACGGCATATGGGTTAGGAATCCACTTTAGTGTTTTGCTACTAGCCTCATTAGGTCACTTGCCATAAGGTCGATCCCATCGGTCATGGTATGCACACCATTTCACTCGCGGAATTTTTTAATCATGACTGGTGGTAGAAACCTTCCTTTACATGAAGCACCTAGTTAGTTTCCTACATTGTCACTTGTTGCCCATGCTGGCGTTTGTATGAGCTTGATTCCTCTTTAGTCCCGCCATGACTTATCTGTTTAAGCTTCATTCTTCTTCTTCCTGTATCATTTTAAGCTGTTACCCTAGAGGCTCCCAGTGTACGTTAGTTGTATTACTACATTGCATATTGGCTACTTGTTTGTCTTTGGCCTTTCGTAGGCACTCATTTGGACTCAATGTTTAAGCCAAATTTTGAACTTGACTATATGTGCAAATTTAACCATTGCATGCACTTAGCTATCGCGACTTGGCACCTTTATATCCATGGATGGAACATTCCTGGGTATCGCTTACCGATTTTAGCCACCTTGGGTGAGCATGAGATCGTTCCAATCCCGAACTAGTGCATCTGTTTTCTTGATACTTATTCTTTATCACGACATACTTATCGCATTTATATTTTTATTATTTTTCGAACGTATATGAAAAAAAGACAAAAAAATCAAATATAACAAAAAAGCGAAAGGCAGGATGTAACTTCGCGTTTTGATGAGTACGGTGTCGAGTTTGTCGCCCTTGAACAAAGCACATATACTTATATATATTTCCTACATTTGGGATCGTTTTAGTTTTGACCTAGGTTCGACCTTTACCTTGTTTCACTTGTCATTTCTCCCCAGGTTTGATTTACTCTCTTAATCATATGGAGAGTTTATTACTTGCCTCTGCATGTGAGACTTATCTTGATCAGCCACTTTACTTCCATGGTCATCATGAGTCGTGCTTTTGTTCAAGGAAGTCTAACGAGTTAAACGTTCTGCGTGTCTCTTAACTCATTATTGATCGACCTTCTGGTCTTCAGTATCTTGTTCTATCTGTCAGATGTTTTGGTCCTTTGCTCGTCTTTGGTTTGGGAAAGGATCTCCATTGACTTTAACTTCTTTGTGGGTTTTGTCTCTTATAGAAGCTACGACACATTGCCTCAGTGAAACTGAAGGCTGTACACGACCTATTTCCATCATTGATAGGTGACCTTGTGCTCGGCATTTGATCATCATTATGGGTCTTTGGTAGGTAGTTTCTGTGTTACGACGTCGACATACATTTATCACACTTGGGATTAAATACTAGGTACCTTGATTTCCATTTGACCTATCGGGTAGTTCTGCTTACTCTTGTGTCGGCTTTCATTATTGATTGGTTCGAAGTTTCTTTACGTGCGCCTTCACTTCATCTTGTGCATATTCGAAATGTACTTCCCGATTTGTTCCCATGTCTACTTCGTCGAATTCCTTCGTCTTGGCATAACGGGTTACCTCGCCTTTGGAATGATGGTGGGATGCCTTAATGCCTTCCTTCCAATGAGATATTTTCATGCGACTAAAACTCATTAATCGGGAATAAGGTCTGAAAGTGTTTTTGTCGATGCCTTAGGGTTTGCATTCATCGGTGGCGGACTCTTCGCTATCGATAGTGGGGATTTATCCCCATTTTGCTACGGTTGGTATATTCTCTCCAAGTGTTCGACTTCAACTCATTCATTCGCACTTGTTGAGTTGTCTTTGAGGCACCTTGACACTCATTTTAATTATTGGTGGGGTTAATCGTAACGTTGGTTAACGGTATCATCGTTGACGGTAATCTGTGATTTCTCCCTTAGTCGACTTCGCTCATTTATTCCCGACAGCCTTGGTGTGCCATGGTGATCGGTGAAAGACCTCGAGTTGCATCCAACATCTTCCCGGTTCACTTTTGACGGTCATTCGGTTTACTTGCCGGTGATGTCGTCCACCTTATATATTCTGCCGATTACGTACGGCGACACATCTTATATGTTGGCTCTCGAAGTTGCATGATTGTACCATGAGATCTACCCTTTATGATTTGGTACTTGGAATTCGATTACTTATATGATCGGACATCCGATTGAAATCCTTGATAGATTTACATATGTGATACTTGGACATTGATTAAAACTTATGTTCGGGCCGCCTCCAAATGATTCATTGTGCTAGGTTCGTACATACTTGTGTACATGTTGGATCTATTCGGTACTTTTCAGTATGATGTATTTTTGGCCCGAGCATATGAACGCGCACCTACGACGTAGGTTGACTCATTTTCTTTCATTTGTTTTTAGCGAGTTTGAAAATACGGGTAGAGTCCTCTCTTGTCCTTGCGAAGTTCTTTCTATGTGCATAATACATTTCGACCATCATGTACCCCTTATGACCTCATATTTTAGGGGCATGCTGCTATATGTATCATTTCTCACCTTCGTATGATTCATGATTGCTTTTATGTTTTAGGCACACGTTCCCTGCGACGAGCAAGTCCCATAAAAAACGGTGTAAAAATCCCCCTCTTAACGGTTGCTACCCGGACTTTTCGCATGTATACGAGTCCACATGTGCTTTTCCGCGTATGCCATTTAAAAATCATTAAAAAATATATTAAATTCCTGACACCGAAATTTGGGTTGATGGTTATACCAGTGGTTCAACCACCCCATCACGTGCTTGTTGTTTCAACGGTAGAAACTACTTTGAGGGTATAAAGAAGCACTCATGTGTGTGGCCTAAGGAGAGAATTTTATAGACATTATACCTCGTGGAATCCGATTGAGTACGAATCCTGGTACCTCCACCACTTTCGGTTATGTCGGGGGGAAACTCTTGTTTTCACGGAGATATTCATCCATTTTGCCATTATGCCATCTCGGTGCACGAGTCTTGGAAGAATCTTAGCGAGCAGGGCGAGAGCGAATGGGACGACGGTTTGCTCGAAGATCGTGGAAGGATTGGGTGATCTCTCCACTCTTTATGCAATGCATATTTGTTCACAATAATGAAGAACCATCTTGTTCACAGACCTCGTGTGTTAATGTTTATCTATATGTGTGAAAAGATTATCATTTAAGCATTTATTATGGTTTATATAATGTTTCACATGGATTGCACTAACGTTTAGGAGAAGTATATGTTGTACAACTAGGTTTCTGTGCACGTTCTTTCTTGTTTTCAGGTTGAAGGAGGAAGAAAGGCTGCTGGGGGTTTGAACCCCGCGGGGATCTACATCGAATGCAGGACTACGGGTGAGTTCTGCTATCGTTGTTACCTAGTTTTTTGCATTCAAGTATGGTTGTGTGTGAGTCCTTCTAAATAGCATGCCCTGATCTGTGGAGGTTTCGACCCAACAAACCTCTTGGGTGATTTTCCCCGAAACAGTCACAGCCCTCACTGATAGTAGCATTGTCGGCCTGGTCCCCACTACAATGATCAGGTTGCACGTGAGGATCATCTACATCTGGCTCTAAAATTGGGTTATTTGCCTCGTCGGTAGTGCTGCTCCCCTGATTTAAACAAAGTTGTTAGACATTAAATTTATGGACGAAAAAAAAAATATTGAAAGGTTAATGTTTTACCTTATCAGGCATTCTAGATCTTGGGACCTGCCCCAAGCTTCTGCGACGTTCAACTACAACTTGATAGCCGAAACAGAAAGCGATATTTTTATCTTCCTCTGTAGTTTCTGTTCCGAATTCATCACCCTACATTACATATGATTGTGTATTTTTAATCATATTTGATAGGATTACAAAAACGTTGGAAGGAGATACAATTAATTATAAGATGTTTAGCTACTTAATTACAATTCTTGCAGCTAATTTCAAGTAGCCACCCTGGCCTAGCTTGTGATGGCCCTTTTTCTCAATCCTAGCTTTGGTTGCCTTTGAGGTGTCAGGCAACCTAGCATCAAAACATTGAAGTCAGATATGACGTAGCACACTTTTATTTTAGACATAAATAAAATTAAAGCTATTGAATTAAAGTTGTAATTTACCTTGCGGGTCCAGTTGGCATTTTTCCTTCTTTCTTTGCCCTTTTCTCTTTTCCGTCATGGATGAGTGCTCTCCACTCACTCTCTGAAACTGCGAGAGGACGCTTATATCTAGGGTTAAATTTCAATTGCGTCCTATAGGTGTCCCTGGTATATTTCAAATATTTGCCGGCTACCCGAGCCACCGCTGTTCTGTCAAATGTGCCGACCCCAAAAAGGGCTTCTAGATAATCTAGAAGTTCTTTTTTTAGGTTGGAATTCTGGGAATTCCACCCTGTGCGTATGGTTGGGCCAAAAATTACCAACGCATGGCTCTCCAGATACCTGTAGAACTCATTGTTTCCTACACAGAAAAAAAAAATATATATTATCATTAATTTAAAAATAAAAATCATGATAAATATGTTTTAGATAAAGTACATGAAATAGTTAAAATATTAAAATTTACCCGGGAGTTGTACATGCTTTATAGGGACACCCTCATCGTTCACCAACAACGTGCCATTAATGGTCCCTGTGGAGCTGACACGTGTAGCTCCAGGAAACACAATAATGTAGTTGGCCATATCAGCCTCATCATTGCTAACACGTTCAGCGGTTGGCTGGGTGTCTGCTTGGGCAGGGTGTGTTTCTTGGCTGGCACCTAAAGGAGTAGAAGGTGTACGAGAGGGTTTTTGGGCAATCTCTTGCCCTTGTGTCCCACTACCACCAACACTGGGTTCATCAAGTGTCAGATAATGCTACATACAAAAGAACGCTTTGTTAGTTTAGTCAATGTAAAAATTAAAAATCAAACTATCACAATTCATATCATGCAAAACAAAAAAAATATCCTTTTGATTTTTTATTGTTACATGATATGTTTCTAGCTGGCTCATAAGTTGTTTTATCTTCTCTTCTGTTTCAGGTGTTTGAGGCGCGTCTATCAAAGTATTAAATTCCGACCTTGCATCTCGTGCCTTTTTTTCGCAACAAGAACACTGGAGATAGGGATGAAGAAAGCTCTTCCTCAAAGAGGGAATCATCAGGCGTACCATGGCTAGGTGTCTGCATATTTGAACAAAATTAATATTATTTCAATTATGTAAATAACTAAAATACCTAAAGATAGAGCAATGCTGGCACTTTTCATGTTCTTCCGCTGGCCTCTTTCCGCGATCATCCTGTCTCGGGGTTGTTCCTGCACTGCTCTGATCAGTCTGCCACATTGCAATAAAATTATAAATGTAAAAACTTGAAAACAATATCTAACTTGAAAACACAAAATGAAACTGAAATAATTTCTAATAAGACACCGGAAGACAGAGTTAGAGTTTCAAATATGCCTTGCATTGAATTCAGTCCTGGAAACATGTCATTGCACATTAAGGCACCCAAACAAGAGATGAGTTGACAATGAAGACCTTATTGAATATATTGTTGGAGCAACTTCTAGTAAACTTGTTGTGAAGACCTTGAGGACATTTTTGGAGCAACATTGTTGAAGTTTATGGTATAGCATTGTTGGAGACGATCTTGAAGGGCCTTGAAGTGAAGCTTTTGGAGCAACTATTGAAAAATCCTTAGAGCATTTAAGTAAGGCACTTTCTATCTTCCATCACCTTTTTCCTTTCAGTATCCTTTAAACGATTTTGTTGATATTTAATGTTTGAAATCACGTTATAATTCCTTGATTATATGTGTTTGGGGACTTTCCCTTTGAAATTACCCAAAAATACCCTGGCAATTTTATCTTCAGGATGCATGTTTGACCCTATTGTTCAATATTTTGATTGATAGTAGTAAACATAGAGAGTTAGGGGGTTCTTGACTTGGTTTGGTTGGGCCATTAGATCCCTAACATCTACTAGGGAGAACCCCCTTGAGTTGGAGGAGAGCTAGCCCGAAGTGAAAAGAGGTTGGTGAGGTGACAATGGGGCTATTGAATTACACATGGTATCACACTTTAGCTTTAGGACTTTATCTTGAGAAGTGCGAGATTTTGCTATATCAATTCTCAAATTTTTTACAACACTATTGTTAAGAACTAATAAGAAGTGATGTTGAGGGGGTTTTGGGTATAAGAAACAATACCATTTAAAAACTAGGGTTCTCAGTCCTTGGCATTCCTTCACCTGGGCCTAGGGGCACACTAGAATAATTTCACACTAAACCATGCAAACTTAAAAGTAACTTAACATATCCATAAAGTAATAATAATCATAATTCCTAATTTCCTATTGTACGATATGATGCAAATTATTCAAACATGAAGCAATGAAGACATGCAATGTCCAAATTTCAAGATTGATGAACCAATACAAGAAGTTAGAAACTACAACTTTGATTCAATACTTTGTGTCCTAACTCCAGGAAGGAATCTAGTTTGTAGTATAGAACATGCATCATGTATTATCAATTCTTAATTGACAACAACTAAAGGACATCTACCTCATCAATTCCTTCCCATTTTGTGTTTTTATGTTATATTCCTTATAAAAGTGTCAAATTTCTCTCAAAGTAAGCAACCACTGAATAAAATAAAAATAGTTGAGATATGATTGAGAAATGGTCATTTATTTCTTGAAAGGATCTTCACAATTTCTTTGGTTGTTTTTCATCTCAAGAAACAAGAAATGACCCAAGAAACTATCGTGATGTAATATAAGAAACAACACGATGCAATGGCCATTTTCAAAGCCAAATGATGTCCATTGAGGACATGGCCTTTATTTGGTTCCTGTTTCATAGGAGTTTCGGGTAGAAATGGAACTTTGTTGTACCATTTCCAGTAGTAAAAAAGGAAAACCTTCTTTTTCCATGGGAAATAATTTACCTTTCCTTTTTCAAGATAATCTAAATCACAAAAAATATGAACTATACTGCACACATTCTTGGATAATGTGAAAGTGAAAAAGGAATACCCTACACAAGTGATGCACACATGTACATTTGAACACTAATATATTTTTGTAGTTGAAATGCAATGCTTGTTTTCATTTAAATGTAGGGTTTTTAAAGTAGGGAGAAATAATGGCTGCCAAATTAATAAGCGTTTCTTTGGGAAAAATTTAAATCTTGTATTGGGTGATGAAGATAATAGAGGGTATTGAATCTTGATTCTTGAAATCTAGAGAGAACCCTACAGCCTAACACAATCCAATGGAATTGACCCAAAAAACCCAAATAGAGTCAACCCTACTATAGGAGGAAGGGCCTGCAGTAAGAACTTACCATTTTGCAAGAGCTGAGGGCGAATGCTGTTCTGCAAGAGCTGAGGGCGAATTTTGTTCTGCAAGAGCTGAGGGCAAATGCAGGGCGAATGTTGTTCTACAAGAGCTCAGGGTGAATGCTGGGTGAATGCTGTTATGCAAGAGCTCAAGGCGAATGCTGAGGGCAAATGTTGTTCTGCAAGAGCTCAGGGAGAATGTTGTTCTGCAAGCGCTGAGGGCGAATGTTGTTCTGCAAGAGCAGAGGGCAAATGCGCACGTGATATCAGACATTAATGTAGCACACATGTACATTTGAACACTAATATATTTTTGTAGTTGAAATGCAATGCTTGTTTTCATTTAAATGTAGGGTTTTTAAAGCAGGGAGAAATAATGGCTGCCAAATTAATAAGCGTTTCTTTGGGAAAAAATTAAATCTTGTATTGGGTGATGAAGATAATAGAGGGTATTTAATCTTGATTCTTGACATCTAGAGAGAACCCTACAGCCTAACACAATCCAATGGAATTGACCAAAAAAACCCAAATAGAGTCAACCCTACTATAGGAGGAAGGGTCTGCAGTAAGAACTTACCATTTTGCAAGAGCTAAGGGCGAATGCTGTTCTGCAAGAGCTGAGGGCGAACGCTGAAGGCGAATACTGAGGGAAAATGCTGTTCTGCAAAAGCTGAGGGCGAATGCTGAGGGCGAATGCTGTTTAGCAAGAGAGGAGGGCGAATGCGCGCGTGATATCAGACGGTAATGTAGCTATTGCGATGGATACGAAACAATAAAATAATTTTTATGTAGCGCGCATATAAGTTTCGTATTTTTATGTTGCGCGCACATAAGTGTCATTATACCAACGGTAGAAAAAGCGTCGCTATTGCGACAGGTGCCTCCAAATGTCGCAATTGTGACACTTAGACATTGTGTCGCACTTGCGACGTTTGGAGGCAAACGTCGCAATAGCGACGCTTTGGGCCATAGTGTCGCAATTGCGACGTCTTCCTCCAAACATCGCAATTGTGACACTTTTCTAAGTTTCGGTATTGCGACACTTTTCTATAAACGTCGGTATAGCAACGGTTTTGGGCGGGATGGAAAAAATTTGGGGAAATTTCCGACATTTGGTCAAAAGCGTCAGAACCAAGTGTCGGAATTTCTACCAAATGTAGTAGTGCTAGGATCCTCCATAATTAATTTCGAGCTTATAGGCTCGTACCTTAATGGTAAACCTCCTTTATTTGTCTTTTTTGGTGTAGCCATTTCCTTTGTTTTTCAGTGGCGATCTTCTTTAGGTATTCACACATGTTCAATGAAAGATACTTACACATGTTCTGTGAAGAAGTGATGACAGAAAGCTATTTCTGGTATGACAGTAGATTTCTAGAGAAATAACAATGACAATGAGATGTTTGAGTAGCAGCTTACAATAATGAAAAATAAAGTGTGAGGAATGAGGGGTAAATTAGGAAAAAATGAGATGAGATTCATTAAGAAAATGGTAATTGATGCCAAAACGTGCCTAAAACTTTCAATGATGACCCTATTCTGATAGCATGACCTTGAAACACTCAAGGTTTGACAACTCATAATTATGCAAAAACCTTTGCAGGAAAACACGCTTTCATAGTGAATTTAGTTTAACAAGTGTCAACTTTTCTACGGAATTACTAGGTGTTTCCGTCGTGAAATCTATTAGTTTTGTACTAAAAATGCTACGGACTCTGGAAATTTCTGATAGGTGGCCTGATTTGACACATTTGGTTGATTAAATTATGTAATTCAGATTTTCCCCTTTGACATGACTTGAATACATCTCCTAAAAACCTAAAGCAATACTAAAAACTTATACCATATCATAAAATTTATCATTTCATGATATTATGCTTCTAACCAATCTACTTACAAACTTGACAGACTTCAAGTTATTTTTTGAAAATTTAGGGTGTGATAAAATTTGTTATAAGATATATATCAATTTTTTTATGAATAATGGATTTAAAAAATCACAACAATTGCACTGTCACAGGTCGATGTTTCTAAAAAAGAGAAAATGGATACTGGTACATCATATGTTAATAATGTACACCACTCTGAATACAATTTTTTCAACAATGATATTTATAATAATAAAAAAAGGAATTAATACGTCTGTAAAATAAATATGCAGTGGTGTGTTATATTAAGTAAAAGAACCAAAATGGAAATATTGTTTTTCATGGCTCGATGCTTGTCCTGAAAAGTACAGCACTAGAGAGTTACGGTGCTTGTCCTGAAAAGTACAGCACCAGAGAGTTATACTTTTCAAGCACTAGTATTGTTTTCATTTCATGCCCTGGTGCATGGTATCATAGATTGTACATCCTGATGTATTATAATTCTTAAGGAATTAGTGCTTTCATAGAACCAACGTCCCGGTGCTCCAAAATATTTTTTCCATCCCCGGTGCAATATTCAAATTAACAGCATTGATTCTTTTATATTAGTAGCGAACTTGTGCTTTTGTACAACCCATGAGCACCAATGTTGTAAATTTAAATAAAAGCATCGGGTATGCAAGTATTTTTTCCCTGCCCCGGTGTCGTTCCTTAAAAGTACAGCCTGGTGCTTTTTTCGAAGACATAAGAATTGTCTTGTATAATTTTCAAGCACCGGTATTGTTTGCATTCAATGCCTTCGTGCACGGTATCGTAGATTGTCCGAGCTGGTTCATTTTTATTATTAAAAAACCAATGATTTTATAAATATAATGCATTGGTGCTCCAAACGCTTGTTTCCATTCCCAGTGATTTTATTTAAATTTATAGCACCAATGCTTTTATAGTGGTAGTGCGCCAGAGTTATTTTTCCATTAAGCGCACCCCTAAAAAAACATTCACTAAAACCTTCAGCCACCCAGATTTTTTTAGTTGTGATGAAGTTTAGTTATCAGCTCCACTAAAACATCTGCTACCACAAACATATGTTGTAGCAGAGGTCTTTTTATAATTTTTGAAAATCTTATAACACTAAAAACCTCTGTTATAACCTCCGCTAGAAGGTATTTTCCTTATAGTTTATTTTGACACCACAGCCAAGGAAATGTGCACCTCGGATTGACCGATGGACCGATTTGATGTTAAGAACGAGACACCTACTCAAGCATATGATGATTAATACTTAAATTTGTTTTATGAGCATTCCATATCGGTCAATGGATATGGATATGGAGGAGCATATTCTTGTCGAGAACCTGACTTGATTTCTCTCCCTGTGGGCAAGCAATGGGGAGACCTAGGTAAGTAAAGTGTTCTTGAAATTTTATGCTTTATGATTTTTTGGTGGTATTATTCACTAATAATTAATATTTTTGATGTCACATATGACACACCATAAATACCAAAAGGAAATTCTCTATATGATCATCGATGAGCAACCAGAGAGGTGGAGGCTTTAGCAACTTGGGAGGAGTCATACAAGGAGGAGGATATTGACCACAACAAGTTGAGGTAGGTGCAACGGAACCTAGAGGATATTATGATGGGTGCACCTTTCACCTGACTTAATTATGTACCAAAATGCATGCAACACACACTATAGGTGTGTCCAACGGGATGGATCAACTTCTCCTCGTGGTGGCCAGGATGGTTGTGTGTTACTCGGAATGGAGAGACTCTAATGGTTATTAGATGTAGGACACCTCTATATGACTATGTATTCTCCCTTTGGGGAATATTTTTGGATATTAGTGTATGTGTTATGAGCTTATGACCCTGGACTTGTGAGCCCAATATTGGCACCATACCATTTTAAGTGTTTTGTATGATGTGTGCAAACTAAATTATACATATATACATATGTTATTCAGTGTTGTACTTATGGATTTGTTAATGTGATGGATCCCATGTGTTTTATGTACATGCATGTTCATTTATATTGATGTTATATATGTGACATACGTCATTCCGGTACATAGTTAGCCAACTAATCATCCAATGCATTATAACTCCTAGGGACATGTTGATAAATGATATAATCAAATGAACGTTCAAGCAGATGTACCCTGAGGTAACGATGAAATACCATATCATGCCAAACATGATAGATGTGATTTATCTGCGATAACATGAGTTGAGAGTCTAGATTGACCACCAACTAATGGATTCCTAGAGCTATTGCCTCGTTTAAGAGTTCAATGACAACATTATATTCTTCTACGTTGTTATTGGAAGGGCCTAAAACGATGCCCACTAAAGTAGTGGTTGAAAAGAGTGCCCGAATATAGAAGCAATGTTCTAGGAACTATGGCTTGCACCATCGAAATATCTGATGTATATCGAAGGGGATATGTACATATACAAACCAAGTACAAAACATGATAAGCAGTGGACCAAAACATGACACACATGTAGAAAAAAGTAAAATCATATTAATTGCATATGTACAGGGCACCTATACACCCAGAGGTCTAGGCATAGTACTTTTTCAAATATATCCCATTACGAGGCTCCACGAGAGTGCTCCCATCACAATATATTAGGACATATTTCCCCTTTTTTAACACATGTTTAACAATGTATGGACCGAGCCAAAGGGGTTCTAACTTTCCCACACCAAGTTGATTGTGTTTATGATCAGGCCAAGTCACCAAAAAAAAAAGAAGAAGAAAAAAAAAACACGATGTTTATGATCATATTGTATTTTGACACCTTTTTGGTGTGCCTTGTTAGCTAGAATAGCATCACAATGTTGTTCATTGAGACGAGCCAAAAAAATGAGGTGTTCTTCCTCGAAAAAATTGTTAGGGAGAATTTCGATCAAAATATTCAATGAGGGAATCTCCCATTCAATGCCTAGCATCACTTCCATGCCCTAAGCTAGTTGGAAAGGAGTGAATCCCATGGAGTTATTGGCTAAGGCTTGGTAAGCCCAAAGGGATAAAAAGAGAATTAGGTTTCAATTTTTTATGTGGTTCTCAACCATATGCTGGATCATAATATTCAAGGCTCGATTGATGGCCTCGACTTGATTATTAGCTTAAGGATAATAGGGAGTGGAGTGCTCTTAGTGGAACCCCAACTTGGTTGCCAGTTAAGTCATCATATGGTTGCAAAAGTGAGAATAATGATCAATCACAATCTCTTTGGGAACACCATAACTAGAGATGATATGGTTAAAGAAAAATAGAGTCACAGTGGTGTCATCATCTAAATAGGTGGCATAGCTTTAGTTCATTTGTTGAAGTAATCTATAGCCACAATCACATTGTGACCATTAGACGAGGTAGGTTTACACTACATAAAATCGATACACCATTTAGAAAAGTGACCAATGGAAACCACTAGATGGAGGGGGGCAGGAAGGGTACACATTTTATAGATACAAATCTAACAAGGATGAAATATTTGGACTGCAGTCATACAACTATTCCTTGAATATTGACAAAAAAAAGTACCCGGCGCACAAACTTTTATGGGCAGTGGCTAACCTAGAGAGATTATCACCACATGCCTTTTCATGATAGTCATTCAAAATGTGTTTCTCCTCTTCATGAGTTATACACTGACGCAATACCAAATCAACTCCACAGTGATTGAGGGTGTCATCAATGATGAGGTATTGTTTGGAGTTGTGGTGCATGCATTATTGATCATCACGGGACAACTCAGGACAAAAAAATTGAGCCTAGATGTAGAGTAGGATATCCCCATTCCAAGGATCATATGTTATAATGAGGAACAAAGACTCATCAAGAAATGAATTAGTAAACATTGTACCATTAGAAGCAGAGGGTAGGTCAAATAACATCTCTATGAAGACTCATATTTCTTTGATTTTGCGGCTACAAACTCCAGATTGAATATGTGCAAGATAATTATCCTTCCAAAGTACTTTACCCCAAACACTTTTCAACTAGGAAAATGATGCACGGGTTTGGATTCAAGAACTATGACGATCATATGCAAAAGTATAGGTTTTACCCTGTATAGAAATTATCTGCAAACAAATCTTAAAAACAGAAAATAAACAATAGCGATAGAATAAAACATAAAACATATATACACGAACATTTTCCCCTAGATCCCAAATCGGGACTACAAGCTTGATTTTTCATTATATTCCTTTTAGTGTTACAACACATATATATACATGTCGAAGCATTCATAAACCCCAATCCATTAACCCTGGATTAAAACATAACCATAGTTCCCTTGACCAGATCTACAAAATACTAGGAGCCGAAAACCATCATGCCCAAAAACCATGTGCAAACCCATGCAAAAAACCATGGGCAGGTCCACCCACCGAAAAATAGGGTCCAAATTTTTTTTCCTACGCGTGCGACTAATTTTGGAAAGAATATAATACATACCCAACATTCTCCCACTTGTTGTTTTCTTTCCGCAGGGGGCCACATGAGAGCTTAGTCATTAGTCCAGCCCTGCAACATCCATTGTTTCTCTACACCGAGAGAACTTCTAAGTTCTCACACACTTCATCAATGCATCTGCTACATTCTTTAAAGCGTCCACCTTTACCAGCAACACCCTTTTATCCTCAACCATATCTCTCACAAAGTGATATTAAACATCAATGTGCTTTATCTTTGAATGGTAAGTAGGGTTCTTAGCCAATAAAATTTCACTTTAGCTATCACAGTATATCCTTATAGCTTGTTGCACCAACCCCATACTTGAACACAATCTTTACAACAAAAATAATTCCTTTCTTGCATGAGTGGCTACCATGTATTCTGCCTCTGTAGTTGAAAGAGCCACTACAGACTTTCTTTTACTCATCCAATTCACCACACCTCCAAATAGGCTAAACACATACCCACTTGTAGATCTTCTTTGGTCTAGATCTCCAGCCCATTCTGAATCAACAAAACCATGGATTTCCAAAACTCTATCCAATCCTGGTCTTCCCTGGTAGCACAAACCATAATCACTATTGCCACACAAATATCTGAAAAACTGCTTCACTGTTGTCCAATGTTCCTTCCCTGGTTTTTACATAAACCTACTCAATACTCCCACAACATGTGCAATGTCTGGTCTAGTATAGACCATTGCATACATCAGGCTACCCACTACACTTGAATATGGAACATTAGACATATCCTCCTCTTCTTATTGTGTCTTGGGACATTGTTCAGTAGACAGATTTACACCTACACGAATAGCAACCTTCACCGGTTTACTATCCTTCATATTGAACCTCTGCAATATAGTCTTGAAATAATTCCTCAGGTTTAACTAGGGCATCCTCTTTGCCTGATCTCTCTTAATTTCCATGACCAAAATATAGTTTTTAGCACCAAGATCCTTCATGTCGAATTTGGAGAACAATCGGGTCTTCAAATCTTGGATAATTTCTTTGTCATTTCCAATCAGCAACATATCATCAACATACAAGACAAAATAAATAACATAGTCACCAATTAATTTAAAATAAACAGAGTGATCCTCTTTTATTCTGGTAAAGCCAAGTCCCCGTATATAGGTATCAAATTTTTGATACCACATCCTTGGTGATTGTTTTAACCCATACAGAGACATTTTTAACCTGCATACAAGTTCTTTCTTACCCTTGACCATGAAGCCTTCGGGTTGCTTCATGTAGATCTCTTCTTCCAAATCCCCATGAAGAAATGTTGTCTTCACATCCATCTATTCTACCTCAAAATCAAATGCAACAACAACAGATAAAAGTAATCTAATAGAAGTAACCTTGGCAACAGGAGAAAAAATATCACCAAAATTAATTCCTGACACCTGGGAATAACCTTTTGCTACCAACTAAGCTTTGTATTTCTCCACCTTGCCTTCTACATTCATCTTCTTCTTAAACACCCATTTTCTCTCGATGGGCTTCTTTCCAGCTAGCAACTCCACCAAATCCCATGCCTCATTTTTGTGCAAGGATGCCATTTCATCAACCATGGCCTCCTTCTAGATTTTTCCATCCTCTGAATCCACTGCCTCCCTGACAATTCTGGGATCATCATCAGTGATAGTTAAAGAAAAATTTGAACAAAAAGTAGATGGAATATACCTTTCTTGCTGTCTTCTTTCCCGAATTGATCTTTTCATATTTGGAGTTTGTGGCTCTTCCTCTTTTGAATATTGTTCTGTTCTAGAGTCTTATTCATTCTCATTTAGCTCAAACTATATCTTCTCAGGTTCCTTTGGTAGGACTTCTTGTTTAACAACATATTTCACCTCTCTAAACACAAAATCTCGGTTGTACACAACCTTCCTTGTTTTTGGGTTCCAAAGCTTGTAAAATTTTAAACCATCCTTATACCCAATAAAGATGCACCTTTCAGATTTATTATCCAACTTGGTCCTTTTCTCCTTTGGAACATATACATATGCATCACATCCAAATATCCTCAGATGTGAAAGAGAGGGTTTCTTACCAATCCATACCTCATGTGGTGTCTTATCCTACAACGCTAATGAAGGTGATCTGTTAACCAGGTAACTTGTAGTCTCCATTGCCTCTGCCCAGGATTCTTGTCCTAACCCAGTACCACTAAGCATGCTTCTTTCCTTTTCCATCAGTGTTCTGTTCATTCTTTCTGCAACTCTGTTTTTCCGAGGTTTCTATGGAGTAGTATTTTTCCGTGCTATACCACACTTCTTACAGAACTCTCCACCATTATCTGTCCTCAACACCTTTATCTTATTCTTTGTCTAGTTTTCAACCAGAGCCTTAAATTCTTTAAATTTGTCAAAGACTTCAGATTTCTTCCTCAATAAATATATCCATGTATTCCTTGAGAAGTCATATATGAATGAAACATAGTATACATACTTACCCAGTGATGGAACCGACATAGGTCCAAACACATCATTGTGTACAAGCTCTAATATCTTGTTCTCCCTCTTAGCACCAGAAGGAAAACTCACCGGATTCTGCTTCTCATATACAAAATGTTCATATAAATCGAAATCCAGAGAGAAATTGAACATACCTTCTACCATGCCATTACCATGCAGTATCCAAAGGCCCTTCTCTCCAATATGTCCAAGCCTTTGATTCCATATCATGGTATTTTCTCCAGAGACTGCTAGGCTTTCCGCTCCACTTTCAGGAACCACAAAATTGTTGTACCCATCAATAACAGTGCTACACTGAAGCTTTTATAGAATTCCAATCCAAACTCCCCACATTAATACCAATGCTCCTCGAACCATCTTGTCGATATCTTTCTCAAACACTATTCTTACACCTGCATCATCCATCTTGCTTAAAGAAATCAGATTTCTGGCTAATGCGGGAATATGCAGAACACCGAGAAGTGTTCTAATCCTTCCACCTTGTAGCTTCAACTTAACTTTTTCACGTCTGACGATTCTAGCCTTCCTATCATCCCCTAAGAAGACATTGTTGAGCCCTAAAAGTGTCTTTTCTTTTCACCAAAATCCACTTCATTCTAACAATACTTTATCATTTATAGGCCTAAAAGATCAATAAGAATGATTAAAATCACTTTAAGAATACATGCAATGACTAACTTGTTGTACTTTTGTGATTTTGTTATCTTAATGAATTCTGAGCAGTTTTAGCTACAAAATGCAGTCATTCTATAGCTAGTCATATGTTTCGTAGCCATCTTGGTGTTTAAATAGGTTACAGATGTCATCTGAGGGAAAGACATATATGGTTAGACTCCAAAAATATCCTGCATCATTCCTTGTCATCTACGAAGGCTGAGTAAAAAACTGGAAGTGATTATGCACGTGGTTAAAGCTAAAATCCAAGAAGCAGTTTCTATAAGGATAAGGACTCTTGATTTTCCTTCAGTAAATCACGAGTCCTCAACAGGAGTTTTAGTTTGATTTTTACTGTAGAAAACACCTATGCCTATTTTTACTCAATATCAGTTATGTAATTGCCTATAAAAATAACTCGGTGAACCGAGAAAGACAGTTGATATTTTTAGTTTTCAAATATTGTGACACTCTGTTTCTGAGCGTTTTTAATTAAAGGAGCATAACTTTGATGTTGTTCTGAAGGCAACTTTAAGGAGTTAAATATTCGTATGCCAATCTGATAGTAGAGGGCCCCTGCTATCTGAAGAGGCTTTTACATACTTTCTAGATAAGTAACCTTTAATTCTGTTTTGTTATATTTCTTACTTAGGCAGTTTTCTGAGTTCATATTTTTCCATTATGTTTTATGTCGTTTACTTACGTCGAATATCCTCATAATATTACAGTCAATATTGTTCTCATAAGATGTTCCAATATATATCTAATACATGAATGAGATCTAGCTGTAGTACTTTGAGTTAATTGCATTTCAGTTCTGTTAGTTAGATTTAGAAGATCCTCATTATTTTATAAGCTATTCTTGTTCTCAAGCTCTTCTAACATATCACTATTATATGAACGAGAATTAGTCATATTATTTTGAGTTATTGGAAATTTCTGTTCTACAATTAGGTAATATATTCTCATGTTATTACAAACAATCTTTTTCTCAAGTTGTTCCAAGAAATCTCTAATTCCTGAATAAGACTTAATAGTAATACTGTGAATTGTAGAATGAGATCTAGTTCTAGTGTCATAAGTTATTTTAGCAGAGGGATCCTTACTATGTTATAGATGATCTTTTTCTCAAGTTGTTCCAAAAAATCTCTAACAATGAATAAGATTTCTCTGTAATGTTTTAAGTTATTGTTTTCTAGGAGATCCGCATCACATCAGAACTAATCATTTTCTCAGTTTGTTCCAATATATCTCTAATGAAACAAATTGGACTAAGTTTAATGTTATGAGTTACTTTCTTAGCAGCCTTACAATCTGTGGATTAGCATTCTTTGTTTTTTTTATCATTCCTAGTTTAGAGTAGATCTTGCAACTAAATTTTGTTTTAGTGCATTCAGTAACATTTCCTTTTCTTCCTCTTTGCTATTAATTTAGTTTTTCCCCCTTAGCATAAAATAACATTAAACATAAAACCAAAAACATTAGAAAAACACTAAACACAATGAAGTAGGAAGAGGATACTTAGGCACATATGGTGCACTTCACTTCAACAGTTTACTAGCCCTAGTCGATAATTTATGCTATCAATTTAGGAACACTAAATTGACTAAACATTTTGGCACCATTGTCGGGGAAGTGTAAATAGGTAGCCTTATTTCCTACCTCCAGAAAACAATGATATGTGTAGAGAAAGAGACTCAAGGGGTAGATTTATAAGAAGCAGAAGCTTGATTCCAAGAACACCACTCGTTCCACCAAGACCAAGAGGCATCACACCTCCAACTCAAACCCACATTCCATACTATATTGGTCATAGACTTCCAGAAGTCCTAAGATCAGATATTCCATCAGAGAGATCTCCCACTTCATCTACTGAAGCTGTCATAGAAGAAGATCCAAGGACCCCTACTAGAGACATAACCTTTTTCACTTCCACAAGAGAACACATCCCAGCTGAAGAATTAGAGATTCCTAGTGAGGAAGAAGAAGAAAAATATTTCTACAATATACCTTTGGTAGAAGAACTAGTAGAACAACTAGCTCTTCAAACTGATCCTTATATCAGTTCAGAAGAATCTACCATTGCAGAAGAAGGGAGAGGAGGAGTCTTTAATGGAGAACATACACTATTTGGAGGAGGTAGAGGTAGAGGTAGAGGAGAAGGATGTAGAGGTGTAGAAGGAGAAGGAGGTAGAGGTGAAGAAGGAGGTAGAGGAAGAGGTAGAAGGGAAATTGGAAGCTCTTTTGGGTTCCCTATAATAGATGAAGAAACCAATGCAACTATGAAAAATATTTCACCCTCTGTCCTTCCAAAATTTTATGGACTCAAAAGTGAAGATCCTGAAACTTTCCTATTTAATGGGAAACCATGTATAACCTGTTGATTATTTCATAAGAGGCTCAAAAACTTAAACTATTCCTTTCAACATTGAAATGACATTAGATTAAAAACGGTTTATGAGATAATCACAGTCTCTATTAGGATATGGGGAGTTATGTGTTACACCATTTTTTGGTCATCTAACCTATTATCATTAGATGGACCCAAGTACACCATGTAAGACCAATTTTACCCTAAGTAAAATTGCTTTCACTATGTTAAATAACTTAATAAAACACATTTATTAGGTTATTTATGGTCTAAACAGGAAACCCCAAAAGGAAATATTAAACAAACCTATATTTGTTTGATTTTCCTCAAGGAATAATTAATTAAACAATAATTTAATTATTATTCCTGGTCATGTTTAACCCAAAACAAAGGAATTAATTAGATAAATCCTTATTTATCTTATTATTTTCTAGGAATAATTGTTTAAATCTTATTTAAATAATATTCCTTGTTAAATATGACTAAATCACCCATAAATAATTAAATAAATCATTATTTATTTGATTATCTTTCAACCACTTCCTTAAAATGATAAATAAATCCTTTATTTATTTATTATTCACAAATAAAGGGATTTGACCCAAGTCAAATACTTTTTCCCTCCAACAAATATAATAAAATATTCCATAAAAGGTGGATCTAGATTTGGTTAATGTTATTTTAATCATGCACCAAGATCTAGAATGACCGAATATTTTGTTATAAATAGGAGGGTTTCTCCTACCATTCTTCACCTTTTGTTTCCTATTAGATCACTCTGGATCTATACACTTGGTCACATTCTTCATCATTTGATGTGTGAGCTCCCTTTGAGTTCTATCTTTGTCTGGGTTTTCTACACCAACAAGAGAGAGATTCTAGATCTGAAGTGCTGAGGACTTCCAAGAACCCATCCCATTAAGGAGAATTGGATACACCTTATTATTTTCCTCCCAGGTGCCCTTAATACAAAAAATTCTTTCAAAAAACATTGTTCTTGTCTTGTTTATTGGATGTATGGAGCAAACTATTGATTTTACTGCTTAATGTCTTTCTATGCATAGATCTGGTTTTTTGCAGCACTTGTCTTGATCAACTAACTGCAGATCTGAAGATATTGGCAGCCATATTTGATGTTAGGGCTATAAGCAAAGGAGCTAAAGTGGTCTTTTTCCGTACACTTCGACAAAGGATTCATACTAATAATTGGCGACTCCACACGAGTTTTCAATTACGACCGCTGTCGTTTTTCATATTCCTGCATATCCAGCTACTTCAGACCCTAGGGTTTCTTTTCAGCTTTTTTTTTTCCTATTTTCATGTGGTTTTTCACCTATAAAACCCTAAAACATTAAAATTTCTAACTTCCGTATGCTTCCTCGGCCTCCGTCATGCAGTACGTACATCAACCGGGACCGGTACAGCAGCCTTTCCCAGTCCACCGCTCTATGCACAATTCAGCCAGTAGGGCTCCAGGCACTTTCAGCCCAAACTCCGTTGCAACCCGGACCTCCGTGTCGACTCGCCTAGTATCCACCGTACAGCCGGTGCCGAACCTACGACCTCGCCAATTCTTCTCGCCGTTTTTCCGCAATTTTTCCGGGGTTTTTCCGAAGCTTCGTCGTGCTTCACTGCCTCGCCCCGTTTCGACCGTTTTCCGATCTTTTGTTGCTCATATCACGTGAGGGAAAACAGCTCTAGGGCTACGTATCCTCCACTTTTGGTGGAAGAGCTTTATCTGGTCGGTGTCCGTTTTTTCGACAGTTTCGCCTCTCCTTCCGTATCCTTTCGATACCTCCTTTCTTAATTCCTTTTAATCTCTGCCTTCTTCTTCTTTCAAATCACCTCCGAAGATTTGTTTGGATCTACCTTTAGGGCCTCCTCCTTGCCCCTTCTTCTTTTTGCTGATTTCCTCCTTTTTTCCAGCCACCTTGCCTCTGCCTCTTGGCTGTGATCTGCACCTCTTTTCAGCAGATTTCTCCCTTAGATCCCTGTCCCTTTCGACCCTAGATCTATTGGCCTCTTTTTAGTGTGTTTTGACTAGATTTTTTCCCTCTTTTAGATTAGTTTTGAGAGACCCGCCTTCTTGGGTTGGATCGATGCACTAGTAGCTGTTAATTTTCTGTTATTTCAACATTATATACTGTTTTTTGCAGCATTATTTTCAGTTACGCAGCACACTTTTTCTCTTGCTCTCAAAACGAAAAGGGTTTAAAAATTAAAATTAACGCATGCCACACACTCACCCTAAGCGAAGAAGAGACTGGTTTACACCGCGAGGAAAAGAATTTAAAATCAATTAACATTGCACCTTTTTGCCCTTGTTTCGACATTGTAATCACTTGATTCTTCACCTCCCTGCCTTTTTGGGTCGTTCTTCTTCCCCTCGTGCCGTGTTTTTTTTGTCACCATTGCGCCCCCAAAGTGCACATCCTGGAGACTTCTTGGCCTTCACCCTCAGTTTCCGGTCGGTCGACCTACTCCTTCCCGCCGTCGTCGAGTTAGTCCTCCTTCGAGTCCGCACTCCGACTCCTCTTCTGATTCATTGGGTTCTCCTTTTACTTCTGTTTCTCCCCCTGTCACCTTCACTATGTTTGGTTCAGGGCCTAACGCTAGCGGGAATCCCGGCCCTAATGCCAGGACTACTACTAGCGGAACCGCCACAAGAACTACCTTGGTTGCACCCTTGCTCCCTTACATGGCAGGCCTCAGCCTCCCCGATCTCAATCAGCTGATCAATGACCCTATCTGCCATGATGTTTGTTGGCCTGCTATGCCAACTAAGCTCCCCTCCGACATCCCTAAGTTCGAAGGCCTTGCTGGAGAAGATCCAACCAATCACATCCGATCTTTCCACATGTGGTGTTCCTCTAATTCCATTACCGATGATTCCATCCGTCTTCGGTCGTTCCAACGCACGCTTACCGGAGAAGCTTCTAAATCGTATGTTGACCAGGCCACCTCTTCCCATACCACCTTTGCAACCATTGTCCAAGCCTTTTTATCTTATTTCTAGCTCCCTCTCCAATACGATACTGGTACCGAGCTTTTGACTTCTTTCAAGAAAACCTCTTCAACCCGCCTTTCCACTCATGTCCAAGAATGGCGGAGAAGAAGGAGCTTATGTCGAGCTCCCCCCTTCGAAGATCGGGTTTATATGGACTGGTTCCTTCGCACTCTCTTACCTCCCATTGGCAAATATGTCGCCTCCCATTTCCCTCAAACCGAAGAAGTCGCCCTCCAAGTAGCCTTGAAATATGACCTGATCTACGGTCAGTTTGGTTATGTTTATACCGTCCTTCCCGACCTCCCCAGGCCTGGTGGCGCTAACGCCCCGGGGGCATCTCATTCCGCCGACGGTATCATTGGAGCCCTTTCTCATCCGTATGCTCAACCTCCTATGGGCTATGGTCTCCCTCCGGGAGGGGCCAGCACCTCTAGCACTTTTCCCCCTCCAGGTAGCATGTATCCAGGATACGGCATGCCTCATCCTTTTTCCCAACCTCTTGCTTACCTCAATGTTTCCCAACCTAACCATTATCCTTATCCGCAGCCTGGTGTGCCAGCTCCTCCAGCATATGCGCTTCCACCTCCCTTGCCTCCTCCACCCCCGCAACAGCACCTACAGCCCCCTCCAGGGCAAGTATTTGCACAGCAAGGCGCGACTAATCCTCCTTCCTCTCAAAGAAAGTGGAGAGGCAATCCAAATCAATCTGCCCCTAGTACTCATGGACCCAATCCCCAAGGTACTGACCCTAACACTGCTAACCAGCAACAAGGCACTCAGCCCAAGCCAGATAGGCCTATTCGCACAAATAAACCTTGTTCGTGTTGCGGTGTTTATGGTCATTACACTCACGATTGTCCCCTCCTACCATAGATGCGGTAGATGTGGGAGTCTCAAGCCACATTGCGAGGACAACATGCCTCCCCTCATGCCTCCCCAATGCGACCACCACCAAATCGGCTTGCTTTTCCCATCCTTCTCTCAAGAAGGGATTCGTGCGTCCAACCGTCCGACTTTATTGTGTCGCTACTTCAACCTTCCCCTTCTCGTCTCCTCCGATTACCGCATCCCCCATGATGAATCTCTCGTATCCGTCCCCAGTCCTCCGTCGACCTTCACCTTCAAACTCGGTCTCGGCCAAAGACCTTCAAGCCTTCCGCCGCCTCCCGTCTTTCCAGTCCCCTTCTTCGTTCCACCGAGCCTCTTTCGACATAGTTGTCCTCGTATATCCTCAACCCAAAAGTCGAGGCCTCACTGCATTCCTAAATGACCCTTACGTCGAAATGCTGCTCCTGGTCGAGCTGCTCATTCATATAGCATAGTAGATGACTTGGCGCAATCTCCTGCTGCCATTTCCACATTGAAACTCCTCCAATCGTGCCCTTCCCAAAAGAAGGCTCTACTATCTGCCATGGGCGCTGTGGATCTTGCTGATGACCAAATGATTGTTTTCGATGCCCATCAATCAAAGCATCCTCCTCTTCCTGCTTCCGTAGCCTTCCAAATCTCACAACAAACCGAACGCCATCGCTTTTACACTGATGAGGGGCATCCACCGTGTGATGTCCGGCCGGCTTGGAAGCAACTCTCATCTTCCGAGTCCAGCTCTTCCATGACTGCCTTTTCGAGCGTGGGAGCGGCCACGCTCCCGGCCCTCATTGCCTCGCCTGCACTGTCCTATCACTTGCGGGCAAGACTCATGGCGTTGGACGTCGAAGTCATCGACGCCCCCTCCAGACTACAACATTTTCGGGGCGGCCACACCCATGCGCATGTCTACCGTCCCATCCGCTGCTGCAAGAGTCTAGTGGTCAGCACCCATCGTTATCTACTTACACAAACAGTTTCGGGCAGCTCGTAGATCACGTATCCCTTGACCGGCCATCGCCATGCGCTGCATGACACCTCGCCATTCTGAGGGTAGACCAATACATGGCTCCATGTACTGGTCGTCTAAGTCTTACCACCCGCGCTATGAAACTCTGGTCAACAACCTCTCACATCTGGCGGGGGGCCGGATGTCTCCTCTGTGGAGGGCGCGGCCGCATCCTCATTATGCGTCGCTTCTCGTCGGTCGGGCCCCGCCGCCCGAGGCCGTAGGTCGTCTCTGCCATCTCGCCGCCATCGCAGCCATTCGCACGCTCGAAAAGTACATGAATCAAGACACTATTCATCGTTCAACAATCCTTAACATGCCCAAAAAAGAATAGTCACTTGTCACTTACCATCGGGCCCCCATACTCGACCAGGCGGAAGTGGCAGGTCCGAATCCCCACAATAACTTGTCCCACTATAGGGATAGTCATCTATGTATAACGGCATCTGATCCCAATGGGCAAAGAACTCCGGTCGAAACACCCGTCGGACCGCCCCTCCTCCTCCTCTACACAGTAGTCGCCCCCACCGGCGCATCTTGGGCTCTCTCGGGCCCCCATCTGGGAGCTGTATATGAGGTCATAAGGTCGGGATCTTCTCAAAAAAGAAGGAGCACAATAAAGTCCCATACGAGCAATCGTGGTTCACTTGCCACTTGCAAAGTGACAACTGTCGTTTAACGACACCAGCATCATTTGGGCTCACCCATAGTAGGTCCCACTCAACACACTCTCCACAATCATCATCTGCCCCCCAGTGATGTGATGGAACGCCTGGTTGCCCAGGATCCGCAGCACCGCTATGGCCACTGCACGGGTCTCCAATCTCTCTAGGTACCCGATTGGTATTCACGTCCCTTTGACTTGGAGACCCGGTCAACAATGCCGCTCCACAAACTCCATGATGTTCCGCCCCCGCGGTAACACTGGCTGCGTATTTCCCACCATCCCAAGTGGCGGGAGACTAGTCAGGAAATACACATCCTGGACTGTCAGTTCGATCCTGTGCCCCTGCACTACAAAGATCTCATGCTCTGGATCCCAGTAACTGATAATCTGGGCCAACAAGGGCTCTCCATCTCTCATCAAAGGGTTCTCCAAAAACTTTAGAACCCCAAACCTGGCCAACACACGACGAACACCTTGATCTGCCTGGATCTCTGCCCGTAATGTACCCAGGTCTCTCTCTCTCCAGTTAACCCGTATATTTGCCATATCTGAATAAAAACATCATCTTTGCCAGCATACAGATAGGGAATACTGTAACCAAACACAAAAACCCAACTCTCAGCCATAAAACAGCACTAAAACCCCCTCATCTTCCAGGTCGCACTTTTCTGCCAAATCCTGGGACAGGTCGCACCTTTTTGCTCAAAACCTGCTTCCCAGGTCGCAGATTTTGGCCCAAAAAGTGCGACCCGGCCGAAAAGATGCAAGAGGGTCTGTTCATGAGATTCTGGGCCCTAATCTGAACTTTCAAACCATCAAAATGAAAGAGTAAGGTTAGGCCTCTTACCTGCAACTGACATATCCTGATTCCAACGATCGGTTTGTCTGCTATGCTCGCCACAAGATTTAGGGCCTTCTCTCCTCTCTACCTTCACCACAATAACACTAACAAATGAGTGAATTTGGAGGGGAAAATGCCTTATTAAAAGAGAACCCTGGTTTTTCTTTCGCTTGCTGCGACCACACCGTAACTCAGTTTGACAAACCGTCCACACCGTTGGAAAGCTCTCACCGAGCCCTCTAATGGGTATCTGTTAGTTTTTTGTGATTTGATACTTCACTAGGACACATTTTTTCCAAGAAGGGTCACTTCACCTCCCCCCAAAATCGGATTTCCTCACTTACAACACTTGTACTTGCGGCACCACTTTGCCTCCATACTTGTCTTTGTTCGTGTCGATTTTCGTCATGAGATACCATCTTATAATCATGTTTCATGGTCCCCCATAGGACCTTTACTGTGTGGCAGCACCATCGAGTCGCCCTTGTTTAGAGCATCCAAGTTGAGTCATCATCGCATTCATGGAGTCTATCCCGAGTCCCTTTGTACTCCGCTATAGTCCTTCATCCTTCATTGCTTGGTCTCTCTCTTGTGTCACAGACAGGGACTTCACCTACTCATCCCCATCTCATCACATTGTGTCGGGCCGTCGCCATGCCTGTTCATGTCTCGAGGCCTAGCAAGGAAGCTGCCGTCAATTCGCTACCGTCCCCTCCATTCCATCACTTCCATCATCGGGTATTAGTCCGTCGGCGTGTTTCACTATTTTCTGTGCGCTAGTTGAGGATCTCTCATTGCCCCACCTACTCCCTTGACCTCCTCCTTCCGTCTCTTCCGTCAACATCAGATCATTCATTCCAGAAGACAGGTCTAGAGGGTGGTGTACCTTGGTTCCAGCTTCCACTCTTGTTCGGTGCCTCGTATCAGGCAAAGGGACTTCTTATTTCCCTTTGACTTGATTGTTTCTCAGCTCCAGCTCCTTTTAGCATGATTGATATCCGTATACTTGATGGTTCAGTGATGTAGCATATGATACTGGTGATTCCCGGGTGTGTGTGAGATGTTTTAGCCCTCATGAGGGGGTGGCCCTACAGGTAGCCCCCCACATGCTCGGATGACCTCTTCATTACAGCCTTCGATGCAGCTCCATATATTTTATGATGTCGGCCTTAGCCGCTTGCAGCGCCTCTTTGATTTGCATGTATCAGTCATATTTTGTGAGCCCTTCCCCGCTTGTAGGGGGCATTTGGGTTGTATTTGTATCTCATGTACTCAGATATTATTGTATAAGTCCTGGCTGTTATCCCAGGCACAGCATGTATATGGGATCCCTCATTGTATTTCTATCTGGCTCATGTTTATGCCGGCTGTACTTTATGGTTCGGTCCCTTGTTTACTGGACACACTATTCTTTTGTACTTTGTCTCGGCGGGCATAGGTATGCCTCTCCCGCCGCCTTTAGCACAGGTACCCTCTCATAAAAAGAGACTTGTTGCACCTGTAAGTCTCGTCTCCTCAGGGTCTAGTTCTTCAGCACATTAGTCTACCTCACATTTCTCTCTCTGACTTCCCTTTTGATGTCTAGTGATTGAGTTCTTACAACGTACTTCGGTTATACGATTTGCTCCTAACACTCGCATGCTGGGGGGAAATTTGTTACACCATTTTTTGGTCATCTAACCTACTATCATTAGATGGACCCAAGTACACCACGTAAGACCAATTTTACCCTAAGTAAAATTGCTTTCACTATGTAAAATAACTTAATAAAACACATTTATTAGGTTGTTTATGGTCTAAACAGGAAACCCCAAAAGAAAATATTAAACAAACCTATATTTGTTTGATTTTCCTCAAGGAATAATTAATTAAAAAATAATTTAATTATTATTCCTGGTCATGTTTAACCCAAAACAAAGAAATTAATTAGATAAATCCTTATTTATCTTATTATTTTCTAGGAATAATTGTTTAAATCGTATTTAAATAATATTCCTTGTTAAATATGACTAAATCACCTATAAATAATTAAATAAATCATTATTTATTTGATTATCCTTCAACCACTTCCTTAAAATGATAAATAAATCATTTATTTATTTATTATGTACAAATAAAGGGATTTGACCCAAGTCAAATACTTTTTCCCTCCAACAAATATAATAAAATATTCCATAAAAGGTGGATCTAGATTTGGTTAATGTTATTTTAATCATGCACCAAGATCTAGAATGACCCAATATTTTGTTATAAATCGGAGGGTTTCTCCTACCATTCTTCACCTTTTGTTGCCTATTAGATCACTCTAGATCTATACACTTGGTCACATTCTTCATCATTTGCTGTGTGAGCTCCCTTTGAGTTCTATCTTTGTCTAGGTTTTCTACACCAACAAGAGAGAGAGATTCTAGATCTGAAGTGCTGAGGACTTCCAAGAACCCATCCCATTGAGGAGAATTGGATACACCTTCTTGTTTTCCTCCCAGGTGCCCTTAATACAAAAAATTCTTTCAAAAAACATTGTTCTTGTCTTGTCTATTGGATGTATGGAGAAAACTATTGATTTTACTGCTTAATGTCTTTCTATGCATAGATCTGGTTTTTTGTAGCACTTGTCTTGATCAACTAACTGCAGATCTGAAGATATTGGTAGCCATATTTGATGTTAGGGCTATAAGTTATGCGTAGCTAAAGTGGTCTTTTTTCGTACGCTTCGACAAAAGATTCATACTAACAATATGAAACAAGCATTTCTAGAGAGGTATTTGGATTAATGTATGCCAATCAACCATAAGGAGGAAGTGTTCAAAATGGTACAAAAAGAGGATGAAAATCTGGAAGATTTGTTGGAAATATTTAACTATAACATCAAGAGAGCAAAAATGGAAATCTTAGACCAAGATACTTTGAAAGCTCTCTTGTTGAAGACAATTAGGGATGAATGGCTAGATATCCTTAATATGATGAGAAAAGGGGATATATCTCAGCTCACATTACCTGAAATAGCTGAATTATGTATCAACCTTTCAAGAGGGAAATCTAAAACTCTAAAAGGACCAAGAGACCCCGCTCTTGCAAGGGCAAGTAAGTCTGCTTCTGGAATAGTAAGTAGGGCAGAAATAGGAAATATGCTTGATGAATTCAAATCTGACATTTTAGGGAGTCTTAGTGAGCAAATAGACACCCTTAAGTTACAAAACAAGAAAAAATCTGAATCTGATGCCTTAGCAATCTTTTGTCCCAAATGTAGAAAGAAGCATGCCTTGAGAGGGTGCCCTTTGGATGCAAAAATAGTAGAGAATTGTGCAATTTTTTCAGAAAAACATGAGACCAAGATTTGTCCTTCACTTCCTAGTCTTAAAGTTGTCTTTCAAGAAGAAACCCCTACAAATTCCACAGAATCTCTCAATTTTGTCTCTAGGAGACCTTGGCAGGGACCTCAAGCACAAGGATTCAATGATCAAATGTATAATCAACCCCCACCAAATTGGAACTCTTGGAAGAAACCTTGGCCCCAATTCCAAAATCAATCTCAAACTTGGGCACAAGGAGCACAAAATCCCTATGGAAGATACTCCCAGTATTATCAATATCCACCATCTTATCCACCATATTCAAATTTCCCTCCTACACAAAATCCTCAACAAAACCCTCAACAAAGTCCACAACATCAAAATCCACCACTTCCATTACCATTTCCTCAGAAAGAAAATCAGTTACCTACCCAACCTATACCAAACCCCAACAATAAAAATCCTCAGAACACATACATGATAGAAGGTCAACAGTTCCCAACCTATTTGATCACTCCTTTAGACTTTAATGATGTTCAACTTAGGTCTGGAAGAATACTTGAAAAGAAGAAACCTTCTGTAATCATACAAGAGAAAAACAACTCTGAGGAAGATTCTCTATGGGTAAATAAAAGTCTTAAAGAGAGCACATTTTTTCAAGACCCAAATATTGAAAAATCAAAACAAAAAGAACCAATAATTTCAACTCCTATATTAGAGTAGCCATCAACATCCACCTCTACACCTCCCTTTCCAAAAATATCACAAATTGATAAGGATATAGAGAAACAAATTATGGTGCCTAATTATGATTTCCTAGATGAGCTAAGGAATGTTTGTATTAAGATCCCATTATTGCAGGCTATCAAGGAAATTCCAATCTTAGCAAAGACAATAAAGGAGTTGAGCATGAAAAAAACAAGAAAAATAATAAAAGAGACAAAGAAAATTCAACTGGTAGGAAAAATAACAGACATCATGATGGGTAATATTGCTATTCCAAAGTATCTAGACCCAGGAAATCCAATTGTTAAAATACACATCAAAGGAACTGAGATCCAAAACACACTTATTGATTTAGGAGCAGCAATTAATATCATGAGTAGACAAATCATGGATAAAATAAAACTTCCTAATCTTATTTTTACACCCAAATTATTACAATTAGCAGATAGATCTGTGATTAAACTTGATGGGGTAATAGAAGACATTCCAGTGTCCTTAGATTCTTGGGAGTATCCTGTGGATTTTATAATCCCAACTCCTAAAAATAATCTAGGAGGACATCCTATTATATTAGGAAGACCTTGGTTAGCTACAGATGATGCCTTCATTAGCTGTAGATCCAGTGATATGTACATCTCTAATGGTAGTTCAACTAAGAAATTGACCTTGTATCCTCCAACAAGAACAATTACAGAGTTAGATGATACTCAATGGATTGAGGATGAAGAAGACATACAACCTTAGAAAATATTGAATCCTCTTCAGAATAAAAATATGAACAATTTCAAGAAGAATCCAACATTGAGTTCTTATCATCAAGACAAATGTCTCTTTACTCCATGGATAAATTTTGCAGCTCTACAATTGAGATATTTCCAGGTAAAACTTTAAACATAAATAAGAACCTAGAGAAATTTCAACAAGAAAAGCTAGTCAAAATATTACAGAGACATTCTTCTGCATATGCATGGGAGTACACTGATATGAAAGGGATAAACCCTAAGACTTGCACTCATCAAATCTACATAGAGGAAAATTGTAGACCAATCAAACAACCTCAGAGAAGGATGAATCCAAACCTTAGGGAGATTGTTAAAGAAGAATTGCAGAAATTGTTAAATGTCAACTTTATTTATCCTATTTCAGATAGTCAGTGGGTTTCTCCTTTGGTAATTGTACCAAAGAAAAATGGTAAATGGAGGGTATGTATTGACTACTGGGAATTAAACAAAGCCACTCTTAAATATCATTTTCCCCTACCTTTCATAGATGAGGTGTTAGACACATTAGCTGGCAAAAAGTACTTTTCATTTTTAGATGGGTTCAGTGGTTATAATCAAATTCAAGTAGCACTTGAAGATCAAGACAAAACCACATTTACCTGTCCTTGGGGTACCTATGCCTACTGAGTATTGCCATTTGGACTATGCAATGCACCTGCAACATTTCAAAGGGCAGTATTAGGAATCTTTTCAAATCTAATACATGACTGTGTAGAGGTATCAAATTTCTGATACCACGTCATTGGTGACTGTTTTAACACATACAGAGACTTTTTTAACCTTTATACAAGTTCTTTCTTACCCTTCACCATGAACCCTTCAGGTTGCTTCATGTAGATCTCCTCTTCCAGATCCCCGTGAAGAAATGTTTTCTTCACATCCATTTTTTCTACCTCAAAATCAAATGCAGCAGCAACAGATAAAAGTAATCTAATAGAAGTAACCTTAGTAGCCCCTCTTGTTGAGATTTCTCTAAGTTCTTGTTTATGTTTAAGGTTTTTCCTGGAAATATCTCAATTGTAGAGCTGCCAAATTTATCCATGGAATAAAGAGACATCTGCCTTGATGATAAAAACTCAATGTTGGATTCTTCTTGAAATTGTTCATGCTTATATTCCGAAGAGGATTCAAAATTTTCTAAGGTATTCAAAATCTGGCTATCTTCACTAATTTCTGAAATTTTGAAGAGAGGTTGTAAGTCTTCCTCATCCTCTATCCATTGAGTATCATCTAATTCTATAATTGTTCTTACTGGAGGATACAAGGTAAATTTCTTGGTTGAACTACCATGAGAGATGTACATATCACCGGATCTACAACTAATGAAAGCATCAGCTGTAGCTAACCAAGGACTTCCTAATATAATAGGATGCCCTCCTAGATTATTCGTAGGAGTTAGGATCATAAAATCCACAGGATATTCCCAAGAATCTAGGGACACTGGAATGTCTTCTATTACCCCATCAGGTTTGATCACAGATCTGCCTGCTAATTGTAATAATGTGGGTGTAAAAAGAAGATTAGGAAGTTTCAGCTTATCCATGATTTGTCTACTCATAATATTGATTGTTGCTCCTAAATCAATAAGTGTGTTTTGGATCTCAATTCCGTTGATGTGAATTTTAACAACTGGATTTCCTGGGTCTAGATACTTTGGAATAGCAATCTTACCCATCATGATATCTGTTATTTTTCCTACCAGTTGAATTTTCTTTATCTCTCTTATTCTTTTTCTTGTTTTCTTCATGCTCAACTCCTTTATTGTCTTTTCTAAGATTGGAATTTCCTTGATAGCTTGCAATAATGGGATCTTAATACAAACATTTCTTAGCTCGTCTAGGAAATCCTAATTAGGCACCATAATTTTTTTTTCTACACCCCTATCAATTTGTAATCTTTCTGGAAAGGGAGGTGTAGAAGTGGATGTTGATGGCTGCTCTAATATAGGAGTTGAAATTATTGGTTCTTTTTGTTTTGATTTTTCAATGTTTGAGTCTTGGAAAGTTGTGTTCTCTTCAAGACTTTTATTTACCCGTAGAGAATCTTCCTCAGAATTGTCTTGCTCTTGTATGATTACAGAAGGTTCCTCTTTTCAAGTATTCTTCCAGACCTAAGTTAAACATCACTAAGGTCTAAAGGAGTGATCAAATAAGTTGGAAACTGTTGGCCTTCTATCATGTATGTGTTCTGAGGATTTTTATTATTGGGGTTTGGTATGGATTGGGCAGGCAACTGATTTGTTTTTTGAGGAAATGGTAATGGAAGTGGTTGATTTTGATGTTGTGGATTTTGAGGATTTTGTTGAGGATTTTGTTGAAAATTTTGTTGAGGAGGGAAATGTGGATATGGTGGATATTGGTAATACTGAGAGTATCTTCCATAGGGATTTTGTGCTCCTTGCGCCCAAGTTTGTGATTGATTTTGAAATTGGGGCCAAGGTTGCTGCTAAGAATTCCAATTTGGTAGGGGTTGATTATACAACTGATCATGAAATCCTTGTGTTTGAGGTCCTTGCCAAGGCCTCCTAGAGACAAAATTGAGAGATTCTGTGGAACTTGTAGGAGTTTCTTCTTGAAAAACAGCTTTAAGACTAGGAAGTGAAGGACAACTCTTGGTCTCATGTTTTTCTGAACAAATTACACAAGTCTCCACAACTTTGGCATCTAAAGGGCACTCTCTCAAGGCATGTTTCTTTCTACATTTGGGAAAAAAGATTGCTAAGGCATCAGATTCAGATTTTTGCTTGTTTTGTAACTTAAGGGTGTCTATTTGTTCACTAATACTCCCCAAGATATCATATTTGAATTCATCAAGCATATGTCTTATTTCTTCCCTACTTACTATCCCAGAAGCAGACTTACTTGCCCTTGCAAGAGCAGGGTCTCTTGGTCCTTTTACAGTTTTAGATTTCCCTCTTGAAAGGTTGATACATAATTCAGCTATTTCAGGTAATGTCAGCTGAGATATATCCCCTTTAACCATCATGTTAAGGATATCTAGCCATTCATCCCTAATTGTCTTCAACAAGAGAGCTTTCAAGGTATCTTGGTCTAGGTTTTCCATTTTTTCTCTTTTGATGTTGTAGTTAAATCTCTCCAACAAATCTTCCAGATTTTCATCTTCTTTTTGTAGCATTTTAAACACTTCCTCCTTATGGTTGACTAGCATACAGTAATCCAAATACCTCTCTAGAAATTTTTGTTTCATGTCTTCCCATGTCGTAATAGAACTGTTGATCAAACTCATAAACCATTTTAATGCTGCTCCTTTCAATGTTGAAGGGAATAGTTTAAGTTTTTGAGCATCTTGCAAGTAGTCATAGGTTCTACATAAGACTTCAAATTCAAATAGAAAGGTTTCAGGATCTTCAATTTTAAGTCCATAAAAGTTTGGAAGGACAGAGGGTGAAATGTTTTTCATAGTTGCATTGATTTCTTCATCTACTATAGGAAACCCAAAAGAGCTTCCCATTTCTCTTCTACCTCTTCCTCTGCCTCCTTCTCCTTCTGCACCTCTACCTCCTTCTCCTCTACCTCTACCTCTACCCCCTCCAAATAGTGTGTGTTCTCCATTAAAAACTCGTCCTCCCCCTTCTTCCGCCATAGTTGATTCTTCTATGGAAGTGGAAAAGTTTGTATCTCTAGCAGGGTCCTTGAATCTTCTTCTAAGACATGTTCAGTGGATGAAGTGGAAGGTCTTTCTAATGGAATATCTGATCTTAAGTCCTCTACGAGTATAGGATCAGTAAAGGATGGAATGTGGGTTTGAGTTGAAGGTGTGCTGGCTCTTGGTCTTGGTGAAACAAGTGGTGTTCTAGGAATCAAGCTTCTGCTTCTTATGAATCTACCCCTTGAGTCTCTTTCTCTACGCATATCATTGTTTTTGGGAGGTAAGAAACAAGGCTACCTAGTTACACTTCCCCGGCAACGGCGCCAAAATGTGTGCTCAACTTAGTGTTCCTAAATTGATGTCATAAATTATCAACCAGGGCTAGTAAACTGCTGAAGTGAGGTGCACTATATGTGCCTAGGTATCTGTTTCTCACTACGTTGTGTTTAGTGTTTTTCTGATGTTTTTGGTTTTATGGTTTTATGTTAAAAAGGAAAAGAACCAAGTGTTGGTAAAGAGAAGTGGATGGTTACACTAAAACAGAGAAAAACCTATTCTAAACTGTGTATGGCACTAAAGAACAGAAAATGCAAAGCTTGATAATGACTCATAGCAAGGAAATAAATCACAACATGAACTCAATAACTCATAACATGAACTCATCCAATTCATTCATTATAAATATGTTGGAATAGCTTGAGAAAAGGACAATTTTAGTGCAAATGAGGTTCTCCTAAGTAAACAATCATCTTACAATATTACAAAGAATCTCATCCATGGCTAAAAGTTTATTGGAACACAATTGGAAAAGATTATTTGTAGCACAATAAGATTTCTACTCTAAATTAACTTGTAATGCTAAGATTAATCCATTCTGCAGCTCAACTTGTCACTACTAAGCCTCATTCGAAAGTTAGAGATTTTCTAGAATAGTTTTTGGGAAAAGGCTTATTTGTGAAATTGCAAAAGATTGCAGAAAAATAAAGGCCTTAAACTAATATCACTAATTCCTGTCCCTATGATGATGCATTAATAGAAAGTCATAACAAGAGTAGTTTGTAAACAATGAAGGTCGTGAAGTCTAATTTTGACAGTTAATACAACTTAAAGAACAATGGATAACACTGAACTAGAATGCAATTGATCAAACTTGAAACACAGTGACCACAACTAAACTAGAATGCCATTAACCTAACTTGAAATATAGTGAACTGGAACTGAACTAGAATGCCACTAATCTAACTTGAAATACAGTGAACAGAGTTGAACTAGAGTGCCATTATCAAACTTGAAATATAGTGACAGAATTAAACTAGAGTGACATCTACCTCCGGAGTATTTCAACTGAACTAAAATGCAACTAATTCTATGAAATACTACGGCCCTATCTCATTTAATATGAGTGATATTTTGGAATAGTTTGTAAAAACAAGTCTGGCTGTATCATTCAATGCAAATGAGCATAAAACATAAAGTTTCAAAAAAAAATGCAATTAACTCCTAAAATACTACAGTTATATCTCATCCAATGTTAGTGGTATTTTGGAATAGTTTGTAAGGATAAGACTGACTGTGGCATCCACTGCAAGTAAGTATAAAAACACAAAGTTCAGAAAATTGATTAAACTAGGAATGAAACAAGGCTAAGTTACTTATCTAAACCATATGAACAAAGCTTCTCAGGTAGCAGGGGCCCTCTACCACCGGATTAGAACGCAAATCTACTCAAGATTGACTTATCTCTTGAAATAAAGTGATGCTTCTTTCATTAAAGGAGAAATTATTCAAAAAAAACAGAGTATTACGATATTCTGAGATCTACTAACAAAACAAAATCTAGCTAGTTGTCTCTCGGTCTCCCGAGCCATACTTATAACAAAATTACATAACTGTCTTTGAGATAAAACAGGAATAAATGTCTTTCCCAACTAAAATCAAACTAGAACTCTGGTGGTGATCTCGTACTATGATTAAGGACATCTGTACAGTCCTTGTCCTATTAGAAGTTTATCTCCTAGTTTTGGTTTCCCACGTGCATAACCACCTGTAGACTCGAGCTCAGACTTCGTGGAGAGTAAGAAATGATGGGGGAGTGATGTGGAATACGAACATATGTGTTTTTCCTTGAGGTGACACCTGGAACCTGCGTGAACATGAAGATAGCTGCAGAATAGGCGACTGGCTACAGAATGACTACGTTCTATAGCCGAGTCTAGTCAAAAATTACTACAACAACAAAATCATGAAAACATAGCAAGTTAGTCATTATATACATTCTTAAAGTAATCCTAATCAATCCTATTGATCATTCAAGCCTGTAATTGATGATGGACAAAGGAAATGAAGTGAAATGTGGTGGAAAAGAAGGACATCTTTGGGGCTCAACACACATTTCCAAAAAACCTTTACAAACTTAACTGGAGATTTAGAACTCCCTCTAGATTTATATCTCCCACTCGAAAACTTATTTTTGCTTCTTTTATGGGACCTTCCTCGTATAGATAAGGTATCTCCATTCTATCCCTCCATATTTCTCTATCTCATTTCCTCCAACAACAAGGTTGAGACAATTCATCAAAATCCAAGGTAGTTGCATTACTACCTATTGCAATAACCAGATTTTCCCATGAATCTGGTAGAGAACATAAAAAATTGATGCACTTATCTTCATTTGAGATTTTAATATCAATAGATGACAAACGACTTACCATATATTGAAGGCGTTTATATGCTTTATCACGGAGTCTCCATCCTTCATCCTCAGGTTATACAACTTTTTCCGCAGGTATAATTTATTCACCAGAGACTTAGATTGGTACAAAGTCCCTATCTTGTCCCACAAAGTCTTCGCCATAGCTTCCCCAGATACATTCTACAATACCGAATCTAAGATACACAACTGTATTGTGCTCTTTACCTTCCGATCCAACTTCTTCCAGTCTTCATCTGACATTGTCGTTGGTTTAGTACTCGGATCTACTGCGATCCACTAATATTTATCCACCAGCAGATCCTCCATCTTGAGCTTCTGTAAAATCAAAACTCTGAAAAATAAATTTCTCAATATCTATCTTTCCACTGCTCGTCATCTTCTTTCACCACAACAATCGATCCCGCAGATATCCCACTGAACGGGGTCTAACATAGGCCTAAGCAAAAAACCCCTCAGTGGCAAAGGCATCCCCTTGAATTCGAAACAACTTTGACACCAAATGTAGGTTTTAACCCTGTACAGAAATTATCTGCAAATGAATCTTAAAAATAGAAAATAAACAATAGCGAAAGAATAAAACATAAAACAAATATACACAGAGATTTTCCCCTGGATCCCAAATCGGAACTACCAGCTTGATTTTTCACTATATTCCTTTTAGTGTTACAACACATATATATACATGTTGAAGTATTCATAAACCCTAATCCATTAACCCTGGATTAGAACATAATTGTAGTTCCCTGGACCGGATCTACAAAATATCAGAGGTTGAAAACCATCATGCCCCAAAATCATGTGTAAACCCATGCACAAAACCATGGGCGGGTCCGCCCATAGAAAAATAGGGTCGAAAAAAAAATTCCCGAGGCGCTGCCCCGGACCCCAACAAGGGGGGCTTCCGCCCCCCCTATGACCCCCCTGTTACGCCCGACGCAACGTATAGGGGAATCTATCCCCCCCCCCCCCCCGGCGTGTGTAAATAATCATGGAAAGAATATAACACATACCAGTGTAATTTTTATGCCGTTGAACAATGAATACAAAAGCTAGAGCCAACTTTTCAATGTACTGATAATGAATTTTCACCCCTACTAATGCTATGCTAAGGTAGTAGATGACATGCTCATGGAAATCCTCATCCTCTTGGACATGAATAATTATGAGGGTTGAATCAAAGGCAGCGAGATAGAAAATGAAATCCTGACTATACTCAAGAGGGCTTAGTCGTGAGGCTAACATCCGAGCCTGTTTCAAGGCATCAAAATATTATTGTGCTTAGTCATGCCACAAAAATGGATCGTATATGGAAAATATTATCAACTCATTGAGAAGAGTGAGCACCAAGGTCATCCAAGTATGCCTCCAAAATTCACTTGATGTCTTGAAAATCATAAGACATGGCCCACTGAAATTTGGCCCCAACATTCTTAAGATCAATTGGTATTTTCCTATATGTGAACGTACCTCAAGGACAAATGAAATTTGTTTTATGTTGATCTTCCAATTTGATATGCATTTGGTTATATCCATAGAAACCATACATGAAGGAAAATATCTCATTGTTTGTGAATTCATTGATAATCTGATCAATGAATGGGGTTTGGTAGTTATCTTTTAGACATGCTTGATTCAAATCCCTATGGTTGACACAAACATGAAAATTCAATTAGAGAAATTTTGAGGTCTAAAATGGGCCTCCTAAGAAAAATGTACAACCAAAATAAACTTTATAAGAACCAATAGGATTCAAGATGATGATGTCAACCATGGGGGATGATTCACCATTTTGGGATTAAAAAAGTAAAAATATTAAAAAATTAATAAAATAATAAAACTACTTTTTCAACTCGTATTTTAAACTTATATCCCTAAGGGTTTTCTCAAATTTTGAGCGGGAGTACTCATTGGGTTCCAAATTTTATTCCTCGTCCAAGGAGTACCCATGTTGCATACTTTCGATGGACCCTGCTACACGAAAAATGATAAATACATGAAAAAACGTGATTGCAATCAATGTGTTTTTCATATATTTCTCATTTTTTGTGTATCAGGGTCCATCAAAAGTATGAAACATGGGTACTTAATAGATGAGAAATCAAATTTTGCATCCAATGAGTGTTTCCGCTCTAAATTTGAGTAAACCCATAGGGCGATAAGTTAAAAGTGTGAGTTGAAAAAATAGTTTTTTTCTTTTTTCCCTCTAAATTTTGATGATGTAATCTAATATTTTTTTATTATTTCCACTATTGTTTTATAATTTCCGTAGGAGGCCCATTTTAGACCTAAAAATTCCCCTAATGACCCTTTTTTTTGGTGACGGGAATGATGGTAGAAACCAATTTCAAGGGAACCAGATAGATGAACTTAGACTTAAGCAATTTTTTGACTTTGTCCTTAAAGGAAATAGCTTTGTGAGGATAGACTATATTAAGCCATTTTCAAATATGATTGGCCCCTTCATGGGTGATGATTTCATGTTCTATAATACGAGGATCGATGTCAAGCATTTCTCCATAGGACCAAGAAAAAACATCAATGAATTCTTTGAAAAGAGTGGTATAAGTAGCAATCTCATCTAGAGTGCAAGTTTCTCTGATCATGATGTTTTCCATGACCCTAAGTTTCATGGAAATATCGATGGGTATAAAATGTGAAATTTTTGCAAAGTTCCCTTCAGAGAACACATCATGTTTCATGTTGAGATGTTGAAATGTGTAGCTTAGGAGGTACTCCCACAAACCCTGGGGTATTGGATTTGTGAGGAGTTGACCCACGAAAATGGAGCTTTATGGGAAATGTACCCAAGTGGTGGGATTTGTACCCAAAATTTTGGGCAAAGACCCAAGTGAAAAAATATTTTTTATTCATTGAATGCATGAAGCACACCCTTGAAGGGCTAAGGTTCACTTGGGGCTTCAATGGAGTGGTGAAAAACAAATGAAAGGAATTTTATTTCTTAATACAAAGGAGTTTTAATGTGTAAGATCATGTCAAGTTGGCCTACAAGACATGACCCTTGGGTTTTAATGTTAACCCACAACATCACTATAAGTATAAGGGAGTTCAAGCTCATTTGACACATCACAAGTGTAATTCATATTATGAATATATTTTCCTAAGGGAGTTGAGCTAGAGAGGAGTAGAAGGAAGAGCTTTTGCCTTGTCTCTTATGTTCATGATCAGGCTCAGTAGGATTTGTTGGATGTGTTTGTGAGGGCATGGTTTTATGGATTAAATATTTTCTGGGGGGCGAATTTCTAGGCTAAGTTATGGTAGATTATTGTAGAGGGTCGAGCCCTAAATTCTATGCACAAAAGGGTCTATTACTGAGATGGAATTAGGGCGGACTTGCCTTAGATCCAACTGTAGAGGGTCGGAAATGGACTGAGGTAGATAAATGGACTTGGCTAGCTTGGAAAGGTCCTAAATCATAGGTGGTTGTAGTCAGAGAATAAGCCAAACTTGAGGTGGCTGTGGGCATAGAATAGGTCAAACCTAAGATGGTCGCAAGATCTTGATTCAGGGTTGAGAAGTTCAGCAAGTGCCCACATGAATAAGCTTCTTGTGGATGAGTAAGACAACAATAAGGGAGGTATCTAGGTTGAGTCTTTTGAAGAGAATTGTAGAGGTGATTATAGTGTGTGAAGGTTTTTCCAATAAATTGTTTGGGAAATTTTTGTAAGGAATAAGGTTGGTGATCCTTGAAGAAGAAAGGGATTGTGTGAGTGATAATTTGTGTGCCCTACTTAAAATATTTTGTGTGGAAAATTAGTGATAAGATGGTTTTGTGTGAAGACCCTGAGTATAGTGACTTAGGAGAAGCTAAGTGATTGTTGGATGGAAATTTGTTGGTTGACATATGTTCAATTTTCTTGGAGCAGCAGGAGAATCGATAGAGGCAGTTTGATCAGCTAAAGATACAAACAATTTTGGAGCAGTAGAAGTACTTGTGAGTATCAATAGAAGTGGAAAAGGACCTACCAGGTGTTAAAGGTACATGGACTAAAGGGGTTGAGTTGAGTGCTCTTTTAAACAAGTAAGTCAAGTGTGTCTTATCCAAGGGCATTTGATAGTCATAAGTTTCTGACATCAAGCCCTACTATTTTCCTTGTATTAGGGATAATTGTAAGGGCCATGATCCTTAGTATATGAGCCCTATGTTTTTTGTATTAAATTTCTAATATAACAAGTTTTAGGTTGAAAATTTATCTAGTGTACTACATTGATTCACTGTTGTACATTTTATGTCATGCAAAGTGCTTGTGTTGTGGCATTTAAGTGTGTTTTTTATCATGTTTTAGACATAAAGCTAATTTTGAAGTGCCAATGAAAAATCAACATGGATCTCATGCCCAGTTGACATTTCACAATGAAATGAGGTTGTGTGAGTCATCATTCAATTTTTTTTAACAAGGGAGGAAATATTATCGATGATGAGATTCTTCCCAAGGTGGATCAAAGATCATCATGGCATCCAATATGGATTCATCAGATGGAATCATAGTATCAAGGCATTCATTGGAAGTAGAATGATCAAGCTCAACATCATGGTAAGAACTTGGCTCAAGGTTAGCATTCATTATTTGAATATATTGATAGTCTAACTCGATAGGGGTCAAAGGCATTTAATCGTCATACATGTCAACATTTGAAGGAGAATGGATTACCAAGGATCAGTAGACCCATTGAAGTCATAGGTGATAGATGTGATCATGTTAATAGTGTTTGTTGATTGCGACATTTTACAATCAAGGGAAAGTGCCCATTAACAAATATTATTGTTCGATAGTGATATTCAAACGATGGGGGAACATCACAATGTGGAATATGGATGACATAATAACAGTCATGGCATAAAATTGGCTTCACTTGTTAGGTCCCTATAATACTAGTGTGTCCCCTTATTATTATTTTTATTGTAGCCCCATTATTGTTATTGTTGTACCCATGTAGTCCTCTTATTGTTATTATTGTTTTTTTTAACAAAGTCGGTTACTGTTTATATTCCAAAAAAAGTGGGGAATAAAATCTCCATTACATCCGATTTACAGAGTAGAATTTCAAGGAGGGGTGATGTTGTGAAACCAGCTCCAAAAATAGAAGAAAAGAGATATCAACGCCTTAGAAATAAGCCACTTTGAGGGGGAAACCTCCAATACATTACATGAATGAAAAATTATTGGATGATACAAATGACCAAAGCCTCCTTCTATATATAGGAGTCCATGGGGCCACAATATAATCCTAGTGGGGCCACAATGTAATCCTAGCCGACCTAACAATAATAATGTAAGGGCACAATAATAACAATATGGGGGTTACAGGGGTACAATAATAACAATAAGGGGGACTACACTAACATAATAAGGGGCTATACTATTAATATAGGGACTTAACATGCCCCTCTCCTTCAAACAAGTGTTGTCCTCAACGCTTGATTATTTCTTGATGCTTCTGTATAAAATTCTCATCCTCCAATGTGGAATCTTCTACAAGAAAGTTCTTCCACTTGCTAAGATACTCTGAAATTGATCGTACTTGTCGATTTCTTGTTTTTATGACTGCTTCAGAACTTATTTCGATGTGATGTTGATATCCCTGTTGTTTCATTAGATTCTGCACCAAATTTAGGTTATCCTTTGAGAGTTGGAGAACTTGTTGTTGATGCTCGATGTCATCTTCCACTAATTTATCATCCATATTAGCTATTATTTTATCCTTCAAACCATCCAAATTAGCCTCCATTTCTTCTTTTAAACCATCTATGTCATCTTCGGTTGCTCTTCGTAAGATCGAAATTTGTTGCACTTGGTATCGTAATTTTGATATCTCATACTGCAATTCTTCCTCTTCATGCATCATAGTATAGCTTTTTGAGGGTTTAATGGGTATGGAATTATTTTTTGGAGGAATTATAGAACCCAATACTGATAAAAATTCTAAAATATGCCCTTGGAATCACTTCAAACTGCTTTTTCAAACAAACGTTATGCAATTTTAAAAACCAAATACACATCTTTTTCTTGCTTTTGAGGAGCTCTATATTGAAATTGACTTATCTCTATACTTGAAAATCCTTAATATCTGAAATTAGGCCCTATAGTATTCCTCTAAAGCTTCTTTCAAATGCCACAGGTCTGACTTGATTTGGATTCTTCAAGGCAACGTTATGTTCAATCTCCCACAATGACCTAATTATGGACTAGTTCAGTAGAGCGAACTTGTACGACTTGCCACGTGTCACTGTTCGCTCGTTTTTGTTGGAAATATGATGCAGAGTGTTGTCCTTGATGGCAACCTACTTGATAAAGTTGATGGCAACCCACTTGATGAAGTTGTCCTTGATGGAAACTGACTTGTCCTATTTGTTAATGATGTAAATCTGATGTATCTACAGAGCAGTTCAGATGTAGTGGAGAAAGGAATTCCTGTAAGGGCCAGAGAAATGATGAAAATTGTATGTCACAAAGCATACGCGGGTTTGTAAAGGCGAAGTAGCGTATGTACGCGGAAAAGTACATGCCAAGTAGTGTATGCATATTTGCGCTCTAAATTTATAAAACCAGGGGAATTTACCATGGTATTGGCACACAGTATTGAGCGCTGGATTATCCATTTGATCCCGTCTAGGAACACCATCGGAAGTTGTGTGGTTTTGGCTCATGGTATTGGTAAAAGCTAAATCTATTTAAGGAGAAGAAGATCATAGTGCAAGTGTGTGCATAGGTCTGGGTTTTAATGAATACTTCACTTTGAAGTATATCTGCATGGAATGGGAAACAATTTATTGATTGATCTGAATTAATAATGCACCTATGAAGAAAATGATGAAGAGGGATCTCTAGATCTGAATATGAATATGTATTTTCTAGATCTGTTTATGGAATGTTTAGATCTGTGATCTGGCGAATCTTTGCTGAAGTAAAAGATGATATATGAGTTGTTTATCTGATCTGAAGAGCTGCACAGTCCTGAATTTTTTTTGATATATACGCAAGTTCGTTTCATGAAAAGCGCATGTATACGCGGGTCCGGTTAAAGAAAAGCACGTATGGAAGTTAGGGTTTCTGAAAAACAAAATGCACTGAAGTATACGCAGGATTGTCTCTGTGAAAGCGCGTATATACGCAGGTTCAGTGAAGTAAAAGAGCATATGGAATCTAAGGTTTTTCTGATGTGTGTGGAATAAAATGTCTGATCTGTTTTGTTGTTTTACTGCTATCTGTTAATGATGTATTCATACAGAGCTGGGTTGTTTGAATGTTGATTATGTTGCTGATTGTGTTGATTGAAGATCAAGATGTTGGTTGATTGGTTGATGATTCAATGAATGAATTGATGGGATTATAAGTTTCAGTTTGATAGATGATGAGCTTAAATGTGTGGAGTGGGTCCAGTCTGAAAAATCTAATGAAAAGTGGCCTACAAGGTATGTTGTATGGAAGCTGATGGATCCAGTATGAAAATTGATGAAACGTGGTCCATGGTGGTGCTGAGGGTCGAAGCCTTCAGTGAGGGGGCTGTAGCTCCCTTCCAGTGGTAGCTGGTAAACGAAAGCAGGGGGTAGTAGCTCCCTTCCAAGAGTGGCTGGTAAACGAGAATAAGGGGTAGTAGCTCCCTTCCAGGAGAGGCTGGTAAACGAGAGCAGGGGGTTGTAGCTCCCTTCCAGGAGAGGCTGGTAAACGAGAGTAGGGGGTTGTATCTCCCTTCCAGGAGAGGCTGGTAAACGAGAGAAGGTTGTAGCCTTCTGCAGGTGGGTGCACGCTTCTTGGGTATGATTACGTGCCGGTACATGGTTGTAAGAAGTTTTATTTATAATAAATATTGAAGACAGAGACGACAACAGCGGTGGTTTTCTCCCGAATTGGGTTTCCACCTTAAATACTGGTGTTCATGTGTGTTGCTTATGTGTGATGATTTATTATGTTATTACTGCACATGCTTACTGCTTACTAAACATCTGATGAATGAATGATGCAATGATCTAAGCAAAGAATTAAATGCATAATAAGATCTCTGGACATACGCAAGTTGGTTTTCGGTAACGTAAGCGTATGGAGTTTAAAAGAAAGAAAGAGTAAAAAAAATTTCGATCAACATTAAATGCGATTCACCCCCCTCTTGATATTTTTCCCAACAATTGGTATCGAGAGCGAGTCCTTACGAAAAAGCTTAGCCGCTAGAAGGAAGATCCAAGGAAGATGAGCAATCAAGATGGAACATCATCTATCAGGCCTCTCCGCTCTTTAACGAAAATAATTTAATCTTGGAAAACAAGGATGAGATCCTATCTTCGGTCTCACGGGAGCGGATGTATGGGCTATTGTTGAAGGAGTATATCAATATCCAGCCGCAACACCAACAGATCCAACGGAAAGAAAGAATTATGAAAAAAATGCAAAGGTGATCAATGCTCTATTGGGAAGTCTAACTGAATCAGAATTTGTCAAAGTCATGCAGCTCGATACAACAAAGGAAATATGGGACAAAATCATTCTAAGTTATGAAGGTGATGCAAAGGTAAAAAGTGCTAAACTCCAAACTCTCAGAATTCAATATGAGAATCTAAAAATGGATAATGAGGAGATCATTGCCAATTTCTTTTTATGTCTTGATGATATTGTAAACCGTATGAGAAATCTGGGAGAAACAATAACCGAATCTACCTTGGTTGAGAAAGTCTTAAGATCACTAACGACAAAATTTGAGTCGAAAGTTTCTGCCCTTGAAGAAAAGCAGGATCTTCAAAACCTTACAGTGGTGCAACTTCATGGCATACTAATTGCATATGAAATGAGAAGAGGAGGACCTTCTGAAGTCAAAGAAGCAGTCTTTAGAACTTCTACAAAAGGGAAGGAAGTACAAAAAACAGAAGGATCAGGATATATCTCAGAAGAAGATGAGATAAACTTTGTAAAGAAACTTCAACTTGGCACAGGACGGTTCAGAGGTAAGCTTCCTTTCAAATGTTTTTATTGTGGAAGAGTTGGTCATTATGCTACTAAGTGTCCTTATAAAGAAACACATAAAAAAGGGAAGGAAGTAGCAAAAAGGAATAAGAATCGTTTTAGCACTAGAAAGAGTTACTATACTCATGAAGACAGTGATGGGTTATCTGATAGTGAGGAAGAATGTGAACAAGATCTTAGACTTCTCATGGCATTTGAAAAATAATCTAGAGAAGAAAAGGATACTTTTATGGATGCTCTAGAGGACAATGATTTTCTTGATGAAAACAATCAACTCAAAATATGCTTAGAAGAAAGTAAAATAACCATAGAAACTCTGAAAAATCAGCTTGAAGAAAAGGAGAAACACAATGAAAAATTAGAATGTGAAGTAGTAAGTCTAAGAAAAGAACTTGAGAAAGTAAAGAATCTGAATCTTAGATTTTCTAAAGGATCTGAAACCTTAGATGAGATTATCAAGGTACAACGTTCACCTCTTATAAAGACAGGTCTTGGATATATCAGAGAGTCTTCTCAGGCTTCAGCACCGAATTATCTAAAAGTAGCTACAACTGGTATACAACATTCTACCACTCAACAATGGAACAAAGAATCTTCACAGGTAAAGCATGACCAGCTCAATTCAAAGAACACTAACAAGAATACCTTTCAAAGAAACACCAACCAACAGGTAAATTCAAATACAAGATTTCATGATCGTAGAAATTTCTACTTCAATGGACAATGTTTCTCATGTCACAATTTTGGTCATAAAGTTGTTCAATGTGTTGCATATAAAACCATCATGACAAGGGAAGCAAGAAATAAAATGATTGATATTGGAACGAAGAAGAATACCTATAACAACTTTTCTCCTCTTCAAAATGAAGTTGAATGTGCTTATTGCAATAAATTTGGCCATGAAGAATCCGAATGCAGGAGCAAAGTCCAGCCAAAATAACATTTTCCTTCAAGCTCCAAAGTGTGGAAAAATAAGGAATTACAGGTTGAAAATTGTGGAATAGCTTTATTTGCAGAAGGTGAAGAAAATAAATGGTACATTGATAATGGATGCTCAAAACACATGACAGGTGACAAAAACAAACTTCTTGCATATAGTGCTCTAGAAAAGGAAAAGAATGTTACATTTGGAAATGATACTCCTGCAATCATTAAGGGAAAAGGGTCTGTTTTTCTAAAATAAAAGGTGAAAGCTAATAATATCATGTATGTGGATGGATTAAAGCATAACTTGTTAAGTGTAAGTCAAATGTGTGATCAAGGAACTGAAGTTGTCTTTTGTTCAAAAGAATGTGTGGTACGTGATCTTGATACAGGTAAAACAATTATAAAAGGAAAAAGAACTCCAAGCAACCTGTATGTATTGAAGAACTGCAAAGAACAATGTTACTTGAGTAAATCTTCAAAAAACTAGCTATGGCATAGAAGGTTGGGGCATCTGAGCTTCTCTCAAATCAACAAATCAAGCAGACTTAAAGTTGTTCGTGATCTTCCCAATATTACTCTACCTAAAAGTATCATATGAAAATCTTGCCAATTCGGTAAGCAAACCAGAGTGCAATTTAATGCCAAGGAAGGATCATCAAGTAAGCCTCTTGAACTCATTCATACTGACATATGTGGACCTGTGAGGAAAAAGTCACCACGTGGTGAACAATACTATATCTTATTTATTGATGATGTTTCTAGAATGTGTTGGATTGGGTTGATTAAACACAAAGATGAAGCATTTTAGAAATTTCATATCTTCAAAGCACTAGTTGAAAATGAATTATATCTAAAAATCAAGTGTCTTAGATATGATCGAGGAGGATAATATACATCAGATGAATTTCTTGAATTTTGTGAACAACATGGCATAAAAAGACAGTTTTCTGTAGCTGGCACTCCACAACAAAATGGCGTAGAAGAAAGAATGAATAGAACAGTTCAACAAATGGCTAGATCTATGCTTGATGATTTTGGAACACCTGACACTTTTTGGGGAGAAGCAGCACATACAGCGGTAAATATTCTTAACAAGGCACATGTTCATGTAAATAGTGATAAAACGCCATATGAACTCTGGTATGGTAATCCTCCCACTGTGAAGCATTTTAGATTTTTTGGAAGCAAATGCTTTATAAAAAATAATGATGAAAAACATGGCAAATTTGAACCTAGAGCAGATGAAGGAATACTTCTTGGTTACTCCTCTAGGAGTAAAACATATAAATGTTACAATAAAAGACTTCGGAATATTGTTGAATGTATTGATGTTGTTATTGATGAGTCTCCTGCAGCTCCAAAAGAAGAAAAAAAATTGGTATCAGAGCAGGTCCTTCTGCAGAAGCTTGATCGCTTGAAGGAGATCCGTCACAATGGGAAGGAAGAAAAAGAAGAAGGCTACTCAAAGAAAGGAGATATCTCAGAAAAAATGTGCAGCAGAAAATGAAGAAGATGAAACAGAAGATAGGTACAGGTGGCATAAGTTCAGGGGGAGATGGAGTTGTGAATTTTTCTGTACTTCACTTCCTATACGCGGGTTTCATGAACTAAAGCCGCGTATACACGCGAGTTCCAATGGAGACAAAAGCGTATGTTTTTCTGTTAAGGAAAACAGTGAGATGGCTCAAGAACAGGAGCACAGGTTCAGGGGGAGCATTAACCTTGCTAAGAGTAATGCATTGTTGGCATTATGATGGCTCTGAAATATGATCTCTCTCTTGAGGTCTTTTTGGTATTGGTTATAAAAAGTCATATCTGTAATTTGATGAAAAAGGTCATGATGAGACCTATGATGTAAAATTGAAACATTCAGTCATGTAAGGACTTGTTCAAATTTGTAAACCCACGTGGTTGGGTAGTTGAGTCAAAATATGTAAACCCACTTGGTTGGGTACTTGAGTCACATATGTAAATCCACTTGCTTGGATCATTGATGTAAGTATGAGTCCTTGGTGATAGGAAAGGTCATAGACTCATGTACTTCATTGAAAAATATGTTTGAAGATTCAATGTGAACTCAGGGGGAGCATGGTAACTTCAGTGCAAATCAAGAGAAGAAAAACCTTGTGTTGTTTTTGATCTGCCCTTTGCCCTTGATGTCAAAGGGGGAGAGTATCATGGTGTTTGAATAATGGTTATAATCAATGTATCTATCTGTTGTGGTGATCAAACACCATCATGGTTGCCATCAAGTCCAAAGGGGGAGATTGTTGGCAATATGATGCAGAGTGTTGTCCTTGATGGAAACCTACTTGATAAAGTTGATGGAAACCTACTTGATGAAGTTGTCCTTGATGGAAACTAACTTGTCCTATTTGTTAATGATGTAAATCTGATGTATCTACAGAGCGGTTCAGATGTAGTGGAGAAAGGAATTCCTGTAAGGGCCAGTGCAATGATGAAAATGGTATGTCACAAACCATACGCGGGTTTGTAAAGGCGAAGTAGTGTATGTACGCGGAAAAGTACGTACCAAGTAGCGTATGCCTATTTGCGCTCTAAATTTATAAAACTAGGGGAATTTACCATGGTATTAGCACACAGTATTGAGCGTTGGATTATCCATTTGATCCCGTCGAGGAATACCATCGGAATTTGTGTGGTTTTGGCTCATGGTATTGGTAAAAGGTAAATCTATTTAAGGAGAAGAAGATCATAGTGCAAGTGTGTGCATAGGTCTGGGTTTTAATGAATACTTCACTTTGAAGTATATCTGCATGGAATGGGAAACAGTTTATTGATTGATCTGAATTAATAATGCACCTATGAAGAAAATGATGAAGAGGGATCTCTAGATCTGAAGATGACTATGTATTTTCTAGATCTGTTTATGGAATGTTTAGATCTGTGATCTGGCGAATCTTTGCTGAAGTAAAAGATGATATATGAGTTTTTTATCTGATCTGAAGAGCTGCACAATCCTGAAAAGTTTCTGATCTATACGCAGGTTCGTTTCATGAAAAGCGCATGTATACGCGGGTCCGATTAAAGAAAAGCGCATATGGCAGTTAGGGTTTCTGAAAAACAAAATGCACTGAAGTATACGTAGGTTTGTCTCTGTGAAAGCGCGTATATACGTAGGTTCAGTGAAGTAAAAGCGTGTATGGAATCTAGGGTTTTGCTGAAGTGTGTGGAATAAAATGTCTGATCTGTTTTGTTGTTTTACTGCTATCTGTTAATGATGTATTCATATAGATCTGGGTTGTTTGAATGTTGATTATGTTGCTGATTGTGTTGATTGAAGATCAAGATGTTGGTTGATTGGTTGATGATTCAATGAATGAATTGATGGGGTTATAAGTTTCAGTTTGATAGATGATGAGCTTAAATGTGTGGAGTGGGTCCAGTCTGAAAATCTGATGAAAAGTGGCCTACAAGGTATGTTGTATGGAAGTTGATGGATCCAGTATGAAATTGATGAAACATGGTCCATGGTGGTGCTGAGGGTCGAAGCCTTCAGTGAGGGGATTGTAGCTCCCTTCCAGTGGTAGTTGGTAAACGAAAGCAGGGGGTAGTAGCTCCCTTCCAGGAGAGGTTGGTAAATGAGAGTAAGGGGTAGTAGCTCCCTTCCAGGAGAGGCTGGTAAACGAGAGCAGGGGATTGTAGCTCCTACAGGAGAGGCTGGTAAATGAGAGCAGGGGGTTCTAGCTCCCTTCCAGGAGAGGCTAGTAAACGAGAGAAGGTTGTAGCCTTCTGCAGGTGGGTGCCTGCGTACTGGTATGAGTCTGTGCCAGTACATGGTTATAAGAAGTTTTCTTTATAATAAATATTGAAGATAGAGACGACGGCAGCGGTGGTTTTCTCCCGAATTGGATTTCCACCTTAAATATTGGTGTTCATGTGTGTTGCTTATGTGTGATGGTTTTTTCTGTTATTACTGCACATTCTTACTGCTTAATAAACATATGATGAATGAATGATGCAATGATCTAAGCAAAGAATTAAATGCATAATAAGATCTCTGGACATACGCGAGTTTTCTGAAGGATATCCGCGTGTATACGCGAGTTGGTTTCAGTAAAGTAGTGTATGGGTTTAAGAGAAAGAAAAAGTAAAAAGTTTTCAGTCAGCATTAAATACTTATTCACCCCCCCTCTCAGTATTTTTCCCAACACTTTGGCTCTGAAATTTATAGACAGAAAACTACATTCCATGTACTTCCAATCACTTTTTACAGAATTCAATCCGATGCTCAGAGAGAGAGTTATGAAGATTTTCCCACGATCACCTCTTTGAGACGAAATTTATGAGCTTGAAAAAGCCCTAATTTCCACAAACCATATCTACAAAAATATTGCGAACCAAGATCTGAAATTTTGTGATGATGTTCCTCGGGATTTCGGCTTCGCACTCTACAAATTTCAGCTTCTGAACCATCGTAGAAAAAAACTTATAGTGAAAATTCCCCGATGACCTGTTTAGGTTAAATTTAGGAGCCTGCAAAAAGACCTAACTTCTACAGTTCATATCTCCGAAAATATTGCGAACCAAGCTCTGAAATTTTGCAACAATTTTCCTCAGGATTTCAGCTTCACACTCTAAAAATTTCATCTTTTGAACCTTCGTAGAAAAAAAATTATGAAACCCTAGAATCCAAAGCTCTGATACCAAATGTTGTGAAACCAACTCCAAAAATAGAATAAAAGAGATATCAACACCTTAGAAATAAGCCACTTTGAGGGGGAAACCTCCAATACATTACATGAATGAACAATTCTTGGATGATACAAATGACCAAAACCTCCTTCTATATATAGGAGTCCATGGGGCCACAAAATAATCCTAGTGGGGCCACAATGTAATCATAGCCAACCTAACAATAATAATGTAAGGGCATAATAATAACAATATGGGCGTTACAAGGGTACAACGATAACAATAAGGGGGGCTACACTAACATAATAAGGGACTACACTATTAATATAGGGACTTAACAGGTGATGTGGCAAAAACCGAACCTCCTGCATGCTGACTATTACTACTATGCTGCATATTTGATTCTTTATAAACTCTAACAAACTGAAATAACATAACAGTAAATTTAAAAGACATAATATTTAAAATGATGGTTGGAGGACTGAAGACTAGTTCCTGCTGCCTTGCCGAGCATTTGAGTTGTCTGTGGTGCCGAGATTGTTGTATGGGTTGACATTGGCTACATTGTTGGAGCTTGAGCCATGGACAGTTCATTTATCCACCATGTAGCACAGAATTTCCAGAGATTATTCTATGTGTACGCAACGATGGTTTTCTCCCCTCAGCTGCTTTGTGAGTGATTGATCTTGGTGTTGGAGGAAGTTGGTGTCTGCCTGATGCTTCTCCTGCATAATATTCAGTTGAGATTTGATCAGGTCCATTTCCGCTTGCATGTTGGATAAGTGGAAGCAGTTTTCATTCCTCATTTTGACTATAGAAAGGGATGGCAAGAATGATACTGTGATAGGGAGGGGTTGAGGAAACAGAGGCGATGTTAGACAGCTAAGAATGGTGGGTCTAGGACAGAGGGAAAGAAAACTCCAGGGAGACTGAGAGGTAGAATTAGTGTAGAGCACAAATGAGAGGTAGTCTGCATGAGGAGGGGAAAGGGATAAATAGGGAGGGAGGAAGTGGGGGGTGTGTTGATGAAGAGAGAAGCGTGGGAAGCACGAGGGGACAGGGTCATGGGATAAGTGCAGGGAAGGGGATGGGTATGGCATACCTACCAGAACAAAATCGGGGGGGGCACAACAGATCTTGTTGGCAGAGAGCACGTAGAGGGGAGTTTTCATGGAATAGGGGAGTAGGTGGTATGACCTTGGGAAGAGAGTTGACCAGGGGGTCTGTGGCAGGCCTTATTGGCCAGAGAATGAGCAATTTTGTTGTTGGCTCTCAGGATGTGGTAAGGAATCAATGCTCAAGACATATATATATATATATATATATATATATATATATATATATATATATATATATATATATATATATATATATATATATATATGTCACAGAAATATTATATCAAATGGTCTTTGCTTAATCACCTTCAGAAATTAATTATTAAAACCCTCAAGAATCTGATGCAATAAATGCCTCACAATGCCATTATATGCTGATATTAATTGGAGTAATAAGAAGAAAATATAGGAAGGAAGCCCAAACTGATATGTTGATAAACATAATCTATCACTTTAAACTTCAGAATAATTTTATGAAAGTGGAATAGTTAAAATGAAGGAGCACCTATTAAGGATATTTAACTCTTATTCACATATGTAAAAAGAGACTCGCCGCTTCATTACTTCATTTTATTTATAGAAGGAAAATACAGAATGGAAACTGGGAAACATATCAATAACAACAGATGCAAGAATCTTGATCTTCATTCATTAATCATCAAAAAATTGAGTCCAAAATTTGCAGTAATCCAAAGGTCCAAAACTCAGAACCCCTTTCTTTCTTCTCTTTGTCTTTAAATACAATGTAAAGCAGTTTGTAACTACTCAAACTACTCCTAACTTCTCAAACTACTTGAAACTTCTTAAACTACCTATTACATATCATCAAAATGTCTTATTACAATTGAACTCTCTTAACAGAGATAAAATAAAACTTAAATCTTAATCTATTTGTTGAATATGAATTGGTCCCGCTACTACTGTATTCTCCTGATTGGCCGACTTGTCTTTCTTTGAAGTGGATGGATCATTAGGTATAATAGTCATCCAGGCTCTGCATTTCTTCCACACTTCAATGTTTGTCTTAGGAGAGTTAATCAACCTGTGGTACTCCAACCTAAAGGCATTGATCCTATTGAATGTTGGTTGCTCTGTAAATAAGGTCTTCACCAACCATAATAGCTGAAAATACCTCTGAAGAAAGTTAATAACTATTGCTCCTTTTAGAATCTGATTCTTCTCATGAGTGTTATCCACCTTGCTTATTGCCAATACAAATAGTGGTTCATAGGAATCCATGATAAAATATTGCCTTTAAGGTCCCAGCATGATGGAAATCCTGCCCTGGCTCTTTCATCATACAAATTTTCAAACTTGTTTATTGCTTCCTTAATCTCTGCCAACTTCTTCTTAGTGGTCTTCCTGCAAGTATTTTTAACAATCAATTTGTTAATCTCTACATCATATCGAATCCTATATTTAATCTCATTTTCCTCCAATTCTTGATCAGTCCTAGAATCAATGAAATCAATAAATTTCTTTACCCATATGGCTTTATTAATAGTCTTTTGCTTGTCTGCCATAACCTGCTCCCCAAAATCTCTGATAATGCTTTTCTCTTCTAATACAATAGTCAGAGATCCCCAAGCTTCTTTCATTTCTTCAATGATTTCATTCCAGATGATGTTCTTATTATGTAACAAAGTTATATTTCCCTTCAATTTCTCCTTTAGACTCTTGATCTTAGCATCAGTTGTTTGGAAAATTGTCCTGTATTTATTAATTTCCCCATCCTTGACTTGCATTATTTTTGTTACTGTCTCCATATCATTTTGTGCCTTTTTCAGATATTTCTTTGCCATTTTTAGTTCAGTGTTCAATTGAGATATCTGTGTTGTTGGATCATCATTGCCAGATGGAAAAATGATAGTGCAGGAATGAGAATCAATCTCATTTTGTAATGTCAACATAGTTTCCTTCAATTTAGCAATTTCTTCTTCTTTCTGCAAGAGTTTTTGAAGAAGGCTTTCTTTCTCACTTTCCACTTCTGCCACCTCTGCTGCCATAGAATGCTCCCATGTAGGTAACTTCAACTTTTTCTTTAACACAGAAATCTTTGATTCTTCACTTTGTAGCAGTTTCTGCACAACAGATCTGTCATTTGGATCTACTCCAATCTTTATAATTATCTTATTAAGCTCTTCATTTTGTGTTTTTAAAGCCCTGGAGTTGGATTTTTCCAATTTTAGTTGCTTGATCACCTTCCCTAGCATGTTCTTAGCCTTAAGAGCCATTGCATTAGTTTTGGTCAAATCATTCACTATTAGTTGACCTGTTTTCATATGTAAATTCACTTTATCAAGCAAAGGAATCTTTCTCACATCAACAGTTAAATTTACAGTATTGAAATTATTTTATGACCCTATATTCATATCAGAGGGGTGAGAAAGACTAATCTTAAATTTATCTTTTTCAAGATCCATGGCAGTCAGCAATCTTGTTTGGTCTGGAGTTATTTGATACTCGGCATGTGACTCGATGCTAGCCTTCATTATTTGATTTCTTTCAGCAATCTGAGAAAATACTTGTTTAATCAAAGGTACTTTCTCCTAAGCATATCCATGTCTTCTTAGTGAGGCTGGGACATTTTGATCATCTCCTAGTTGAAGTGAGAAACCAGGTTGAGCACCTATTATGTCTTCGTTGAGTTTTGTTCTATTTTCAGCTCTCTTCTCTTCATCTTCTGAATCAACAACTACCTCTTTACTCCTCTTGCTTGATTTCTCAGATAAGATAGGAGTCTGTATATTAGAGCCAACATAACCTACAAAACCCCTATTTTCTAGCTTCTCTATGTCAGGTCTGCTTTCATGAACAAATGTTGAGTAACCATTATCAATTCTCCTATTTGAAATTACTTTATGGGTGTCATAAGCCCACTTATCTCCTAAAAGTAAGTGCATTCCATCTAACATCATATTAACCTCATCAGTTGCTTGTCTCATGTTGACTATAAATAGAACCACAGACATAGGTAATTTAAACATATGCCCTTCTTTCATAGGTGCAAACTGTATTTGGTCAACATTCAAACTCTGCCTAATGAATTCTAAGGCAAATAATCTCATAGGCACAAATGTAGGAAGCCTATATGTTTCTACCCCAGCCCCATAAAGTCTAATCTCTGAGTAATCTTCATAAACATACCAATCTCCAAATTTACAATTTTTCCCCAACTGCAGAAACTCTTGAGCCTTTGGCAGGAAACATGGGGGAGAAACCCCATTCAAAATCTTATATGCAGTAGACATGAAATGATTTACAAAATCAAACATACCCTCCTCATTTTGTTCCTCTCTCACTACATCAATCCAAAACACTACTAATTGCCTCTTTTTATTTACATCCATGATATTTAACCCCAAATGAAATAAATATTCCACATTTTGATATAAAAAGAGGTAAATGATAAGAGAAGGGAACCTAAATGACCCAGTGAGTGATAAAATCATGAGTTGAGTATTGAAAACTTATTGCCAATATGAAGGAATATCAAGCACTACTTCTGGCTTCATCATCAATGCAAACAGTCCCAGAATTGATTTTTCAACTATGATGTCGTCCTCCTTTCCCAATATCTTCAGAATACACATCAGCACCGGCCGTACTTCTACATCAAAAAATTCTATGGAGAATTCTTTACTGTCAGGTACAAAACGCTTCGTATCATTCAGACAGACCTGTTGATAAAATTGGAGGTGTTCTAAGGAGCAAACAGTGTCTCGGGTATCCCTCTCAGTGTCCATGAGAGGAATATGGTTGGATGAGCCAGAAAGGGATGAACATTTATCCATGATATTGCTCAAGGTGGCGAAAAACTAAAAGGTGGCAAACAATAATGGAAGACACAGGTGCAATCAGGTTGACAAGAACAGAGAAATAACATTAGCCTTGCGAAAATAAGAACCAATTTAAATAGGTGGCGCAAGTTTTAGAAATTAAATGCTGATTTGACACGCTAAAAGACTGTTAAACAGTACTGTGACGTGGCTGAAAGCTATCGCCAACTAGCAGCTTACGTCACTGCGGGAGGCCTCAAAGGTACGAAGCTCTCATCGGGGTCCTGCCCTCGTAGTTAATCCTGACCATGGATCTTGATCGTCCCATCAGTCAACGGAATTAACTGCGGAGGCACCCTCCCCGTTAACCCGTGTGTCAAATGTACCCATGGGTTGCCGCCTTTCTCCTTTGACATGAAAATATTTCGATCCCGCTCGTAAACTTGCTCGATAATTAACTAGGGCATTAGGACCCACCTTCCCGAATCTCTTAAAATAGTGAACTTCAAATTTATACAAAACATTACAGTTATTAGTTAAAGTATGAGAAACTGTACTTTAACATATATTTTTATATTTTTCCATTTTTTTGTATTTTTGAAAAATTAACATAAAGGATATTGCAAATGAGCCACAACATCTGGCTCCACTTGGGGATCGTGTTTTTTTTCCGTGAAACACTAAGAACTGAGGATTAGTGCCTTCACTTCGGGCATGGAGTCAAATGTTGTTTGATGAAATTTGAACAATGAGAAATCTGAATATGTACAATAGTGGACCATAAAATCTCAATGCTAGAAATAATGTTTGAGATATTTCCCATTCACAGTCAACTCTATTGTTTCTCCATCAAGATTCTCCAGCATGAATGTGTTATTTGATCTAACCTCAACAATTTTGTATGGGCCATACCAGAGTGGGTCAAACTTACCATGCTTTCCCTTCTCTTCTCTTCTGGTATCCCATCTTAATACCAAATATCTAGTTTGAAAAAGAATCTATTTTTCTTTTCTATCAAAAATTGACTTCATCTTTTCTTGGTAGGTGATCAAATTTTCTCTGACTTTGTTCCTGCTCTCACTTGATTCTATAACCTTATTCAACCTTCTCACTAATGCATTAGGTTCTTCTTGTGCGTCTTGAAGAAAAGAGATCACTGGTCTAGCCAACTGAGTAGGAAATAAGGTTTGAGTTCCATAAACCAGTTCATAAGGGGACTTACCTATAGATATTTTAGTAGTCACTCGTACTGCCCAAAGAGAAAATGTCAATTTTGAATCCCAGTTTTTCTGATTTTCATTAATTTTCTTCTTCAAAATCTTGACCAATGTCTTGTTGGAAGATTCAGCTAGCCCATTCCCTTGAGGATGATATGTTGTAGAATGAGATAGAATGATATTATATGTTTGACATAGAATTGAATACCTGAGCATTATCAGTTACAATCTTGATTGGACACCCAAACATGTTGAAGATGTTTTCTTCTAGAAACTTCGTTACTACCTGGTCATTAGCCTTTCTTGTAGGTAGTGCCTCCACCCACTTAGTGAAATAGTCAGTGGCAGTCAAAATCCATTTGAACTTTCCACTTGATGGTGGTTTGATTTCCCCAATAAAATATAGTCCCCATTGCCTAAAGGGTTCTTCAAAAAACACTGGGAGAAGAGGTAAAGGAGCTAACCTTTTCTTTTCTGCAAATAAATGACATTTCTGGCAGCTTCTAACTAGTCTGTATACATCAGCGAACAAGAAGGGCCAGTAAAAATCTTATTTCAGGCTTTTATGAGCAGTAACCTTCCAACTATAATGACCTCCACATAGATTCTCATGATATTCTTTTATAACTTCCATTGATTTACCTTCTATCAAACACAACAACAAAATGCCAACAGGATCCTTCCAATATAACTTAGCATCAATTATGACATATGGTTGGGATTTGAGCTTAAGAGCTCTGTACTTTGTTATGTTTAGTTAAGTTGTAAAAGAGAAAAAACATAAGTAATGAACAATATCCTTATACTAATCAGAACACAGGAATTTGTATTTAATTGTTGCCTTTGTACTGCTTTGACTCCTTTCATTAATAAATTCATCAAAGGGTGCCATCAAATTAATCCCCAGAGCTTGAAAGTTTGATTTTGTCAACAGCTTTTCCAAACCCTGACCTTTAACCAATTTGGTAGGCTTGATATCTAAGTCGTACTAATTTTAGCTATCCATTTTCCTCTTTTACCTTCCACGTCACTTTGGACTAACACATCTTTTACAGCAAAGTTAGGAACATAAGAAACTATCTGAGACTGCAGCACATAAGTCATGAATGCTTTTAATGCTTTAACTAAAGCATACACTTGTTTTTCCAAAATGTTATATTTAAGCTCAGCATCTCTGAGAACTTTACAGAAAAATTCCACAGGTTGTTCTTTGCCCTCTTCATTCTTCTGCAACAACACAACAACAATGGTAGTAGGTGATGAAGATAAAAATATCTGAAAATCCTTTTGATAATATGGACTGATTAGCACAGGAGATTCCTAAAGGGCTTCTTTAATCCTAGCAAAGGATTCTCTAGAATCTTTGTCCCACTTTACTTCTACATTCTTCTTCAGCATATTTGTTATATTTCTAACAATTTCAGCATAATTTGGGACAAATCTTCTCATAAAATTTATTTTTCATAGAAACCTATGAATATCCTTTTTAATCCTGGGCAAGGGAATTTTTTGAATAGATTCTACTCTTGCTGGATCAATTTTTACTCCCTGATTTGAAACTATATGTCCTAACAATTTTCCTTCCTCCAAAGCAAATAAATATTTTTTGGTATTTAATGACAACCTCAATTTTCTGCATTTCAGGAAAGCCTTCTGTAAATGCTCCAAGTTTTCATCATCTAAACCTGAAAAAATGGTCACATCATCCAAATATATAACTACAAACTTATCACCCACAAATTCTATGTCCATTTCCCTCTGAAAGGTGGCACCTATGTTCATTAGACCAAATGGCATTCTGGCATACATGAATGTTCCCCAAGGTGTGGTAAAAGTCGTTTTCTTTTGATCTTCTTTTTCAACCGCTACATGATTATACCCGAAGAAACCATCAACGATAGACAATCTATATGCTACTATCACTTTTTGTAAAACGTAGTCCATCTTAGGCAAAGGATAATTGTCTTTAAGCGATGCTCTGTTTAAATTCCTGAAGTCAACACGTAGCCTTATCTCTCCATTCTTTTTCCTTACAAGAACCAGGTTAGAAACCCAATCTGAATATTTGAGTGGGACTATGATTTTTGCCTGCAACATTTTCTTCCCTTCTTTTTCAATTGGAGCAAGGAGCAATGGATTAATCTGCCTAAGTTTCTGTTTGTGAGGCTTGATCCCATGCTTCAAAGGTATCTTGTGCTGAATAATATCTAGATCATATGTTTTCAAATCCTTATAGGACCATGAAAACACATCCATGTATTTTTTAAAAAGGTCAATGTACCTTTCTTTATGATTCTTAGGGACACCCTTGAATAACTTAACCACCTTGGGCTCCTGTTGAGTTCCCATATTACAATCTTCCATCTCACCCTCTTGAGGTGCCTTCTTTGGAACCAGTGCTACATCGTTTGAATCAAACAATCTTTCAAGAGGAACTAATCCTCTGGGCAATATATTATATTTCAACTAGATTATTTTCTGATCACCTATTGATTGCTTAAGTTTTTTCAAGTCTTCATTCTGGTCAATTTGTTCACTTTCTTGAACAATTTCAATATCTTCAAAATTTTCAATAATTTTTAGAAATTGATTTATTTGCTCATCATCTTCAAAAACCTACCAGTGCTTAACATTATCAGGAATATAGGTTTTGTGCCTCAGTTCAATATCATACCTCAGTTTTGGATTTATAGGTGGCTTGAAAGTACTAGCTGCAACTGCCAGTGAATCTACCATTATGTTTTCTTCTCTTGGAATGAATTGAAGGTTCAAAGCTTCAAAATAATTCTCAATCAAGTCCCATACTTCATTCCTATATGATCTCAACCTTGGATGTTTGGTTTGACAAAGGTTTTTAATCTGTCTTATAATCAACTCATAATCACCAAAAATGGAAATACACTGGATTCCCATTTGTTTAGAAGTTTGAAGACTTAAAATTAATGCCTCATACTCAGCTACATTATTTGTTGATTCAAATTCAAGCTTAAAATAAAAAGGTAAAAGATTACCTTCTGGAGATACCAGTAAAAATCCAGCTCATGTGCCATCTTTTGAATAGGCACCATCAAAATAACACATCAAAATTTTGTTTGAACCCAGCTCATTATGTAAAATTGCTGAAGAGTGATGCTTCTCTGAGTCTTTAGCAAACTCTACATCTTCATGCGGCATAAAACAAGAAAGATCTTCTTTTTCTTTACCATAAATTGGGGAATTTCCTGCATCTTTCTTTGTGTTAGTTTTTACAAATCTTGTTTCTCTATATAACCTTCTTTCTTCCCCATTAAACACGGGAATTATAGCATATGTGAAATCCAGTTTTAAAACTCCCCCAAACATCACTCCCCAAGATCTGGATAAAAGCATACCAAACCTAGCTGGAATATTTGTGACCACTACATCCATCATGATACTTTTCGATGGAATTTGGGCCAGAGAAACCACCATGTCTTTAATAAGCCCAACACACTTCACCCTTTTTTAATCAAATGAATATAAGTCTCTATAGGGTTTAGTAATTTGTAATTTCATTTATTTATGTGAAGCACCTGAGTCTAGCATACAACTATGAAGAATGAAATCATGAAGAAGCAGTGATATATAAAATGGGGGAACAGAAGAATCTACCTCCTCCACATGTGGACTAAAAGTGACCACTGATTTTTCCTCTTGCAAATTCATAGTATCACCAATATCATTAGACTGAGAAAGATGAATGAATTCTACAATCTCCTTCTTCTAACCTGGTGTCTTAGCTAACTCAAGAAGGGGTACTTGGATTTTCACCTTTTCTAGCTCTTTGGATAAACTCAAAGCTTGATTTTGTTTGACAATCTTCTCAAGTTCTTCCTGATTTCTGCTAGGATTAGAATTTTTTTCAGGCATAGTAACAACCTTCTCCAAATTATTAGTTTCAATAGACTTGTTTTTGGAAGTCTCGGCTTGTTTTTTTTCAGTTCCACTTACTAGACTCATAGGTTGTTTCCCCTTATCTAATTGTTTTACTAAGTTCTTTTATTGTGGAGTCGCCATTGGAGAAGGAACCGACTCTTGTTTTTTTTCTTCATTATCCTGTGTCCTTGATCTCTTTATTGAACTTAAATCATATTTCTTATGCAACTCTACTTTCATAAAGTCTATAAATTGTCTACAATAATCATCCATCTCTTCTTTATCAAAGGACACCTCAGCTTTTGTGTATTCTTCTTCATATTCTTCCTCTTCTTCATCTTCTTTCATGTACATGGTAGATATATGATCTTCAACTTCCCTTTGATCATCTTCAGTAGACTGTGAGGGTGCTTCTTCTATGTATAGTGGTTCTTGAACTTGATCTTGATCTCTTCTCCCCCTCTGCAAGATTTGCAGGGGTTGCTTTCTAAATTGAGGATTGAAAACTCCTTTGTTTTGTTGTGTGGGCCTTTGGGAGTTTTTATTCTCTAACTCCATCTTCACTAACTTATTTGAAAAATTCTTGATAACCTTTTTCATGTCATCAATCCACTGATCCAGTGGTGATTCTTCTTTGGCCTTGCCTTTCTCTTGAATTGGATTTTTTTCTTGTGTTTTCCTAGCAACAGTCATGTTTGCTTCAATTTCCAAAGCATTAGTTTGGATTTTCTCAAGAGTAGGAGATCCCCTCTCTCTTAAATTGAAACTAAAATATGACTCAAAAGCTCCAGAAAAAGCTACCCTTTCTCCAACAGGAGGGGGTTTCATTTCTATGGGTAAACTATTATATAGTTTGTTGAATCTTTTAATAAAATCAATCATGTTTTCATTAGACTTTTTCTTGATTTCATTAAACTCTGTAAATTAATAACCCTGATCTCTTTTTTCACCCCATCTTAGAGTGAATTGTGTTTCTAATTCCTCCCAATTTTTAATTGAGGCATTTGGTAAACCTTTAAACCACTTTCTTGCCTCTCCATTTAGAGACTGTAAAAAAAGTATCATCACTACATCAAGATGTTCTACATTTAGATTCCCGGAAAAAGTGCAAAACAATGGCAAGTGTTGTTCTGCAGTCACTCCATCTTCACCACTAAAATGAGGAAGTAACATGAGGTGCTCTTGGGGCATGGAATTCATATGTCGTGGAAGATTTAACGGTGCATACCTGTTCATTAAGAAAGCAGGGGATGCCATGTTGATGCCTTGGTTAACCAATCCTTGAGTAGGTGAGTTTTGTGAACCAGTTGTGAATGTGGATGAATGGGGTGAAACAACTAATATGGGAAGGGGTTGATGAACAATGGCAGAAGAACCAGCAGATGTATTTGATTAAGCTTGTGTGAAGGTAAATGAAATAGATTCAAAAGATTGTTCTTCTAACCTTGGTTTTTGAAAATTAACTGGTGGGAAGAGGATTCTTGTTCCAAGAAAGTGAGTTTCCTAGAAATATCCTTAGATGAAGGGTTATGTGAACTGCTGCCAGGTGCAGGCAGTGTAGGATCAGGTGTGGAAGGAGTTATTGATTTCTGAACCTTTTTAGAAACCAATTTATTAGGATCAGACAAAATAGGAACTTTCTGTTGCGAGGTATCTAACCTCGTATGAGTTCTTTCATACGCCAGAATTTTGAAATAAAAACACAGCCTGATATTTCCTCCTCTCTGTACAACCAGAGGAAATATAACAAAAACCCAGGGAATGAACTTCGCTTCTTCGTCCCCATAAACGGCGCCAAAAAATGTGGTATCTTAAGAAACAATCCCTTGGCTATGGTAAGGAATCAATGCTCAAGACATTTATATATATATATATATATATATATATATATATATATATATATATATATATATATATATATATATATATATATATATATATATATATATATATATATATATATATATATGTATATATATATATGTATGTATGTATGTATGTATGTATGTCACAGAAATATTATATCAAATGGTCTTTGCTTAATCACCTTCAGAAATTAATTATTAAAACCCTCAAGAATCTGATGCAATAAATGCCTCACAATGCCATTATCTGCTAATATTAATTGGAGTGATAAGAAGAACATGAAGGAAGGAAGCCCAAACTGATATGTTGATAAACAGAATCTATCACTTTAAACTTCAGAAGAATTTTGTGAAAGTGGAATAGTTAAAATGAAGGAGCACCCATTAATGATATTTAACTCTTATTCACATATGTAAAAAGAGACCTGCAACTTCACTACTTCATTTTATTTATAGAAGGAAAATACATAATGGGAATTGGGAAACATATCAATAACAACAGATGCAAGAATATTGATCTTCATTCATTAATCATCAGAGAATTGAGTACAAAATTTGCAGTAGTCCAAAGGTCCAAAACTCAGAACCCCTTTATTTCTTCTCTTTATCTTTAAATACAACGTAAAACAGTTTGTAACTGCTGAAACTACTCCTAACTGCTCAAACTACTTGAAACTTCTTAAAATACCTATTACATATCATCGAAATGTATTATTACAATTGAACCCTCTTAACAGAGATAAAATAAAACTTAAATCCTAATCTATTTGCTAAATATGAATTGGTCCCGCTGCTGTTGTATTCACCTGATTGACTAACTTGCATTTCTTTGAAGTTGATGGAACATTAGGTAGAACAGTCATCCAGGCTCTGCATTTTGTTCCACACTTCAATTTTTTTTCTTAAGAGATTTAATCAGCCTGTGGTACTCCAACCTAAAGGTGGTGATCCTGTTGAATGTTGGTTGCTCTGTAAATAAGGTCTTCACCAACCATAATACCTGAAAAATTCCTCTGAAGAAAATTAATAACTGTTGCTCCTTTCAAAACCCGATCCTTCTCATGAGTGTTATCCACCTTGCTTTTTTCCAATACCAATAGTGGTTCATAGGAATCCCATGATAAAAGACTGCCTTTAAGGTCCCATCATGATGGAAATCCCGCCCTGGTTCTTTTATCATACAGATTTTAAAACTTGTTTATTGCTTCCTTAATCTCTGTTAACTTCTTCCCAGTGGTCTTCCTGCAAGTATTTTTTACATTCAATTTGTTAATCTCTACAGCATATATAATCCTATCTTTAATCTCATTTTCCTCTAACTCTTGATCAGTCTAAGAATTAAAGAAATCAATAAATATCTTTACCCATATGGCTCTATTAATAGTCTTTTGCTTGTCTGCCATAACCTGCTCCTCAAAATCTCTGATAATGTTTTTATCTTCTGATACAATAGTCAGAGATCCCCAAGCTTCTTTTATTTCTTCAATGATTTCATTCCAGATGATGTCCTTAGCCTGTATCAAAGTTATATTTCCCTTCAATTTCTCCTTTAGACCCTTGAATTCAGCATCAGCTGTTTGGAAATCTGTCCTGTATTTATTAATTTCCCCAACCTTGGCTTGCATTATTTTTTTAATTGTCTCCAGATCATTTTGTGCCTTTTTGAGATCTTTGTCTGCCATTTTCAGTCCAGTGTTCAATTGATATATCTGTGATGTTGGATCATCATTTCCATATGGGAAAATGATAGTGTAGCAATGAGAATCAATTTGATTTTGTAATGTCAGCACATTTTCCTTCAATTTAGCAATTTCTTCTTATTTCTGCAAGAGCTGCTGAAGAAGGCTTTCTTTCTCACTTTCCACTTCTGCCACCTCTGCTACCATAGAATGTTCCCCTATAGGTAACTTTAACTTTTTATTCAACACATAAATCTTTGACTTCACTTTGTAGCAATTTCTGCACAGCAGATCTATCATTTGGATCTACTCCAATATTTACAATTATCTTCTTGAGCTCTTCATTTTGTGTTGTTAAAGCCCTGGAGTTGGCTTTTTCCAATTTTACTTGCTTGATCACCTTCCCTAGCATGTTCTCAGCCTTAAGAGCCATTGCATTAGTTTTGGTCAAATCATTCACTATCAGTTGAATTTACTTTATCAAGCAAAGGAACCTTTCTCACTTCAACAGTTAAACTTACAGTATTGAAATTATTTGATGACCCTATAGTCATATCATAGGGGTGAGAAAGAGAAATCTTAAAATAATCTTTTTCAAGATCCATGGAAGTCAGAAATATTGTTTGGTCTGGAGTTATTTGATACTCGGCATTTGCCTCCATGCTAGCCTTCATCCTTTGATTTCTTTCAGCAACTACTTGTTTAATCAAAGGTACTTGATCCTGAGCATCTCCATGTCTTCTTGGTGAGGCTGGGAAATTTTTCTCATCTCCTAGTTGAAGTGAGAAACCAGGTTGAGCACCTGTTATGTCTTCATTGAGTTTTGTTCTATTTTTAGCTCTCTTCTCTTCATCTTCTGAATCAACAACTGCCTCTTTACTCCTCTTGCTTGATTTATCATATGTGATAGGAGTCTGTATATTAGAGCCAAAAGAACCTGCAAAACCCCTATTTACTAGCTTCTCTATGTCAGGTCTGCTTTCATGAAAAAATGATGAGTAACCATTTTCAATTCTCCTATTTGAAATTACTTTATGGAGGTCATAAGCCCACTTATCTCCTAACAATAAGTTCATTCCATATAACATCACATTAACCTCATCAGCTGCTTGTCTCATGTTGACTATAAACGGACCCACAGACATAGGTAATTTAAACATATGCCCTTTTTTCATAGGGACAAAATGTATTTAGTCAACATTCAAACTCTGCCTAATTAATTCTAAGACAAATAATCTCATAGGCACAAATTTAGGAAGCCTATATGGTTCTACCCCAGCCCCATAAAGTCTAATCTCTGAGTAGTCTTCATAAACATACCAATCTCCAAATTTACAATTTGTCCCCAACTACAGAAACTTTTGAGCCTTTGGTAGGAAACATGGAGGAGAAACCCCATTCAAAATTTTATATGCAGTAGACATGAAATGATTTGCAAAATCAAACAGACCCTCCTCATTTTCCTCTCTCACTACATCAGTCCAAAACACTACTGACTGCCTCTTTTTATTTACATCCATGATATTTAACCCCAAATGCAAGCAATATTCCACATTTTAATATAAAAAGAGGTAAATGATAAGAGAAGGGAACCTGAATGAACCAGTGAGTGATAAACTCATGAGTTGAGTATTGACAACTTCTTCCCAATATGAAGGAATATCCAGCACTACTCCTGGCGTCATCATCAATGCAAACAATCCCATAACTGGTTTGTCAACTATGTTGTCGTCCTCCTTTCCCAATATCTTCATAATACACCTCAGCACTGGCTGTACTTCTGCATAAAAAAATTCTATGGAGAATTATTTACTGTCAGGTACAAATCGCTTCGTATCTAGCCTCAGGAAGAAGGAAAACTGAGTGAATTCTTGACCTGCAAGACTATCATAATGCTCTGCCAATGACTCATCAGTGAATTGAACATAAGATTCTGACTCTGGAAAACATAAAGCTTGAGGAATTAACTAGGTTGAGACTTGCAAAACATTCTCTCCTAGACAATTCATTACAAAACACTTTCCAAGATACATAACAAACACTAGACATTGCACAAACTTAGGAAAAAGATGTGGTTTAGGGATACATGCGGAAAGTACACCTGATTTGGCCATGGTGCAGAAAATTGGACATGCTTTGTCATTCAGACAGACCTGTTGATAAAATTGGAGGTGTTCTAAGGAGCAAACAGTGTCTCGAATATCCCTCTCAGTGTCCATGAGAGGAATATGGCTGGATGAGCCAGAAAGGGATGACCGTTTAGCCATGATATTGCTCAAGTTGGAGAACAACGACAAGGTGGAAAACAATAATGGAAGACACAGGTGCAATCAAGTTGAAAAGAACAGAGAAATAACATTAGCCTTGCGAAAATAAGAACCAGTTTAAATAGATGGCGCGGGGTTTAGAAATTAAATGTTGAGTTGACGCACTAAAAGACCGTTAAACAGTATCGTGACTTGGTTGAAATTTGTCACCAATCAACAGCTTACGTCACTGCGGGAGGCCTCAAAGGTACGGAGCTCTCATCAAGGTCCTACCCCCGCAGTTAATCCTGACCGTGGATCTTGATCGGCCCATCAGTCAACAGGGTCAACTGCGGAGGCACCCTCCCCGTTAACCCGTGTGTCAAATGTACCCGCAGGTTCCCGCCTTTCTCTTTTGACATGAAAATATTTGGATCCCACTCGCAAACTTGCTTGATCATTAACTAAGGCATTAGGACCCACCTTCCCAAATCTATTAAAATATTTAACTTAAAATTTATACAAAACATTACAGCTTTTAGTTAAAGTATGAGAAACTGTACTTTAACATATATTTTTATATTTTTCCATTTTTTTGTATTTTTGAAAAATTAAAATAATGGATATTGCAAATGAGCCACAACATCTGGCTCCACCTGGGGATAGTGTTTTTTGCCACGAAACACTAAGAACTGCAGATTACTGCCTTCACTTCGAGCAAGGAGTCAAATGTTGTTTGATGAAATTTGAACAATGAGAAATCCGAATATGTATAATGGTGGACCATAAAATCTCAATGCTAGAAATAATGTTTGAAGTATTTCCCATTCACAGGCAGCTCTATTGTTTCTCCATCAAGATTCTCCAGCATGAATGTGTTATTTGATCTAACCTCAACAATTTTGTATGGGCCATACCAGAGTGGGTCAAACTTACCATGCTTTCCCTTCTCTTCTCTTTTGGTATCCCATCTTAATACCAAATCTCTAGTTTCAAAAAGAATCTCTTTTGCTTTTCTATCAAAAATTGACTTCATCTTTTCTTGGTAGGTCATCAAATTTTCTCTAACTTTGTTCCTGCTCTCACTTGATTCTATAACCTTATTCAACCTTCTCACTAATGCATTAGGTTCTTCTTGTGCTTCTTGAAGAAAAGAGATCACTGGTCTAGCCAACTGAGTAGGAAACAAGGCTTGAGTTCCATAAACCAGTTCATAAGGGGACTTACCTGTAGATATTTTAGTAGTCACTCGTACTTCCCAAAGAGAAAATGTCAATTTTGAATCCCAGTTTTTCTGATTTTCATTAATTTTCTTCTTCAAAATCTTGACATTTTTCTTGTTGGAAGATTCAGCTAGCCCATTCCCTTGAGGATGATATGTTGTAGAATGAGATAGAATGAAATTATATGTTTGACAAAAATTAATGAACCTAACTGAATTGAATACCTGGGCATTATCAACTACAATCTTGATTGGACACCCAAACCTGTTGAATATTTTTTCTTCTAGAAACTTCATTACTACCTAGTCATTAGCCTTTCTTGTAAGTATTGCCTCCACCCAGTTAGTGAAATCGTCAGTGGCACTCAAAATCCATTTGAAATGTCCACTTGATGGTGGTTTGATTTCCCCAATAAAATCTAATCCCCATTGCCTAAAGGGTTATTCAATAAACATTGGGAGAAGAGGTAAAGGAGCTAACCTTTTCTTTTCTGCAAATAAATGACATTTCTGGCAGCTTCTAACCAGTATGTATACCTTAGCAAACAAGAAGGGCCAGTAAAAACCTTATTTGATGATTTTATGAGAAGTAACCTTCCAACTATAATGACCTCCACATAGATTTTCTTGATATTCTTTTATAACTTCCATTGATTCACCTTCTGTCAAACACAACAACAAAATGCTAGCAGGATCCTTCCAATATAACTTAGCATCAATTATGACATATGGCTAGGATTTGAGCTTAAGAGCTCTGTACTTTGTTATGTTTAGTGAATTTGGACAAGAGAATAAACATAAGTAATGAACAATATCCTTATACCAATTAGAGCACAGGAATTTGTATTTAATTGTTTCCGTTGTACTGCTTTTACTCCTTTCATCAATAGCTTCATCTAAGGGTGCCAACAAATTAATCCACAAAGCTTGAAAATTTGACTCTGTCAACAACTTTTCCAAACCCTGACCTTTGACCAATTTGGTAGGCTTGATATCTAAGTCGTACTCTTGGATTTTAGCTATCCATTTTCCTCTTTTATCTTCCACGTCACTTTGGACTAACACATCTTTCACAGCAGAGTTAGGAACATACGAAACTATCTGAGACTACAGTACATAATTCATGAATGATTTTAATGCTTTAACTAAAGCATACACCTGTTTCTCCAAAATTTTATATTTAAGCTCAGCATCTCTGAGAAATTTACTGAAAATTTCCACAGGTTGTTCTTTTCCCTCTTCATTCTTCTGCAACAGCACAGTAGAAATGGTAGTAGGAGATGCAAATGAAAATATCTGAAAAGCCTTTTGATAATATGGACTGATTAGCACAGGAGCTTCTTGAAGGGCTTCTTTAATCCTAGCAAAGGATTCTCTAGCAATTCTTTTTCCTTATAGGAACCAGGTTAGAAACCCATTCTGAATATCTGAGTGGGATTATAATTTTTTCCTGCAGCAATTTCTTCCCTTCTTATTCAATTAGAGCAAGGAGCGATGGATTAATCTGCATAAGTTTATGTCTGTGAGGCTTGATCCCATCCTTCAAAGGTATCTTGTGCTGGATAATATCTAGATCATATGTTTTAAAATCCTTATAGGACCATGCAAACACATCCATGTATTTTTTTAAAAGGTCAACGTACCTTTCTTTATAATTCATAGGGACACCCTTGAATAACTTGACCACCTTGGGCTCCTCTTGAGTTCCCTGATTACAATCTTCCATCTCACCCTCTTGAGGTACCTTCTTTAGATCTAGTGCTACATCGTTTGAATCAAACAATATTTCAAGAGGAACAAATCCTCTGGGAAATATATTATCTTTCAACTATATTATTTTCTTATCACCTATTGATTGCTTAAGATTTTTCAAGTCTTCATTCTGGTCAATCTGTTCACTTTCTTGAACAATTTCAATATCTTCAAAATTTTCAATCATTGTGAGAAAGTGATTTATCTTCTCATTATATTCAAAAACCTGCCAGTGCTTAGCATTATCAGGAATAGAGGGTTTGTGCCTCAGTTCAATCTCATACCTCAGTTTTGGATTTATAGGTGGCTTGAAAGTACTAGCTGCAACTACCAGTGAATCTGCCATTCTATTTTCTTCTCTTGGAATGAATTGAAGGTTCAAAGCTTCAAAATAATTCTCAATCAAGTCCCATACTTCATTCCTATATGATCTCAACCTTGGATGTTTGGTTTGATAAAGGTTTTTAATGTATCTTATAATCAACTCAGAATAACCAAAATGGAAATACATTGGATTCCCATTTTTTTAGCAGTTTGAAGACTTAAAATTAACGCCTCATACTCAGCTACATTATTTGTTGATTCAAATTCAAGCTTAAAAGAAAAAGGTAAAAGATTACCTTCTAGAGATATCAGTAAAAATCCAGCTCATGTACCTTCAATATTTTATTATAGAGAAAACATCTTACAACATATGTGTTGGCCAGACTTGACCGGCACGCGGGCCAGGCACCCACCTGCGCTCGTTTACCAGCCTCTCTGGAAGGGAGCTCCAACCCCCTGACTCGTTTACCAGCCTCTCCTGGAAGGGAGCTACGACCCCCTGCTCTCGTTTACCAGCCTCACCTGGAAGGGAGCTACGACCCCCTGACTGAAGGCTACAACCCTCAACACCACCTTGGACCACGTTTCATCAATTTTCACACTGGATCCAACAACTTCAATAGAACACCACTTGCAGGCCACATTTCATCATATTTCCAGACTGGACCCTTTCCAAACTTTTAAGCACAAACATACATCACCAATAGATACTTAACAACACAGATCAGATAGCAGAAACACAGCAGAACAGATCAGATATTTCATACCCTTTGCTTCAGCAAACCCTAGTTTTCATACGCGCTTTCACTTCACTGATGTCGCGTATATACGCGCTTCCGTCCACACAAACCAGCGTATACCTCTGTATATATTTCATTGCGCATACGCGCTTTCTCTTCAGCGAAGCCGCGTATATACGCGCTTCCTCTGCGGCGAAGTAGCGTATAGATCTTCAATCATTATAGAGCAACATACTTCTTCAGATCAGATATTCAGTTCAGATTCAACCCTTTACTTCAGACAGATGTTCGCCTCATCACAGATCTAATCACTCCATAAACAGATCTAGCAGATACAAATACATTTCAGATCTAGATATCCCACTTCATCATTTCTTCATAGGTGCATCATAGATTCAGATCTATCATCAAACCTTTACCCTTTCCATACAGATATACTTCACAGAGAAGTATTCATTCAAGCTCAGACATCTTGCACCCTCACTCATGATTTGCACAATGAATTTCATCTCTTTATATAGGTTTATCCCTTTTCAATACCATGAGCCCCTTTCAATACCATGAGCCCAAAACTACATTACTTCCGATGGTATTCCTGGACGGGGTCAATTAGGCGGATCATTACCCAATACAATGGGTCAATACCATGGTGGTTACCCCTGGTTTTGCACTTTTTGAGCGCTTTAGCCCATACGCGACTTGGCACGTTCTTTTCCGCGTGCATACACGACTTCCCCTAGGCCAATCCGCGTATACCAAGAGACATACTCTTTTTCATCATACTTTGAGTACATTCTGAAATCCTTTCTTCATAGCCTTCTGTACACACTGTAGAAACATCATATTTTCTTCATCGGGAACATGTTCTATCAAGCACAACTTCATCAAGTAAGTTGTCATCATCTTCATCAAGTGGGTTGCCTTTCAAGGACAACACTTAGCATCATATTGTCAACAAACATCATATCACATCATATTTACATCATTTACTAAGTCCATCAAGTCAAGCATAACTTCATCAGGTGGATTGCCATCAAGGACAACACATGTCAACAGTCAAATGTCTTCATCTTCATTCAGTGGGTTGCCATCAAGGACAGCACTCTGCATCATATTTCCAACATCATGATACTTTTGTGGAATTTGGGCCGGGGAAACAACCATGTCATTA